>OX377202.1:54688363-54777449 GCA_947396885.1 Heligmosomoides polygyrus polygyrus
CAACGTGGCAAACGAGTATAAGCACATACAATCTTGGTATGACGAAATTAGAGTCCTCCAAAGCGGAGGCATTTTCTGAAAATAACAACATTTAAATTGTCGGATCCTTTAAGGAAGTAGATCATTATGATCGTGAAATACTAAGGAATCCAGAGCACTATGTGTTGCTGTATGTAAGGTGGAAAATAGACTGTAATTGGTCAAATCTCGTTCCTTCATTAGCTACTCAGGAGCTGTGGGTGTAATTATCTCCCGCGAGCACAGGGGTCAGCCGCGCCGGGCAGAAATTAGGTCACTGAACTACATTTCAGACGCTCGCTATGCGATTTTCAGCTCATCGGGAAGAGAGCTCGGTGCTGATCACGAATATGTCATTCAATTTGCAATGCGCTCAATTTGAAGAGCGCTACAGAAAAGCGGCGGAAAAGGCGGTTTTTTTTTCGCTTTTTCCGCCCAAAGACCAAAAGATAAGGCCGGTATTGTAGTTCTTCCAACTTTGCCTCTACCTTCGGCCTTAGTGCGATTGGCACTGGCCTGGCTCTAAAAAATTTTGGCACCACTTCGTTGTCTTTAAATTTCAGCTGCGCTTGAGTTATTGTGCACTTCCCTAAACCACCTCGGAAAAGACCTCTATTCTTTTCCAATATACGCACAATCTCCTTTTTTATTTCTACTTTACTTAACTCCTCTACCTTATTTACCTTTCCATAGTGCGGTCCGCAATTAATGTGCAGTTCGCGGATCATATCTCTTCCGCACAATGAGTGGGTAGCTCCTTTAAATAGATGGAGTTCCATAATGGCGGTCTTATCTCCAAACTTAACCTCCAACTGTGTTTTGCCTTGGAATTTTATGCGCTTATTATTATACGCCGTTGCCGCTACATCCGACTTACGTAACTCTGGTTTACCCAGATTTCGCCACGTTACCTCATCTATTATGGACATCGACGCACCCGTGTCCAACTCAAATGGGATCTTCCTCCCATTCACTTCAACACTAATCATCCTGGGCGGCTCAATATTCAACTTACCCACCTCTTCTCGAGGTCGCCTCTCTCTCACCGGTTTACATCTCTGCGCTCTACGACAGTGGTTTCCGCGTGGTACAATTAAATTCACACGCTGACTTACCGTGTCTTCACTGTCGGAGCTACCGGCGGGCTCCTCACACCAGTGGATCTGGCGGGGGCTTTTAGGACTACTTCTCTTCCAGCACGTCCCTGGGAGGTGTCCCTTTTTTTGCATACTTTGCAGTATGCTTTATTCTTCTGTAAGCATTCGTATCCGAAATGCCCTGGCCGTCCGCAAACCCTACAACTCAGTTTATTGCGAGCTGGGCCCTTGCCCGGTTTCTTACCCTGACCATCATGCGGCGGCCTGGCTCGCTGTCGAATACGATTGCCTCTTGTCTGACTTACCTGGGCCACTCCCACTGCTTGAGGGCCTTCCTTAAGATGCGGAGCGTTTAATCCTACTCGCTCATACGCCTCGGCTTGTTCCAAAGCTTCCTTTGAGGCCAAGTCCTCCCTTTCTAACAGACGCTTCCTTGTCTCGACCAATTGTAACCCGCCAATGAAGACCATTGTAACTATCGCGTCACGATAATTCTTTACGGTCTCAAACCCACAGGTATTTGCGGCCTTCTGAAGTTCCGCATAATACTCATTTAACGCCTGACCCGATTTCTGAACTTTGGACATGAGTCCAAACCTTTCTGCTAGGACTAACTTACGCGGCTGGAAATGCCTTTCCATCGCTGCCCGAAGCTCCGCTAACGGAACCTCCTCCAGCTCACGTCCTTGCATAAGTGACTCTAATAATTCATAGTTTAAATTACCTACCTCTTGTAGGAAGACCAATCGCTGGTCCTTTTCTTCAGACACTTTCCTTAGTGTCAAAAAGTTGGTGAACAGCTTCCACCAAGTGCGCCACGCCGTGCCCGGTATATACGGACCAGGGGTACGGCCGCGGTATACATCCGCAGCCCCCTGGTCCACCAGGTTCACGGCTGCGCTTGCGGTCACTTGTTCGACCGCACCACTCTTCTTCTCCACGGCTGGTTGCATCCTTGGCGCTGCTGTTGCTTCCGACAGTCCTTGCTTCGGCTCGGCTCCGGACGTTTCTTCTTCCGCTGTCCGACCTGATCGCCAGTTAAGTGGCGTGCGGCACAACACAGAGGGTAGACACTTTATTCATACCCAAAAGGGCTTTTATACACCCCCTATTTACTATCTTCCCTTATCCACCCCTCATTTCCTGCTACCACTTACCGTATCCCTCTAACAAAACAAACACAATATCATTTTGTTTAAAATTTCAGTACAGTTTTGCATGAACAAGAAGGCTATTTGTGGGAAATACTCCATTTTCCTACCAGTTTATCTTTTCCAATTTCTAAGAGATTGAAGCTGTTCGCGTGAAATGGGAGTTTTATTTATATTTATTTTAGTGGCTCGCTTGATCTTCACTGAAAAAAAAAAGTTAACCCGATGCAGTGCCCTACAAAGTTCAGCCTCCTATCACGTTACCGTTGACTTCCGAAAGTTGTATACCAATCGCGAACTAACTACGAAAACCTGTATTGTGTCCAACTAGATATTCCACACTGTTACGGGTGCATTGAAGTGCTCTCTTCATCGAGTAGTGTTCAACTCAATGTGGGAAAGCGATTATCGTAGTAAACATCCGCAACCGATGAGACGCGCCGCAGCAGCTGATCGCAAATATCACGCCCCGATGCTAGTCTCCCGCTCCAGCGTCGCATTTCCACTGCGTCTCTGCCTCTCCCCGAGCAGTTTTCTAGGGGATGCCGTCCCCGGGTTTTGATGACGTCACCCGTCCCCGAGCACTCTCGGGGAAAGTGACGTCATCAAAACCCGGGGACGGCATCCCCTAGAAAATTGCTCAGGGAGAGGCAGAGATGCAGTGGAAATGCGACGCTGGAGCGGGAGACTAGCATCGGGGCGTGATATTTGCGATCAGCTGCTGCGGCGCGTCTCATCGGTTGCGAATATTTACTACGATAATCGCTTTCCCACATTGAGTTGACCACTACTCGATGAAGAGAGCACTTCAATGCACCCGTAACAGTGTGGAATATCTAATTGGACACAATACAGGTTTTTGTAGTTAGTTCGCGGTTGGTATACAACTTTCGGAAGTCAACGGTAACGTGATAGGAGGCTGCACTTTTTAGGGCGCCGCATCGGGTTAACTATTATTTTTTTCAGTGAAGGGGAAGCGAGCCACTAAAATAAATATAAGTGGAACTCCCATTTCACGCGAATAGTTTCAATCTCTTAAAAATTAGAAAAAGATAAGCTGGCAGGAAAATGGAGATTTTTCCTATAAATAGCTTTTTTGTTCCTGCAAAACTGTGCTTAAATTTTAAACAAATTGATATTGTGTTCGTTTCACCTGAATGATTTTCTGCATTTGTAAAAAAATTGTGACCTCTGTCAAATGCCAAATTCGCACTCAAAAATGTTCAGGAATCTTTTTCAGCTCGTGCTCTTAAAGCTTGGAATGAACTTTTTTGTGCCATTTCTCAATTCTTTGGGAAAGGCATTCAACTACAAATCAGAAAACTTTCCTAAACAGGGAGGACATTTGAGAATTTAACTACAAATTTGATGAAAAAGGGTACGGTATATTTCGATGAATTATATAATGCCTTCTCAGTGGATGAAATATTAACTCGCTTTGAAAAAAGTGCACTTACCACTTCACGCAATTCACGGAAAAACTCGATCTAGCAAATCTTCGAAGAGCACACTTTTGCTGTAATCTTCTGTGTTCAACTGATTTTTTACGACTTTGGGTTCAATAAATTATATGTGTTCTACACAGTGTGGACCCCCTCTGTGAAAATAAGGATAAGGATAAAGGACGCCGTTACTCAATCCCTTCTGGGATGCGCCAGCGTATTCTACTTCTACGGGATGTCGTGGAGGCGACATGAATGCGTATTTGGCCATACAATGACTTGCGGTGGCCAGCCGATGAACAAGTCAGCGCTTTATCCTTCCCAGACAAGTCTGGTATCAATTCACCGACCCCGGAGGGATGGAAGGCTTGGTTGGCCTGGGCGGGAAATCCGAACCAGGAACCAGGTATCGGGTGCACGCGACAGTCGCGCCTCTTCCGACTGCGCTACACGCGCCCCTGTGAAAATACATCTCTCTAAACACTGCATGGTAAATGCTGTGGTGCAGAATACTCAATTCATCCACTAGCTATGAGGAGCTCACAGCCGTGATAGTGGTACTCCAGTCGGAATTCTCTGCTTCTCTACCCTACGCTGCCATCTCTGCCATCCCCGGGGGCTTTTTCGCGCCGGGTACCATCCCCGAGTCGGGCGAGAATAGCATACGGCCCCTACGCACGCGCGGCGCCGAACGACTCCACCTTGGCGCCGCCCACCCGGACGAGATCCACCGCCGGCTCGATGTGGGCGGCCGTCGCTCCGTCTTCCTCTGCATCCGCGGTTTTCAACGAATGACTGGCTGCTAGTGGGCCGTGGCATGTCAACCTCCGGTTCCGAGTCCGACTACGAGCTGGATGACTCCGCCAGAATAGGTGATTTTGCGGTTCTCTTCCGATTTTTCGTTCTGCGAGTGGTTGTTTCGTACTATATTTCGGAGAGACACGAACCGATGTAGGTCTGAAAACAGGCCGGTCTGCATTGATCCGCAACCGTGCGAATGAGCTCCTCAGTCTAAGTTAGCGCGTGACCGGGCGAGGGATGCGTCCTTGTCGCAACGAAATGAAAAATTGTTAAAACAGGCCCGAGTGGGGAATATAGCGCGCCAGATAGTGCAGCAGCGGGTTGTGCTTACCATCGCTGCACTTCAAGTTTTGAAAATGTTTCGGGTTGGAGAGAGTGTGGTGAAGCGAACCTATGCTTGAGGTAGCATGGGTTAGCGACGCAGGACAGGAAGGGACGCTGGTCGCGCGTTGAAGTCATGTGCTGGAGCAGCACAGGTCTGCACTGAATCTCACGAACCTCACCTCGCCTTACCGAACTTGAATTTCGGATCCATCCTAGTCGGAGAGGGGGGCTGGAAGGGGCATATAATGATTTGCGACTCCCTAGCGCTTCTACGAGAGCTTCAGTTGCTGTTATATTGTGTGGAGGTTTTTATTTAATTTGAAGGGATGTTATTGTGTGACTCAATGATCCCGGCCCGGTTCGGGTCTCGAATTTTTCTCACCAGGTCCTTGGCCGTTCCCCTTCACTCATTCGAAATAGATTGTGTCCATCCGCACTTTGTTAACAAACGCTCTCAAGAAGGAATCTTCAGGAAGATCGTGAACTTACGAGTAATAGGCAATACTCGTAATACAAAACGAAGTAAAAAATAGAGGTTCGAAGAAGTAAAGAAATGTGTAAAGTGCTATTTATTCAATTATAAAATAAATACTATATAACATAGAAAAAATTAAAGAGGCTCGTTTCGCCACTATCTTCAGACGAACCTTTGTGTAAAGGCCCCCACAGAATTCTGCGGCAGCGCCGCGACCCTATGCTTAATCATAGGGCAGAGACGCAGAGCTCGCTGCCAGCGGCATCCCTGACTCGTGTCTAAAGCTACACGGTAGTGACGAGTTTTCTAGAGCGGGGTTGGGCGAGTTTTCGCACAGCATGCAGGCGATCGTTGCGGGACCCAAGTGCTCCAACTTATCATCAAGAAACGGCAGAGTGGCGTTCTATCTCCCGCCCTTTAAACAGAGGCGTGGCAAATGTCTGCGTCTCCACTATCTCGTAAGGGCCTCTACAGAGTCTCGCGGCAGCACCACGAGAACTCGTCCATATCGCTCTCGTCGCAGTGGGACCCACGCTGCCACTGTGGTGGAAGCCGTGGCGCGGACGAGTTGTCGCGGAGCCGCCGCACGCAAAGGTCCCCGAGGGCTGCCGCAGTTCACGGCGGCTCTCACCCGCAGCGCCAGGAGCTGCGGGTGAGACCCGCCGGGGACGTGATAGATGGGTGTCGATAATGGTGTATTTATTGGAAACATTTTTTTAAACGAATTTACATGCTAGGAATGTAATAGGTTGGTGCGTAATTTCTGTCCATAAAAGGGCTTGACAACCAACAATATAATCACCGCTAGTGTCGACAAATGGAGCCGTATGGAATCCTGCACTCAAAATGTAACGCAAAAAAAAGCCTTAGCACGATATTAGGTAACCTTAATTGCACGGAAAACCATCGTTGCCTTCAGCCACAAGTTAGCCGTGTGAGGTTTAGGGAAAACCCTTGCACAGAAATGCAACAATAAAGCAGACCGTTTTTTCAAGTATCAGCTATAACTGAATCGGACAGACCGCCCGGACTCAACAAGGTATCGGAGGGAATGCTGTCATCACAAGGGCTACCACGTTATCTCCGAGCTTCTTTTCAACCGAGGAACTTTTAGTGGAGTTAGAACGACAAAAGTGAGAGTAAGTGCAAAATGGTACAGAACAGTTGAGTTATAAGGAGTGTTCTATTAGATTTCGGGGCTTACATTCAAGAACTCCTAACTTTTCATAGAAAACGCTTCTTCACAAAAGAAAAAGCGTTTTGCTTACTACATCTCTGACATTCTCAGAAGCCGCAATTACAGCAAAAGTACGCAGTATTGCGTACAGTGACGCTCGCGGCGCCGCACCACCCGCTGCTGTCATGGCGGGTCCGCGGCACCCGCAAGACTCTGCTGCCGGCCTAAGGCAGCCACTAGACTCTCGAGCAATTGCAGGGGGTTGGGGGTGGGCGGGCCAGGGGGATGAGGGGATAGAACGCTCGACCCCCTCAAGAAACCAGCGAACGCTCGTCAAGCTTCATTTCGCTGGTGGGTACTATTTGGTATCACTTGCACGCAATTCTTATGAGTAGGCTTCTGTACTCATCAATAACTTATGGAAGTTGCATTGAAAAAGGAGACGAATGCTAGGAATGAGTGGTAACTACAATACGAGCATGGAGCTGGAAGGAATAGAAAACCTTTAATTCCTTAAAAATGTTTGCAAACGTTTGCACTGTTGGGATGGGCATGAGCTTCTCTCGCCCCCACTAGAGAAGTGTCTATGGCTCGCATGTTATATTTGTTTTGAGGAATTGTCTGCCATGCACCTGTTCACATTGTTCATTAACGGTGGAAATCCCATCTAAGCGGAGTTCTGCAGTAGATGGTTGAACGATTTTCTTAGTGTGCTATAACCAACTATTGCGCTATGGTACTTCAGGGGGGTCACCTTATAAAAAGTGTCACTAACACGAAAAAAGAAACGATGGCACACTTATAATAACGAAAACAAACAATGCTATAGCTCTGTTCTGTGCTCTAGATTTGGGCAGGCGAAGGGACTCTAGGATGTGCCTGGAGTGGCGCACCCATGTCAAAATTGCCTACATCCTGAAGTCCCCTTCCTTGCCCAATACAGATGCAGACATAATACGGATCTGTAGTCGAAAATAGGAGATGGGACTGCATTTACATTAGCTCTATGTAGCCACTCGCTACACCTGCACCCCACGGTATGCTATGGTGATTCCCCCCAACTACCGTAGTGCCCGAACTCTTTTAAAGCAGAAATCTCGATGCCTAAGACTGCCCCCCAAAACTTGGTTCAAAACTTACAAGAGCAGCTGAAAATTCAATAGCCTACTCCCAACGATAGTGGATTTGGTTATTTGCGCTCCGAAGCAACGTTTGAAACCCTTTGTGGCTATCGCTTTCCTTCTGTGCTGGCATCATCGACAACATTGTAGCTGCAAGGAACACAGCAGCAAAATTTTCTTCGAATTCGCATAAAAAAATGCTATAATCGTTTATTGACGAAGAAGGGCCTTTTCGTTTCCGTCTGCAGCTCCAAAAACAACAAAGAAACATAAAATATGGGTCTATGTAAGAACGTCGGGAATGGTTTCAGCAGGTGTCATACCGCTTTTAATCCGCACTTAAAACCTTTACCTTTTTCTTGATGGAACGTAATAGTCATAGGTCCACTTGGAGTTACCTCGCATTGAAGGTCTTATATGTGTGTAAACATTCTATTGTATTCCCACCCTTGATCGAGTCACGGAACAGTCCAGCTCGATGAGGTTGTGGTTTTTTTCGACTTTCGACTTTTTTTTCGACTGGCGACCGCGTCGCAGCCGCCAGTCGGTCCCGCGACGATCGCCTGCATACTGTGCGGAAACTCGTCCAACCCGCCCCGGAAAACTCGTCACTACCGTGTAGCTTTAGACGCGAGTGCGTCCCTGCCCTATTCTTAGGCCTATGTCATACCATCGCTCTTCGCTAGCGAAGGCGATGGACAACTAACATAATTGGGGAAGGGACGATATCAGACGTTGTGGAGGGGCAGACGCCTGTAGCAGTTGTCCGATCCACCGCTAGCGAAGCCTCGCTGGCGGGGTGTCATACTTTCGAGCGATGCTACGACGCAGCTGCACACAACGCTATTAATTGCGCGCCTATTCGCTAGCTTCACACTAGCGAAGAGATCTCGCTCATCGCTCTGTTCGTCGCCTTCGCTCGGGGTGAGCGAAGGTATGACATAGGCCTTAACCATTGCGGCGAGCGGCGTTGCCGCAGAACTCTGTGAGGGCCTTAATGCTCCTCCCGTGGCTCTTCAGTGGAGAAGAGGACCATATTTTAAGATATCATTAAAATCTGTTTGTGTGTGAAGAGAGATAGGAGAATGAAAAGGAGGAGAGATTAGATGTAGAAAAGAAGAGAAAGAATGAATACGATAGGATGAAGAATTGGACAATACTTGATAAAATTGAATTCAAAAATGAAGACATAGGATCTTTTCACACACAAACGTAAGTTCACGCGCGATAGACACGTATGAAGATATAACAGCTAACTTCGCTAGGATTCTATGCACTCTAATTTGCTGCTGGTTAACAGTGCACTAGCACGAGCGAGGTACGTATAGAATCGGGCATAGAATTCCCTTCCAGGAGACATCAGAAGTGTCTCACCCAACTACCTTCCTCCTTCTACGCGAGAAACACGGTGACAGCCGCCCGCACACACTTTCGCGCTCTAGCGCGAATCATCCCTGTCGTCCGGCCCTACCTGTCGAAAGCGCTACTAGCTGTTCCTGTGGCGCAGTGGCGTTCTACCCCCGCCCTTTGAACAGAGGCGAGGCAAATATCTGCGTCTCCACTATCTCGTAAGGCAGCCACTGGACTCTCGAGCAAGCCCAGGGGGTTGGGGTGGGCCGGCCAGGGGGCGACGGAGTACTCAAACACTTGTTGCGTCCGAACCGCTTCCCATTACCGTCTCGTGAATTTCTTACATCGCGGACGGGACGCTAGTGGAACGCGGGCGCGACGCTAGTCGGACGCGGCTGAGACGCAAAATGCGGATGAGCTCGCGCGGATTCGTTGCTCTCAATCACGTCACTGTGCCATGTGCTCTTGTATCGGACGAGGTTCGCATGTGGGCCAACAACTGCCGGCTTGACGCGTGCTTTGACGTTTTGTCGTCTCCGGTGGCTCCGGAATTCACCGTTAGAGCGTCATGACGTCGGTACCAGCACCACTGAGTGTTATTGTGCAACAACAGTTTAGTAGCACTTTCTGATACTGTTCTGTAATACTTCTTCTCCTTCTTCTTCTTCTTCTTATTCTTCAGCGTTTGTCCCGCATCGTCGCGGGGTCCGCTCTTCTGGTGTCATGACGCCATGACTGTTCTGTAATACTAGTACTGATAATACTATGAAACACTCCGGCAAATTTATTGTTTTCCAGCACGTTAGAAGCAGTCAAAGACAATTCCCTGAGGTCAAATAATGGACATCTCAACTCATTAGCAAAATATCCAAGTTAATTCTACACTTGTCCAATTTTAAATTAAGTGAGTGTCTAGTTTAACATGAAAAATGTCCGGTTCAAAGCGAAAAACGTCCACTATGAAGTGAAAATATACGTGTACTAGACACTGGAAAACAATGAACTTGCTGGAGTGTTTAATAGTATTAACCGTATTAGTGGTATAGCACTAGAGAACATTATAAGAAAGTGCTATTAAACTGTTGTCGCACAATAATACTCAGTGGAGCTGGTACCGACGTCCTGTTGCTCTAACGGTGAATTCCGGAGCCACCGGAGACGACGAAAACGTCAAAGCACGCGCCAAGCCGGCAGTTGTCGACCCACGTGCGAACCTCGTCGATCGAGGTTTCCTCGTGCATAAAGTATGCACGCTGTTCAGATCAAAATCTATCTGAGATATCGCTATCACTTCGACATGAAAACTAACTCCCGGCTAGATGGATCCCTTGCCTTAGTAATAACAAATGCTCGCAATTGTGTAGTTTTTGTACAACTTAAAATTCGCTAACATCTAGGTTCTGCTGCGTACTTTAATGGCATAAAGTTGTTTTCCGTGCGTTAGTCTTAAACACTCTCTGGATTGTCCAATAACGCCATCGGCTTGTGCTGTGCAGTACTCCTGCCCTCAGGTTGCTCCTCCGCATGTCCAACGGCTTGTGTTGCCGGATATCATTGAAGCGCCTTACGAATCCGGAGGCCAGGTTCCCCGTCACCCGTTTCTTCTTACTGGGTCTAATTGTTGGTCCCCCTTACTGGTCTTCCCCCTTCCCTGCCACACCTTCCTGGTCCCAACTCCTGGCCCACTTCCTTGTTTCCACTATTGACCCCCTACTGGTCTCTTCTTGATGGATTCCCCGTCCTGGCCCCTCCTCCAGGTTGTTCCTTTCCTTCCTAGTAACTCTCCTGGTCCACGCTAGGGGTTCCCCTTACTTCCCTTCTCCACCACCCCTTACGATTAGTGGTCCTCCCATGCTTACGGCAGACGTCGATTACATTTATTCGGAATCAGAACGCCCAGAAACGCGCAAAGGCCGCTGTGTGAGAAAGGCCGCGCTTCCTCTGCTACGGCAGCATCCCATGTTGAAAGGCACATTTTGTCCGCGCGGAGGCGTATCTCACGCAGGTTTGACCACTCAAACGTCATCGAAGGCTAACTCAATTATATAGTGGTAGATATCCTGAAAATTCACGTGTATTACACCGAGGACATCTGAGGTTACCGGCTGATATTCTAGGTACTGAATGGTTATCCGTCTTGGTAGGAAGACACATGATTGCCAAACTACATTGGAAATGGCCAACCTCAGTTCACCCCTAGGGTAGAACATAGCAGTTCTGTGTAGAATCGTTAATTTCGTGCAAAACAGAACGTATAGGCCTGCCATACAAGGTGACCCCCCCCCCCTCCCCCCGCCTTCCGAGCCGCTGCTCATCAGTCGGACACCCGAAACCGCTAGAGGTGAGTTCAGTTCACAAGAAGCCAGACCGGACGCGCAGACGGGACGCGGATGAGACGGTAACTTCCAAAAACTTCTCTTGTGGGACGAGGATGGGACGCAAGAGAAGGTCTCACCACGAAAACTACCTTTGTGGGACGGAGCTGGTACGCAACGCCGCTAATAGGTACGCGGATGGGACGCAACGGTCCTAATAGGTACGCGGCTGGGACGGAACAGCTGTTATGGGACGCGGTTCGAACGCAACGAGTGTCTGAGAGTGTCGCAGTGTGCGAGGACAGCACCGCCCACATTCCACTGCCCGCTGCTCGCTGCAAAGTGTGCACGCGGCTTATAGCCCGGGCCATTCCTCGCTGCCACTGCCGCTGCAGCCGCTGCCGGCAGCACTGCGGCAGCAAAAGTGTGCGCACCTTCTTCACTGCGGCCTCTGCTGCCGCAGTGTGACTCCACCCCTCCGTGCAGCGTGGCTGCCGCACTGCCGTAGCGGAGGGTGCACGCGGCTTATCTCATAAGGCAGCCACTGGACTCTCGAGGATGCCCAGGGGATTGGGGGTGGGCGGGCCAGTGGTCGAGGGGGTAGAACGCTGGTCGTCCCGTTCCTGTCGGAAGCAGTCGGACCGCGACAACTCATCCAATTTCGTCGCGCACTGCGCGCGACGCCGGGGAGGGCGTTGGAGTTAAGTTTGCCCCCCCCCCCCGGGGGGGTCCTTCCCAGGTGGAAGCCACAAAGCGTTACTCTCGCTTAAGCTGGATCAGTATTCCGTACTCTTATAATTGCTTATTTTCAGTTTTTTATAGTCTTGAACGTGTTGACGGGTATCTCCTCTAGGAATCCTTCGGCGCAAATAGGCTTGGGGAGAGGGTCGCCATGTAGTATAGGCCTATACGACGTTTTGTGCTGTACGAAACAATATCTTTCGCAACACTGGTGAATATCCTGCAGTGAATTGAGGTGAGCCATCTCTGATTGATGGGACATCCATGTGCCTTCTTACCAAGGCGGAGAAGCATTGAGTACAAGGTGACCCCTCTCTCCGAGCCTATTCGCGCCAATCTTTCCTTCCCAGAAATCCAGCACAACAAAATGGGTTGCGAGGGAGAGAAGGAGGCTTGTGATGGCTGCTTTTCTTTCTTTTCCTACTCCAATTTGCTGTCTCAGCACCTGTCTTTTGTTCAAGATGGCTGATGCAAATGGCTTGCGCACTGTAATGGAGAAACTGCATGTCGAAGAAAAAAACTAACCATAAAACTACCTAGAGAGCATCCTGAAGAAAGATATTCTTCCGTGGGAATCTGTGCCTTAAAAAAGCGACTTGACTTATCATCAATATTCTGCGTCCGCTCATAAAGGCACTGTTCCACACTACTTTTCTATTGAACACAATCAGCTTATCAATTAAAAAAAGTTTTCCTTCATATAATTGTGAGAGGAATACTGTTTAACAACTCTAGCGTTAGTATTCCTGAAATTGGTTAGACTACCAAAAAACACTCAAAAATGGCAACGGTTGGGTGCAGGGAAAAATTAATGTGCCACAAAGGCTATGTATGCATTGTATGCTAAAAAAATGCCTCAACATTTGAATGCTCATAAAATTCTCGATCCGTTAGTTACAAACAGCTACAAAAAATTGTAAACGTATAGCGCAGTATCATGAAACAAAGGGTTCAGTGAAGGTTGCGGTATGCGATTGTCTGCTCTATGATTACATCAGTGTTCATGATCAAAGGTGCAAATTTCAATTTTTATCTTCGTTAGGTGTGATATTCATCCATAAGGAGTTATGCGATTCATTTTTCAATGAAGCATCACATGAGCCGTTATTTTGATTGACTATGGTGACTTATTAAATTCTGACACAAAACTATTGCTTCGAGAACCAGGAACTGTTCAGCTGTGTCACCTTGGGCGAAGGGTTTCTAGGCTGACACAGACTGAATATTTCGTGGAAGTGTGGACCCACCATGACTAACCAGTCATACAATTATCATGTTACCAGGGAATGCCGTCAGCTTCCCATAGAAGTTCGGATTTTCGGATTGAGACCTATATCATGTGAAAGAGCTCGAGACGCTGATCACAGATATGTAGGCCAAATTTGCTAAATTGATCTCCTAAGCGAGTTATGGCCGGCGGAAGCCGCGATGTCTTCCATGTGTTAGGCGCGCTCAATCAGCGTTGGGCGTAGTATTGCGCGAAAATCAGCGATTCGGCTATCAGCGTCGTCAGCGGCGGCGGTGGCGCATTGGTAGGGTGCTCGCTCCAAAGGATTGGGTTCATTGGTTCGGTTCCCGCCGCTGACGGTTTTTTTGCATTTTGTGATCTATCTTCGACGAGGACCTATAATCGCATTTTTAGCACAGTTTTGAGCGAACGGCTAATGCGACTTGCATTTACGTCTATTTGAAGACGTAAACGTGTTTCAGGTAAAATGTTTTATTCATGACATGAAGCAAGTCAGAAATTCGATTCAAAACAAAATAAAAAGTAAAAATAAAATCAAAAATCAGCAAAACTTGGTAAACATATTAAATAAAAAGTAAAGGCACTAGTTAAAAGTTCCGACTCCACCGACACGACTTTTGTCGAAAAAAATTTTCCGCTGAAACTTCGTCTAGGGGGGGGGGTTATTTGGGGTGCTGGTCACGAATCTGACATCCGTTTTTCACGATTCGGTCGGAGACCACCCATACGTTGCTACAGCCGTTCGGCCGAAGTCGTGTCGGTGGAGTCGGAACTTTTAACTAGTGCAAGCGAAATCGGTGACTCTGCCTGGACCACTCTTGTTAAAGGTATGGGTGGTCTCCGACCGAATCATGAAAAACGGATGTCAGGTTCATGATCAGCACCCCAAATAACCCCCCTAGACGAAGTTTCAGCGAAATCGGTGACTGGCTGGACCACTCTTGTTAACGGTATGGGTGGTCTCCGACTGAGTCGTGAAAAACGGATGTCAGATTCGTGCTCAGCACTCCAAATAACCTCCATAGACAAAGTTTCAATGAAAAAAAATTTTCGGCCGAAGTCTTGTCGGTGGAGTCGGAACTTTTAAATAGTGCCTTTACTTTTTATTTATTATGTTTATTAAGTTTTGCTGATTTTTGATTTTATTTTTACTTTTGATTTTGTTTTGATATGAATTTCTGACTTGCTTCACGTCATGAATAAAACATTTTACCTGAAACACGTTTCCGTCTTCAAATAGACGTAAATGCAAGTCACCACTAGCCGTTCGCTCAAAAATGTGCTAAAAATGAGATTATAGGTCCTCGTCGAAGATAGATCACAAAATGCAAAAAACCCGTCAGCGGCGGGAACCGAACCAATGAACCCAATCCTTTGGAGCGAGCACCCTACCAATGCGCACCGCCACTGCTGACGGCGCTGATAAGGCTCATGCACACTTCTGCGACACCGCCGCGCGGCAAGAGGAGCGACAGCCACCTCCGCGAAATCCGGCGGTCGCGGCGCGGTCGCGTTAGAGCATCGTTATAGGCAACGGGACCGACGTCCCAGTGCATGTCGCGCCGCTAGGAATGATTTGAACCATTCCAGCCTGCGGCACTCAGCGCGGCATCGCCGGCGATAGCTGCCGCGACAGCCGCAAAAGTGTGCATGCCCCCCTCTGCGGCACGTGTCGCTATGTCGCGCCGCGCCCGTCGCAGCCCTATCCCTCATCATGGCCGTGCCGCGCTGTCGCAGAAGTGTGCATGGGCCTATAGCCGAATCGCTGATTTTCGCGCAATACTGCGCCCAACGCTGATTGAGCGCGCCTAACACATGGAAGATATCGCGGCTTCCGCCGGCCATAACTCGCTTAGGAGATCCATTTAGCAAATTTGGTCTACATATCTGTGATCAGCGTCTCGAGCTCTTTCACGTGATGTAGGTCTCAATCCGAAGTTCCATGGGAAGCTGACGGCATTCCCTGGTTAGATGCCAGAATGAATTCTGAGTGTTGGTTTTGGTGATTACAATGTAACTGCTAATGTTGAGTATGTAGATATCTGTGTGGTCACCACGTCGTTCATGATGCCAAAGATTTCTAAGTGTTGAGAGGAATCTCTTTACTGGTCGAAAAATGATCCAGGTGGCTGCTCTAGTTTTAGACTTCACCCGAGTCAGTTTTTTTTTTTTGATGCAGGTCTGTAAGCAACCTCAAGTGGTTAAGTCGGTTAGGTCTACCCTTCAGAATGTACCACCATCAAAAAAGCCAGCGAAAAATCCGTCGCAGGAACTAGAT
Source organism: Heligmosomoides polygyrus polygyrus (assembly GCA_947396885.1). Lineage (NCBI taxonomy): Eukaryota > Metazoa > Nematoda > Chromadorea > Rhabditida > Heligmosomidae > Heligmosomoides > Heligmosomoides polygyrus. The sequence continues at coordinate 54,703,903 of OX377202.1, forward strand.
ATGGAAAGACTGCATGCTGAAATAGCGAAATGAGACCCTGAATCTGTTTTCGTTTATTGCTCTAGCCACTCTCGACTTTGAATCCCTACGTACGTTGATTCAGAAGACGTGTTGAATATGTCGTCCAGCGTGCGTAGGAATTTCGAATAAGGGAAACCAGTAGGAGGGGAGCCAGTGAAGAGAGGATCAAGGGCGACCACTAGAGAGGTGGGAGAACAAGGGGGACCAATGTTTTCACTCAATATCGTCCAATGTGCGTCCGGTTTCTGAAGATGGGCCACAGAAGTCGTGGGACGTGTGTCGGAGTGCAGGAGTGTCCTCAGGTCGTGGCGACGTGGTGAGCTGGTGCTCAGTGTCACATGTTCGTGCTTGACTCTCACTACGTGTAAAGAAGGGGTAAGGGGTTTTAAGGTAAGAAGTGTACGCGGGGAGGGGGGAGGGGGAGGGAGAAGAGGTAGGGAAAGTGACTATAGGATTCCGAGGAGTATTATTGCCGTCTTACAGTAAACGATGTCGACCTGTCGTCCAATACCGATTAATTTTAAACATGTTTCTGCAGATTAAGCACTTCGGATTGGAACTTTCATGATCTGTTTCTCGCCATATAGAGAATGGGCACTTCGAAGAAAAGATCGGTACATGCGATAGAGGGTGGATAGGCTTCATAGGAGCAGTGAAGATTCTACCATGTTTCACTGTACTAATTTATTATATAGTAAAAACCAGTTTTTTACTTAATAAACGAAGAAGGCCTAAAAAAGAAAGGAGGAAAGTTGAGGTTGATCTGTTCTCGTGGTTTGGGTGCGAAGTCCCAACCAGAAGTTTGGCAGCCGCTAGGCCGCTGAACGTCTGGTAATAACAATGTTATGAATTCATGCTTCGTTATGTTATCTTATGATGAGGATGAGCATTAATCTGTGGAAGATTCTGCTGCCCGCAAAGTTCTGAGCAAAAAAGCAATAAGAGCCGCTTCTGACGCCGTTTCAAATGCACTTTTAAAAAAAAAATGGCGAGCATGTGTCATTTCCGTTTCCGCTTTTTTTCGTATTCCGGTTTCGGGCCATTTTTGAGCGTTTCCGTTCCGTCTTTCGTCTTCCGCTTTTTCCAGAAAAATTTCCGCACATCCCTGTAGAGAAGTTTTGCGCTGAACAACTTTCCAGATTTCATCTCAGCCGAAGAGTGGCCCCGCCCAGCCCGGACTTCAATCCGATGGACTACACAATCTGGTCCATATTGAAGAGTAAGGCCTGCAACATCCCACACGAACACTGTTTCTCTTCAAAGAGCCCTAAAGAAAGCCTGGGGAGAGATTGATGAAGACCCCCTGCGTGCCGCCGTGGATGCGTTCCCCGAGCAATTGAAGGCGTGTATTCGTGCTAAAGGAGACCATTTCGGAATTTTACCGCTCCTTTATATAGCCTGGTCAAAAATTTTATGAATATCATCTAATTTGCTTTAAAACGGCCTTATGGGCGGTCAATTACACGTGTCCAAGAACTTTTGACGCACCCTTGTTGCCAACGGGCAGTAGACGGTGTCGAACTGCTGACCAATACCAAATAATTTTTTGTTTCTGCAAGCACTTCGGAATGGGACGTGCATGCTTTGTTTATCGCCACCTAGAGAACGGGCACTTCGGAAAATAAGCCGCGTACATGAGATAGAAGATGACGGGCTTCACAAGAGCACGTTTGAAGATTCTGCCTTAGCAAACCTCGCTATTCTATATTGTAAAACCAGTTTTTTTTACTGCGCTGAACGTAAAAAGGCCTAAAAATGAAAGGAAGGCGGTCGGGTGTTCCATTCATGGGGCTTGGGGACAATGACCCAACCAAACGTTCGACGGCCGCTGAACGCTGAATTATTAGGTTGATTGGAAAATCTTGATAGGGTTTCCATTTTTCTTCTTCATTTCCTTATTCAGCATTCAATGCAAATTAATCGACAATATAATCACCATCATTAATCACCACAGTAGTCCACCTACTAGGCAGGTCAGTGATCCCCTTTTTTTAGAACTGGGGAGACCGGGAGTTGAAGAAGTCGGCGACGTCCATACTTAAGTGTTCAAGCTTTGTGAAAGTTTTCTTAGCCAATAGTCTTTGGGGAACGGAATATGTGGTAATCTGAGGAGCTATTTCTGAAGGACTCACTGATGTGGTACGATTCCTCAGCCCGGCTCCTCGATTTTTTGGTGTCTCATGAAGAAGATGTACTGGAGATCACATCGGCCGGTTTTCCCGAACAGCTTACGCGAGTTTTTGGAGCTGAGAAGCGTAAGGCCTATGTTACACTACGGCGACGCTCTGTTGTGTAACACAGCGTCGTCGAAGTATAACATAGGCCTAAGTGACAGCGGTGACCAAATGATCTTGCTGGAGCAGCTCGCTGTACAGCATTTCCTTAAAGTCCCAGTGGCAGCACAGAAGAACCTTGTTGATGAGCACGTTCGAGTTTGCCTGCGAAGGGACTCTTCTACTCGAGGTAGCCAAACGGCACGGTGTGCATTGGAGTCGTAGAGAACCCAGCTCTCATCTCCGATAACCAAGTCTTCCAGAAACTCCTTGCAAGGTGAGCGGAGAGAGAGTGGTAGATGGACATGCTGGTGAACCGCATGCCTCGGTAAAAACATGAGGTATCCATCGAGTCATCACTCCTCCGTAGCCGAGAGCTTGAAGGCGGCTGACGACTGTCGATTGGGTACATCCGAGTTTTCTCGCAAGAATCCGAGTGATAAACATCCACCTACTCCAGAATTTGTTCAGCGCGATCATGTGGAATTACACAGTGTGCCAGTTCTACAAAGGATTTCTACTGACGTGGATTACGACATGTCAATATGTAGCAGTACGAAATGGCCTCCTCCCGCCGTACAGCGTTAACTCTCGTTAACTTAACACCGTCTAGCGTTTTATTGTGTCTTCATGTTCGGTTACTCTGTTCCTCCTAGTTTTAAGAATTTGTTAGTTTTCATCGGCGGTAACTTCTAAGAGTGTATAAAACTGATGTGCTCTTCTACAATAATTATTCTTATATGGTGTTCAAGGACTCCACCCACTCGCAACTTATATACGTACACCACAGAACACTGTGTCAGCAACAATTTATTTATAACAACAACGAAAAATATATGCAAATGACGACAATGCTCTAAATGAAAAGGCAGGCCGAAAGTCGGATCGGGGAGGTAGGTAGACGTCGATGCGGGTTGTGGGAGACGTCCACGAGGGCGGTCGGCCGGGAGCAATCGAAGTCACAGGAGTGAGCGTCTCTGTGGGAAGTCGTCTTCGTTTTATACGGCTGAGATCATCGATCTAGCGCCCTTCCCCGCGCAGTGATCTCTTACTCTGCGCGCCTTTTTGCCCCCATGTGAGCCCTCCCGACATGCCGTCCCCCCCCCTCGTAGACATCGTCCTCGATGTCGAGTGCATTAGCGGTAGCCGTGCTCCTATTGCACGGTTTTTTACCGCCTCAAACACATATTTTGGTAAAGCAGTACGTACATAATTACTAAAGTACTGAGCACCAGCTTCCGGTGCGCCGACCTGAACAAACAACTTGCCATCGATTAACGGCTTTTATGAGAGCCGAGGTCCCCGTTAGGTGGAAACACGCTTTTGTAACACCCATTCATAAAAAGGGATCCCGCAATGATGCAAAAAATTACAGGCCAGTTAGCATCACTTCAATATTCGCTAGAACTTTTGAAAAGATTCTCAAGAAGCACGTTCTGGCACATCTAGAAAGGCACCAAATAATTTCTGATTACCAGTATGGTTTCCTCAAAGGCAGATTCGTAGAAACTGCGCTCCTCACCTCTCTCAATGACTGGTCCAAAGCTCTTGAAGAGAAAAAGTGCACGGATGTGGTGTACTTTGACTTCTCAAAAGCCTTTGGTAAAGTCCCTCTTGAGAAATTGCTCATAAAAATGGGAGCTGTGGGAATCCATCCCATGATAATGGATTGGACTCGGCAGTTCCTGTCTGGAAGAACGTACCAAGTGAAGATCAAGTGTGAGTTCTTTAAAGTCTTCCCTGCATTAAGTGGTGTTCCGCAAGGCGGAGTGCTCTCTCCACTCTTGTTCTTGTTGTATACTTATGAACCTCCGGGACTCATCAACAATTTGAGCGTCAAATGCAACATGTATGCCGATGACGTTAAAATTTACAAAAGAATTGATGGGCCTGAAGACCCTTCAGGCAGAGATTGACTTTGTTAGTAGTTGGGCCGAATTATGAGAACTACCACTTTCAACTGAAAAAACTCGTCTTTTGATGATTGAACCCAAAAACCAGACTCGGACGCCGACGTACACGATTAACAGCGACCTGCTCAACAGAGTGAATGAAGCTCGAGATATAGGCTACAATGTTACCAGTGACCTATGTTTTTCTCAACATTGCAGAATTTTGATGAAAAAAAGCCAATTTTCGTATATACAACCTCTTCAGGGCTTTGAAATCAAAGCTCCCTGAAGTCTATATACGTGCTTATAAAACCTATGTGCGACCTATTGTGGAATCGGGCACTACTGTATTTAATCCAACGAAGAAGAAGGATACTGACCTTTTGGAAAGTGTTCAAAACAACTACACCAGGAAACTCATAATGAGGTGTTATTCTGTGAACTACAGCTTAATACCTCGTGGCCCTCAACGATCTGTGTTTTTTGGTCACTGAGATCGAGAAGAAAAACCGCTGACCTTCTCATGATGTACAAAATCCTTGCCAAAAAGCTTTCCATTAACGCACAAGAATTTTTTGATGGAACGCTGACTAGTAAGGGGGAAGCTCAGACTTCGAACCTCCATAGCAAGGACGCGAGTTAGGTCAGACTTCTTAACGTACAGGATCTTGAAGGATTTTAATTTGCTGCTTGGGAGGTACGATGATCTGGCGAGTCTGTCTGCGCGTACCTTTAGAACGTATCTTGCTTGACAAATATTTCAATGCTGTGTAATATGAGATGTGTTGATAGCGTTGCACAAGAATTGATACCTAATTCAGTTGTTCACGTATTTTAGTTGTCTCGTTCAGTCCTTTTGTTAGTTTGTAACGCGTGGACTCATGTCTACGCCTTGAATAAATAAACAAATAAATTACAGTATTACTTGCGGTGGTGTACACTTGCTCAACACTTACTTAGGTTGCGGATAGCATCATCGAAGGATTTCCATAAGTCGGCGAGTCCCATCCATTTTCCATGGTTTCGCGACGTAATAGGCGGCCATGCCGTAATGATCAGGCCTCCTTCTTCCAAATAAGCCCTTGCCAGTTTAATCAACTTGCTGGCGATTTCATCTTTGAACTGCGAATCCTGCGGCCAAACTATGACCCACGTACGTGAGGTCTTCCAGTCCTCGAGAACTTCAATAAGCCTCTCGAAGTTTGAAACGACTTTGGTGATTATGCCTCCACGGAGACCATCTCGTTCTATGGGATTTGCGCCCTCGAAAGTGGCGGTGCCAATTGGGCCAGTTTTCCTTGGTCGGCTTCTTGCAACGTGATCTTCTATCTCCTTTCGTACCATCTGCAAGGCCTCATTGTAAAATCGATGAACGTGGTGGTTTTCAATTGGAGTGTTATCGATTAGGTGCTTCGTGTTGCACAAGAAGTCTGTCCAGTCCACGCATTTTCCGAATGCGAATTTGAGAACAATACTCAATGATTCTGCGTCGAAGCAGACGTGCCCTTGCGAGGCATCCTTATTTTGGTACCCAGATCTATATCGTAACGGCGGAAAATGCTGCTAGCTAGCCAAGCGGTCATACGTTTCCAAATTCTTCTTTTGCAATGGTGCCAGGGAATTCTTTCCTTCTATGTCTCTGAGCTTGGAACCTTTGAAGCAGTCATCGGCACATTTGAAGAGTAGGTGTCCCTTATCGAGAGGACTGAGCAGAGCCGCTCCTCTGAAACAATCTTCAGTTATTTTACAAACCTTTGCGTCCCGGAAGCATTTTTTCCTACCCCTCTTTCCTCTACTGGTTTGTGTGTCGACTCTTTCGTCCGAAATATAGCTGGGCACGACCCGAAGCATGTCAAACTGTACTCTTATAGGCTCTGTATTCTCGCCTATCCTCGTAATAAGGGCTGAATTATCACTTGTTTCTATTACCCTGAACGGTCCGGCCCATTCCGTAGTCAATTTTGGATGGGTGCTCTTGTTCTTTTCCTTGGGTGCGAGAGCATATACTCTATCACCTATCCTTGGGTGCCGTTCTGCATTCACTTTATTACGTTCGTCATGCTGTCTCGAACGCGCGTATTGTACTGCCTCACCCTTTCATGAACTTCTGATATGCCTTGCAACAAATTCGTCTTATAGTCGTTTATATCCCTATCGAGCAAATACCATGACAGTCCTGCATTCGGGATGATATCTGAGGGAAAATTGGGGTCTCTTCCGTGCAACACAAAATAGGGGCTTTCTCCTGTAGCTGAGTGTAGAGTCATGTTATATGCCATTAAGCAAAACGGGAGACGTGTGTCCCACTCAGTCGGCACCGTTGTCGACTTTCTCAACATTGCCAGGATGGTCCTATTTAGCCTTTCGTTTACTCCATTTTCCCTGGGGGTGTATCCCTTAGTCATGGTGTGCTTAATTTTGGTGATTTCCATGATTTCTTCCATAACTTTGTTCTCAAATTTCCCTACTCTATCCGATAAGATAGCCTTAGGCCAGCGGCATCCCTCTGCTATCCATCTCACGAAGAGGGTTTGTGCTACTGTCCGCGCTGACTTATCTGGTGCAGGATATGCCGCTGCATATTTCGAGAACAAATCTACGACGGTGACAGCGTACCTATTTCCTTTAGTTGTCATACCTAATTCGAGGATATCGACTCCAATTACGTCGTATGGGCTGTTCGTCACTAAAGGCTTCAGTGGCGTAACAATGGTCTGTCTAGGGTTGTGGATGTTGCATTTTTGGCACGCTTTTGCCCATTTGTGCACGTCCTGTGCCATATTCGGCCAAAACACTTGCTTCGACAATTTGTTCAACAATTTTTGTGCACTAAAGTTCCCGCCGAATTGTCCTGCATGGGCTTCATGAAAGATTTCGTAACGAACACTAAGGATCCATCTTCTCGGTACATCATCAGTTCTCCATTTTCTATTGCGAAGTCACTCATTCGCGCTGGAAATCTGCGACCTGGCATTCGCACTATCCCCTTATTCTTACCACTTTCAAGGCATTCTAGTACTTCTCCAAACAGAGGATCTCTCTCCAGCTCCCTACGCCACTTGCTTTTTTTCCGCCACTCGTACCGAGTTAACTACCGTGTCATTCTCTCCTTCTAGGAACTCCACGTCCTCGCTAGCAATGCCTCGACTCAATGCGTCCGCTATTACATTTGCTTTACCCTTCACATACTTAATTCTTAGATTATACCGTTGCACTTCTAACGACCATCTGAGTACTCGCATTGACACGTTATTTCTTTGAAAAAGCGCCGTAAGGGGTTGATGGTCTGTCATAACCGTCGCTGGTAATCCATATATACATATGGAATCTTCTGAGGGCAAACACCACCGCCAATGCCTCTAGGTCAGTGACGTGGTAGCGCTTTTTTGCTCGACTTAAAGACTTGGACGCGAAACAAATTGGGTATAGATTCCCATCTTTTCTTTCCTGCGATAGTACTGCGCCGACTCCCTTAGTTGATGCGTCTGTACATATTATAAACGGTCTTTCTCCACTTTTTGCGCTTCTACGTCTGGTTGAGCTAACACAGGCGCATACAAATCATCTGCTTCACTTTTGCGAAAGCTTTCTCATGTTCCTCTTTCCAAGACCACTTTGTTTTTGCCGAGGTCAACCGAAAAAAGACATCCTGCGTGTTTTGAGAATCCTAAGCAGAATTTCCTGTAATATTTCCTGTAATATGAGGCCATTCCAAGAAATGTTCTCAATTCCTCTGGATTCCTTGGTCTTTCGTATTTTTGTACTGCTGCCAATTTTTCGGCATCCATATGGAGACCATTCTCGTCAGTCAGGTGCCCCAGGAATGATACCTTATTCTGCAGTAGCACACATTTCTTGGCTTTTAGTCGTAATCCTGCTTGTTTCAATTTCTCACAGAGTCTGCTCAATAATTCGAGGTTCCTTCCCTGGTCTCTGTACAGATAATGATGTCATCGGTGTAGCAGAAGACCTCTCGACCTAACAGGTCACGAAGAACGGAGTCCATAAGCCTTTGAAATACCGCTGGGCTCGTACTTAAACCGAAGGGGTGACTTTAAATTGGAATAATCCTTCTGGTGTGGTGAACGCGGATTTTTCTTTAGCCTTATCTGACAGAGGAATCTGCCAATAACCGCTACAAAGGTCAAGGGTTGAGAAGAATTTCTTTCCTGCAAGGCTTTGTAGTATTGCTTCAGTCGTCGGAATAGGATATGAGTATTGCTTAATCCTTTTATTTAATCCCCTGTAACGTACGCACAGCCTCAGAGTGCCGTCCTTTTTTTCCACCAACACTATTGGAAAAGCCCAAGGTGAGGAACTTTTCTCAATAATGTCTCGTTTCTGCAGATCTTCCAATAGTTTTTTTATCAATGATCGAACGCTTAGGGGAACCGGTCTAGTTTTCATTTTACAGGGGCATTCTCTCCAGTATTGATGTCCATTTCCACTAGATTGGTACGAGACAGCTCGTCGTCCGAAATCGCGAAGGCATCTTCATGTTGGCTCAGGACCTCTGGGAGTTCGCTATCTGCTACTTGGTTACCCATATTTCCCTGTATTTGTTGCACTAGCTGCGCTATTCTCTCTTCTTTGGACTCATACGTGGAATTCGTATCAAGCATCAAAGGATTCCACTTTTCTGTGCCCCAGTGGCCCACTTCTCCTTCGTGCAGAAGCAACGCTGAGTCTGTGGAGTTTTCAACCGGAATTACTGACCCTTGTTTATATATTTTGAAAACTCCGTTTGCTACCCCTTCTTTGCTTGGCCACAATACCAGCTCCTCTGGTCCTGGGTTGTCGCAGCTTATTTCTATCATGGCTGACCTATGTGGAGCAACGCTCGCTTGGCCACTCTTGCAGTATCTCGCAACTCCCACTTTTCCGCGTCTTTGGTCACTCGCTCATCTACCCTTGTGCATTGTACTGGGCTGGTGAGCACTATCTGCACTCCCAGTTTTTCCAGGGCATTCATTCCTAGTAAAACTTCATTTTGAAATTGGTTGGTAATGTGAAAGGTGACCAATGCATTCCTACCACCTTCCAATTCGGCATCTATTTCCACGTACTACTTGTGGTGGCAAGCGAATCTACATCGAATCCTCTTCTCTGTGCCTTTTCCAGTAGCCCAATGGGTATAATGCTCGATCCACTATATATTAGGGCTGGTGCCACGAAGCCCATTAAGTTGAGGTTCCTCCGTATTAGTCCTCCCACTCTATCAGTTCTCTGAACTGTATCTTGCAAGGGTGCCTTGACACTACAGCTTCGCACCTTGCGAATAATATCGACACCCGTGTATCTTCTGTTGTGGGCTGCTTTATGCTTAGGTTCCGAATATTTCTCACTTTTGACGTTTTATTGGGGCATTCCCTTGCAAAATGACCCGTTCTTGAACAATTATAACACCTCCTGGCTTCGATTGAGGGCTTCGAGTCGTCTCGTGTTGTTGGAGTTGTGGTCTAAACGGAGATGATCTTCTAGGTGTCCTTCCTACGCTTCGTCCCTGAGCGTCGAAGTCTCCTCCACGGTGCGGTGCGAGGATACTATCTCGGCCTTTCTTGTTTTATCCCTACTATACCTATATTTCCACTCCAACGGTGTGTCCATTTTTTCTGGCGTTCGCAGGTCCAACATTGCCCTTGATTGTTCTATACTAAGTGCCAATTGTTTCACTTCATCGTAGGCCGTTTCGGGGGCTGCACGGTGCAACGCCTCCATTAGCTGGACATACTCGGGCCAATCCCGCAAATTCTCTAGCAGAATCTGGGCATAGTGATCTAGCTTCTATATTTCCTTCTGGATTGGCTCTTCTGCCTATATTCTCCAGTACCACACAAAAGTCCGCAACATCCTGCCCTGGTCTGATGCGCAATGTTCTCAGTTCTGTGAAAGCCCACATCCTGCTGGCTACAGAATCGTTCGACAAAAGCTGTCCCATTTCCTTTACTTCCGCGTCGAATCCTCTGTTAACTATACTGGTTGGTAGGGCCCTCATTATGTTTTTGGCACGACCTCCTAGGTGATCATCGGCTAGTATTTCTATTAAAGTGCCTTCATCCTCAGTGACATCAGCATATTTCCGACGAAATCTTCGAACGAACTCGTTAAAATTTTCGTTATCTTTCCCTTTGAACACCCCTGGGTCAGCACAGGATAATGAACGCACGTAGTGCAAAAGATTTATGCTTGAATCCTGACCTATGTTGAGTGGCTCCCTTCCCGAAGCTTCCGCACACTTGTTCCAGTTGTGCTCGCACTGCCTTCCAATCCACGACTTCCTCCTTGATTGCACCTGCAACGGCGATCCCAATATACCCTCCTTTTCTGTAGTATCTGTTCCATGTGACCAACCATCGAGGCCTTGATCTTTTGCTTCTGCGAAGTTCCTCCCATTGTTCCCTGCGGTGGTTTGCTTGAGCTCTCTGACAGCTTGCTCGAACTGTAAAGCGTCAACATTTAGTTCATCGCAAAGTTTTACTAAGATGTTGCCATCCCTTTCCACGGTTCTTATGTATTCCTGCCACTCTTCCCTGGATTCAATTCCTCGCCTACATAAAACATCTGCTATTTCTTTATATAACGTTATGGTAGCCCCACTGCATACTACCAACCGCTCCACCGTCTCACATACTTTATCTAGTTCTTCCTTCAACATTTGATCATGCATGCCCTTATAGCGGGCGGATATCTTATGTTCTTGCATAACCTCCCTCATATGGGCTGGTATGCTCTTTATATTCTCAAGCAGGCCACTTAACTCCCTTCCCAACTGTACGTGTGGAAAACTCACTGAAGGGTTGTTCTCCTTGTCCGCTCTGTCCTCCATTTGAATCTCCATATCTGCCATCTGCTATGCATTTCCTGAAAAACTCACTTTGTTACGATTGTCCAGTGCAAAACTACGCGAAACTTTCTTCGCGAGTCGATTCACGGGTCAAGCGAAACGGTCGAACGTCGATACCACGCGGAACCCGCGCGGTTCTGACCAATAAGGGTTGGCCTAGTTCTCTCTTCACGACCTTCCCTTCACACCACCCTTCCACTCGGTGGTCCTTGATTCTTTCCTCTTCGAAAAAAAAACCTGTGCCCCTACTTGCGGCACTTTCCAGTTCACAGGCTTTTTCTACCTTCTGGTGTCTGTAGTGTCGTTCTTATAAGCCTACGAATGGTGCGGTTCGGCCCCAATGTATGGTGTTCAAGGGCTCCAGCCACTCGCAACTTATTTACGTACACCACAGAACACTGTATCAGCAACAATTTATTTATAGCAACAACAAAAAATATATGCAAATGACGACAATGCTCTAAATGAAAAGGCAGGCCGAAAGTCGGATCGGGGAGGTAGGTAGACGTCGATGCGTGTTGTGGAAAGACGTCCACAAGGCGGTCGGCCGGGAGCAATCGAAGTCACAGGAGTGAGCGTCGAATTCGGCTACATTGCACCACCGCATAACACGGCCTGTCGTAAATTTGGGTGTGTGGTGCACCACACACCCAAATTTACGACAGGCCGTGTTATGCGGTGGTGCAATGTAGCCGAATTCGTGAGCGTCTCTGTGGGAAGTCGTCTTCGTTTTATACGGCTGAGATCATCGATCTAGCGCCCTTCCCCGCGCAGTGATCTCTTACACTGCGCGCCTTTTTGGCCCCCATGTAAGCCCTCCCGACACTCTATAATTAAGAAATTAAGAAAGGGGCGCGTAGAGCGCAGTCGGAGGAGGCGCCGGCTGTCGCCTGCACCCGATACCAGGTTCTTGGTTCGGATTTCCCGCCCAGGCCAACCAAGCCTTCCATCCCTCCGGGGTCGGTGAGTTGGTACCAGACGTGTCTGGGAAGGATAACGCACTGGCTTGTTCATCGGCTGGCCACCGCAAGTCATTGTATGGCCAAATACGCATTCAACTGGCCTCCACGGCATCCCGTAGAAGTAGAATGCGTGGCGCATCCCAAGCGGATTGAATAACGCCGTCCTTTATCCTTTATCCTTAATTAAGAATTTGCCTTCCTCTATTACTACTACATTATCCAATGTTATCCGAATCTGATATCCTATATCGGATCCCAAGAAAAATCGTTTATCTGAATCAACCGAAAATCTGACCAATTAAAAATTACCTTCATCGTAATCATCTGAAAGTCCGGGCTTTCCATAAATGCCCTTATCTGAATCATCCGAAAATTTGGTTTTTGAAAAATCTGTCTATCCGATTATACGATTTTCGAAAAATGATAACCGGATCCTATGTCTATAATACACACGCTTCGATCAGATTGTTGATGACTGCTAACTTTTTGATCTCTATGGTTAAAAACCAAAAATAAATGCGTTTTGCATAGTGCTATTTTGTATGAAGCGTGGCATGTTCACAGCGGGCACCAGTTGCGCATCCCTGCGATTTCGCACTAATTTGGTATGCTTTTCAGGTGAATACTTTGATGACATTGGTCATGTCCCGCCAAACTCTAGCAACTGTTCCGAAGACGAGGGCATTCGCGACGTTCAGAGTGATGATGATATCGATGTGGCATCGTGTAGTAGTTACCAGGAGGACTTTGTCCTTATATCGATGGGTGAGCTGACTAGTTTCTACGTTCCGAACGTTTCAATGATCAGAACTGGACGTTAGTTATTTTGCTCAGAAGTAAAGGCGTGCTTTTTCTACTCGTTCTTAGATTACTCAGAATCCATAGTGTGTTGGACGTGTTCAATGAAATGAGAAAGCCTAATCGATCCCCTGCTTTTCAAACTCGCGCATGACGGCAGGGGAGACCCAATACAATCTGTCAAAATGCACTCAGTCACTTCAACACGGCGGCATTGATTCCAGTGACCCGTGTTTCTTTGGTAATTTAGAGTGGGGTGCTTTATGAAAGGCTTTCAGGGAATAAAAATAGATGACGTGTACGCCTTTGTTCTGACACAATGCAGTCGCTTACTAATTCTAGCAACTTGATCTAAGTGGATTTGTGTTTTGTGAAACCGTACCGATTGTTTCTATTCGGTGAAACCACGTGCGTGCGACAATAATAATAATAATAAATTATTGCTCCAAATAGGCTGATTAGTTTGTTCCTACAGTGCGTTTCAAAAGTATGTATCCACTCCAAAACTTGCCCATATCTCGTTTCGCGTTTATTTCTGCAGGCCCGCACTAGCTCCACTAGATTCCTCGTAGTGGAAGATAGGTAACCACTCGCTTCCAGAAATTTTTTCGTTTCGCGCGAGAATCAGACTTCTTGTGAAGAAATTGGTTGAAAATTGGTGTTTCGAAAGTGCATATCCACCTGTGAAGAACAAACTTTTTACTAAATTGAAAAGTCGATCAAACCACCATTATTTCTTGTAAAATCATGCATAGTATTATTCATGCTATTGGTAAGGTTCTGGATGATTTTGTCTTCGCTGGTGTCCCAAGTAATCAAAATTGCCACCTCATCATTGAACTATCGGTTATTCGCATAGCTTTGTCGAACCACGATTCCCACATGTTCTGCATTGGGTTGCTATCAGGAGAACATGCAGGCCAGTCCGCTACTTAAATGTTGTGGATTTGGAGCCTATCTTTGACACATGAACTGCAGCGCTACCCTGCTCTTGAACATGTGTCTGATGTCTTCTGCCTCTCAAGACAGGCAGATGGATAGACGCCAGTACACCTTGACAATCCAGACTGACCATGCGACGCAACGGGATACATCGGAACACTAAGCTTGAGCATTCCGCTGCTGCACAAGCCGGCCACTGTCACTAATGAACCGCCTCCAGAGTTGCGACGACGCGGGGACATCTCGCAGGTCTCTCCAGTAATGTCGGTATCCATCGGAGACATCCAGATTAGATTTTTATTTATTTATTTATTTATTTATTCAATGCATTCGCGATAAGCGCAAACGCCAGAAACGCAAGTGTTACAACAACAGAACAACAAGAGGAAACACCTAGAGCGAATCGAACAAATGTAAAGCAAAAAAATGATGACACACATAGAGCAAGTCAAACCAGTGTCAGATCTGTGACTAATGAGGGCATGAATAAAAAGCCTGTTTAGCCAAACCAAATAAGCCGGCAAGGCTGCAAAGTGTTAAACTTCATAACTCAACTGCGACTTCTTAACAGATCGTTAAAGCTGACCTAGGGAAGAGGAGGACGACGTACATGTCGTCGCCTTCAGGTACGCGCTGGCTGCCCTATGAGGAAAAAGCGCCACCCTCAGCTTACTCCTAGGCCGACTGATGATAATCCTCTCTGGCTCCCCCTTAGTTTGAGAAGCATGCAGATTAAAGAATTTGGAGCCTCCGAAGCGCGAGTAGTGGATTAACTTATAAACCCTACAAATATCAAAGTTTTTCCTGCGAGAAGCCAGTGTGTGTAGACCCAGGTATTTATTTCTTATCGATGCTTAGGTACCTTAGAGTAAAGGAACCCACCAATGCGAATAAGAACCTTGCGAGTGGTTCTTATTCGCATTGGCGATTTTTCGGCACTTGTTAAAAGTTCCGACTCCACCGACACGACTTCGGTCGAAAAAAATTTTTCATTGAAACTTCGACTAGGGAGGTTATTTGGAGTGCTGAGCACGAATCTAACATCCGTTTTTCACGACTCGGTCGGAGACCACCCATACCGTTAACAAGGGTGGTCCAGGCAGGGTCACTGATTTTGCTGAAACTTCGTCTAGGGGTTATTTGGGATGCTCGTCACGAATCTGACATCCGCTTTTCACGAATCAACTGGATAATACAGATACAGGAAGGCACAGGATTACATTTTTAAAGTTTCTGCTGGTGACGGCAGGTAGAGATTGGTATGGGTAAAGGCCCCCACAGAGTTCTGCGGCAACGCCGCTCGCCGCAATGGTTAAGGATAGGGCAGGGACGCCGCCGGCGGCGAGCTCTGCGTCTCTACCCTATGGTTAAGCATAGGGCCGCGGCGCTGCCGCAGAACTCTGTGGGGGCCTTAAGTGGTCGGTTCATCGAGTCACGAAATCCGCGATATTGTCAGTCCTTTTCTTTTTTTTTACGAAACGTGAAAAACGGATGTCAGATACGTGATCAGCACCCCAAATAACCCCTAGACAAAGTTTCTTTCTCCGAAATTTTTTGACCGAAGTCGTGTCGGTGGAGTCGGAACTTTTAACTACTGCCTTTTCCCGTTGGTAAAACCGAAAGAAATTTAATCTAGATGGTCCCCTATGGATACCAACATTACTGGAGACACTTGTGAGAAGTCTCCGTCGTCGCAACTTTAGAAGCGGTTCATTAGTGACAGTGGCCGGCTCCCGCATCGGAATGGTGAAGCTTAGTCTTCCGTTGTGTCGCATGGTCAGTCTGGATTGTCAAGGTGTACTGGCGTCTATCCTTCTGCCTGTCTTGAGAGGCAGAAGACATCAACACATGTTCTGCAGCAGGGCAGCGCTGCAGTCCATGTGTCTAGCTCGACCAAAGATGGGCTCCACCGCCACAACATTCAAGTAAGGGACTGGCCGGCTTCTTCTCCTGACAGCAACCTAATGAAGAACATGTGGGGATTCGTGGCTCGACTACGCTACGCGAATAACCGATAGTTCAATGACGTGGTGACAATTTTGATTACATGGGACGCCAGCCAAGACAAAATCATCCAGAACCTTGTCAATAGCATGAAAATACTATGCATGATGTTATAAGAAATAATGGTGGTTTGATCGACTTTTCAATGTAGTAAAAAGTTTATTTTTCACAAGTGGTTTATACTTTTGAAACGCCAATTTTCAACCAATTTTCTTCAAAAAAGTCCATTTCTCGTGTGAGACGAAAAAGATCTGAAAGCAAGCGGTTGCCTATTTTCGATTACGAGAAATCTAGCGGAGCTAGTGCGGGCCTGCAGAAATAAACGCGTAACGAGATATGGACGAGTTTTGGAGTGGATACATAACTTTTGAAACGCAATGTAGTTGAAGAGCAGGGATTTTCGATCATTGAAGCAGTGTAATCATATGTTAGAAGAAACTTATATATTGTTCCGCTTATTTCTAAACAAGTGCTCCGTCACGTCTATCGGAGTGCCTCGCACATGCGCGCTTCTCGCGATATTGCAGTATCATTAAGCTAAGGACAACTACATCAAGCTAGATTCTCTACATGTACAGCTTTTTTTCCTACTTGGGAGTGCAAAAGCTCGCAGTACGTACAGTGTATAGTATGATAGGGCGATCTATTGGTTCCTTACTGCTGATCCTCCATTAGTGAAACGGTCCCCCCATTACCGGTACTGGTTCTCCTCAATGATCCGCCCTTAGCGGACGATGTCTTCGGCACGCCTTCTGAGTCCCCAGGCACGTCATGCGACGTGTTCCGGACGTCTTCCTAATCCCCTGGCACGTAGAAGACGTCTGGGTATTCTCCGCTATTTTCGTGCCCCGTAATTTGATCAGTATCGATTGATGGCGATCGAAACTTCAGAAACGAACTTCAAATTCGCGTTCAGCGACCTCGATAACCCTCAAGGCTAACGTTTCGGACCGCTTGAAGACATTCACAAAAATCGATAATTGGATCAAAATCGATTGGTGGCGATCGTGACTTCAAGAACTTCGTGTTGAGCGACCTCGACTACCCCTAGGGCTAAAGTTTGGACCGCCTGGACGACATCTACAACAAATCGATGGTTTGATCAATATCGATTGATGGCGATCGATACTTCTTAAACGAACTTCAGATTCATGTTCAGCGACCTCGGTTGCCCCAGGGTTGAAATCCCAGACAGGGAGAAAACGTCTGGGTATTGTTCGCTATTTTCGTGCCATAATTTTACTCCCATTTCCCCCACCCCTCCTATTTAATGACTCATTTGTGCGGCGGCGGCGCCGATCGATAGTATGACTCATCGCTTAGCGCGGTATTATAGAGTATGATAAATATCAAATATCAATATCAATTAACTTCACGTTCTTCGCCTAGTCATCCATCTGCCAGTCTTCGTTGTTGTTGTTCTGTGCTTTTGTGTCAACCTTTGTGTTGCGTTTGTCCCTGTATAGGTATTGGGTGCTGCACATGGGGTCGCACAATAATGTTAAATGGACCAGAGAACCAGTAGTGGTACTGTTCTAGTTTTCAGAGTGTAGTGATCTAAAAAATTGGCGCCCAAACTTCTTTGTTTAGAGGCTTATTTAGCTCTTAATTTCGAGAATTACCTTAGTTTTTAATATCAGTTAATCACGCATCATTGCTGACTTCAAAAGGTTTGGAAGAAATCCGACTAACTAGGAGAGGCTATCTAACGGCACGGTTTTTACGATAAACTGAAGATGTCATTAAATTCGCCCATCAGGGATTACCTTGTGTTGAAGGGGTGCGGGAGATGTCTTAATCGACGCTTGAGTGGGATACAATACTTGCGGAGGTTGCTCGTCGCTACATGAACCTAGAAGTTAAAGAACTCCTTTTCTCATCCCTCTAAATGTCTTCTTCAGATTGTCTGTCCCTAGTATACCATTATGTTCATGTTTTCAAAAATGTCGTATTCGCGATAAACAGCCCGAATATCTATTGCTTCTTAGGCGAAGCCAAAGTGATGGTATGCACATTTTTTTACTGGCAGAGTCGAAAAGGTGCAAAGCTCCCGCGTTCGGAGCATAACTGAGTTAAGCAGCTTCATGTTGGCTGTGTTCACCTTCCGCTGATCGATGGCTCGCCTTCGCGTTTCACCGAACACTTCTTGCGGTGGCGGGCGAAGTTGCGACCAGATCACCTGCGCGTCGATTGCATGTGTCAACACAGCTTCTCCTTGGCCAGACCTGCGTCTCGTCTGGGGCCTCGCGCTTATCCTGTGTGCCTCACAGCCGCTGCCCTTCTAATCTGCGCGCAGTCGAAGCGCTGTCTGCCTGTGTGCCGTTAATTGTTATTGCTTGTTTGTATGACTGCAAGAGGCCAAGTATTCATTTCCACGTCGGCTACTCCAAAGGCTGCTGTCTCCGTATTGGACCTGAACTAAGCAATAGCTAAGGTTCCTTATAGTTCGCCTTAAATGGTGTCCTTTTTACCGTTTGTTGCATTCTCTAATCGAGGGAGAGTCGTGGATTCCTCTAGAATAGATGGTTTTGCAAGCATGAGATGTGCTTCACAGTGGGAGGCGTCTTGCAACGCCCCTTCGAAATTAGTCGTCGTGGTCCGTCGGGAGCAGCGAGCGTTTTGCAGTTGCAGTGTTTCCTTGCGAGAGAGCTCGAGAGAAATGCGCACACTGACATCGTCGTTCTTTTTCTCGTCATCGTGGTATAATCGATTTTTCTCTCGTGGCTGTTCCTCTTACTCCGCGTGGGCTTTCTTATTTCAAGTAGTCGTTGTTAATGTATTGAATCTGTGAGGCACGTATGCCTCATAGGGTGGCTAGTATTCGTGTTGATGCTATATCCGATTCACACAGGTATCACTAGTTTTCCATGTAGAGGAGTTGACACTTCTTTGGCGATAATTCCTTATCAATAGGTCGGTGAAGTCCAGCTCGTTAAGTAAAGTTAGTCTAGCGGCGTGTTGCGATGGTGGTGCTCAAAGTTTTTTGGGTGGTAGCGTTTCTGTCGTGACACACTCAAGAAAGCTAGCATAAGGAGTGTGTACATTTGTGGAACCGTTTGTGTCGTGTCAATTGCTTGTTAGTTCAATCTCGTATCCATCTTTAGCTTAACTAGTTTCATTTCATCACTCATTTACAATGATTAATGTGGTGCACGGAACACAATCGGATGAGTTTGCATTCGAAACATGCAAAAGAGCTTGAAGCAGGGTCGTTTGTCGTGTGCGCTCTAGAAATCTGAAACTTAAAATCCGGTGCAATACGGGAAGGGAGCACTCTTAGGCATTCTCACCTTTTTATTTATTTCAAGCATGGGTTACAAAATCATCACACGCGATCATAAGAAAGCGATCGGAAATATCATGAGAAGTTCTGGAGAATCATAACGACACACCATCTACAAAAAAGTTTGGCACTATTGTACTTTCGGGACTCCATTGGAGGAGGAGAGGCTGAAAAATTTTTCTTTTTACGTAGGCACGGGTAACTAAGGCTGCCGAGGTCATAATCACCAATTTTGCCCAAACTTCGCCTAGCGGGTTATTTGGGGTGCTGATCACGAATGTGACATCCGTTTTTCATTTTACGCTGGAGTACGGTTGGTTACGGAAGGTACGGGTGACTAGGGTAATGGTCACCGATTTTGCCCAAACTCCAACGTAAAATGAAAAACGGATGTCGGATTCTTGATCAGCACCCCAAATAACCCCTCTGGGCGAAGTTTGGGCGAAAAATTTTTTTCGACCCCTCCTCGTTCTCTGGATTCCTGAAAGTACAGTGCCAGAAGAAGAATAGTGCCAGAAGTTTTTACGAGCAACAAGTGTCTAAAACGAGACATGGACATGTTAATGACATTTTCGTCATCACCTATAAGTAGGTTGAGCTCCGAAAGATTTCGATATGTGAGGCAAGTTCGACCTAACTTGAGACCTAGCAACTCTGGGACACAACTTATGGGATAAGTCTGTTCGATTTCTGGTCAGTGGCGCACGAAAAACTCTGTGGGCTCTACTGAAAGCTTCCTAATTATAATTTTAAATAGCATGGTTAGCTCCGCTGTCTTCCGTCTACCGCGCAAGTAGGGTGAGCATTGTTGTATGTCTGAGGCATCTCGTCTCATAGACAGCTTTCGCGTGTATTTGTTTTAGACGCTTTCAAGGGTCTTGATAAATTTCCTTTGACAGGGATTAAACGCGGTGGTTGCAAATTCCATGATGGGTCTGCAGCGTTTTGAGCAGGTTGTAAGTCCGACAGTTTGCGTTGTTTGCAAGCGGTTTCTAGTGCGGGTCAAAGTTGAAGTCGCTCGAAATTAGAATACACATACCTTTTTGCAGTAGTTCACCTTTCTTGTGCAAGCCGCTAGAAAGTGCAACATGCTGTCCTATCATAGCTTCTAAAATGGGGGCTATCCACGCTCAGAAAGTCAATTTTGTGCTAGCGGTCGCGTTGTTCTACCGGACCGAATTTTCTTCGAAGAAAGTGGTTTGGTATCCCATACTGCACAAAAAGGATTGTTCGCCGTTTGCTTTGGTGTTTGTATCGATTTCCTTAGCATATCTTCCAAGAGTGGTGTGTGCAGTGTCGTTCTACCGTACTTTCTTTTCTTATTATTAAATTTCTTATTATTACTGATAAAAATCTGGATTGTATATCGATATGAGAAGCGTTTCCTCCTAGCATTGAGAATATTTGTGTCACAGTAGTTAGGGTTGCATTCGCTGGGGAAATTCGGTGAGATTTCTTGGAACTGTTTCTGCTTTGCCACATTGAACACAGCTTCGCTCCATCATGTTGCTGAGTCATGAAGAGCGTGGCGTGAGCGTAAAAGTGATAAGGACAAGAGTGAGGGCGGGGGGGGGGGATAATCGTTGGGAACTCATCACGATCTGGAAAGATTACATAACGTGCACTACTTACAATATTATTTCACGAAAATTGTGCATTCGCTTCTTGATATTTGGGATCAGGGCTCGAGGATGAGCACTTGTGCTAGGGCGAGTCTCAGCTTGATGCCCTGGTAACGATCTCCAGCTTCGTGTGGTCACTAATTTGGCGTTTCCTCAGAAAAAAAAAACAGAAACGGCCGCACCAATATGTGAGTGATTCCACTTTGGAGTCACGGTCTGCTGCGTGATCCTGAAAGAAATGCCGAAGGGTCAGGATTTTGTTCATGGTAATAGCGCACTTATTACCCCAAACCTTGCAGGGAAGTCCACGGTGTGAAGTTGCGTTGTAGGAAAGAACTTATGTATGTATTATGCAACTTATAGTTAGCCGCATTCGATCATTTTGTTACTATCTTGTTACTCCTCTTCTTTTTGATTGTCACTGTTTTCAGATTCGTTGAAATTTGGGTTCTTCGAGACAGAGAGTACAGGTGTACTGCGAGTAACTCACCGCTCTATTCACATTCAAGACGTTATATTAGAGCCTGACGTTATTGAGATTCGATTTACTTCCAGGTAAGCTACTACTTCGTTACGATTACGATTTCTCCTCCTCTCCGTCTGTTGTCCTTTTGACTGGTTTACTACTGATCTATGATGTGTGCGATAAGCAGATCCTTTATTGGAGTTGGCGAATGTTTTGATTTCACCAGCTTCGAGCTGCGACAAGAGGGTGCTTACACCCTCTTGTTTGCTGTGTTTTCATTTTTTCAACTCCCAATTTCCCTAATCAGGTTTCCTTCCGTCATATTTCTCACCATTTCACCTTATCTAAATTGTGACCAGGCATAATTGACCAACTTTGAATTAACGGACGGTTAAGGAATGTGGAGGGA
Source organism: Heligmosomoides polygyrus polygyrus (assembly GCA_947396885.1). Lineage (NCBI taxonomy): Eukaryota > Metazoa > Nematoda > Chromadorea > Rhabditida > Heligmosomidae > Heligmosomoides > Heligmosomoides polygyrus. Next base: position 54,725,419 of record OX377202.1, read on the forward strand.
CACGCATTTGTAACTGGCTGATACCACAGTTGCGTTTCATGCTGATTCGTGATTCATATTTCCGCCTTTGTGCAGTATTTCTATAGTCCTTTCTGTAGTTGTCTTGAAGGATCCATTTGAATATGTATTTGAATGGTTTTCATTCGAGTTTTAATATTCGAGTTCGAGTATTAAAAAAATCACGTTTTTAGAATGTATTCGCTATCAAATATACAAGAAAATCATGCTTTTCGAACTCACTCGAATTCGAACAGTCAAAAAGTATTGTGCATTCGAAAAGTGTTTTTTTTTTCGAATGTATTCGAATTAAAATATTCAGGAAAACTGCAGTTATCGAACATATTCGAAATTTGTGAACATTCGAAACCATTCGAATACTCGAAAAAAATTCGAGAGCACAACTATAGTCCTCTCTCACCTTTACCATCACCTCTTAACATTCTCCGCCGCCACTTTTTTAGCAGCCGACCGATTAAACTTCTTCGGAGTTGCTCTTTTGTTTTGATAGCCTCTTCTGGCGCTTGAGCTTCTGAGTATGAAAGTATTCACGGAAGTATTTCAAAACCTAAGGTTTTGTAGCACCCTCAATCTGTACTATTATTTGTGTTCAGCTCGGAAGTTGGAATGAATGATGTTACTTTGCTTGCAACCCCTTTTTTGAGGTTGGTGCACTTCAGATTTTCAGTAGATTTTGTCACGGCAAGAAATGTCATTGCTTGCTCTTGTGATTTAAGTCCACACGGATCTGTTTCCGATGTTGAGAAGTTCAGACTCCAAAACGTCTAACGTCGGGTTGTAGCATTGCGGTCAGCAGCAGGATTCATCAACGACTTACAGCAATCCACCAAAGAAAATACATCCGAAGTCCCTGATAGCGCGGCGAAATGTTTCACCATATCGCTTGATAAGCCGCACTATCAGGGATTTCGGCTGTATTTTCTGTGTTAAATTGCTGCAAGTCGTTAAGCCCTCGAATACGTGTGCTTGTTTGAACGCAAGTGCTGTTGAAGTTAACTCCTCAGTGCCTAGCCAATTTAGTGTAACTTTTAAACCTGATTTTGAAATAATACAAAGTTTTTATATATTTTGATTACCATTCCTTCATTGTTCTCGTAATTGTTAAACGACTTGAATAAATAAATAAATAAATTTGTAGATCATACATATGAACATTTGCGGGAACATCTGCTTTTATGGCAATGTTCTTATTCCGGTTTCATCCAAATATTCTTCGGGTCGATGCGCTTTCCATGCATTTAGCTATTGAAATAATTCCACCGTATTTTCTCTTAATCTTCTTGTTTTTGCTCACATATACGGTTTTGCTCGGAAGGTGAACTTGGCTGTTTTTCTGCACTAATTGCGTGCGGAGTAGTTTACGATCAGACATGTAAACTAGATCTCTCTTTTTCGCTACCATATTCCTGTTGCTTGTGTTTACAAGAGAGCAATAAGGATGTGCTTTATGCAGAAATCGTTTGAAATCCTCTACTGCTTCTCCTTCACTTTATTTTGGTGTAGACGCTTATTTTTGAAAGAAACTCAATATGTAAGCCCTGAGTTGGAAGTTCTTTCTTCCGATGGTCTCGCATTTGTCATCATCACAACGAAATAGGGATGCTTTTCAGAAAAGATGTGGCCAGGCGGGAGTGATAACGGGCTGAAGTCTGCTGCCAGTCGTTCATTCTCCCTGTGCTTGCGTAGAGGTGTTGTAATAATGCACTGAGACGGCTGTGAGGCGATTGAACGCGTATGTTCAGTGCCGGAAATACCCCCGTCCAGTGCCTCTGGGGTCTCGATACGCTCGGTCCACTGACCCTCTTTACACCTTGGATCTCCCGTCATCACTGCCTCCGCTCAACCTCTTCACATTGCCTGCAAAGTCGGCTCACGTATTTCGTACAGCGGCTCGCTTCTGTTTGCCTATCGATTTGTTTGCTCGCCAACGGGGTGTTTTTGATAAGATCTCTGCCCTCTAAAGCGTTTATCCGCTACTGCAAGCGGAATCTACTGCCGTATATTTAATTCTAGGCACCATCTGGCTTTGCGGTGTTGTGCAACTTCAGTACGCTTTTTGTTAGTGATCTGTAGAAAACTAACTGGGATAACGAATAGGTAGCTCTCTAAAATTTTTTGATTCCGCGTTGTGAAAACAGTGTACACCGTCTTGTCTAAGCCAGACAATGGTCAAATATGCAACTTATCAGTGTCGGTGAGATGAGTACTACCACAGTGTACTCGCAACGCAGAAGAGGACTACATGTTCTTCGAAAGCTGGCTTCTTGACAACACATTCACGTTGTTCCGAAAAGCTAACCAGGGAAGCCTCTCAGGTGTATGTCTGAACTGCGAAAACGAATACCACTGTGAGAATCTCCACCCTTCAAGTAATAGGAAGGGATGTTCCATTTTTGCAAAGTCCTTGAACCTAATGAGCTAGGGAGCCTCAAAGTTTACTATGATATCGCTTGTACACGTGCAAAACTACCCTAATCGGCCGAAATTTCAAAAACGAATATCATATTCGTGATCAGCCCCCCAGATAACCCTCTTAGGCAAAGTTTGGGTGAACATTTTTTCCACCCCTTCTCGACCTTGACCAAGGGGATAAGGGTCGCGAAAATTCAATAGTGCCGCTTCAGATTTACCCTTGACAATCGCGTCCCAAGGTAGCGTACACTCATGTAACGGCGAACCATCGCGATCAACTTTTTGAAAGATCCCCTATCTACAATAAAAAATCTCTCTATATGTAACATTTTTAATTGGTCGGCTCACCAGAGGAGTTTCAATACCAACGAGCCGCCGTCTAGAGATACGTTAGAATATGACGGTGACCTGCCGGGACTGCAGTAGCTACCAGCCGGTCATCATCGGTGTGTCTACATAGTTGTATACCTTCGACGGGCAGTAGAGTACAACTGGACTTGTACAATGATCGGCTGCCCTTTTTTGATCATGTGGGACACATGCTAGATGACATGAGATTGACTGGACAGCCATTCTCGGCTTGTGGACTGGTGCCATCATATGCTCTTTTAATTGCTTTATTTATATCTAGTTGGGAAGGATCATTCCCCCATGTAGCCAAAGATCCTATCAAAAGCAGCAGAAAATCCAAAGTGTCACATATGGAGGGAGCAGCTGATAAAAATCTCTCACTGAACAGCCTTTAGTGGAATATGTATGTATATGCATAGGGAAAGCTGGGAAGGTGAATGATACCAAAAGGGAATAAACACTAAACATGCGAAACTACTTCGAGGTCAAGGAATCGAACACCCGGACCTGTGTCTACGATGCGCCGGCCATACCACTGAGCCGCCGAGCTGCTTGCCTCGACGACGGATCCCACGTATTTCACCATTTCTCTTATCTTCACGTGCACCACGCACGTACGTGTTAGATGCTGACAGTGCAATACATTCCTGGGTGTTCAGGGGCCCCTATTTCCTTGGCTTCAAGGATTTTGCAAAAATGGAACATCCCTTCCTACTACTTGAAGGGTGGAGAATCTCACAATGGTATTTGTTTTCGCAGCTCAGACTACGCCTGAGAGGCTTCCCTGGTAAGTAGAATTCATTCCTGGAAGACCTCTGCCCATGTCAAGAATCGGAATGAGAAGGAACTCTTTGTTGCTTTCCTACATAGCCTTTTCCGGTCGTATTGTTTTATGCACTTTGCGCCTCCACATCAGTGATGTCATAAGTTGTTCATATATCTTCTTCTTATTTCGCATATTTGACAGTAGTATTGCATTACGAAGTGTCAACAGGGAATAAGTAGTGAAAACATTATACCCAAGCAAACTCCAAAAAGGCGTGCAGATAGCGTTTCTCTATGCAAATTCGACACTAGGGCAAAAGCGCAAGAAGGCAGCGTAACACGGGAATCGAACCCTCCACATTACGCCCACGAATCAACACGTCTATTACTTCGCGGCCCAAGCGACGATGCCAGTGACTCACGCCATCGTGGTGAGCTCGAGTCTGCAGACCATTAACCGTTGAAATATCTCAGAACATTTACCCATTTACCCCAGTGATTCTGCGAAAACAAAACTTTTTTTACTATTCGGAGGACTAAGATCCTACCTACCGTATTCCTTCTTGTCGTTCTGGCGCACCGGTAAGACAGCTCCCTTATAGGAGCAGCTTTTGCTGTTTGCTTTTGTGCGGCTATGAATATTTGTTGAATTCTTTGCCCACAGCTGTTACTGTACTCGTCAAGTAGCTGGACGTTTGCCTGTACATGAGTGTGTTTTTTCCCTTTTGTAAAGTGTCACTCGTTAACTTCAACCATGGAGTATTCGTAGCTGCTCTTTGGAGCGCATCTGAAGCCAGGCCTACGCAATAAAGTGATGGATCTGTGTTGCGTTGTAATCCTGCAAAATATTTACGGTGTTCCATGTTCGCAGTTGTGGTAGAAAGCGGTGTTTAATGGAGCGTAGAGAAGTAATTATTATAAAAGATACAAGTGCCTATCTTTTATACTCAGCTTCCTTAATACAGTAATCTCAGTGGACGTTATTTCACTAGCCTTTTCCAAACTTCTCTATGAAGTAGACTTCTATGTAATCTACCGCAACGGCAGATTTCCAAGCGCAGAGCGTTGCCTAGCATTATTCATGGCGCTTTTCTAAATGATAGACTTTTGAGATCTTATGGGATTCAAGCGAAACAATCATTGATTCTTGTTAGAGGGGATTCTTAATGAAATTTGGTTCGGTGCTTCGTAGAGCGCTGTTGACTATTCCATGACTTTCTCCGAAGATCGTTCTATTGCTGTCACTCCTCCTAACTCTCACCTCGTGTTTGGGTTCCGCTTCAGAAATTTAACAGCGTGTGGTCCTTCATTGATGTGGCTCTAAATTTTAGCAGTGTTCAGCAACAATTTGGGAGAAAGAGGAAACATTGTGTGTTGTTGTTTAGTGATCCGGATGACAAGCTCCTGAGTAGATACGGAGACGTTCGAGGTATCACTTTTGCATGGCGTGTTCAGCTTGCAGGCGCTGTAGAGACGGATTCATTAGAGGTCAGTAAGCTGTTGCTGTGTGATTGTTTGCGGTGCTTTTCGTTTATCTCGTCTTAATTCGTGAGTGTGTTGTTCTTGGATGTTTTCGCATATCGTGCTCGTTGTCCATCGTTTTGTGCAGAATGTATCCACGCTTCGATTGCGATCTTCCAGTAGTTCTATAGAAAATATTTTTTGGAAAAGACTCCAAAACCTTCTACCGCATGGATACCTAAGATGGAACAGTTTCTGTGCCAGTCTCCGTTTGCCGGCTAAACAACTCCAAAAGTCTTGCTTTATACCACGTCCTTAAGATCTGTTCGGAAGGACGAGAGTTTGTGATGCGCAAGCAAGAAGCTGGACAATGGGGTCGACTGAGCAGCTCAACGACAGCGATTCGCGCCAGCAATTACACCGCTCCTCGTAATTATGGTTCCAGGCAAGTGCTAACAATGTGTATCAAGTGTTCTAAGCCCTTTGTCTGCAGTCTTGCTGATGTAGCCTTCTTTACAGTCTGAGCTCCTATCGCTACTCGGCCACGTCATACACGCCCTCTACGCGCCCAACTACAACATCGTCAGCATCTGAATCGACTAGGGGTATGCAGCCTTGGAAATATTGGCTACCGAGTGTGGAGTGAGAGCTCATCCAGTTTTGTCCTGATCTCTACCGAAGGAGATAGACAATTTGTACTCCTTCAAATTTCTTCCATCGCATCACATGGTAGGGCGAAGCCCATTAACGTACATGCGTCACTTACTGGCGTTAATAGTTCCTAGACCATTGCGAACAAAACCTGAATCGGTGCTGTGTATGTTCACCAGTGGCTGGCTGCACAGCATGTGAAGCGATGACTAGCCACTATACAAGGACCGGTTGGAATGTCTTTCCAATAGCAGATCGTGCAGTACTACGTCATTGTTAGAGGGCATCAGTGACATCGCTGCAATGCTTTTATTCGATCGACCATCTGCCTTCTTCAGAGGGCGGAGAGTTATTATTTTATTTTGTTTTATTGTGAGTGTCAGAGCCGACACAAAAAACAACAACAATGGCAGACCGAAAGACAATCAAGCACGGCAATAAGATCTCGGCCGTATGAAATAAAACTTGACTTAGTTAGTAGAAGTTGGGAACCTACCCAGTGAAATATGGTTTCATGCCGCAGTAAAGATGCCTGGAAGTGATGCTGCTATTGAAGAAGGACGACAGTGGTTGATCAATGGATTTCAGATGGCGTGAGCAGAAGCCTTAGGACCGAACCATCTCTCAGAATAAGCGCTAACCTTGGTAGTGGCGAGAGCGGTCGGGCAGACCAAGGAATGCGGCCATCATCGCAGAATCCCGCCTCTGAATTAGTGGAAACCTTGTATCTGCAGCTTTCCACCGCTACTTTGAAAAAAGGTGTAAGCGAAATTTCAAAGCCCGGGACCGCGTCGTCGGAATCAGCCGCTGCTGGGTGAACTATCTAGCGAAGACAAGCAGCAGGTTTAATGGCGCTGTGGGCAGGGAGGGCGCTTCTTGAGCGGATAGTGAAGAATTTCTTACATCTGTCGCTGTTCATACGGATAACTCCTGAAAGCTTGGGTTCAGTCTTGGACGGCTCATTTCAGATTTGGGCTACTTATCGGGAGCTACATCGCATGACTTCTCCCGCCGACTATAGTGGCCACGTTCCATGAAAGGCATGGAGGCTTACTGGTAACGCTCTCCGACACCAAGTCTGATACGCCAGAGTACACAAGAGCTGGAGGGAAGTCGAAAAAGACAGCGAGCTTTGTCATCTTCCGATGAACGTCTAATTGATTCAATAAATCCTTTTGGTTCATTGGACAAACCATTGGTGACTTCCGTCTAGAGGATGAGAGAACTGAAGTTTGGGACTCGCGATGCGACTAACTACAACATATTCTATTGGTATGAGGCTTTATGAAAAGGAAATTTGCCGATGAGGGTGATGTATAATACTTCACTAAGGAATCCCTCTGGAGCAAGTCTAATGATAAGAGCCAACTATAAACTAACGATGTACGTGGAAGACTTGCAAAGAACAACTAGTCTTGGAACGCAGAATGATCCACATTTCTCTGCTTGACGAGCGGTTGTCCATGGTACGCAGCGAAGACATAGGTTAATGCCCGGAGTCCGAGACGTCCTGTGGATGAGGCGAACCCTCAATTTGGTGGACATCTCAGACACGCAATAGTGAACACTAAAGCATCGCAGCTGTGCGTGGGGAACCACTCAACAATGAGTGACCACGCCGTGTGTCGCATCGCACTTGAATGGCTCTCTCCGGTTTAATGGTGGGGGGAGAGAGAGAGAGAGGGAGAGAGAGAGAGAGAGAGAGAGAGAGAGAGAGAGAGAGAGAGAGAGTGGGAGAATCCGTGTTTTTTTTTTTGCCTACGAGAGTGAGCGATCTCGATGCGGCCACAATCTCGCATAGTACCGCTTGGATCCTATTACATTACCACATCGGCAGCAAGCGGCAGTTGTTCTTTGCTTGTGTGAAAGGCTAGCGACAGATTATTTGCCGATGTTCGAGATTTCTTCCTGCTTGTTCTGCGGATACAAGGTTCTGGTTGCCATGAGATGATGCCGCAGCCGTTGTTCAAAAATATGTTAGTGTTGAAGAAGGTAAATCATTTAGAGGGTGAAGCTGCCAGAGACAAACTACTTTGAACTGGTCAGTATTTGAAGTGAATCCATTGGCGAAATTCAGGAAGCTCGACGTTAACAAGGTCTAGTACGACAACGCCAGCAAACGGGAGCGCTCTAACAAGGTCGTCTTCAGTCTCACCAGGTTACCAACGAGCGCAGTACACAACGTGAGCGCTACCCAATGTTCCAGTGTTGTTCTTATCGCTTTCTGAATGAGCGAAGTTCAGACCGGCAGCATCTCGCAGTTCGGCGTTCTCTCCTTCCACGTTCTCGCTTGGCTCAGGAGGTGCTGCACATGTAACTGTAGCTGGTCAGTGCTCTTTTCTTTCTCCCTCAGTGCATAATGGAATGGGAGAGGATCCGGTTTCGATCAAAATTCTGATCTTCTTGTTTGCAATTGCAGTTTGGGAATAGTTATGTGCTGGTTATACAATTAACCGTTCACGACGCGGGTGCTTTTCGCATGATTGCCACGTGGGACAGCGCGTATTTTTCGATAAGAATAAAAATATGAATAAAACCAGTGAAGTTTTCCATGGACCATCTTGCCCGTAGATATTAGTGGGCTCGGTGATTATATTGTATTATTAAATGTTTAATAACTTTCGTTGACCTATTTTCATGATAGTGTCAGACCACATCGTCGGGCGTTGTCACACACGGTAGAAGGCGTCCGATGACATCGCCGGACAATGTCCTGCAGAAGTGTGCGGGGCCTTTACAAGGGAAGGGTCTGAAGCGTATGTCTGAACGGGGGGAGCGACTCATATAGGGAGAATCCCCACCCCTCAATTAGTATGAAAATGTGTTTATTTTTGTCAAGTCGTTAAACCCAAGGAGTAAGTAGGGGTCACAACGGGATACGGCGCATCATAAGTTTGGTGGTCTTGTATGCCCGCGATGCTTCTTCCAGGAAGCGGCTCGGAGCGCAGTGGAAGTGCAGTTGCTTTGTGCGAGGAGGGCAGGGGTTTGGTTCCTCTGTGCTGCTACATTTTTGCATTTCACCATTTTCAGACGTTTTCTGCGCATTTTCCAGCTGTACGCTGTGGAGAGTACCTTTCTTGCGAATTGTTTATTATTCACGCTTGAGCTTGGCCCAATCTCGGTCATTCCGTAGAAATCTGAACCAACGGCTTGGCTCGTTCTTTGCCTTGTGCGATACAGCTTGTTGGACGTTGACCAGTGATGCTCCGCAGCAGCTCAGACTTGAAATCGCGATATGTCTTCCTCCATGGTTATGAGCACGCAACCGAAATCCAATTGAAGACGTACTTTTTCCTCCGAAACAAGACTTCCACCTGAAAACATTGTCGTACGCCCACCGCTTGCTTGCCTCTCCACGTCCATCAGTTCATCTTGCGAATCCCAATCTTCTCCTTGTTCTTCCGCCACTTCCAGCTGTTCGTCTTCGTCAACTTCAAGTTGACGTGCTTTGTCCTTGAGTATGCTGGCCATCCGTTCTGCCAGCTTGATTTCTTCCCTCGAAGGCTTCTTGTCTAAAGATGGGCCGCACTTCAGCGTGAGCAGGTGGATTACCACTCGAGCATCGGCGGACATTGTTGGTGTTAGGTAGGTTCTAGAAAACCTTCAACAGACCTCAAATTTCCAGGTGACAGGCAGACATTAGGGAAAGAGTGTATCGATGCCGTTTAGGTCAATTTGCGGGATCCACAGACCGCGTTTCTAACTTGAACCACCTCCGACGTCACATCCTGGTCTCTTTTGAAAATCCGAGCAGGATGGTTTTTCCCGAGGTCATTGGTCCATGTATGGAAACAGACTTTGAGGAGCCTGTTTACACGCTGCCAGTATTGTGCCCAGTGCTGCTTCATGCACTTTGTACCTGTGCATCACTGGTGTTGAACATTTATACATCACCATGTTGAATACCACAGTGTACAGCTGGGAAATGCGCAGAAAACGTCTGAAAATGGTATAGACGTCAGAATCCCCCAAATCTCAACCAATCAGTAGAAATGCAAAAAGGCAGCAGCGCAGAGGAAGCAAACCCCGACCTTCCTCGCACGAAGCAACCGCCCTTCCACTGCGCTCCGAGTCGCTTGCCGGTAGGGGCGTCGCGCGGGCGTACAAGGCCTCCAAACTCGTGGTGCGCCGTATTCCATTGTGACCCCCTACTCCTTGGGTTTAACGACTTGGCAAAAAATAAACACATTTTCTTTCTAATTGAGGGGTGGGGATTCTCTCTTTATGAGTCGCTCCTCCGTTCAGACATACGCTTCAGAACCTTCTATTGTTAGGGAACATTTTGATCCTTACATTAGGTAACGTCGTTTGTTATTGTTGTTCAGTATGGACTTCCTTAAAAGTTTGTAATGTTTTTTAGACAAGATATTTTTATGAAGTTACTGAAGAAGAAGCAGTAGAAACCCAAACGCAGAAGTAGTGTTAAACAGGTTAGAAAGTAGGGTACAAAGCGTGACGCAAGGTCATAGTGACTCACAAACTGTGAAACATAAGCGTGGTATTAAACATTTGTGAGATAATACTCGTTGTCAGCTTCTAATTCTCTAAATCCTAGCATTGCAAATTTGTTAAATTCAGTCCTATATGCAGTTCCGCTTTCAAAGTTGTGTATCCAGAAAAATTAGCAGTTCGGCTTATGAATAGAATTTGCTTCGAAATTTTCTTCTTTTACTGATTGCGTAGATTTTTCGGAGGAGCTAGATGGCGCGGTCAATGCCTATTTCGGCATCAGCATCTGTGTGGTGAAATTGTTTCATCCTTTTCTACCGTATCGTTTCAGGTGCGCGTTCGTACCCGTCATCGATGGGGCATAGTCCGTCCAGCTACACACTGTCGACTGCGGCATCTGGCCCTCCACCGTCTGCTGTTGGTGGCAGTGCGGCTCCAGGCGGCATGGCGACTTCCTCTCCTCCCAACACCGTGCGAAGCAGGTCTTCATCTGCAATCGCCAGCTACCGGTAATTGCAATCGTATGCATTTTGTCTAAATGGCAGTGTGATCGCTTCCGTGGGGGTAGGGTTGCAGTCATCCCGGATGTTCGTTCCATGACTTGCGAGCCATCCTTCTTTTATGCATGTCAAACATTTGTTGAGACTGTCTCCAGATTCCGTTGAAGATGTGTTTTTTTTTAGCAATGTGAATGTTGCGCAGCTGAACCAGCAAGCCCGTGAGCGAGCTGACCGCGACGAGAAAATGAGGGAATATAAGGAATGGGAAGAGCGTGAACGTCTTCGATCAGAGATGGAGGAGCCGCCGGTGCTGAACTTTCGGAAGAATCTGAAGAGTGCGGATAAGGATCTAAAACGTTTGCTTCACCACACCTGTTTACATAAAATGACGTTTATTCCGGGAGCTTTCTCGAAGAAGTCTCCCGAGCCGGCCTATTTGTATCCGTTGTTCGCTTGAGCCAGTTCCAGCTCTACGGCATAAATTCTGTCTGTTCCAATGTTGAGGAAAACTATTTGTTTTTCCAATGATCAGAGGGGAATCGCGAGGACTAAATAAAAATTTGAAGTTCGGCTCTTTTGATTCTCTTGATGGCTCTTTTGATTCCTGAGTGAGTTTTCGGTAACACGTTTGCAGTGAGTGAATGCTTATCCTTTCAGGTCGCGGCGGTGCGGAAACGACATCAGCTGGCTATTCGCAGTTCGCGAAGTCGGTCGCCAGTCGTTCGGAGCTCGCCACTGGAAGCGTAACACGATCCGAGTACACGCCAAGTAGTGGCAACGGTCTTGGGCCACCTGCAGTGCCCACCGAACCTCCAAGATATACACCTTCATACAGTGGATACAAGCCGACAGCAACGGTTACTTTTGATTCCTCTACTCTTTTTGAACTCAGGGAGTGGTGTTTGCGCAAGGTCTCCATTTTATGCCGAAGCGCTGCAGTTGACGCCGCCGTCTGACGAAGGAAGCTCACATTCTTAGGCTGCACTGAAGGAGACCCCACCATATCATCAGATCTACTGGACTCAACCTCTAAGCGGAAAACCCATCGGAAGTTCTGTAAACCAGGATTTGCAAAGAAGCGGTCAATATATAATAGTGGTCACCGTAGCTTTGCGGAAACGTGAAACAAAGGTTTTGTACTTGTTGAGAAATTTGATTCATGGGACAAATTTCTCGATCTGTACAAAGCAGGAGTCCAAGCTCCCGAACATTCGGTTTCGCAAACATCTCCAAACACAGATATGTCTTGAATATCATGCACATTTTAGAGTGGCGTGGCTCAGAGGACCGATTGAAGTTTGGTTTCAATGTATTTCAGATGTTATGTGCTAGAACATGCAGGTTTTAAAACCCTGACCTCAAATTGTGCCACCACATGCGAAGGTTTTAATGTGGTGTTTTTAAAGATAGTGTTTTCTAGAATGGGAATCTGCAGCAGATGTAATGTGACGTTCGGTACTATTGTACTTTTGGTACCCCACTCAATCTCAAAATAGGTCTACAGGGGGTAATCTGCCTTGGGAGGCAAGAATATCATAGTCGTTTTTTGCGGAAATGCCTTATAAGTCCGTTATATTAAGTTCGAATTGCCCAAGGCCTTCCGAAATAGCGCGCGCTTGTAGGAGACGCAGAGACTCCGCCTCCTATCGATGCGCACTATTTCGCCGTCCTAGTCTGCAGCAGAGGTTAGCCAGGGCATAAGCCTTGAAATCTCGAAAAGTCTTGAGAACCCTGTTGTGTGCTCTCCGCTCGCGCGGAGGAGGGCACAGAATTGGGCAGTGGAAGGGACTCCGGAATGTGGGCTCACTAGCGCACCCGTGCTAAAATTGCCTTCATCCTGTTGTCCCTCCATTGTTAATACAAATAAGACGCGGATCTGTAACCAAAAAGGGGGAATAAGTCTGCACTTGCATTCGCTGTGTGTAGCTAATCGCCTCGCCGCGCCTGCGCGCGAGTGCGTGCTGGCAGGAGGCGGTGTCTCTGCGTCTCTTGCCAGCGCGCGCTATTTCGCAAAGCTTTAGGCAATTTTAACTTAATGTAACGGGCTTATAAGACATTTTCGCAAAAAACGACTATGATGTTCGTTCCTCCCATGGCAGATTGCCCCCAGTAGACCTATTTTGAACAGGATTAAGTGGGGTACCAAAAGTACAATAGTACCTGACGTTCTATATCATTAAAATGAAAAGTCGTAGTGCAGCCATGGGTAGTTCGTATTTGAGTCAGCAGAGGGATAATAAATCCTTTTGGGACGCTCTGCGCATTACGGTTCCACGGGATTTCTAGGAGGCAACTTGAATACGAATTTGGCGTATGCTAGTGTCACATCCTTCTCAGGCGATCGGCACTAATTCCCTAACCCCTGAGGGGGTGGAAGGCTAGGTGGCGTGGGCTGGAAATTCGAACCAGGAGCTAAGAATCAGGTGCACTAGACAGCGCGTGCCTCCTCAACTGCGTGACTACATGCCCTCTGTCGCTCATGTACTTAATAAGAAACATGCCGTGGAGCTCACTGACCTGATACATCTCTCTGTTGACTATCTTACAAGGAAATTTTGCCAGTCCACGTCGAGTTGAAATGTACATCAGGGGATGCAGCTCCGAATGTTGGTTTTCAATATTTGTTCCATATCTGCAACGGGCGTGGTGGAACGGAGTTCTGGACTGTTTTCACATGGCTTTGCTTGAGTGATTGAGTGATGCTGGTGACTATCCTACGTAAGCTGACAATTCACGCTTGGTAGACAAGTGGGTCGCAATCTACCGTTTGTGATCGAGCGGTGAATGCGTAGTAGGTCCTGAAGCGGCATGGTGGGAAGCGCGGGGTTTGCGGTTCGCCTCTTCAGAGATATGCCGCTTTTGCACTCTATTAAATGTAGATCTGATGCTACCAATCGAAGCTCTCCGTGTTTATTCGCAACAGAAACTTCGCTAAGGGGGTCAGATTTGTCAAGCACTGTTCTCTATTACAATTCGCGGCGGTTGCGGAAAGTGACGGGTCAGGATCTTACGTTCAGCAGAAGCGTCTGAGTAGACGCAGTAGTAGCAGCATAGCTTATGGAGTCCCTTGCTTTGTCTACGCTATCATATTATCAGAAAAGGGCTCCTAACTCGGGAACAGTACCCCAGGTAACGTCTCTGGCCCAATTTTAACCCCAATTCAGACGCTGCTTCACCACACTTGCACCCCATAGCTAGGTAACCGTAGTCTTCCGTCGTTAGCCGGGCTTTCAGAAGTGCATGCCAGATTCGGCATCACCGTCCTGAACCTCCCTAAGTGACGTTTGGGCAAAATCGGTGATAATGTACCTAACACCATTGCTCAACATACATTCCGTAACCTGCTATTATAAAAGATAAAGGACGGCTTACTCAATTCCTTTTGGGATGCGCCACGCATTCTACTTCTACGGGATGTCGTGAGGCAGTTTGTATGCGTATTTGGATATACAATGACTTGCGGTCGCCAGCCGATGAAAAAGTCAGCGCTCTATCCTTCCCAGACAAGTTTGGTACCAATTCACCGACCCCGGAGGGATGGAAGGCTTGGTTGGCCTGGGCGGGAAATCCGAACCAGGAACCTCGTATCGGGTGCACGCGACAGCCGGCGTCTCCTCTGACTGCGCTACACGCGCCCAGCCTACTATTATAGAGGTAAATTTTAAAAGGATCATATGTGTGTTCAGCACTCCAAACAACCATCTTGGGCGAAAGTTTGGTAAACATTTTCGACTTCAACACGACCTTTCATGATCGCGAAAGTATATTAGTGCCCAAATATAACAAGAGTGACGTAGAAGAATCAAACCTGTTTTGAGAACGAACTGCTTTCCGTGATCACCGGAGATAACTATGTGTAATTATCCTTAGCTATCGTACTTCACTATAGTGCCAAAACAGTTATCATATCCGTCATCAGCGCCTTCTACAATACGCTTGGGAAAGTTAGAGAAAACTGGCGATCCCAACGAATCTGATCTACAGAAGTTTTCCCTGCTATTTTACATGGAGAGCTTCGACCGATATAATCGAATCTTTAAGCGAAGTGCAAAAAGCCTCATCTCCGGGAAGTCGAGCCACAAACCACGTGCTTCCTACCACACTGCTTCCCTGTTCACCTCGCTATCCCTTCTTGGGCCTTAGTGCTGTTTACGGACTACATGAACTCTGCATCTGTGAGTCTCATGAGCACCTGCTCTCTGAGCACAATCAAGGCAAAATGAAAGTTCACCACATTTCTGCTCTCCGATGTACATTGCAGATATGGAACATATGTTTACAATCTGCTTTCGAAGCTGCATCTAATGATGTACATCTCATCTCATAGGGCCACTATCCCCTTCCCTAATCCCTGTTACCTCATGAACGCTGCTCAGAACCCGGGTAAGTATTCACATCTCTGTTCTGAACGACAACAACCGAACAAATTGCTAGGCGCTAAGTTACTGGATTCGGTGTCGGATAATAGGGATGGACTTTACATATGCCATTTCTATATTAGATTGGCTGCTGGCTGGATTGCAGATGCTTCTACGAGCCGGAACAGGTAAACAAGATAAAGTAGACGCCTCGCTGTGAAGATGCGGAATCATTTCAAGTTTTGAGAATACCACCGCTGATTAGGCACATATCGGTTTACCAGAGTCCGTCGCACATTAAATGCAGATTGAACTTTGGTGAATGAGCCCAGCGGGTGAACTAACCTGATTTTAGCTACACTGAGGGTGGTCAGACTAAACTGTGCAGAACCCGCAGAGCCCGACGAAGGGAGATGAGTACGAGAGTCAGCATTGATCTAGAGCCAATCTGCTAAGGTTCATTGAAAGTTGAACATGGACAGTTCTGTTTCCTTAAATATTAACAGTGGGATCTGTTGGCGGCATTTTATCATCTGCGCTCCATAACTGTAAAGTGATTAGTGCAGTTGCTGTCTGGAGTAGGTTTTACCATCACATTTTATAATGGACATCCTCGTATGACAAAAAATCTGTTTCACAAGCAAATAAGAATTTAAAACACCCCAGCTTAAGACCTTAACCTTTGAAATTTTTTGAACGTTTGTGTGAATCAGACATGGCATTGAATGCTCAGTGCAAGTTAAATCAGCTGACCAAGTGTGTTGCATTTTAGCTCGTTTGGCGCTCCCTCACAGTGAAGAAAACAGAACACTGGAGAACTTCACTTTCGAGGTTTACTTGCACTTCGCAAGTCACTGATATTCAAAGGGGTAAAATACTATTCTGTGCACCGTCAACGCTATAGTGTCCTACGGCTGTAGTTGATGCTAACCCTTCTTTGTGATCCACTATGCTGGTGAAGATTTGGAAAAAAAGTTCACTTCGGATGTCGAATTCCATGCCGATGAGGTGAAGGATAGGAATGCATAGAAGCGGAAGAGCGAGGCGCCATGAAGCGGGCCGTTGTACCAGAAATGAACCACCCAATTGTGACTGTGAGAATGGCGGATTAAAATCTACGACTTCTAATTAGTTGGCAAATGATTAATGAATATGGTTGGGCAGAGTCGAAGTGACTGAAAGGGTCGGTTTCCTTCGAGCAGATCTGGTGTCACAAATTCAGTCGTAAGCTAACCGTTTTCTTAAGCAAGACGTAAGAAGTAAGAAGTAACTTATTTCTCATACATGTTGCTTTCAGGTTCAACCGTTCGAGGAGCGTGTAGTAGCGGCAGTTCAGACCGGGTATACCGGGCTGCGTAACATCGGAAATACGTGTTTCATGAACGCCACTCTGCAAATGCTTGTGAACAACATCGAGTTAAGGACGTACTTCCTAGATCGGCATTACAAGATCGACGTGAACCCCAACAATCCTCTGGGATTCCGAGTAGGTGCCTATTGCAACCTCCAGAGCCACATTCCTCCTCAGAGCTGCCAATTTCCAGGGACGGCTGGCTGACGCGTTTGCCGATTTCATGCGACTTATGTGGAATTGTCAGCATAGAGCCATTGAACCGGCAAAAATTAAGGTGCGAGTGTTCCTCCCTTCATTCAAGACCGAAATTTGTCAGTCAGGCAGTTTCAGGAGCTAGTTGCTGAGAAGGCTTCACAGTTTGCCAACTTTGCCCAACACGATGCACATGAATTTCTTTCGTTTCTGCTCGATGGTCTTCATGAGGATCTCAACAGGGTGAAGTCAAAACCATTGACGGCGACTGTTGAAGGGGACGGGAGATCCGATGCTGACGTGAGTTCCCCTCTATTTGGAAATTGCGCTGCTCTGATACTTGCCCTTCTTTGCTATTGAAATTGCTTCCGTGTCAGCATCATATAGCAGCGAACTTGATCTGTTGAAACTGTGTTCCTCTTTATCAAAGTCGGCGAGGGTTGGGTGAGCAGCGGTTCGCGACTATTTACCAATGAGGCCGCTTTCTTCTTGTTTTTTTTTTTGTGGTGGGGAGGGGGACGGGGTGGAAATGCCCCATTGTGTCGGTATAGTCTGCGGATTCAGAAAGCCTGAATCCGTAGAACTAAACTTCGAATTAAATCAAATCAATTCGTGCATTCGAGTTTTCTTATGATATTCCTATGCCAGCAAAAAAATTCCTAAGCAAGGAAGAACATGCTGAAATTTACCGTGCAATCACCAACTCTGTGTGATTGCTGTTACGTTTCCCAGCAGACTTTTATGCCAGGGCGAATCATTTTCGACTTACTCTTCTCAAAATCTTACTGGGGAGGTGGCGATGAACAATGCTGTCAAATCTCCTTTTTCGACATTGCTATGTCTATGTGCTATGTGCTAGTGGGGCTCTTCTCAGGTATTGTGTACTTAGTAAAAAATTGACGCTGTGAAATTGCATCAAGCGGTCTTTTCGTTATTTTTCGTCATCATGTGGTTGAAAACTGCTGTGCAACTTTAGAGGGAGGCGGCTTCATCTTACCCCTTCCAAAGCTGGTAGCCTTACCCTGGTTTCGGAAATTTCGAAGTACTTCTGCAGTCACAAAATGCGTTTATCCAAGTGTATCCAAGTGTAAGGTTCCATTTCGAAAGTCCTTGGGCTAATCTTCCAGATGCTGTAAAGAAGGGGTTGGATCCCTTTCCGGACTGTTGCGTATGTTGCTTTTAACTACTCTGAGCTTACACTTTCAATCGTATTGTTTCGGTCTTTTGTTGCTGGCTTTACTACACATTTATGCCTTACTACTTAGGAAAACCGCATTCCGCTCTAGAACCCACCAGGTTTGTGGTTTTGATTTTCTCCCTATAGTTAGTTCTTACTGGTCCACTTTCCACTGAGTAAGGCACGTCCCTTTTGACACAAATAAATAATTAGTTCAGGTATCGAATGAAGCCTGGTACAACCATACACTCAGGAATGATTCCATATTTGTCGACCTTTTTCACGGACAGTTGAAGTCTCGACTGCAGTGCCCGAGGTGTGACAGAGTGAGTGGCTTCTCTCCAAGGAAATCCAGCAGTCGTCATTATGCGGTGTGGCATTTATCTTATTCTTGCTTCAGTTTTATATTGAATCTAATAGGTATCGATCACCTTCGACCCGTTCGTCTACCTCCCGCTTCCGTTCCCAAAGGTGAAGAAAGCGACGACTCTGTGGTTCTGGCCACTGGATCCTCTTCTGAAACCACTCGAGGTTAGTGATTGTTGAATTCATCCTATTTTTTAGATGTCTGCTCACAGCAAGGATCAGCGGAATAGTAGGATATCCCCATGTACTGTTTGCTTGCGTCGTTTCCGGTGCCCGGTGCATGATGGTAGAAAATGCTGGTCGCATATTGCTTCTTTTCGCACAGCAATCACAGCAGAAGTTTAAGCTTGGGCAGCGACCATAATAATTCCCCTTTATGCTGGGAGTAAGAACGCACTCCCTGCTTCTCATATGTAAAAGAAGAAAGCCTCGAACTACCTCAAACCAACCTAAAATAAATTTCAACTTGTGTTCACTCCATTAGCAGCTGAATAACGCGGATACTTTCAACGATCTGAGTCCAAAAATATGATCAGTCGTAAGGTCTTTGTCATACCATCGCTCACCCCGAGTAATGATATGCTCCCATATCGATCGGGCGGCGCGATGGAATCGATATGGGTGCATATCATTGGGCGTCGCTCGGGGTGAGCGATGGTATGACAAAGGCCTAAAGGTGGGAGGTCGAACATCAACAAAGGGTTCATACTACAGCTGTGCTCTCAGAATTTTTTTCGGGTATTAAGCTGGCGGGGGCCTACGCACACCGACAAGGTATTTTAAAACGGATAAGTTAGATCAGCCAGACCCCGAAGTTCGTTTCCTTACCTAGTTCTGTGCTCTCCTCCGAATCAGAGGAGGAGAGAACAGAAAACGTGTTTATGTGAGAGTTCCACGATCATGTGCAATCTCGAAGCGGGTACCACCGCTTAGTTCCTTTTTTTCGTATTATATTATTATGAATATTCGTATTCGAGTATTCGAAACTGGGATTTTTCGAATACTCGGACACGAATATTCAGATTCGAATGGAAATCATTCGAATAGCAATCTCATTCGGGTACAGCTATAATTCATCCACTAGTAACTAGGAACTACCTGCGCTGCTGCCGCAATCAGCAGCGCGACTAGTTTCTATCAGAGCACGGTGCAAAATTTCAGTCGGACTTAGCAACGCTTAAGGCACCCACAGAGTTCTGCGGCAGCGCCGCGGCCCTATGCTTAACCATAGGGCAGAGACGCAGAGCTCGCCGCCGGCGGCGTCCGTGCCCTGTCCTTAACAATTGCGGCGAGCGGCGTTGCCGCAGAACTCTGTGGGGGCCTTTAGACATTATACGATGTTTCTTTCCAGGTCACTGTGCAGTACTCTTCTGAAGGCAC
The DNA here is from genome assembly GCA_947396885.1 of Heligmosomoides polygyrus polygyrus. Classification (NCBI taxonomy): domain Eukaryota; kingdom Metazoa; phylum Nematoda; class Chromadorea; order Rhabditida; family Heligmosomidae; genus Heligmosomoides; species Heligmosomoides polygyrus. Next base: position 54,744,853 of record OX377202.1, read on the forward strand.
AATTTTAGATCTGCTCAACGCTCTCTCCGACCTAGTGCGTGTGCCGTCTAAGCTTGTAGGTTAATGGCATCTTCACCTAACGATAAGTTTTGCATTATCCTCGAAATGCATCGGTAGTGGTTGACCTTCAGCTGCGTCTCGTTGAAGTGTTCAGTCATCGTATTCAAAAGATCTACTCTCCTGCGAGCCAGGCGAGCGACATCTGCAGCGGTGATGTGTTATATGCGTGAGTTTTTCTTCTGGGTGTCATCCCTACTATCATCCGATGAGATTATGTATGAGAGAGCAGGTATTGTTAGCCTTCATTCTCTGAAATCTTTCACATCGTATTTATCTCGCTGTCGACAATTGCGCTCCATGCATCAATGTGTGAGACTCACTCTTTTTAGATTCCAAGTTCACGACCCAGCCGATTGCAATGAGCCGGTTGTCGAGTTGCTAGTTGTGCAACGCCAGTTGTATTCGTCGACCCTGCGTTATGCTTGCAACGAATGTGGCAGGTGTACCGGTCGTTTGAAGATCTGCGAAGCCTGCTACAACGCCTACTATTGCAACAAGTACGTATAGTGTCAGGTTCCTTTTAGCTTCAACGTGCATAGGTGTACGGGTAGAATGTAAGGTATACTGTAAGTTCAATATGGTTTCACGAGAAATGTTCTTGGTGAACCTTTATGTAACACGGCGATTCACCTCTTCTCGTCATCTAAAAAGGGAAGGGTCTGAAGCGTATGTCTGAACGGGGACAGTGAATCATATAGGAAGAATCTCATCTCTCAATTAGTATGAAAATGGGTTCCTTTTTTGCCAAGTCGTTCATTCCAAGGAGTAGGCGGTCCTTGAAGTTACAATGGAATCGGCGCCTCACGAGTTCGGATGTCTTGTACGCCCCGTTGGCTCTGAGGACAAGCGGCTTGGAGCGCAGTGGATAGTGACGTTGTTTCATGCGAGGGAGATCGGGGGTTCGGTTCTCCTGCGTAGCTGTATTTTTGTATTTCATCTGATTGTTTGAGATTTGAAGGATTCTGACTTCTGTATCATTTTCAGAGTTTTTTGCCTGATTTTACAGCTGCATGTGTGGAGAGTAACTTTCTTGCGACTTGTTTGTTACTGACCGGTTTTTTAACTAAAAAGTAGTAACAAAACTATTCAACATAATGATGTATAAACGTTCGTTCAGTGAAACACAGACACAAAGTGCATGAAACAGAAGCAGTGGCCACAATACGGACGACGTATAAAGGCTACAGGCTCTTCAGTTTGCTTCCATACATGGACTAATGACATCAGGGAAAACCCATCCCGCTCGGATTTTAAAAAGAGGCCAGGGCCGGATTCATGAACGACACCTGCGAGTAAGTGCAGGTGTCGTTCATGAATCATGCGAGTAAGTGCAAGATTTAACTCCACTCCCCACTTACGCGCGATTCATCAACGCGCGGCGGGAAACATTTACCTTCAAGGAAGGGTTTTGCTCCACTGCCAGTATCTGACCCATTGCATCCCTCCGATGCCCTGTTGCAAGCTGAGAGCTGGTAGCGGGCCAGCGGAGGGATGCATTGGGTCAGAAATTGGCAGTGAAGCAAAACCCTTGCTTTGGCCGTCACGAATCAGAAACAGGGGTAAATTTAGGGAAAGTGGCCGTCGAGGTAGGATTTACCTCCGGCAGCGTTCATGAATCCGGCCCCAACTGGAAACCAGAGGTCTGCTGAAGGTTTTCTAAACTTAACACCAGCAATGTCGCTAGAATATTCCATGTTCGACTGTGATTGAATCTTGGCATGATATTGATCAGTATGAATATCCAAGTGATGTAGCTGACGAACCAAGATTAGTACAGATCCTTTATTCCGGCTAACGTTTTGGCGTAACCACCTTCTTCAGAGCCTGGAAGAGTCAAGTTGAGTTTGAAAAACGGGTGGCCAGCATACTCAAGGACTTCGAAGCACGCCAACTTGAACAGGAACAGCTGGAAGTGGTGGAAGGACAAGAAGAAGGTTTGGATCCGCAAAATGAACCGATAGACGTGGAAAGGCTAGCAAGCAGTGGACATATGACCACGTTTTCGGGTGGAACTCTTGTTTCGGAGAAATGGTACGTCTTTAACCGGATTTAGTCTAGGGTGCGGATGTCGTTGGCCCATGTAAACTGCAAGCAAACTGTGAGGAGCCTTCTGTCTCCTTTATGCGCCGTCCACATTATGTGTGACCAGTGCTTCTGTTTCATGCACTTTGTGCCTGTGTATCACTGATGTTGAACGTTTGTACATTATTACGTTGAATAGTTTGCCTTTTGGTTAAGAGCAGGTCGATAACAAACAAATCGCCAGGAAGTTACTTTCCACAGCATATAGCTGGAGAAATGCACAGAAAACGCTTAAAATTTGTGAAGACGTCAGCAACCTTCAAATCTCAACCAGTCAGTTGAAATGCGCAAGTGCCACAACACAGGGGAATTGATCCCCCACATCTCTCGCCACTATTAAACCAACGTCACTATACACTGCGCTCCGAGCCGCTTGCCCGCAGAGGCATCGCAGGCGTGCAAGACCCCCGAGCTCGTGAGGCGCCGATTCCATTGTAGCTTCATGAACCCCCTACTCCTTGGATTTAGCGACTTGGCAAAAAGAAACCCATTTTCATACTAATTGAGAGGTGAGATTCTTCCTATATAACTCGCACTCCCCGTTCAGACATACGCTTCAGATCCTTATGACAGGTCGAACATAGGGCAGGCAAAGGTCAACCAAAGCAGCGGGATGGCGAGAGCGCAGAGAAGGAGACACTCCTGCCACTGTCCGAGCGAACGAGCTGACTGAGCGCTCGGGTGAGAGATCACGCTCATCGCCTGTGTCTCTAGGGCCCTTCGACCGTTGCGGAGACTTGCAGTGGAAGGAGACTGAATTTCAGAGAGAAGAGAATGTTTCAAGAGTAGGGCTTCCGGCAAGTTACAATCAAGACATGCCGAAGCTGATGTCTTATACGGGAATAGATATGGTGATTCCAAGCAGCGAGGGTGTACAAGCGGTCCATTCTCAGACCTCCGTTATCATCCGTCTTCCTTCAACAGAGCATTAGTGTGTGTGGACAGATCAGTCCCAGATGTAGATCAGGAAGTGGTGATAACACGCTTCAGTGTCTTTGTAACCTCTCATTTTCTCTAGTCTCGAGTATAGCCAGCCACGGTGGTTTGGTGGTTCACCAACGGATGCTTGGTCTCCATTCTTTGTGGATATTGAAACTATCGGCTCTTTGATACTTTGGTCTTGAATGAAGATCTGAGCCCATGTAGTTGCCTTTAGAAGATATTCTTGCTTCTGGTGCGAGAAATACACTGCATTGAGTTGTTTGCCTTTTTATTGCAAAGCTGTCTGTGCCGCTTACACCGGATATGGTGTAGCCGAAAATGGTAGGCGTGAGAACCAAACCAGATGGCAGCTTCATTATAGGAGTGTCGTGAAGGATTATCTGATTAAGGAGATCCAATCCAGCAAAGATGCCCCTAATCAACCACCACTCGTTGATCCACAAATATGTGATGATATTGATGTCGCACCTAGACCTATCAGAACAGGAAAATCTACTGAGGTCGCATCTCGACGACAGCCACCTCGAGCTGCCAAAAATACTGTATCGTACAATGAGAACAGTACAGTGTAGCGGGCCCGTCTTAACGTGATCTTTTTGAGTGAGGTACTGAGCCGTATGTTAACGTTCGCTTTCTCTCACGTACACCGGATAATTACAAATATTTATTATGCTTATAACGATACAGTAAATGAGCGAACGAGACGAAACAACGAAATAGCAATCGAACGGGAAAGAGGCCAATAGTGGCCAAAAGACGCGACGAGGGGGGCCCAGGTGGGGTGCTTGATCCGACGAATGACGACACTCACTCACTGGTGGTCTAGTCCTTTTATATCAATAACTTCCCGCCTAGCGCCTCCCGCTCGGGTCACGTCTCTTGACCGGCGGCTCGTTTGGCCTACTCTGCCACATGCCGCCCCTCTCACCAGCTGATGTCCTCATCAGCTGATACTCTACCTTCCTTAGTTCAGGCAACGACACAAATTTAGACACTTTCTTTCGTATGGTTTCATACAACACCTTAGCGCATGATACTGTAACATCACTACCATAAAACGATAACGCCCCTTCTGGTGTACCAACTTCACAGAAAACCTTATCATTTTCCACTCTGGAACTTGCAGTTGGACAGAATTGTCCACATCCGGAGCGCCTTTCGATCGCCTGATCCATTCGTGACCAAATTTCAGCCATCTTCTTCCATGTTTCGACATTCGACTGCACAACTGGCGGCCATGCTGTGATTATCCTCCCGCCGTCTTCGAAATGGTGCTCGCAGGCTTTCAGGATTTCGCTTATATCTTTGTCCTTAAAGCCTTTCTCCATGGGCCATACCAACACCCATATCTTATTCGCTGACCACTCCTTTAGGATTTCGCCTAGCTGTCTGAACGTTGCGGCGACTCTCGTGCAGATCCCTCTTCTGGGACCGTCTTTTTCCAGTAGAGCAGCACATGCGGGAGCTGCAAATCCAGTCGGGCCATCCTGAATTGGCCTCTTGGGTTTTCCTTCGCCTTCCAACGATTTCCTGAATTTCTGCAGTGCCATGTTGTAGATTTCTTCGAAACCGTATGAGTCGATCTTCTCGTGTTTCCTGATTTTGTCCGTAGCGCAGAGGAACTCAGTCCAGTCGACGCACTTTTCATAGGCCACTCGAAGAACTGCTTCCAGCGCATCTTGATCCAGGCAGACGGCGCCTTCTTTCCAGAATTTTATTTTCGAGGCGACATCAATATCTGTTCGAACAAACACGCTTGCGGCTCTCCACGCCTGCCATACGTTCGCGAAAGGTCTGTTTGCGACGGCGCCAGGGAACGGGATTCCTTCAATATTGCCCAGCTTGACGTCTTTCAAGCAGCCGTCCTTACAGATGTATTCGAGGTGCCCTTTCTCAGTCTTTGTCGCCAAGGTCGCTTCCCTGAAACTGAAGCAAGTTATTTTGTTGACTCGAACACGCGGTTTTCTCCCTCTCTTGCCTCTACCAGTGGCAGTATCGATGCGATCATCTGGAATATAGGGCGGAACAACTCTGAGCATGTCAAATTGTACTCTAACTGGTTCTACATTTTCTCCGATTCTACTGATGACCGCTGAATTTTCGCTTGTCTCTATCACTCTGAAGGGTCCCGCCCATTCGCATGCCAACTTTGGGTGTGAACTCACGCTTTTTTCTTTCGGGGCTAGCATGTACACTCGATCCCCTACCTTAGCTAGTTTGTCAGTGTCCACAGCATTTCGTCTATCATACTCTCTCTTCATCTTCTCTCGTACGCGCTCATTATATTCTTTAACTCGGTCGTGAACTTCTGCTATGGACTGGAGCAATTGAACTTTGTACTCCTCTCTACCTTCATCCATTCTATACCATGAAATACCTGCATTCGGTATCACCTCAGAGGGGAATGTAGGATCCATTCCATGTAGCATGAAATACGGGCTTTCACCAGTCGATTGGTGTGGTGTCATATTATATGCTAGCATACAGAACGGTAACCTAACATCCCATTCCACCGGTACGACTGTTGTTCGCCTCAACATTGCCAATATAGTTCCGTTCAACCGTTCCGTAATCCCATTCTCTCGCGGGTTGTACCCCTTTGTCGTGATATGGTTAATTTTAGTTATTCTTGTTAATTCCTCCATTACTTTGTTCTCAAATTCGCCGCCCTTGTCCGATAATATTGTTTTTGGCCATCGGCAGCCTTCCGCTATCCACCGCGTGAACAATACTTTCGCAACAGTCTCTGCCGACCTGTCGGGCACGGGGTATGCCGCCGCGAATTTTGAGAAGTGGTCAATTACTGTTACGGCGTATCGATTTCCACTTACCGTAAGGCCCAGTTCTAGGATATCTACACCAATAATCTCATATGGCCTTGTCGTGACAATCGGCTTCAATGGTGGTATCGCACATGATTTTGCATTGTGAACGAAACACCGTTGACACTGTCTTGTCCACTTGTGGATATCTTGTGTCATTGTTGGCCAAAATACCTGTTTTCTGAGCCTGTTCAGTAACTTATGCGCGCTGAAATGACCCGCGAATGTTCCTGAGTGCGCTTCATGGAAAATCTCATAGCGAGCGCTTTTAGGGGCCACGAATACCAAACTTCCGTCCGGTTGGAACATCTTCAGGTCCCCTTCTTCTATAATAAAATCAGCCACTCGCGACGGTTTCTTCGCTCCCGCCCATGTAACTATGCCTTTATCATTTCCGTTACTTATCGCTTCCAGGATATGCTTAAAATCCTCATCACGCTCCAGTTCTGACATCCACTTAGTTTTTTCCTCTACTCGTATAGAATTCACTACTGCTTCGCCTAGGCCTTGCATTGACTCGATCTCGGTCCACTTGGCTGTCCCTCTACTGAGTGCATCAGCTACAACGTTTGTTTTGCCTTTTACGTATTTTATCTCTAAATTATATCTCTGTATCTCTAGAGACCACCGTAACACTCTAGCGGAAACGTTGCTGCGGTTGAAAAGTGCCGTTAAAGGCTGGTGGTCCGTAAGCACAACTGTCGGTAAACCATATATAAACATATGGAACCTCCTTACTGCGAACACGACCGCCAGCGCCTCTAGATCCGTAACATGATAACGACGCTCTGCCTTACTGAGCCCTTTCGATGCGAAATATACCGGGTGCAGCTGTTTATCGTCGCCTTCCTGAGACAAAACAGCCCCTAGCCCGACTGTTGATGCGTCCGTGCAGATGAAAAAGGGTCGCGACCCATCCCTCGCCTTTTCGATATTCGGCTGCATAAGCACGGGAGAGGTCGAGATCATCTTTTTCAGTTTCTCAAATGCCGCTTGGTGCTCCTCTAACCACTGCCAAGACGCCTTTGACGATGTCAGCTCAAACAGACAACTTGTCGACTTAGCAAACCCGAGGCAGAATTTGCGATAAAAAGAGGCCATTCCTAGGAAAGTTCTCAATTCTTTCACATTAGCTGGTACAGGATAGTTCGTTATCGCGTCCACCTTTTTGGGGTCCATGTGGATGCCTCGACTGTCCACTACGTGCCCAAGAAAACTCACTCTAGACTGCATCAAAACACATTTCTGGGCCTTCAATCTTAAACCCGCGTCCTGAAGTAAAGAACATACTTTCTTTAACAACTCTATGTGTCTTTCGCGCGTGTCTGTACATATGATGATGTCATCAATGTAACAGAAAACCTCTGTGCCCAAAACTTCGTGTAGCACTGAGTCCATTAGTCTCTGAAAAACTGGCGGACTTGTGCTCAATCCAAAAGGGGTAACCCGAAATTGAAAAAGCCCCTCTGTTGTCACAAAAGCCGACTTTTCCTTCGCTTCCCGCGTCAGAGGTATTTGCCAATACCCACTACAGAGGTCAAGTGTGGAGAAGAATGACTTTCCTGATAAGCTCTGCAACAGCGCATCTATAGTTGGTAGTGGGTACGAATCCAACTTAATCCTCTTGTTTAATTCTCTGTAATCCACGCAGAGTCTCAGACTGCCGTCCTTTTTTTCGACAAGTACGATCGGAAACGCCCACTCAGAGCTACTTTTCTCGATAATTTTCCTATTTTCCAGATCTTCTAGTAGCTCTCTCAACTTCTTCCGTATGCCTAAAGGAACTGGTCTGGCCTTCATTTTGATTGGCTTATGTTCACCTGTGTCAATGTCCATCTCCACTCTGTTTGTCCCTGTCAGCTCTCTGTCACAAACCGAAAAAGCATCGGGAAATTCGTTTAAAATTTCTTGGATATCGCTACTCAGCTCCTTCTCATTTGAGGCTTCTCTCAGTTGCTCATATAAAAGCTTTCTCCTTTCTTCTCCGCTAATATCCTGAGTTGCACTGTCCATCATCAGGGGATTCAGATCTTCCCATCCTTCTCTCCACTTCTCGGTGCCCCACTGTCCAATTACCTCTCCTTCCCTAAGAATCATGGGGTTTTCCGTGTTGTTAATTACTGGCATATCCATTTCGTGGTCTCTTACTCTAAATACTCCAGAAGCCATACCAGCTTTGCTGGGCCACACGACACATTCTAACTCTTCACTGTCCCCTTCGCAACGTGCCGAAACCAACGCCTTGCTATAAGGAGGGATATAAATCCTTCTAGCCACTGTTACCCTTTGCACGTCACTGTTCGACAGTCCAGATGGCGTTTCGGGAGACAAAAGCACTTGCACACCTAGCTTTCCCAGAGCGTTAGTTCCTAACAATATGCTTTCTCCCTTCTCATCCGAAATATGAAAAGCTACGTCCACCTTTTTTCCACCTTCTAGCTCCACATTTAGCTTGACCGCTCCCAAAAAGACCATTTGGTTATTAGAGGCATCGTATACTGGCCCCATCGATTCTCTGGGCAGCACCTCTAGACTGTCTATGTCGAAACCTGCATCCTGTGCTCGAGCAAGAATTCCTACAGGAACGATACTTATCATAGAGCCAGTATCTAGTATAGCAGGGACTTGCTTCTGCAGTAGCTTCGCCGAGACCAACATTGTTTTGCCTACTAACGGGGTTTCCTCTTTTGTCCCAACACCACATGTTAGGCCTAAACTTCGAGCATTTCTAATTATTGACGATAACATGTTGCCATCCGTACTGACTTCGCTCTTTCCCACGTTCCTATCGAACAGTTTTTCGCCTTTCCGCGCCTTTTCGGCAATCTGGTTAACTTGGGGTTTCTTTAGAGGGCAGTTCCTACCGATATGTCCGAGTTTTTGGCAATTGTAGCACTTTCTCTGCTCAGAACTAAAATTACTAGGCCCTCTATGCTCCTTTACATTACTCCTTTCGCCCTCAGTTTCAGCAAGCCTTGTTAGCTCCAGCCCACTCCTTGAATTGTACCTATTTACCTCTATACTTGGAGAATGCCTTTTATCGCCATTCCATGGTTCACTTTTCCCATACTCACGCCGCCTTCCTTCTTCTTGATATGCCATTGACCTTCTCTTCCAGGTATCTCCCCCATCCCTTCGCTTAGTGTCACTTTGCCCCCACACAGTCTTTGACTGTTCGATGGTTAGGGCAAGCTGTTTGACCGAATCATATGCGTTCCTGGGATCTACATTGTGCAATACACTTAAAAGGTGCACATGCTCAGGCCAGTCCGATAAATTATCTAGTAGTATCTGCGCGTACTCCAAGGACCTATCGCTTATGCTACTCGCGGGGTTAGCTTGGCGTCCCAACTTTTCCAGTACAACACAGAATTCTGACACACTCTGATTGTTACGGCGCTTCAAATTCCTTAACTCTGCCAACGCCCTTAGTCGGCCTGATGTGGAATCGTTAGCCAGCAATTTCCTCAACTCTTCCACAACGGCGTCAAATCCTCTTTCTCTCAACTCCCTAGGCAGTGAAAGAAAAATGTTCTTAGCTCTACCTTCCAGATGATCGTCACTTAGGATGTCTAACAGGGTTTCATCCTCAAAAATTACACTCCTGTACTTCCTAGTGAATCTTCGGATGAATTCATTAAAATTTTCAGACCTGTTACCTCTAAACACCCCAGGGCTCACACATGCATTCGCCTGCATTAAGGCCATAAGATGCAGTGAATCCTGACCTTGCTCCCTTTGTTGTCCCCTTTCCTGGTGTCCCACATGCGTTGTCCAGTGTTGACCACAAGGCGCTCCAGTCGGATTCACCAATTCCGTCGTCACTGGCTTTCTCTGTAAAATCTCATTCTCATCACCTTTATTCCTTCTCTTCATGACCCCACTGCTCCACTTACCCATGTCCTGGTTCAAGTCCATTTCCTCGTCTTCACTAGACGCCTTCCGATACCTTATTTGGTTGCTCGACTGTAGCTCGCCCAGCACTGATCGTATTCTCGTGACATCGGTCTGAAACATGCTGCATATTTCTGCAATCAATGCACCATCCCTGTCTGTAGTGTTAAAGTAATCTTCTAAGTCTTCCAAGGACTCTATCCCTTTATACTGGACAGCCCTGAACAGTTGACGGCCAAACAGTTTGTACCCCGTCATGTTTTCTTTGAACTCTTCCAAAATCCTACATGCTTGGCCCGTCTCACTTTCCAAAACACTGGCTAGATGGGCTCGGTGTTTCCCACCGATGCGTGCCTCTGAGAGCTCTTCTGCCACCCTTTCCGGCAGTTGTTTCAGTCTCTTCACTATTCTACTAATTTCATCGGTCACCTCGGCAACATTAAACAGATTATCTCTACTAACCTGTTCTGGAACATCTCTCCTTTTCCTGGAGTTCTCGATTTCGCCCCTTTCGTCTGCCATATCTCTGGAACAGCATGGGTCAATATCGTTGCTACCATCGTCAATAGACGGCATGACTCGACGCTACGACCGAAATCAATATTACGGATCCGATTCAGTCTACGATGGATATCCTAGGCAATCTAGGAGCGGCAGTCCTGTCCTGTTTCCGAAACCTTTCTCTCGCTTCTCTCTCTCTTCGTCCTTCTAATCTCTGGGTTTACCTCCGGAACTGCTCGGCTTCCCCAGGACTAGTCACGTCCACTCTCTGATTCAAGTAGAACAATACGACCAAGTCTCTCACTCAACCGGTTCGGCCCCCATGTAGCGGGCCCGTCTTAACGTGATCTTTTTGAGTGAGGTACTGAGCCGTATGTTAACGTTCGCTTTCTCTCACGTACACCGGATAATTACAAATATTTATTATGCTTATAACGATACAGTAAATGAGCGAACGAGACGAAACAACGAAATAGCAATCGAACGGGAAAGAGGCCAATAGTGGCCAAAAGACGCGACGAGGGGGGCCCAGGTGGGGTGCTTGATCCGACGAATGACGACACTCACTCACTGGTGGTCTAGTCCTTTTATATCAATAACTTCCCGCCTAGCGCCTCCCGCTCGGGTCACGTCTCTTGACCGGCGGCTCGTTTGGCCTACTCTGCCACAACAGCCGTAAAGAGCATAAGGCGAAGAACAAGCTCGTGCAACCTCCTTTTTATAGCTATGTGCGCTATGGCGCTACTAGGAACCCCAACGGTTTCCGCATCGGCAATATCCTGTTCAAGCCAAGGAGTAATGATCAATAAAGACCTAAATGTTAGAGCGGAAATTTGTATAAACTACAAGGAATGCTTCATAGTAGAGCCTAAAGAGACCGCGAAGGAAATTGCGTTGCCTTTCAAATACCGCATAATCCGCCATACGGTACTGTGGCGCGCAATCGTGGATACCAAGCAGCACGTTGAGGCCATCATTTGTCCAGCTCGAGAAATTTGTGCCAGCATAAAGTGCACATTCTGCATAGAGTTGATCACCAATCCTCACTGCTATCCACACCTAGCAATCAGTATATTAGCAATGCTTCTTTCGCTGATTCTTGGCTTTCTCGCCACCATATGTTGCCTGGCTGTACAATGCAAAACGTTAAAAAGGTGTCGCCCTCAACTGCAACGAAGACAGGGACGGCATCCAGCTACAGAACATCTGGAAGAGGGCAGTATTGCGTTAACAAATATGCCTGCTCAACCTCCCAGCTCGAGGTTGATCACCTTCATCGCCGTACTCACGTGCCTTACTGCAACATCAAGTGCATGCCAATATACGCACACAATTACCGTGAATAATACTGTATGCATGCGTACAAATCGGCTCACTGACTGCCAAGAAGTTCTAGAAAGCACAATAACCCTGAGCGAGAGGAAATCACAAGCCTGCTTCCGCATCCGCATCGGAAACAATACGGTAGGAACAATGGAAGTACAGCTACTGCACGTGATGCTGACATGCAACCCGGTCGTGCTATTTTATACACGAGAAGCAGAGATTCTTACTGAGTCGGCAAAGCGGTGTGATTTAGCCGGTTCGTGCAACTCTCAAACTTGCTCTCATATGAGCAGAAATTCTGAGATCCCCGAACTACAAGACACCTACCTCTTCCCGGCCGATGCACCAATTTGGTGGTTCACCAACGGATGCGTCTGTAGCGAATTGTAATAAGTATTTTATTACTTTGGTGGTTCACCAACGGATGCTTGGTCTCCATTCTTTGTGGATGTTGAAACTACCGGCTCTTTGATACTTTGGTCTTGAATGATGATCTGAGCCCATGTAGTTGCCTTTAGAAGATATTCTTGCTTCTGGTGCGAGAAATACACTGCATTGAGTTGTTAGCCTTTTTATTGCAAAGCTGTCTGTGCCACTTACACCGGATATGGTGTAGCCGAAAATGGTAGGCGTGAGAACCAAACCAGACGGCAGCTTCATTATAGGAGTGTCGTGAAGGATTATCTGATTAAGGAGATCCTGTCCAACTATTATGTCTGGAGAGGACGTCGTAGAAGCGAGACTTCTCTGGGCAATAGAAAGCTTCTTCTTCCTGATGAACGCCTTGTCTGCTGATGATAGCTTTGCGGTACTTGACGACGCGGTCAGCTTTTCTTTGGTGAAGACTGGCATTCGCTTTAGCTTCATGCCGGAGCGAATGTTCTTCAGAGTGATGTGAACTTCTGTGGATTCGAAAGTTTCCTGGAGCTCTCCCATTCCTGTCGTTGTGAATAAATTTGAGTTCTTAGTTGGAAGTTGCAGCTCTTCTCTAAGTTTCCTCTTTATAAAACTTCTTTGAGCTCCAGAGTCGAGCAGGACAGTTACCGGTTGGTAGTCCACCTCTGACTCGTTGAATATCAATGCAGAGGCCATTTGTAGCACGCATTGTTTGTTGATCGGTTGTTTTGAACCGATAGAGCTTTTATATGAAGCTGAGAAATTAGCTTCGTCACATCGGTTTGATCCTTCAATGCTTTTTCCGTGTTTCATGGAGCGGTTGTTCTTCGGTTGCAGCACAACCTTCACTGCTCCTTGATGGACTACTGTTGGCGGTTGGTTTTGCATTCCGTATGAGCGTTTTTTTCGCTCTGCTCCGGGTGCGCTTGAGGTGCAGAGAGAAGAATGGTGGTCTTCTCGACATCTTGGGCATGCACCAAGGATTCTGCAGAATTTTGAGTTGTGCCCCTCCCGGAGGCATTTCCAGCAAAGCTTCCGTTGGCTGACTTCGTTTCTGCGTTCCTGGGGAGTTGTAAACTTGTTGCAGTGCTGTGGTAGATGGGTTTCTCCGCAAAGGCATACGAGAGTACTCTGACGTGACTGATACGTGAAGTGGTGTAGCTCGTTCTGAAGTGAGAGGCAGTCTTCATCATCACTGTTAACATCGTTGCCGAACAAGGTTGCTGTAGTGAGTTCAGTAGTTTCCTGCAGAGTGACAATCTCGTCAATGGCTTCGATTATGCCCTTCACGTCGAGCGGTGTGCCATAGATGTTTTCCTTCGTTATTACACTGCTGCAGATATATTCTGTGAATGTTGACAGAATTAAGCGGCGCCATACTCGGTCCGCATTGAGTGACACACCGGTTTGCTCCAGGTGTATAACCCGTGACGTGATGGCAGAAAGGGTGTCACGACAGCTTTTGGGCGTATCGTGAGCACGCGGAACTTTTTCGAACTCGCTTATAAGTATATCTACTATACTTGTCGATCTGTCATACTGCTTTTTAAGGATGTTGACCGCAATGCAGTAATTATCCCCAATCACAGGAACGTATGTGATGGATGCTGCAGCTTCACCTTTGAGAGCCTGCTTCAAGAACAGGAACTTCTCTTGGTCAGTTAAACTGGCATCATTGTGTATGAGTGCCTGGAATACCGACCAGAAGGCGTTGAACTCTCTGAAGTTTCCTAAGAAGGTTGGAACCTCGAGAAGGGGTCGCCTGAGTGCGACACTGCGTTCCTGCGGAGGCGCGATCCCATTTGTCGGCGTGCAATTACAGCCACGATTGCCAGTGACAGTACGGTTACCGTTGCTACCTTCCTGACAGCTGGCAATTAAAACTGTTTGCTGAAAGAGTTCATCCTTTCTGAAGTCCACTTTATTCTGCCAACGCATGACCGTGATGTCAAGCTCGTTTGCTCGTTCAGCTTGCAAGTGGTCATTTAAATCCGTCATGAGCTTTTCACGTCCTTTCTCATCGGAACGTGAATTAATAATTTCGATAGCTTCCTTTAAGCAGTTGTCGTGGTACTGCTTGTTGCTCATTACCGTCCTCATTAGGTGGTTCAGCTGTGCGATCTTCTCCCTAATGTACGCTTCGCAATCCTTCCTTTCTTCCGGAAACGCGAACGGTTGGTCGAGACGGTTGACTTCTGACTCGCTTTTCTTGATCAGTTCGCAAGCATTCATCATCTTTGTTTTATAGACCTGCATTTCTGCGATCCTATCGATTTTTGCAAAGTTTCACAGTTTCACCTTAGATTTTAATTCGTTAGGTTCGAAATAGAACTCTTTTCCTGCCACGCGTTCTTTGCTCTTCTAGCTCTCTCAGATGAGAATTTGCACAATGAGCTAGCTTTTCTAGCGATTTCTATTGGCCCCTCTGTTGAGGTTTAACCAGAAAGAACTGCTGATTTAATCTCTTTCCAATGAGTTGGAAAGAAACTTTTTGCTTCCTGGTAAAGGAAGGCTTTGAAAGAACTCTTGGTTCCCCGAGGAACGCTTAATAGAGTGCTTTTTTGATTTCTTCTTTCCCTAGCGATGGAAAGAAGCTTCGGTTGCTTCCAGGGCTCTCCTGAGAGAACACGGTAGGAAGGCTTTTAAGTTTTCCTGGTCCCCTGAGGAACGCTTAATGGAAAACTTTTGAAAGCTTCTTTCCCTAGCGGTGGAAAGAAGTTTCGGATGCCTCCAGGGCTCTCCTGAGAGAACACGGTAGGAAGGCTTTTAAGTTTTCCTGGTCCCCTGAGGAACGCTTAATGGAAAACTTTTGAAAGCTTCTTTCCCTAGCGGTGGAAAGAAGTTTCGGATGCTTCCAGGGCTCTCCTGAGAGAACGCGGTAGGAAGGCTTTACTAAAGTTCTCCTGGCTCCCCGAGGAATGCTTATTGGAGTCCTTTTAGCCTCTGTCTCTCACTGAGGAGAGCTAGCGCAGAGGCTTGTGCGTGGGTTTGAATCCACGGCTGATGCACCAATTTGATGGTTCACCAACGGATGCGTCTGTAGCGATTTGTAATAAGTATTTTATTACTTCACAACTATCAGAGCACAACACAAACAATAATTCACAGCGGTTTATATAGGGAATTTCTAGGGTAGGAGCATAGAAGCACGACATATATTGCTCAGCGAGGTTGATAACCGCTAGACTTAAAAGGGTGTACCGCGGCTAGAATGTAGTATTTGTGCATTGTCTTATTTACCTACTTGCGGCTCACTCTTATGAGAGCTTATTTGATTGATTCTTATCTGATATTGACCGACAAAGGCCCACATACGTATCAATCGAGCAACTTACCCTATATTATATGCACATCGATGCACATATGTAGACTTATTTAGTTGTGTATTCACAACAGGTGGGTCCGGGTGGAGTTCTTGCCACATGAACTGATGAAAGGAACTCACTAGACAGGGAAGCGGAGAAAGCACGACCAACCACCATAAACGCAGGAAAAACCGTTCCTCACGCCCAGCTCAGAATTGTCACCAAAGACGTACCTAGTGTCAGTTCATCTTTGAGCGTGTGTGTGTGTGTGTTCGTCCGTCCGTCCGTCACAACTGGAATGGGTGCACTGAGTAGCGGAACACGTCGGCAGCCGTACATGGAAAGTTGTAGACGTGCCGAACACGTCCGCAACCATGCATGGCGAGCTGTAGATGTGCCGAACACGTCGGCAACCGTGCATGGCGAGCCGTAGACGTGCCGAACACGCCGGCAATCGTGTCTAGGTATTTAGATGATCATCGACGGGAGGCGTTCACAGCAGGGGAGGCAATCAATATCCATCGATTATTGATTTTCTGTGGATGTCGTTCAAACGGCACAAAACTTCAACCTTGGGGGTAATCGAAGTCGCTGAACACGAGTCTGAAGTTCGTTTTTGAGGTGCCGATCATCATCAATCGATATTGATCAAATTATACATGGATGTCGTTCATTTTTCTATTTCTTTCTAACATGTCACAATCGACATAGTTAAGGAGTTCTTCCTGCGGAAACCATGACATAGGTTGCAGCTAAAATTGATGATGAGAAGTTATCACTACTTGAGAAGATGTCAATGTGGCCAAAGGGAGCTCTGACGGCTGACTCTATATAGTAAAACCAGTTCTTTACCGCAGTGAAAGTATGGAAGTCAAAAAGTTGGGAAAAGAAGGTGGTCGGATTGTTTACTTCTCGGGTTTGGGGGCAAAGCCCCCAACCAGTCGTCGTCGGCGGCCGCTAGGCCGCTGAACGACACTGAATTATAGAATTCAACCGGAATTTCCTGCCACCGTAATCCAGCGCGCGATTCGGGCGCGCCCCGTCCTTTAAAACTGCCGACCGTGCTGCCGCGCGACCCGCAGCGGACCCTCGGCGGTTGGAAAGCGCAATTCTTGCTAGTACGGACTTCGCTTTTAGTCTTCTTCGTCTTGTAGAAATTGCAGAAAGGGGACGAACGGCAGAAAATGGAAATGGAAACATTCAGGAATTGATGGGAATCGAAATACCAGCATGGAGGCGGAAGTAAAAGAAAACCCTAAAAACACTATGAACACTATGAAGATGGCCGCCGCAAGTTCCACTATTTAAATCAGGAAAAGGAAACGATACGAGATGACTGACGATAAATGACGGTAAATACAAAATACAAAAAAACTGGCATGTGCGGGGATCGAACCCATGGCCACACTCCTGTTAAGCTAGAAAAGAAAACCCTAAAAACACTATGAACACTATGAAGATGGCCGCCGCAAGTTCGACTATTTAAAAAAGAAAACCATGGCTACACTGATTACGCAACACTGCGTTCACGGCGCATCAACGCACGCGACACGCAGTCGCCAACACGACTTTGGCTAGCCAGATCTCGTTTAAGAGATCCACTTAGCAAACTGTCTACGCACTTGTTATCAATGTGTCGAGCTCTTTCATAGACATAGGTCTATATACAAAATTCCATTGGAAGCTGAAGACAATCCCTGATAGTTATGTAGTATTGTATTGTATTGTGTTGTATTGTATTTATTACGGCGTATGAGACGAATGTTAAACAACGGTAGGAGACCATCAGTAAACCTAGAAGTTTGTAGCGATAACACCTACATATTATTAAGTTCTAGTAGTCCAGACGAGGGACGAAATACAGTTCACGGACAATAATGTAGTACTGCATGATAGTGCTTTTCCTGAAATCAGCTCATACTGGCGCACCATCAACCTATAAGTACTTTGCTAGAGCCAGGTTCATCAATCACTTACTGCTCTCCCGAAATGAAAGTACCAGCAAAGTTGATGCTGATGAATATCATATAAGGGGGTTTGGCTGTATTTCCACCGTTAGAGGGCGATTGATTCTGGGCCCTAGCTGCAAAACTCCTGAACCGGGTGAAATGGAGTATTCCTCGGGGGTATTCCTCATCAGTGCTTGGATAGTTTGTGAGCTTCTGCACTGGTATTGGAGCGCCTAAGAGAGAGAAACTATTCTACATACTGGTCTCCCTCAGTGATCCACCCTTGGCGGACAACGCCTTCTGCACATCTTCTGAATCCCCATGCACATTACACGACGTCATCGGCACGTCTTCCTGATCTCCAAACACGTTGAGCGACGTCTTTGGCACGTCCTTTGAGTCCCAGGCATGTAGAAGAGTCTGGGTATTTTTCGCTATTTTCGTGTCGTAATTTTCCTCCATTTTCCCCTATTTCAGGGGATCATTGAGGGGGACCGGTACCAGTAATGGGAGATCGTTTCATTAAGGGAGGACCAGTAGTGAGGAACCAATAGATCGCACTATCATACTATATACTGTACGTACTGCGAGTCTTTTGTACACATAGATAGGGAAAAAAGCTGTACAATTAGAGCAGCTAGCTTGATTTAATTGTACTTACGAGGAAGGTTAAAGAGGTGACCGTGGATATTCTCAAAGCGAGCTATATAGGATTGTAGAGCGTTGTATGGGAAGCACCACGGTGGTATCCAAATTTCCTGCGGAGCCCTGTGAAGGTCAAAAATTGCAAAAAAGTGTAGCACTTCACTGCGGCCTAATAACGCAAAACTGACACCTGGAATACCCTTGCCGTGCCCAGAAATGATTCTGCAAAAGATTTGGAGCTTCAGCCATTGCTAAAACGTGAGACTCGTTCCTAATAGCAAATTCAAAGGAGGCATTCACCAGGAAGGCAACATCGATCGGTTGGCCGAGTGGATAAAGCTGTAGAGCCGCAGGAGAGTGATCAAGGGATAGATTCCGGGGCTTGGGTTTATATGTGGCTAGCGGCGTCTTGCATTTTTGTCAACGTAGAGTGCCTTTTAGCTCCAGCAGTGTACCGTGTTCGCTTTTCTAACTGGTCCTTAATCTCTTGCAAGATGTGGACTAAGCTAGCTTTTGGCGATTAGAGATACGCCCATGGCCATTAAACCATGCTTGTCTTGTTGGGGGTCTCTTTCGATGCTATCTGTGTGTGATTCCTTTGTAACGCTTTCTACTAGTTTTGAAGTGCGTCTC
Organism: Heligmosomoides polygyrus polygyrus; assembly: GCA_947396885.1. Taxonomy (NCBI): domain Eukaryota; kingdom Metazoa; phylum Nematoda; class Chromadorea; order Rhabditida; family Heligmosomidae; genus Heligmosomoides; species Heligmosomoides polygyrus. Next base: position 54,763,408 of record OX377202.1, read on the forward strand.
ATAGCGGCTCATCGCGAACACGATCGACAGCAATTACTTCGCTCCATGACCAAGGCGCGCTGATCGCCCTTTGGATTTCTATGGAGATCGATTCTCTTATGACTTTTACTATTTCTGCTAACTGTGGGCAAAACTAGAGTGTTTTATCCATCTCGCGTTATTGGTCGCATTGCTGCCTATCTTTGTATCGACCACTCTTACGCACTCCTAGGGGAGTTCGTTGCGCATACGGGCAAAAGCACTCTCACGGCTGCAAAAGAAGTTTTTTCGAAGTTCAGCAACAGTTCTGTTTGATCACACGCAACATCCCGATATTGTGGGAGAATGCTGAGAGGCACTGCAACGAGGATATGGAGGCTGCGGCGCTCGATTTAATACCGCTGATAGCGTAATGGGCTAACAACTTGCCTAGAAGGTAGAGAGTGCGGGTCCATGTCCCGCCTGGGCGAGAGTTTTGATGGCAACTAAAGATCATGTAACACCAGGTTACACGGTTTTGTTGTTGATTACCTCTAACTTTCCTCTGGCACTCGCTATTCCCCGCAGCTCTGTCATACTTATGGATATGGCAGAGAGTATCTCAGTGAGGATAGGACTCCTTTAATAATCTAAAGATGTTTGATCTTCTTCTTCTTCTTCTTCCTCAGCGTCTGTCCCGCTTCGTTGGCGGGGTCCGCTGTTCAGCTGTCACTTCGAGATTTATGGCATCATTCGACACCTTGTGTCTGAAGGTGGACAAGAGACTGCGAAGGCTAAACACGTGCTCATCCCACCTTCAGGATATCCAGTGAAGCTAGAATATGTGACTCATCCAGAGTGAAAACGTCGTCCTTATCTTTCATATCAAAAAGATTGATTATTGACTTGAGGGCTTGTTCATGGTTCACCGGGAGCGACTGGATCGCTCGGGGGTTAATCGATTCGTGTGCATTTCACAAGAAACTCATTTGCCCCATTGAGAACTTACGTTATGGACAGACCTGCGTGAGTTGAGTCATCGCTTGCGCGGAACAGGTTGCAGAACGCTGTGAATTTTGAGGAACCTTACACTGTTCCACGTGTCTTGCAGGGAATGCCAACTTTCAAACTGGAGCACTGGAGGACATCGCGAAGAGTGTCGCAGGAGAACGACAGCCGATTACGTTGGGCAACCGTTCATTGTGTCTCTGCCGGCAAGCCAACTCACGTATCATCAACTCGTTCGCGTTCTGGAGGCGAGATGCAGGTTAACGCATTATCTGCCTTCCCAAACCCCGAGAACGTAAATAGCTCCCCTGCCTTGAAAAATCGCGACTCTTCCACCCACTTGACCAATGTTACGTTAAGATCTTAGTTCTAGTGTAGTCTTTGCAGATTTTCTGTGGATATCTTCCAACCTCCTCAGATGTCAGCCTCTAGCGAGGAAAATGATGCATCTACTCGTGAAGGCAGTGAGCCGGGACATGCGGAGGAAGTAAAGGTCTGTCTTATTGCCCACCTGCTTCTTATTAGCGTGTGCTTCACACGGTAATGTTAAGGTTGGTGGTGCTTCTCCCAGTCTTCACCGGCCGAGTGCTTCGGTGAGTACTGCTTAACCCAAACGAACTAACGGTTCTTGATCTGTCAGCGCGTTTCAATCTTAAAGTATGCCCCGAAGTATGATGTGCTGCTCAAATCAGCTGGGTACTTCCAGGTATCGAGTCCTTCTACTAGCTCCTCGACGCCGCGACGGCAGAGTGTAATGCCGGAGCCGCGGAAAAAGCCAGAGTTCAAGATGTTCCTCGTGCGGAAGTTGCTGGACCAGATGCATGTGCTCGGAGACACTATTGTTGATGATAAAACTGGTGCGACCACTCATTTTCGCCTATCACTCGCTACTAATTCATGGAAACAGGGTTTTCTTCAGGTCAACCACTGCAAATAGAGTCTGGCACTTACCTCTCCATAAACTGGTTCAACTTGCGGAACGGCAGACCGTTTATGAGCGTAGAGAACAAAAGAGCACTGGTATAGTTGCACATTTTTCGACTTCGTAGCGTTCAACTCTACGTGAGTACCACCTTCTAGGAAATCGATGAGGAGAGATCAGAGCAGCTGGCAAAGCAGATGCGTAAGGCGTCTTCTGGCCTCGGTGGTGACCCTACTCTTCAAGACATGCTGGCGAGTTTTCTCGTTTTTAGTTTCAAATTAACTGCCATCCAACAGGATCCACCTCGCTGATATCATCTCTTTATAGAGCGTGTTCTCCGAGACAGAGCGCTTGAAACCCGAAGAGTCGTGGTACTGCACCAAGTGCCGTGATCATGTCGAAGCCACCAAGAAGCTGGAGCTGTTCAGACTTCCACCAATACTCATCGTCCAGCTGAAGCGTTTCGTGTACACAGGTATCCAAGCCACTACCCTATTCTGCAGAATTTGGTTTTCTAGTGCATGGGATGAACGTATGATTCAATAACTGTAAACTTTCCCTCTTACTTAGTCGCTACAATATGAAGTGATTGGTAGGGTGCAAAGAAAGCAGAGGCACTCTGCTCTTCGGAAGGACGATTTCATATTATACTGAGCTAATAGCAAAGCAGAGGGCTGAGATAAAAGTGAAGGCAGCAGTGTCATGGAAAGGGTCGCTGGATGGTATGAGTATAATGGTGACGAAGAAAATCCTGCGGCTGGCAGGACTGAATGTTGTATCTCCTGTAATAACAGAAAGAAGGGGGGATGCTGGGAGGGAGTGAGATAGTACAGGTTCGAGTATTATCAGGCATAAAAGTTGTCAGCAACAAAGCTCCCGCATTAAAGCTGGTAATCTCCGTAGCAGCCGCTCTAGCATAACAGAAATGCAAAATCTGGATGAAATTTGCGTGAGGAAACATTGGGAAACTGGAAGGGTACTGGCGGCTCGCTCGAAAGAACACTTGGCTGGTAAAAGGCGCGGTATAACATCTGATTGGGTGGCTTCGCGCAGCGGTTTTTCATTTCTTGTGATTACGATTACTTACGGATCGTTGGTGCGGACGCGATCCGCGGCGCGACGTAAGGGGTCGTTTAGTGTGCGCGCGACTAGCGACGCGATGCATGTGTAGTGGCCAAATTGATAGAGCGACGCGATTGATCAATTCGGCCACTACACATGGCATCGCGTCGCGCGTCGCGCACACACTATTCGACCCCTAATAATAAGCGTGCGAGGCGACGGATCGATATGGGAGCTGACTACTACATCTCGTCGCCGGTCGCGTGCACACAAGGGATGTGCGTCAAACTTTTTCGGCAAATTTTGTAACGACCATTTTTAAGGAAAATGTTTGCGTTAAAATAGGTAAACTCGGTAAAATCGTCAAATCAAATTTCCCTTAGCTGCAGTTAGTTTTTAGGCATTTCAGTGTGTAAAAAGCCAGATCTTTTAATTTATTCACTTTTCCGACTTCTTGGCAATTGTACATGTGACTATTACTTCTTCTTCACAATAAACAACAACAGTCCACCTATCATCAATAAAATTGCTAAATGAGAAAAATCGTCAAGATTCTAAAACCGAGCACTAACAACAACACTTCTAGAGTAACAAACTTCTTAATATGTGTAGTTCGTTTAGCTTGCGGAAAGTCATCCAGTTTCTGGGGAGGTCCAAAGTGCTATGCTCCGTAGCAAGGCTCATCGTTTTTTATTTGTCCTGACATTTTTTTACAGAACTTGTGCTCGCTAAGCCGACTTTTACAGCCCAAGATTCTTTTATACTGCCATAATTGCTTTGGAAATTAGAGAATGTTTTAAATTCAGGTCAGGCAGTGATCATGTCATAAATTCTTTGTCACAGTTTGTCTTTGGAAGATATTTACCAAGTTCACAAATCTGTCTGTGAACTCAGAATGGTTCCTTTTGTCAGAAGGAAGCAGAGAGCCACAGACCGTTGGCAAATTTTTAAGAGAATCGAATTTTTCCGCATTGAGTATTCTTCCTCTTTTACCCAAGTATCGTAGATTTAAATCGTTAACCTCCTTCTCTGCATTCCAAGGAAATTCATAAGGGCGCACGTGCATGCTGACTGTGCTTCTCCCAAAATAACTGCCAAGAGAGCTCTCCAAGAGGAAGAAAAGGATAAGCAGAATCCTTGGCATGGACAATATGAAATTCAATAAAAGCGAAGCACTGCAGTACCAGCGACCGCGCTCTAACAGTTTGTGTTTCGTTACGATTTCATCGCGTATTTTATGCCTTCTCAACCCCATCTGTGAAACAAATATCACAGAAAATGAAAAAAAAAACTGACTGGTTGGTAAGTATGAAGAACTAGTACGTAGCAGTCTAACGCGAGAAACGGACTAAGAAGTAAAAAATGCGAAACTTCGACAGGGAAAAGTAGGGACGCACGCAAATAAATTGGTAAAGAAGCAAGAAAAATGCCAGCAATTCTCGAAATATGAGGACGATATCGATTGCCTAAGTAAGTAGAAGGCTTCTTCGGTATAGTAACGATACTGTGAAGGCCCATCCAAAAAAATTCGTCCAAAATTCACTTACATGAAGAAGAAGTAAAGTTTCAAAAACGGCGAGTAAAATGTCGTTAATGCAATTTAACGGAAATTTTCGTCGCTAAATTTCGTTAAAACTTTTAACGAAAAATGCCGGTAAATCCGGTAAATCGTTAATCGTTAAACGCTCACCCCTGGTGCACAGTAAACGCTCTCTATGGATTTCTCACCCTCGTTATGGTAACAAACCTCACGCCAGACTAAACTATTAGGATATGCTAGGGTCAAAACGGTGCCAATGAAGTCAGTTCGTCCTCCATCGCGCTCCTGCGATTCATAAGCTAAAGTGTTCTCCCGCGTCCGTGTGGCGAGAGATAGAACGGCAAACACACGTCGTCGCTTATCATGCAGGGCAGTGCGATTCCCAGCCGGAAGTGCGTAATCTGCAGAAAAATAGAAATCAGTCAGTGCAGGTCGGCCTGTACTGTTACTGTTCGTTGTCCGAGACTTCATATTCCACTGATTCTTGTAGAGGTAAGCTTTGAGGAGCTGCCCCAGGTGCGAGGGTTTTATTTAAATTCAGGGGATGTGGCTGTATGACATGGGATGATGTACACAGTTGCCTCATTAACGTTACGACTAGGATAGACCCGCGGATGATACCTTTGAGGCGTCTTCTGAATTTGGACGTTCCGGGCACGATGTGGGGTGGCCCATGCGTCCTTTGTTATAGAAGGATATCCGCTCTGGAATGTGCTAAAGTATCAGTGCTGCTTCGTTCATTTCTTCCAACGTATTTTTAGCAGTGAGGTGTCTGTTTCTTTCCTTCTTTCCAGCCACGTATCAAACAGTGCATCGTAGAAGCAAGGATGAAAGAAGGGTTGTCTACCCCGTTGCAAGCCTCGATATGTCGCCCTTCCTGGCCGAATCTGCGCCGACTGGACAGAATACGGTCAGTGCTTCGCCCTGAAGTGATCTGTTGCAGTGGGAGTTGGTGCCTTTCCAGATATATGATCTAACTGGAGTGGTGTGCCACTCTGGCAGCAGTTACTTCGGTCATTATGTCAGCATTGGCCGTCTGTCCGGATTCGATTCCACGGAAACGATCATTGGTGAGTTCTACTTCACGTTCACAGCGGTTGCTGCGCTTAGGTCTATGGTATACTCCCGCGAAAACGTCCTCGCCACGTCCACGGAGGAGAAGTGCGCCGCAGACGACCATCGTCGACCCGGGGCGGCTAGCGTCGCATTGGAGCACGTTTTTGGCGCTCGGCGATTGGCCAGGTGAGGAATCCCGGCGCAATTTCCGGCCGCCTGCGGGCGGTCCCGCAGGAGTATAGCATGAGCCTTAAGGCCCTACCAGACTTCTGCGGCGTTGCCGCCGCCCTATCCTTCATCATAAAGCAGGGACGCAGAGCTCGCCGCCAGCGGCATCCCTGCCCTATCCTTAACCACAGCGGCGAGCCGGCGTTGCCGCAGAGGTCTGTGGGGGCCTTTAGGCCTATATTATACTCCCGCGGGAGCATCCGCGGAAGGGCGGGAATCGCGCCGAGATTCCTCACCTGGCCAATCGCCGCGCCCCGCCACGCCCGCCGTCGGCGGTACACCTTGTGTCCGCGGACGTTCCGTGGATGCTCCCGCGGGAGTATAACACAGGCCTTAGAAGGAAAGGTTGTAACGGTTGGCTGGACTGCGAGGTTCGACCACACCGCGTGAAATAGATAGATCGTCCGGGTTTACCGGTTGCTCTTGCAGACCAGTACACAAGCTAATTGAACAGTTTATTAACGAGGTTAAATCACGAAAAAATTCACAAGGGCCAAAAAGGGTCGGTGTCGGTGTCGGTGTCGGTGTCGGCGTCGGTGTCGGTGTCGGTGTCGGCGTCGGCGAGTAGGGCTGGGAGGGTAGACGGGAGGCGGCGATATGGCAAGGAGTGATCTGGGCAGGTCGCCTCCAGAACACTCCACACAAAGGCGGAACGTCTTCTCATCCAAACCGGCGACTTATATAGCCCAATTCCCGCCCAGATCACGTCTTTTGACCGGGCCTGACCGCGGCCTATCTACCCACATGCCGCCTCCTCCCTGAGCTGCTGTCCTCGGCAGCTCGGTAGTCTTCTTTAGCTCGGGTAGCGGCACTTGTCCTATCGTTTTCCTTCTTATCGTGCTATACAGGATCTTTGCGCATCCGACTGTGCAATCCGAGCCATAATATGCAAGTGAGTTCTCTGGAGCTCCCACTTCACAGAAGACAGTTCCATTTTCGATTTTCGCCGTTGCGGTACTGAAAAACTGGTTCGAGCCTGCGCGTTTATTAAGCGTAGCGTCGAGAATGGACCACATTTCAATCATTTTCTTCCAGGTCTCCGCATTCTTCTCCACTATTGTCGGCCATGCCGACACTATCCGGCCTCCATTCTCAAAATGTTTGTCGCAGGCCCTTACTACTTCGCAGACTTCGTCTTCCTTAAATTTTCGGTCCATGGGCCAAACAATGACCCAGATTGGATACGCCGTCCATTCGTTCAAAATCTCTCGAAGCTGCTTGAATGTAGTTGCGACTCGAGTCGCAATTCCTCTTCTTGGGCCGTCCTTTTCCAGGAGAGCTCCACTGGCAGGCGCGGCAAATGCTGTCGGGCCTTCTTTTAGAGGACGTTTGGCCTTTTCTTCTTCGTCGAGCTCCTTCTTTAGCTTCTTCAAGGCGCCGTCATAGGTCGAGTCGAACACAAAGCCTTCGACTCTCTCGTGCTTCTTTATCTCCTGCGTAAAACATATAAATTCCGTCCAATCCAGGCATCTTTCATAAGCCATCCGGAGGACTCTCTGTAGCGCTTCCTCATCGAGGCATATCGCCCCGTCCTTCCAAAATTTGATTTTCATCGCAGTGTCGATATCCGTCCGTATGAATATACTGGCCGCTCTCCACGCGTTCCACAGCGTTCCCAGCGGCTTTTTGGCAAGCGCTCCGGGCAGTTGTATCCCTCCTATATCTCCGAGGGTCGCTTCCTTCAGGCAACCGTCTTGGCACGTGTACTCCAAATGGCCTTTTTCGATCCTTGAGCGTAGATCGGCGCCTCTGGAATGAAAACACGTTATCCTATTTACCTTAACTCGGGGTTTTCTTCCTCTTTTGCCCCTACTCGTAACTGTGTCAATTCGATCATCTGGCATGTAGGAAGGTACAACTCTTAGCATATCAAACTGAACCCTAACCGGCTCCGTGTTTTCACCTATCCTACTAATCAGCGCAGAGTTCTTACTTGTTTCTAGAACTCGGAAGGGTCCTGCCCATTCGCAGACGAGTTTAGGATGTGAGTTCAGAGCTTTCTCTCTCGGCGAGTACATGTACACGCGATCCCCTACTTTGGGATGTTTACCCGCATCCACTCCATGGCGACTATCGTATTCCACTTTCATTCTAGTTCGTATGCGCTCATTATATTCCCTTACACGTCCATGAACTTCTGCCACAGACTGCAGTAATTGCGTCTTGTAATCCTCCATTCCTTCGTCCATAGTGTACCAAGAAACGCCTCCATTTGGGATTACTGCGGAGGGAAAATTCGGATCTATACCATGCAAAATAAAGTACGGGCTCTCACCAGTTGCATAATGGGGGGTCATATTATAAGCCAGCATGCAAAATGGGAGTCTTACATCCCATTCCATGGGAACTACCGTACTGCGCCTTAGCATGGCTACTATGGTCCCATTCAGACGTTCTGTGACACCGTTTTCTCGCGGATTATAACCTTTCGTGGTAATGTGGCTGATCTTAGTTATCCTGGTGAGTTCCTCCATGACTTTATTCTCAAATTCGCCCCCTTTATCGGACAAAATTGTCATTGGCCAGCGGCATCCTTCTGCTATCCAACGCATGAATATCGTTTTTGCTACCGTCTCGGCCGTCTTATCTGGAACTGGGTAAGCCGCTGCGAATTTGGAGAAATGGTCAATAACCGTAATCGCATAACGGTTTCCACTAGTCGTCAGACCTAACTCCAGGACATCAACGCCTATAATCTCGTACGGCATCGTTGTGATTATCGGCTTCAGGGGAGGTACCATCTTTTGTCTTGGATTCTGAACAAAGCACCTCTGACATTCTCTGGTCCACCTTTTAATGTCTTGAGTCATAGTTGGCCAAAAAACTTCCTTCTTCAGTTTGTTCAATAGCTTATACGCGCTAAAGTGCCCAGAAAATGTTCCTGCATGCGCCTCGTGAAAGATTTCGTACCTCGCACTTTTGGGAACCACGTATACCAAATATCCATCTGCGTGATACATTTTTAAATCGCCATCTTCCACCACAAAATCGGCGACACGCATTGGTTTTTGGGCACCAGTCCACGTGACTTTGCCGTTATTATTTCCAGTTTTCAGTGCTTCCAAAATATGCGCGAAATCTTCGTCTTTTTCCAGCTCATTCATCCATTTCGTCTTGACCTGTGGGCGGATTGAGTTCACTACTGCCTCATCTAAGCCTTGCAGCGATTCTGTCTTCGTCCATTCTATTGCACCCCTGCTGAGAGCATCCGCAACCACATTAGTTTTACCCTTCACGTATCTGATCTCTAGGTTATATCGTTGCAACTCCAACGACCACCGTAATACTCTAGCCGAGACATTACTACGACTGAAGAGAGCAGTTAGCGGCTGGTGATCTGTTAAAACCACTGTCGGAAGCCCATAAATGAACATGTGGAACCGTCTTACAGCAAACACCACCGCTAAGGCTTCCAAGTCCGTGACGTGGTATCGCCGCTCTGCCTTGCTAAGACATTTAGACGCAAAGTATACAGGATGCAATTGCCTATCATCCCCTTCCTGACATAACACAGCTCCCAGGCCAACTGTTGATGCATCCGTGCATATCACGAATGGTCTCGATCCATCTCTGGCTTTCTCTATGTCTGGCTGAGTCAAAACTGGAGAAGTGGAAATCATCGCCTTGACCTTTTCAAAGGCTACTTGATGTTCCTCAGTCCATCTCCAGATTGATTTCGGAGACGTGAGTGAAAACAGACACCCTGTTATCTTGGCAAATCCTAGGCAAAACTTCCTATAGAACGAAGCCATTCCCAAGAAAGTTCTTAACTCCTTTCCGTTCTTAGGGACAGCATAGTTAACGATTGCTTCCACTTTTTTAGGATCCATGTGAATTCCCTGGCTATCGACTATGTGCCCTAAGAAGCTCACTCTAGATTGCATTAGCACGCATTTCTGAGCTTTGAGTCGTAACCCCGCACCCTGTAGCAGTGTACACACTCTTTTTAGCAGTTCTATATGCCTTTCTCGGGTATCCGTACAAATGATAATGTCATCTATATAGCAGAAGACTTCTGCACCCAAAACATCATGTAGAACTGCATCCATTAACCTCTGGAAAACCGGCGGGCTTGTACTCAGTCCAAACGGCGTCACTCTAAACTGAAACAGACCCTCGGTTGTCGTGAAAGCTGACTTTTCACGAGCCTCTGGTGCTAAAGGGATCTGCCAGTAGCCGCTGCAAAGGTCCAGTGTGGAGAAGTACGACTTCCCTGATAGGCTCTGCAGAACGCCGTCAATCGTGGGTAGCGGATATGAATCCAACTTAATCCTTTTGTTTAACTCTCTATAATCCACACACAATCTTAGGCTACCATCCTTCTTTTCAACCAGTACTATAGGAAAGGCCCACTCCGAACTACTTCTTTCAATTATCTTCCTGCTTTCCAAATCAGCAAGCAATTCTCTCAACTTTTTCCTTATACCTAGCGGGACGGGTCTAGCTTTCATCTTGATCGGTTTGTTGTCACCGGTATCAATGTCCATTTCTACCTTATTAGTTCCTGTTAGCTCTTTATCGCAAACTGAAAAGGCGTTAGGGAACTCATCTAGGAGAGCTCGGATATCGTCGTCCAATTTTTCCACCTTCGAGCTCTCTCTCACCAGCTCGTGCAACAGGTTCCTTCTCTCATCCTTACTCATATCTACCGTTCCACTGTCCATCATTAGTGGGTTCAGTTCCTCCCACGCTTCCCGCCATTTTTCTGTTCCCCACTGACCGATTTCTTCACCTTCTTTTAATATTATTGGCTGTTCACGGTCATTTATAATGGGTACTTCTACCTCGTGATTTCGGGTCCGAAAAACTCCCGCTGCCATGCCACTTATGCTTGGCCAGACCACACATTCTTCCTTACTGTTATTTCCTTCGCACCGAGCCGTTACCATAGCTGTACCATGTGGGGGAATGTATATTCGCCTAGCCACCACTACTCTCTGAGAATCCTCTTCCACAACTTCGTCGGTTTCCTGTGGCGTTAGTACAACTTGCACACCAAGCTTATCTAACGCATTAGTTCCCAGCAGTATCTCATCACCCTTCTCGTCTGCTATATGGAAGGCCACCTCCACCTTCTTGCCTCCCTCTAGTTCTACCAGTACTTTGACTGCGCCTAGGAAAGCCATCTGATTACCCGAAGCATCATAGACGGGTACCATCGTGTCCTTGGGTAGAACCTCTAAACTGTCTACGTCATATCCTGCCTGTTGGGCTCTCGCAAGTACTTCTACAGGAAGAATACTTATCATGAAACCTGTGTCTAAGATCGCTGACACCTGTGTATCAACTAATCTGGCCGAAACTGTCATTGTTTTACCCACTAGCGGTGTAGCCTCCCTGGCGGGACTCCTTAGTCCTAGGCTGCGAGCGTTAGTGATGATCTCTGCTATCCTATCACCCTGTTTGCCCATACCTCGATTCTGCACTTTCTCACCTATTAGGTTGACATGGGTTCTCCTCAGTGGACAGTCCCTGCCAATGTGACCAAATTTCTGACAGTTGTAACATTTCCTTTGCTCCTTGTTGCCGCCATTATGCACCTTGGGTTCTATGCGGTTTGTCACATTGCTTCCATTGTCGTTACTGCTAGGGTAATCGTTGAATCGAGGCCTCTCTGATGTGGCTCTACTCTCATGCCTCGACTGTTGCTTCATTACGCCTGTGGAAACTGCAGGCTCTCTCTCACACTCTTCATACTCCCTTCTATTTCTTATCTCTTGATAGCCTAGCGATCTTCTTTTCCAACCATCTTTCTCTTCCCTACGCTTGTTACCGTGTGAGACCCAAATACCCTTGGATTGCTCAATGGTTAGAGCCAGCTGCTTGACAGAATCGTATGCCTCCGCAGGATCTGCCCTATGCAACGTACTCAATAGGTGGACGTGCTCCGGCCAGTCGGTAAGGTTATCTAGGAGTATCTGGGCATATTCCAGTGACCTGTCTCCTATTGTGCAATTTGGGTTGGCCTGTCTACCCAATTTTTCCAAAACGACACAGAAATCCGCAACACTTTGACCGCTTCGACGCTTTAGGCTTCTTAGTTCAGTTAATGCCCGTAGGCGGCCGGCCATGGAGTCACTAGCCAACAGTTTTCTTAACTCTTCCACCACTGCGTCGAAGCCCTGTTCCCTTACGCTCCTAGGCAGCGATAGGAAAACACTCTTTGCCCTACCATCCAGATGATCGTCTCCCAGGATGTCCAGTAGAGTTTCGTCATCGAAAATAACCGATCTGTACTTCCTACTAAAGCGTCGTATAAACTCATTGAAACTTTCCGATCTATTTCCTCTGAACACCCCAGGGTTGACACAGGCATTTGACTGCATTAGTGCCATTATATGAAAAGACTCCTGACCTGGCTCCACGCTGTGCTCCTCGTCCAATCTCGCCAAATGCGGCCTCGAGCGCTGTGCGGAGCGTTGCCCAATCAGCGGCTGGACTGTGGTCGCGGTCACTGCTGTGATCTGGAATGACTCACTTGCCTCATTTGCATCCAACTTGTCTGGAATTCTTCTCCGCAACTCACCATTCGTGATGTCCATTCTTTCTTCTGTGCTGGTCCTCCCGTTGGAAAGATCGCCGAGCACTTTCCGGACTTCTCGCACATTAGTCTGGAACATGTCACATATGTCGGCTATCAACTCTCCATCACTTTCTGTAGTCGCGAAATAGTCTTCTAAATCTGCCATGTTCTCTATTCCTTTCCCACTTAACGCCTTAAATAGTTCCGCTCCAAATAGCTGGTAACCTCGGACATTGGGCTCCAACTGTCCCAAAATTTCGCATACCCTCTCAGTCTGCTCCCTTAGGACCTTTGATAGCTGAGTGCGATATTTTCCTGCTATACGGGCGTCTTCCAATGCTTCCTCTACTTTAGCCGGTACCTGTTTTAACTCCTTCAAAGCCCTGTCCAACTCATCACATAAATCTCCTATAGGTAGACTTCTAGCTCTAACGCTCACCTCCGCTTCTGGGCTCTGATCGGCCTTTTCCTCCGGCGGCTGCCCATTCGCTCGTGCTAGACCCATGATCCTGGAATCACACGGTTCTTGACAGTAATTCGGCGCTCCGATCATAACGACTGCGCACGATCACGACGAGAACCAATACTCTCAGCAAACGGATCAACAGTGTCTACGCGAAACCGTAATCGGAATTTTTCCACTGTCCTTTCTCACTTCTTTCTCACTCTTCTCTTACTCACGGACGGCTTACTATGCGTCCTTTCCTCTGAGCTAGCCTTCCGTTCGGCCCCAAGTGACTTCCTGGCGTCTTACTTTGCGCGTCTGGTCACTCTTGCAACACTCGGCTTGGTCGTTTTGTCTCGTTCCGAACCACTAGTGACTCTCCTGGCGTCTTACTCTGCGCCTCTGGTCACTAAAGCCCTGGTCTCGCAACTCTCACTTTCTGCCCTGGCAGTCTCCACTCCTGATTGACTGCACTTCCTGACGCTGATACTTGGCTTCTGGTCTGTTCCTAAGCCGGTAATTGGACGATCTACCTCACTCGCCCGGTTCGGCCCCCATGTAACGGTTGGCTGGACTGCGAGGTTCGACCACACCGCGTGAAATAGATAGATCGTCCGGGTTTACCGGTTGCTCTTGCAGACCAGTACACAAGCTAATTGAACAGTTTATTAACGAGGTTAAATCACGAAAAAATTCACAAGGGCCAAAAAGGGTCGGTGTCGGTGTCGGTGTCGGTGTCGGCGTCGGTGTCGGTGTCGGTGTCGGCGTCGGCGAGTAGGGCTGGGAGGGTAGACGGGAGGCGGCGATATGGCAAGGAGTGATCTGGGCAGGTCGCCTCCAGAACACTCCACACAAAGGCGGAACGTCTTCTCATCCAAACCGGCGACTTATATAGCCCAATTCCCGCCCAGATCACGTCTTTTGACCGGGCCTGACCGCGGCCTATCTACCCACAAGGTTTCCAACTCATAGTGAGCTTGTGCGATACTGCTTTGACGGGATGCAGGACCCCGAGAGCGGAGTCGAGAACCACAGACAGTTCTTGTTGAACGCTTTTTTAAAAACCTGAAAAAGAGGTGTGAAGGCGTGTGCGCAACACTCACCAACCTCGAGTCGGAGTGCTGCCAGTATTTTTGCACGTATTAGTTTGTTGTTATTACGCTTTCTGATCATAGGAGTCAATTTTAGACCATTAGTGGTTACAACAAACCATGATTGTCTATTTGCGCCTTCATATGTGCTAGTTTTTCAACTATTCATATCTGTACCACCACCATATCATGATCGTATCCTACTATAT
>OX377202.1:54777649-54802649 GCA_947396885.1 Heligmosomoides polygyrus polygyrus
AGCTTGCCGAGAGGGTTTTCTTCGATTAGCCGGACTTCATATGAGACATGACCTAATGTCGCTTGTGGTGTCCAGTTTCATCTTTCGTGTTCAAGCTTGCTGAGGAGGCCAGAGCTCCTCGTATTTCGAAACGAATAATGCATACTTGATCCCCCTTTCTAGTAATCGGCACGCCAGTTGCAGGAAGCACTACTCATGTGATCCTAACCGAGGAAGGGGATTCGAACAGCATCAACGGCAATCCTGGTCCAGCAGTCAGTGATGCAGCGAATGGCTGAGAGTCAGGGGACTGGCACCTCCTGTTTGACTTCAGTCTCCTTCTGCAACCAACCAGTTTAAGAGCCTCCGATCAAGCTGCACTCCCCCCCCCTCTATTTATTTGCGTTGTCCATCGCCCACTTTGGCTTTGCTCTGCTCGATCTACCGATCTTTCTTCAAATGTTCAGACTGGATTCTGACGTGAAATCCTCTAGCTGGGAGCTCGCCCTCGACCCACTCTGTGTTCTAGTCTGCCTCCCCGTACCCTGGCTCTCATCTCGTGCTTGTCTTCATAAGCGTTTCGTTTTATTTGGCTGCACAACCAGCCAGTCACCTTTGAATTCCCAGAATTCTTTAGATTTATTGTCACGCACCGCTAGTGGGTGTCTAATCCTGCAAGGTCCTAGAATCACTCAGTTGAGATGTAATTTCTTAACAGTAGTCATTTGTATTTGATCTCATCGATTTTGTTGAAACATATGGGTCCCTTTGTTTGATGAGTTTGAAAGGCTGCGCTCCTCACAATGAGCGGCGTGCTCACGCAGTGCAGATCTGGTCCAGTTGTCTCGCATAGATTGTTTTAGTATTGCTTCGCTTCACATTTACACAATTCGATTGCCAGATGTGCATCAGCAGCTGTGCTCTTGTTCTACACCCTCGGTCCGGTGTTTGTCAGTTACTGTGAGCAATTGTACGTACATCACAGAGTTGTCTCGAAATTCTGCATGAGAAACAAAGAATTAATCGACATTCGTGGTCTCCAGAAAATAAGGGGTGTTCCATCTGCTTCCTCCGTTAACCAGAATGACGCTCCCATGTAGGCTGCAGCCGGGGTGTAACGTGACGTTCCAACGTGACTAACTGTGTCGCCTGGCGTGCAAAACGGAAGTGCATTCCGGCCGGTTTCCTCCAGACTTACAGTGAAGTTTAAGGATTTCGGTGGTCCTCGATACGGGAACTGCTGCGGCGGGCGGGATGTACGACCCAGTTGGCGAGGGGGTAGATCAAGTTTCTATCCTAGCGTACCGAGGGACTGGGAAAATTTCTTTTGAGTCTCTAAAGTTTCGTAAGGCAGCCATTGGATTCTCAAGGAAGCCTAGGGGTTGGGGTCAGGGGTGCACACGAAATTCTGTGCGTTGAATTTTTTTTAACGAAAAATTTTCGTTAAATTTTCGGTAAATCGTTTAATTTCGTTAAAAATACAACTAGCTGCAAACCATTATTTCAAATGAAAAAAGTTAAGGAGAACCTGTACGTTTCAACTTCAAGAAGTCAAAAGCTAAAGTTGAAGGAATGGAGTGTAACACTGCAATGTAAAATGAACTGTTCAACATCAAAAAACACGGAAAAATGAGCAATCGTTCAGCAACAAATCATCTACAGAGTGCGGAATAAGAACAGGTGGAATTATCATTCAAGATGATCACCGACAAGGCATCTTAAAATGTTCGATCAGTACCCGGAGGTACCCGGAGTTTCCCCCTTTCCTAGATCTCTTGTCCGACTGTTGTACGAGCATATACAATCCTGTGGGCACCAGCCGATTAAGTACAGAGAGAACTAATAAAGATACAGTTAAAAGCCTATCAGTGGAATGTTAGCGCCTTGTCGAACGCACGAATTTTCGAGTGCCTGATGAGTGGAACCAATCCATTGCGTGACACTTCATCGTGTCACGCGGTACTACATTGCAGAAGAGGTGTGACACGTCGTCAACGTGTTAACGTTCGGAAAAAGTGGCTCTCCGAATTTTTGTTATCAGCGTTTTTCTAAAGTCGTTTAAAACACATACGTCCAACGGCCGAAAACATTCTCTCCGTTTCGACTGTTTCAGGTGGCGAGCAAAAGTACTCTGCGATAAGCAGCGCCAGGTGAGGTTTGCCATATCTTACGAGGAGGTTAAATCAGTATCTATGTGAGTTAGTCGACATGCATGTGGCTCGACGAAGAAATTTCTTGCTCAAAAATGCATTAAACGATAGTGATAAACGACAGCAGGATGCGCCACGCATTCTACTTCTACGGAATGTCGTGGAGGCGATCTGAATGCGTATTTGCCTAAACAATGACTTGCGGTGGCCAGCCGATGAACAAGTCAGCGCTTTATCCTTCCCAGACAATTTGGTACCAATCCACCCACCCCGCAGAATGGAAGGCTTGGTTGGTCTGGGCGGGAAATCCTAACCAGGAACCTGGTATCGGGTGTATGTGGCAGCCGGCACCTCCTCCGACTGCGCTACAAGCGCACCCAAAATGCATTTAACAATTCCAAAAATTCAAAACAAATTCATGCAAACATTAAAATATTCTAGCTGATTTTATTAGTTTTTTTTTTTCAGCAACAGTCCTAATCAGGCGAATGAGAACTGCAAATTAGTGAAGATTAAGGGTAAATGTAATAGACCCACTAAGAAAAAAGTCCGTTAAAAGTTGCGTCAAATTTCTAAAAATTTCCGTTATGTCGTTATACCGTATTTTAACGAAAAATGCCGTTAATTTCTTGCATTTCAACTGACTATCTGGGATCGAAAGGTTCGACGTCTACGCAACATTGCACGTTCTTTGCGCATTGTTTCAGCCGTATGCGCTCGAAGAGCGCAGAAAAAGCGGCGGAGTCCCACTGGGCGACGAAAGCAGTCTCCATACGTGGAGCTTGTATGCACACACACCGGAGTCCCTTCCCCAGCCTGGTTCTGCGACTGCGCAAAGGACGTCTCAAGCGACGCCTAAGGTTACGGTGAGCCGGTCCTGATATCCGCCGTCTATCATCTTGTGCTGAGTGCATTGGTGTAGCCTCCACTAGTCCCTATGATTAGTGCGATATGTCTCACCGCATAGTAAGCTTTCAGGAATTGCTAAAATAGCGAGACCTAGACTGGATCGCTGATCGCGCCAAGCTGGGACCGGATTCATCAACGACTTACAATAATTTAACATAGAAAATTACAGCCGAAATCCCTGACAGCACGGCTTATCAAGCGATATGATGAACGAGAAGCCGCGTTATCTGACATTCCGATGTGAATTCTCTGTTAAGGTTAGGTAAGTCGTTGATGAATCAAAACATATATGGATGTCGCTCTAATTTTTCTAGCCGACCTTATCCAGGGCTCCGTAAAATCATGCATCGACGCGACTATCGAGTCATCATGCTTTACGAATTTAGACTCGGACATTCTGCGGCAGAGGCGTCCCGTAAGCTTAGCAGCGCTTTTGGGGCAGACTGTCCTTTCGAACGAACGGTGAGGCTATGCTTCGAAAAATCCTATTATGGCGATTTTGATTCGAAGAAAAACCGGGTCGCCTGCGCAGGTCGTAGCTTAACGATGAAGCTTTGAGGAGAGCCGTCGAAGCAAATCCGGAGACGAATACACTTACGTTAGCAAAAGACCTTGGCATGCATCATAGTACGGTAGAAAGGCATTTGGTGAAAATCGGCAAGATGAAGAAGATGTCGATGTAGGCGCCTCATGAGCTGGCCGAAGAGCAGCGTCTGGCACGTTTCGACGCTTGCTCCAACCTGCTAGTTCGCTTTTTGAAAATGAACCTTTTGTAAACCGTACAATAGCTGTAGATAAAAACATGTCCTCTACAATAACAGGAGGCGGTGATTTGTCTGAGAAGATAAGGGTGCTCCTCCAACATCCTTTCCTAAATCCGACCTTCACCCTAAAAAAGTTATGCTTACCTTGTGGTGCTGTTGTGAAGGTGCAATCCGTTACAGCTTTCTGCAGCCTGGTTAGGCAGTCACAGCAGAGCCTTGCTGCTGCGATTTAGACCAAAGCTATGAGAAGTGCAAAGACTGTGGCCGGCAGTGGTGAATAGAGGAGAGCCGCTCCTGTTGCAGGACAACGCAAGGCCACACACCTTACAAATCACTCGTCTAAAATTGGCCCATTTAGCTATCGAAGATCTTCATCACCCACCATATTCTCCCGACTTTTCCCCCCACTGACTATCACTTCTTACGAGCTCTTGATACTCATTTGCGTCAGAAACAATTCACTAATTTGGCCGATGTTGAATATGCCCTACTTGATTTCGTTAATTCCTGTGATCTCGTCGTCAGTTTTTATTGCAAATGATTAGATTCATTACCTATTCGTTGGAAAAAATGTATAGGTTCCGGTGGTTTTACACCTATTAATAAAGTTGTGTTTGGGCTAAGTTATAGCAGTTTGAAGAATGCGGTCCGTTTCGGCGATTAATTTTGCGACAGCTTAATACTTCCACAGGATATCGTAGACGCGAGTTGAATGCGTATTTGGCCATACAATGACTTGCGGTGGCCAGCCGATGAACAAGTCAGCGCTTTATCCTTCCCAGACAAGTCTGGTACCAATTCACCGACCCCGGAGGGATGGAAGGCTTGGTTGGCCTGGGCGGGAAATCCGAACCAGGAACCTGGTATCGGGTGCACGCGACAGTCGCGCCTCCTCCGACTGCGCTACACGCGCCCTTATGCAAACGTAATAAACGTAAACCTACAACCCAAACCTATAAATGTGAAAGCAACAAGTCGAATACCAAAGCTTCATATTTCCCCGAACAATCCTTTAAAAGTATGTTTAGTGGTGGGGAGGAGATAATTTCACTAGGGACCGCTAGAGACCGCACTGGAAAAGTAGGAGTGCGTGAGCGCACTCTTTCTAGAAAGATCATAAAATGTTAAAAAACTGGGACGGTAAACTTGCTTACTTTTGAAGAGCCATCACACATGGCTCACAATGACTTCTCGTTCATTCCGTGATGCTGCAACTGCCCAGTGGCACTTCAAGGGAACGCCTCATACGCAGCCTTCTCTTTCGGTTGTGTGCCCGAGACGGGACTGAGATATCAGCGCCCAGAGGGAGTGGATTCGCTAGACGCAATGTTCGACTGCTCAAACAGGGTGAAGAAACATACGTGTGAGGTGCAGTTGCTAGGTCTACCAAGAAAATGCCCGAATCTCACGGTGTGCGTTGCGTGGGAGAAAATGCCCCCAACCGGAGAGAAAGTGCCCGCAACCAGGGGAGAAAATGCTCACACTCAGGAAGGAAGATACCTGGATTGACGAGGAGAACGTATAGCACACCAGAACATACTACCATGTTATAATTAGCGGAAGCGCCGTGATAAATAAAACAACTTTCGGCGGTAAACAACATTAAGGAAACTATGTAGGTATAAATAAGGAATAACTGTCGGTACAACCGTTCATTAGAAGAGTCTTGGGTTAGTCGGATGTGTCGTTAATCCAATGGTTAATCCGCAACGTTTCGTTCAATCAAAGCTCCAACAAGGAGCTGATGGCAAAAACTCCATGCCCTGAAAATAATCTATATTTCGGAAAGGGGGTTCGGAAGATTTGTGGCAAAGTACTGCACCGTAGGTTCTACTCAGAATAACAACTAAACCTTACTTGCTCATTTTACATTTTTTTTGGTAAAACATTCTATGTTGCAACCAATCGTTCACATATTTAAATCTTTTATTCAGATCAGATTCAGATAGAATCCTGAACAGTAGCAACAAAGCAACGAACTCAACGCAACTCAAGATAAAAGATCAAACGCATGTAGCGCTGATCATCGAATTGCTCGAGCGGGCGCCACCAGCGTCTCCATTCGTCCCTGTCGAGTGCCAGAGAGGTCCGATGGATACTCCTCGCTCGAGGGCCACGAAGAGCGTCATAGCGGTCGTTCAGGGCTTTCACGATGAAGTCCGACCAACGCGTTGGTGGGCGTTCTGGTGTTCTTTTGACATCCCGCGGAATCCAGTCAGTGATGGCTCTCGCATTACGTGGCCGGCCCACATAGTCTTCGACGACTTGGCCGAAGGGTCAGCGTCTCTGGTCTTCGAACGTGGGCAAAGCTCGGAACTCCGAAGGCCTTTTCTCACTTGCGTGAGTCGTGTCACACCGAGCATCGTCCTCTCGATCCAACGCTGCGCGACGCTGATCGGGTGTTCATCCTGCTTTCGTAAAGCCCAGGTCTCTGAGGCGTATGTTAGGGCAGGAAGAACGGCAAAGTCGAATAGGTGGGCACGGAGTCGGAGTTCTCCGACTTCTTCACGACTTCTTCGACACTCTTGAAAGCTCCCCAAACCGCTTGTTTCCTCCTGCTCAGCTCTGGTGCTAGGTCGTTGGTCAGGTTGACTTCTCGACAGAGATACCCGCAGCTGAAGCATTCGGAGATGTTCGTTCCGTTGAGCGAGAATGGGACATCAGAAACCCATCCGTTCCTCATGGGCATCGTCTTCGTAAGATTCAGCTGCAGTCCAACGTTCCCACATGCACAATCGAAGTCGGCCAGCATAAGCTCCGCCTGAATGATGTTCGGTGTTATGAGCACGATGACGTCAGCGAAGCGAAGATGGTGAAGTTGCTGGCCGTCGACCTTCACTCCCATGTCTTCCCATTCTAGTTCGCGCATGACGTTTTCGAGGGTGGCGCTGAAGAGCTTCGGGGATATGGTACCCCTTTACGGAACCCCTCTCTTCACGTCGATGACAACGTCGTTGTAGAATGGTGAAATCTTGGTCGTGAATCCACTGTACAACTCTCGAAGGACTCTGATGTACTGAGTAGGAATGCCCTGAGTGAGCAGGGCTTCGAGGACCGCTTCAGTCTCGACGGAGTCGAATGCCTTCTTCAGGTCGATGAACGTGAGGCACAGCGGAAGCTTGTACTCTCGCGACACTTCGATGAGCTTCGTAATGGTGTGAATGTCGTCGGTCGTGCTGAATCCTCTCCGAAATCCTGCTTGTTCGCGTGGCTGTCCTTCGTCCAACGTTCTGTTGATCCTATTTAAAATTGAATAGTGAGTTGGGTATGCACCAGGGATGAGCGGATAATAAAATTTTGAAACCAGGATAACGGATAACGAATAAACAATAAAATTTAAAACTACTTTTGAACCAGACTTTCTCCAATGATAGGTCGGTAGTTGTAACGCTGTCCATGTCACATGTGAAATAAGCCACTTGTAAAATTCTTATTGGTGTTTTTTCTTCAAGGCACGTGGTACATAGTGCAGTGGAGTGCCGCCAGTCGCATGCTCTCCGACTCAATGTTCTTGGTTCGGATTTGCCCTCCAGGTCAACCAAGCCTTCCATCCTTTCGGGCTCGATATATTGGTACCAGGCTTGTCCATGCAGGATAATGCACTGAATTGTTCATCGGCTGACCAATGGAATTCATTGTACTGGCCAAATACACTTTCAAACTGCCTCCAGCATATCACACAAGAGTAGAATGCGTGCCGCATCTGGCACTACATACCGTTGTCTTATATCCTTTAATCATGTTTTTCAGCTGCAATGAAGTCACAATGGATAGATCCCATGGGAATTTCTGGCCTTGGGCGGGGCATTCGTTAAAAATAGTCGCTTTTTGTCTACTCTCCACTTAAATTTAACACTAATTCTCACCCAAATCGATTAAAACTCTCTATCGCCCTGGAAAGGGTAAATTGTAAATTGCTGCTAGTGCCAAACATAGTTTCAAAAAGCGATCAAAGGTCGGGTAGATTCGGGGGCACTATTGTACTTTCACAACTCCACGGGTCGAGGAGAGGTCAAAAAAAAATTTCGCCTAAACTTTGTCTAAGGGGGTTTTTTGGAGTGCTGATCACGAATGTGGCATCCGTTTTTCGTTTTACGCTGGAGTGCGGTAGGTACGGGTGATCAAGGTCATGGTCACCGATTTCGCCCAAGCTTCGGCTATAGGGGTTATCTGTTGTGCTACGGGTGAGCACAGCATGCAAGCGGTCCCGCAGCGATCGCCTGAAAATTCGCAAATCAGCGGGAAACCATTTTTGCGGAAAACTTTTCGATAGGCGAAGGCTTAATCGAGGTATAGCAATCTAAGCATCATAGCCCTTCACCTGCACCTACCGTAACCTACCGCACTCCAGCGTAAAAAAACGGATGACATATTTTGTTGTTACAGGATGTTTTGTTGCGATCAAAACTCTTGCGCCAGGCGGGACTCGAACCCGCATCTTCTGCTTTCCGGGCAGCGATGTTCGCCTTACACCACCGGCGTTGTTTGATCGCACGTAACATCCGCGATATCCTCGAGGCCTGTCAGCACCCACCCGTGATACGGGATGGACCGGTCGCTGATATCAGCATGGAGCCGGTTAAGCTGAAGACCTTACTAGTAACAATGTTGGATGACATATTCGTGATCAGCACCCTAAATAAGACCCCTAGCCGAAGTCTGGGCGGAATCGGTGACCATGACTTTGACAGCCTTAGTCACCCGCACCTACCGTAACCTACCGTACTTGGCCGTAATTTTGAAAGCGGATCTCAGATTCGTGATCAGAACCACAAATAACCCCCTCCCCCCAGATGAAGTTTGGACGAAATCTTTTTCGACCTCTCCCCGACCCTTGGAATTGTGAAAGTACAATAGTGCCGATTCCGGGCATCTGGCATAACCTTAAAACGAAGTATGGACGTTCGTCCTTTTCTCCACTGGTCGACTGGCTTTTTGCAGAGTGTACATTATGCTAGAAGGAATTTTGGGGGAAAACCCCTCAAATAGAAATGAGCAAGGCAGTGTTCAGCAATTAAAACGCGCTATGAGCAATTAGATAGCTTAGTATAATTATAGCTGTTACAACGATGTTTTGTTGCGATCAAAACTTCTGGCGCCAGGCGGGACTCGAACCCGCACCTCCCTCTAACCGGGCGGGAATGCTCTACGCCATTACACCACTGGCGCTGTTGGATCGAACGCAACATCCATACCTCGTGGGACCTATCAGCACTCACCCGTATATCGGGATGAGCAGGGCGTTGATATCAGCATGGAACCAGTTAAGCTGTAGATCTAGCTAGAAATGATTCAAATATAATATAATATAATTATAGCATTGAGAACTCTGAGAAGGCACCAACCTGGCATTGCAAGCGTATCTCGACTGCCAGTGGAAGAAAACCAGACGATTTTTTAAAAATTGTTCTTATAACAAACTAAGTAATCACAAGCTTCCCACATTTTGTTGTTCGTTATCCAGCGAAAAATCCCCGTATAACGATCAACAAAACGGATAGGCGAAAACCCACCGGAAACCAGATAACGGATAACGATTAATCCGCTAATCCCTGGTATGCACCATGAAACCTTTAAAGGGCTACGAAATGGAACCTCACGCGAGAAATCGCTCCAGCCCTAATAGAATTCTCGACGAAGGATGGCAAAATCTACCCGAAAAAACGTCAGGTGATCAACGGCGTAGAATTCCGCAGCAAGGCGCGCTAACATCCTTTTATCCAATTTTTATACGATTCTTTCCGAATCGTTGCATTTTTCATAGCCCCTGATCTCCGGAAGATTCAAATACGTCAAATGAGGGTGATTTTGAAAGCCCCGGATCTTCGGATGAATCAGATAACGCCATTTTTGGCCGAGACGGATTCGGATAATCCGAAGCCGGATAAATCCGACCGGATATCCGAAAATGAATGATTCGGATCCCATGTCTAGCGGCAATATCAGGCTGCTGCCACTTCTTCCTTTGAAAAGCGGTTTGGTTAAATCACAGGATTCTTTCCCATTCTGCGATATTATGCATGGATCAATAAACTGATTCCGAGAGTAACGCCAAATGGAGGCGAGACAACGCCTTCGCATACCATTCAGAAAACCAGAGACCTATTAATTCTTCCGATTTCCTTGCAGCGGTAGTCGATCACCACGCACACTCTACATGAGCACCAAACGGCCAGCATTCGAAGGAGGCCCTATGACCTTCGCAGGGTTGCTTCCACAGGAACGGTCGCTCTCTTCCGTGATTTCGCTCGCGTGCTCTTATCGCGTTCACACCAGGCCGTCGATCGATCTGTTCCCATTTCTCGTCTCGTTTCCCACAGCAGCGGCTTCTGTCCATAGCGCTTGTCTCACTCCAAAGGTGGACTCGAGCAAGTGCGGCGACGAGAAAGGCCAGCGTCTAGATGAGCTCGCGACTGCAACAGCAGCCGTCAGACTTGCGTCCATTCTGCTGGCCTGTACTCTCGCTGGGCTCGCTATGCGTTTGACGCCATGAACCGTATGAAGTGTGTTGCTCTGCAGTTACGTCATGGCCGAGCGTAAGAAGATCGTCGTCTTCGGTAGCATTGTGCAGGACTTGATGAGGTACGTCGCATTTTCGATGAACTACTGCTGATCCGAACGCCCCAACGACAATCGAGGTGTCAGGTGGCTTCGGGGAATGTCATCTTCCATCTTTTACCCTATTTTGTTGAGTTGACTGGTTTTCCCCCTCCCTCTCTGTAATTCCTCTTCGCACGTCTCTACCAAAATATGGTTGAAGGTTCTGCTTAGGGTGGTACTCAGCGTGAATCAGTCGTGGCCTCGAAGCCATCTGCAGGCCATCGCATAGCATGAATTCCTGCAAGGCCGTGGATCACCAATCGCTGTCGCCTGCGTCTGCGTTGCATTCCAGGAGGAGATCATCTCCAAACTTACTGCTCGTCGCCTGTAACAGCGCGTCCGTTCTGGAGACCTTCTTCTTCGAAGAACTACCGGGTTCTGGACATCCCATCGCCCTGGACAACAATGCTATGCAGGGCCTTGGTGTATAAGCCACATGCTACCACCTTGGAATCATCGACTACGTTTGGTTGTGATCAGAGGACCACAGTCATACCACACCTTGACAGCAAGGTGCCGCAAAATTCTTTGACTCTGGTGCGACACGAACAGCGTGATCAAAGAGTGCGCTGAGGGGCTGTGTCTCTGCGTTGCTGCTTCCCCGTCCACACAGGAAGGAGCACATGATGTGACGCTACCGTGGACGAGAGCTGTGTTCTTTATGTCGAACGAACTGCTATGCGGCACTTCCACACACCTCCAAGAGTGCTCAAGGTGCCCAACTCGAGGAGAAGGTGCTATCGGTTTCTTTGTAGGACTCCAGCTGAACGATATACACTGAATTCCTTTCTGCACGGACCGCGCGGCGACTGAAGTGTGCGCTGCTCTACTTAAGAAATTGGCCGACGCCTTTCGTTAGAAACGTCGGATGTGCGACAAGGTCTGTCTGCTTCATGACAAGGTCCGACCCGTCGCGAAGCGATTGAGCTCTCAAGGAAAGCCCTTATCGATGTCCTTATTCACCCGGCATGGCACATTCTGACTACCATCAATGTTGTACCCTCATCTTCGCACGAGAGATTCTATTCTCGAAACTGAGGTCGTACACTTTTTAGACTCCACTCAGTTCTGCACCATGCGAATCGAAAAGCTGTGGCTTTGCTGTGCACCCGTCTTAAACGATGAAGGAGACTATGTATGTAGTTGAATGAGTTTCAATTGCTATAAAACTATGATTTCAAAATTAGAAAAGATTGCGGCGGAAACTTGTTGCTCAACCCAAAATGTGCAACACTCTTTTGATGGCCTACGCTGCACCACTCCAGACGGATGTGGGTAGATTCATTTGTCTTCTGATGGATGTGACCCTGGCAGGTGATGGTGATCAAGCCACTTACACCGAATAATCTCAGTTGGCATTTCATGAAAGCAGGAAGAATCGTCGCCTACCTGAGCCTGAAATTGACATTTAAGTTCGTTTTTCGCTGTTCGATTTCGATAGCTGAACGAACGTTTCGCTGTATTTTTACCAACCATTGCCTCGCCAACCTTATTGTTCTCGTAGGGCTCTACCAATTAAAGGGATTTTTGCCAAGTAACTAATAAATAACTATATACTTAATTAGGTGTTAGATAGGCTAAGTCCCCAGTTTTAGAGGTTTCGATGCTTTATTTGCAGCTACACGAAGTCGTTTCCACAACCAGGCGAGAGTGTGCGAGGGGAATCTTTCCATATGGGGAGCGGAGGGAAAGGAGCGAATCAAGCCGTCGCAGCAGCGAAACTCGACGCTGAGGTTCAGCTTATTGCCCGAGTGAGTGAATGGATACCGTGTTTATGTAACCAAAGGGCGATGCTACAGTGGTCCAACCGCCCACCTGATCCTCTCTTTGAAATAAGTCACGCCTCGAATTGCGTGGATCGTTACCATTAGATGTGGCCCACCTAGTCGTGAGAAACCCTTTGGATTCTCGTTTAGTTTAATAGTGCGATTAGTTGGAATAAGCTCATTAATGAAGAAGTTACTAGGTACAGTTTAGGTTGGCAATGATTCATTTGGGCGATCCAACATCGAGGACCTGAGCAGGCAGGGAGTTGACGTGAGCCAAGTGGAGGTTTCTGAGTCTAGTCACACAGGAACAGCAACCATAACTGTGAACGCTCATGGTTAGTATTTCGGAGTATTTCGACGAGTCTCGTTGCAAGTACGTTTCAAAGGCGATATACAAAGCAAACATCCAAAAGGGATCACCGGATCCGGAATTACTGGCGGGCCTCTCAAGAAGCGTAGAAGTGGCTTCCAGCTGGCCTCAAAATATCTATTTCCACGCATATCCGAGCGATTTCATCAAACCTGTTGCGCAGCACAACGGCGGCTAATGCTTGTTTTTCGGTAGGGAAAGGAGAGATGACCGTCAGTCGGATCGGATGACAACTGGAAACGCTTCAGCCACTTATTTCAGCAGTGCGCACAAACCTCAGTGCGCTGCACTGCGAAAGTTTGCCGCTGAAGTATGTAGACTGTGGGATGAGTCGTTTTAGCATATACCGACATCTCCTTGGCATGTTCCGGTTTCAGGAAGCCGAAGTGGGCCTCGGGATGTCCAAAAACGTTCAAAATGCTGGGTCTTGATTTAAGGGGAGGCGTCGATTTTTTAAAGTCTGGCAATGAATGTAGTTAATGGATCCTTACTTTCAAAGAAGTAGCTCGTATCAGACAAGCTTATCACCAAGGAGGAACATGAAAGAACTGAACAACATAGGGAAGCGACAAGGCTAATTGCAATAGAATGACGCAGCTAAACTTCGGGTAACTGGCCTGGGTAAGGAAGCTGGGACGGACCCTATGTTTCTCACGTGCGAATTCACATAGCGTGCCCCTGGGTTCGATATAGCGTAATCTCAAAACTCAGCTCCCACTGAGGTTGAGGAAACTCGGATCCCACTAAGATTGAGGGCCACACCAAGTACAGTGTATGGTTCACCAGAATCCTCCGGCGAACCTTATTTTTGGTTGCCTCGCGATTAAGTTTTTTGGGAGCGCCCATATCTCGCATGCGCAAGAGCTATCCGTACAGTACGATATCCTTCTTGAATGCGGGCAAGTGGAAAACACGTGTTGTGTCAATTGTGGTGGAACAGCTGGAATCCTGCTGACGTGTATTAGATATTCCTTTCACATCTTAGGGAAACTACTTCTTACAAGACCTAATGAATATAGCTAAAAAGCTCTCAGGCAGAACTTCATTGAGAATTTTCGAGAAGAAACTGCAAAGGTCCCATGTAGGCTCACTAAATGACCACGGTTATAGAACCACTGATTCGTCCCGCTGAGGGTAGTGAGAGGGCGCCACCTAGGGTAATAGTCATAGAGAAAAATCAAGTGCACACAACCCTTCATCAAACAGTGGATGCTGCTGATAACATGTTGTAACGGTTAAGCTCGACGAGCTCGGTAACAGATCCCGGAATTGATCTCCTCGCGTCAAATTTCTTCCTAGGCCTTTGTTATACCGCTCTCCCTGAGCGAAGCCTAATGATATGCCTACATATCGATTCATCGCTTCGCAGGATCGATATGGGAGCTTGTCACTAGGCTTCGCTCGGAGTGAGCGATGGTATAACAAAGGCGTTAAAGGAGAACGGCGAGTACGAATAATTCCGGAAACTGCGCATCTCCAGCTTGATATTTACGTGAAAACGGCACTGACGAAGGAAGACCCGATTTTTTGAACTCACTAATATTGATGTCCAATGGTGGTGTAATGATGAGTCTACCGGGCCCCATCGGTACAGAGGAGGAGTCTTCAAACGCTTTAATACCAAGTGATGTTCAAGTATAGTTAATAGTAGTATAATTACTACTCTGGTGAATGCTGCTCGAATGGTGGCGATGTCCGCTCCTCCACGTGGTGCCACTGGAAACTGTTCGCTTTGCGAGCTAAGCCGATCAAGGACATTCGATTACAGGCGACAGGGACTTGTGACAGGCCGGCCTACGAAGACTCATGTCACATCACATGGTGTCAGCTCACGTATTTCGAGATAGTGCCACGGCGTCCGCGGGAGCGGACGCACATTCGCAAAGCCTGGCGAGCGTGAAAAGTATGGGAGGGTGCGAGGACGGCATCGGGGGGCAACTGAGCTAGTCCGAAAGTCCCGTAACGTAAGCAGGACCCGCGTGGCAAGTGGCTTCAAGGCCGTTCTATGTGAAAGTCCCAGGACCACCAGTGGAGTTGGAGTCATCGTCTCCGAACGATTTCGGGACTCGATTGTAAGCGTCGAACGCTTTGACGATCGATTAATGAAGGTCGTTGTCTCCGCTAAGAAGCGACTCTATCACTTCTTCTCTGCGTATGTTCCGCAGACTGGCTGCTCCGATCAAGCCAAGGATGAGTTTTGGAGACTTGATGAGAAGACAGCAGAGGTACCGCCAAAAGGTGTCATCATAGTCGCTGGTGACCTAGTACAGCTGTCACGGTGGATTCGGCTATGGGTCGCGTAACGGAGATGGTGAGCGTATCCTTGATTACGCGGAATCGCATAACCTCACCATAGTGAACACCGTCTTCCGAAAACGCGACTCCCACCTCATCTCGTTCTATAGCGGAGGCACCAGGACTCAGATAGACTTTGCCCTTGTGAAGGATCGTGACCGAAGTCTCGCAGACGCGAAGGTCGTGCCGTATGAGACGGTCGCCTCACAGCATCGACCGCTGATCCATACTTTGAGGATCACCCCTCCGAGGCTGAAGCAGGTCGAGAGATACGGTGCTTCAAGAATCAAGTGGTGGCGAATTGGAGAGAAGGAAGCAGCTGTGATTTCTCTTGTAAGGTCACCGACAGTCACGGCTGTCGTTGAAACTTGGAAGAACACGACCGACGCGATACGTGAAGCTGCACGGTCGGAACTCGGCATTACGAAGCCTGGGCGACGGAAGGTGGACAAGGAGGCATGGCTGTGGACAGATGACGTGAAAGCAAAAGTGCGAGAGAAGAAGTCGCTTTATCACGTGTTTCTTGGCGAAAAGGTAATTGGTGGAAGTACCAAGAAGCGAAGAAAGCTGCAAAGAAGGCCGTGGCTGTTGCAAAAGCCACTCATTATGGAGATGTCAACGAAAATCTCGCGTCGCGCGATTGTGAGCGGTATTTGTACCGACTTGCTAAGATCCACCATCGCCAAACCGAGGATATTGAGAAGTCTTTCGGCATCAATGATGAGGACGGCCATCATCGCAAGAACCGCAAGAAGTCATTGAAGCGATGGCGCGATTACTTTGAGGAAATTTCCACAATGGAACTTCCTCATCCAACCATCTCCTCAACGGCTCCAACCCACGGCCCGTCCAGAAGATCACCGTGGAGGAGACTGAAGCGACTATGAAGAAGATGAGGCAATGGAAAGCGACTGGGCCCGACGACGTGGCAGCAGAACTGCGGAAGTCGAAGTTTTGGTACCCTGCTGAGTGGTTGACGAAGTTCTTCAATCAGGTTGTAGCGGAGAAGAAGGTGCCTGAGTGTTGGCGCCAAAGCGTGACGATTCCGATTTCGAAGAAGAAGTGCAGTCCTGCAGACTGCTCCAGCTACCGTCCAATTCGTTTGCTTTCGCACAGCATGAAGATCTCTGAGCGAATTGTCGATGGACGAATTCGGGACATCGTCCAGCTTTCCAGCAATCAGTGCGGCTTCGTGGCTGACTGTGGCACTGTTGATGCCATTCACGCCGCCCGCCTCCTGATAGAGAAGCGCCGCGAGAAACACAAGCCAGTGCATATCGCCTTCCTCGACCTGGAAGCCTTTGACCGCATACGGCGTGAAGTGATATGGTACGCCCTTCGACGACATGGAGTTCCTGAAGAGCTCATAGAGTGGGTGCGAATTCTCTACTCTTGTCCAAAGAGTCGAGTGCAAGCTGCAGCTGGAACCTCAATGGAGTTCCCCATCTCTTTCGGGGTACACCAGGGTCCGCCCTTTCCTCAATTGTATCAGCACTCAACTGATCATGTCAGGAAGGCTTGTATGGTGGCTTTTGGTATTGGATTTTAGTTGCTTTGTAGTCACCACTGACGAGTGTCGTCACATGTTATTTGCGCAGACACTAACGTGGGGCGAAACTCTGGTACCAAGATTTTTATTTTGGTCCAGAATTTTGTCTTCTTGGACGAGAATTCTAGGCAATTGGATATGTTAGAAGATTATGTCAGAAGGGTATATAAGCTCCTGAATCTCACTGGTATCCAACCACGACTTCGATGAACGGAAGTCAAATTGGCGTCTGAACTTACCCCTAGCTGCAAGAGTGAGGGGTTGTCAATCCTCGTTTCTTTGCTCACATAGGGAGAAGTTTAGCAGCCAACTCACTGCTGGAGATGAAAGCTAGAAGCTGTGTGTTGACCTCACTCGAAAGGAATGTCGGATTCTCAAACCACCTCCGAGGCAGCCGAAATGAGAACTGTTCGGAAAGGTTTTGTTGTCTCATGCGCACACCGTTGACCGCTCAAGTCTGTTCTTCTCAACTGGTGAAATTAGCATGCGCAATTCGAAGCGCATGAAAATAATCTTCCGAAAAAAGCATGAAAGTTGATGCAAGATTTCGGATCAGTTTATGAGGGAAAATAAAACTGATTTAGGAGAGAATACGATTGTTGTGACATTGGGTGCGAACCTTGAATTGGACGAAGTTTGTGCTGAGCGTCACAAGGCGACTATAGGGAAGGCCAGCCTGGTCATGGCACAGGCGGAAGTGTCAAGGAAGGGAAATAAGCGATTGTTCGAATTAGCCAAGGAACTGGGAGGTGAGTAAGTCAGCCATCTATCGCATGTGTTGTTCAATCTGAGTAGGCCTTTTCTTTTGCAGTGACCACATTCTTCAACCCCGCACCTGGAGTACCAGATACCGACAAGTCCATGGTAGCTCTGACGGATATTATTTGCACAAACGAGAACGAGGTGTGCGAGAAGCAGTACGCTTCGCATTTTCATTTTCATGTGCTCCATCGATGTAGAGTTGTGAGTTGTTCAGGCTGAATATCTCACCGGCATTCCTCAAGGTACACTCGAGGACGCGAAGAAAGCGGCCTCTGAAATGCTCACAATGGGTCCGGAGCATGCGATTATTACGCTGGGTCAGAAGGGTTAGTTCTAAATTTTCACTTCAGTCCAACACGTGGTCGCCTGCGACACGCATATCGGAACAAGTCTTGTGGGTAACGGTGCTCCACTCCGATTCATTTGTGGTGGACGCTTTTGAAGGATTGAATCACACTACAACAAGTTCCTTCACTCTCACTTGAGTGGGGTGTGGTTTGTCCGGATCCAGCTCAAAGGCTCATGATGGAGCGCTTGTAGTCGAACCTTGAATGGATTTTGATTTGTGTGTGGAATTTCCTGCAGTTGCTCTTTATTGGAAAGTGCATGTTATGCGTAAGCAACGGAGGGAAGACGTCCAGGAGTCGGATTCATCAACGACTTATATGACTGTAACAGAGAATTCACAGCGGAAAACTCACCAGAGAAGCCTCTCAGGCGAATGTCTGAACTTCGAAAACGAATACCACTGTGAGATTCTCCACCCTTCAAATAGTAAAAAGGGATGTTCCGTTTTTGCAAAGTCCTTGAACCCGAGGAGCTAGGGGCCCCTGAACGGCCAATACTAGTACTGCATTGCACTGTCAACACCTACACGTACGTGCGTGTTGCAGGCGTAGATAAGAGAAATGGTGAAAGGCGTCGAGGCAAGCAGCACGGTGGCTCAGCAGGGGAAACGGGCCTTCATAGGCAAGGGGTCGGATGTTCGATTCCTTGACCCCAAAGTAATTTTCAATTTTTAGTGTTCATTCCTTGATTGATATCAGCCACCTTCCGAACTTTTCCTATGCATGTATTCCACTACAGGCTGAGAAGTACGTGTTCAGTGAGAGATTTTCATCAGCTGCTCCCTCTATATGCGAAACTTTGTATTTTCTGCTGCTTTTGATAGGATCTTTGGCTACATGGGGGAATGAACCTTCCCAACTATACATAAATAAAGCAATTAGAAGAGGATATGATGGCACCAGTCCACAAGCCGAGAATGGCTGTCCAGTCAATCTCATGTCATCGAGAATGGCTGTCCAGTCAATCTCATGTCATCTAGCATGTGTTCCACGTGATCAAAGAATGCCATCCGATCGTTGCACAAGTCCAGTTGTACCCTACTGCCCGTCGAAGGTATACAACTATGTAGACACACCGATGATGACCGGCTGGTAGCTACTGCAGTCCTGGCAGGTGAGCGAGCATAGGTCACCGTCGTATTGTAACGTGTCACTAGACGGCGCCACGTCGGTCTTGAAACTCCTCTGGTGAGCCGACCAATTAAAAATGTTACATATAGAGAGATTTTTTATTGTAGATAGGGGATCTTTCAAAAAGTTGATCAGATGGTTCGCCGTGACATGAGTGTACGCTCCCTTGAGTATGCGACTGTCAGTGGTAAATCTGAAGCGGCACTATTGAACTTCAGCGACCCTTAGCCCTTGGTCGAGGTCGAGAAGTGGTAGAAAAAATTCAGTTCAAACTTTCCACAAGGGGTTATCCGGGACCCTTATCACGAATATGAAATTCATTTTTTGAAATTTCGGCCGATTACAGTAGTTTCGCACGTGTGAACGTGGTCCCATAGTAAATTTTGAGGTCCCATTGCTCCCTGGGTTAAAGAACTTTGCAGAAATGAAACGTCCCTTCCTACCATTTGAATGATGGGGAATCTCACAGTGATATTCGTTTTCGCAGTTCAGACATACGCCTGAGAAACTTCCCTGGTCAGATAACGCGGCTCATCGCTCACCATATCGCTTGATAAGCAGCGCTATCGGGGATTTCAGCTGTAATTTTCTCTGTTAAATTGCTGTAAGTCGTTGGTGGATCCAGCCCCAGAGTTCCGAGTTTTGTCGATAGTTTGAGAATGAAAGACGTTGTCGCTTGTGCAACCATTCGAAATTTAGGGTGACTGGCCACGTAGTGTATTGACAACACCTGGAAAGAAAGTGATGGACGAGGTATAGGGTTCACCCCGTGCCTGCTCAGCAAGGAGAACCGACCGGGCTATTTTGGCATGCGACACTATCGAATGGAGGCTTCGCTGCGGCCAATCCGCGATGAGTGGGACGGCAGGCTGCAGTTGAATGAATGCTAGACTTCGACGAAGGTAATGAGCATAGGTTCTGAGAGAAGGCGAAACGGACCACTCATACACTACATCTCCCGCGCGATCGAGGAGAGGGAGTAATGGAGCACGCAGCGAAACGCGTCGATTTCCAGAAGGAGAACAACTAACCACATTGCGGGGCAATGCCTTAGAATTCAAAGGAGATGCACTATAACCTGACATTCCTACTCGGCGCTTGTTCTTGCCCTTCCTTCCTTTCTCTCATTAGGGTTTTCACGTCCTAGATTGTTGGTTTAACTATGAAACTTCTTTATCGGTATGCGTTGCAGTGTGTAAATCTGCATGACAGGTTTTCAAGTTTGAAATCGTGAACAATAACGACTGATGTCCACGCTATTGTGCTAGTGATCGCAGATTTGCTCGTGAAGACTATGCGAGATGTGTTGGGCCACTCTGAAGTTAGTACCAGGCGAGAAAGCTGAAGGCATGCATACTGGAACGGAGTAAGCATGGAGTCGACATCTGCATTATGTTCAAGTCATTAAAAAGAGATCTCCTGAGAATATAATGCTTCCAGAAGCCTTATCGAAGTTGGCCCAAGAATTCCTCTTGCCGGACACATCCACGGCAATCCAGACTACAACGTCTCCTATCACAATTTTTCCATGTCGCTACTGTACAATAGTTCTTCAAGAGTCCAGGAATATCCAAGAAACCTCGATTTGCTACGCATACTCGAGTCTATCAAATATGTGGAGGTAGCCTGCAGGGCAACCTTTAAAAAGAAGAGCTGATTAATGTGTCCGAGTAGCGAAGTTCTACAGAAATATCCTCATCCAGATTGTAGTCGTCCAGCACACGGACAGAACCACCACTTGATTGGCTTAATTAGATGAAGCATGGTGCATTTATCAATCGTTTCTGCTTTTTCTCCATCACAACTTACCTGCTACTCCTCATTCATGGCAACGACGTCGTCATTTCCAGCAGCGAAGCATATCTAGATGAAGTCGACTTTAACAACGCATTCCTGTATTCATCATCATCTGCTTAGATAAACACAGATTCGTATTCGGTTTCAGTATTCATCGTTTTTCATCCCAAAAGAAATGGTGTCGATTTGTGGTTGGCATGTCGATAAAAAATGACAAAAACCAATTCATATCTTTATAGTGGAAATGCTGTCTTTAGCCGTGATGTACGACACTTATGTGTGATAATAAGAAAATGTATGGAGGAAAGGAGGATTCGTCGTTCTATGCACCATGTTAGGTCCTTGCAGGTTGTGTGCTGGCTTCGAAAGGAAAAGAGAACGTGGAGCATATTCCAGTGAAAAAAGTGACCGCGATCGACACTACGGTATGCAAATTATTTCTGGGCTCTTACCCAAGCCGTTCTTTTGCTATTTCTGATGCAAAGGATGGGACGTATTCTGATATACATTCTGGGCAATGGCTTATGGCCTAACCACCTTTCTGCTCCATCAGTCTAGCTGGTTCTGCTGGAAAAGTCTGTCCTAGTAGAAAGAGATAAATAGTCAGCTGGTTAAGAGGAAGGTGTGGAGTGGCCTAAATATCTTGAAGACCTGGGGGAGCAGCAATTAAGAATGATATGCAGCATGAACGGCTACACGCCTGACTGCAACGTCAGCTGGATATCCCTATACTTTCAACAGATCGAACTTTCGGCTATGTAGCTCACCCACTGTAGCATTTTATCAGTGGAAGTCAAAGAGTTGACTATGTGCCGCCGTCGCGACTCTACATAACACGCATGGAAGTTTGCCTGGGCGTTATTCTAGTGTGCTTGTTCGTTTGTTATTTCTTGCGCTTTTTCGTGAAGGAGGACATTGGAGGGAGTTCAGCAAAAAAGCTGTATTAGGTGATTACAAGAATTCTACAGGCTCCAAGGAATTTCGTTAGTTAAATGAGCTAAATTCTAAAGATCAAAAGTGAGTGTCAACGATGTGCCGCTTATTATGTACTCGGATGCCCCGTGTTCTACTTGTATGGAGGCAGCGACTGCGCATTTGACTTGACTAGACTTTAGATATAGACTGTAGTGCAAAGAAATCGAAAAATCAGTGTTTTGGATTAGCAGAGGGCATGTTGTTCCAGTTCCAAGATCTCAGAGATTTGAAACTCTTGATGAGTTCTGGGAGCGCACTGATTCTTAAGATTTTTGAGGATGTGCACTCGAGATAGTGCATCCTGCCGACTACTCCCGCCTAGCCCCTATCTGCATACCTAACAGTAAATAACTTTGCTAAAAATGCTGGCCTTTCGAGAAAGCATTGTCTTCGTGTAAGACCGAGATATGACGAGGTGGAGTTATTACCGTTCCACCCTGAAGTTGCCAATCTACCATTGTTTCCCGCCAAAGCTACATCTTCGCGAAATTGGTACGAAGGTTATTTCTTACCGTTGTCCATTCAGATTTCGTGACTTGATTTCAGGACACAGACCTCGGGATCCATCGACACAGTGTGGCTCTCACAAGGGAAGGGTCTAAAGCATATGCCTGAACGGGGAGAGCGAGTCATATAGGAAGAATCCTACCCGAAAATTAGTATAAAAGTGGGTTTCTTTTTGCCAAGTCGTTAAAGCCAAGAAATAGGGGTCCTTGAAGTTGCAATCGATTCGGCGCCTCACGAGTTCTGGGGTCTCTTGTACGTCCGCGATGCCTTTGCGTGAACCGGATCGAAGCGCAGTGAGTAGTGAGGTTGTCTCATGCGAGAGAGGTTCGAGGGAGGTGCTGTTGCTTTTTTGCATTTCAATTAGTTGTTGAGATTTGAGGGGTCCTGACGTCTATACCATTTTTAGACGTTTGCGCATTTTTCTAGCTGTATGCTGCGGAGAGTAACCTTCTTGCGACTTGTTTATTAGGTTGTCCGGAAAGTTCTCAGCGTTTTGAGTGCTTTACTTTGAACTGCCATAATTTTCTCAAATTTTCTCTTATCGGATTTAATCGAAGTAAGCATCGTTCGACTCAGCACTCTTTTGCCAACGGGTTACCAGGTCGACTTATTCCATCAGCGAAAAAATTAGGTGGTCGAGATTCAACAAAATCCACGAAAGCTGTTTTGGCTAGGTCCTGACTGGCGAAGGTTTTACCAGCGAGAAGTTCTGAAAGTATTTGAAAAGGTGGTAGTTGGTTGGTGAGAGGTCTGGAGAATATGGCGGGTGAGGCAGAACTTCAACCCCTAATGCGTTCAATTTTCGAATAGTGATTTGTGAAGCGTGTGGGCGGGCAAAAGAATCGCGCAAAAGAATCGGGCCTCTTCTGTTGACCAATGCTGGCTGAAGTTGACGCAATTTTCGGTGCATTTCGTCGATTTCCTTACAGTGGGACCCTGCCGTGATCGTTTGGCGTGGTGCCAAAAAGTTGTTGTGGATCACATCAGCCGCCGACCACTACACAGTGGCCGATACCTTTTTTGGTGGAGGTTCACCTTTGGAAAATGCCTAGGGGGTTCGCCGGCTTCAAACCCCTCCTCGGAACGTTTCCTGTTATCATACAGAATTCCCTTTTCATCACAAGTGATGACTCGATCCAAAAACGAGTCAGTTTTGTTGCGTAAAGTGTGGAGAAGAACAAATCTGGAAACGTGAAAATTTTCGCCGCTCACTGAACTGGGGCAACCAATTTTCAAGCTCTTTCGCCCTCCCAAGGCATTTCAAAGCATCCGTAGCAGCAGTTTGACTGACGTATGTATAGCTCTTCCGCGACCCCGCGAACTGTTTGGGACGGTTCAGCTTCCACCAATTCCTTCAACTCGTCGTCCAGGATTGCTCTAGGTCGACAGCTACGGGGTCATCTTCGAGGCTGAAATCTCCGGCCCGAAACTTGCTGAATCATTAGCGCGTAATGCTTTCTCCAACACTACTGGGCCCCCACGACTGATTTGTCGAGCTGTCTCGACTGCGGATTGTCCAAATTGGAAGTTAAAATAAGATATCGCTCAGAATTGCTCCTTCGACATACTTCAATAAGCCCTTCAAGAACAGAAACGTAAAACAACGTTGAAACATGAATTTTTTTTGGCCAGATAGAGCGAAAAATTCTATACAGGAAGTAGCATTAATGCGCATTGCAGGTTGAATTTTTACTTAACAATAGACGAATGAAAAATAGTAACACAAAACGCTGAGAACTTTCCGGACAACCTAATATTACTGACCGCTTTTAACCAAAAGGCAATGAGAATGGCATTCAACATAATAATGCGTAAATGTTCAATGTTGTCCAGTGTTACACAGGTACACAGCGCATGAAGCAGCACTGATCAGAGTACGGGCAGCATATAAAAGCTACAAGCTTCTCACAGTTTGTTACCCTGCATGGACCAATGACATCGGGAAAACCATCCTGTAGGGTTTTAAAGGGACCAGGATGCGACTCGTACAACCAGCTTTGAACAAGGCATAAGCAACCAGCTTTTCCACGCGAGGATGACACATGATTCGCTACACCAGTAACACGTCCTTCAATGTCATTATAACAAATCCGTTCTTCTTCAGCTACCCACAGCTTCGGCTCTTGCCTTCCACAACTTCGGCTCTTGCCTTCAGGATCTTGTCCTTTTTTGCCGACGAAAAGGAAGGTCGTGCGCAAGGACGTCGGAGTGAAATCGCTTCATAAGCGACTTCATGTAACTGAAGAAGTCCACGTCGGCTGGCCGGTGGCACCCGAAGGTACAGTTCGAATACTCAAAGTCTTCCCTCGGGTCTATTAGCTTGAATCGCCACGTGGCAAAGATTAGGGAAGTGTGTATCGACGGCCGTTTAGGTCAATTTGCGGGATCCATAGACCTCGTTTCACATTTTAACCACCTCCGACATAACATCCTGGTCCCTTTTGAAAATCCGATCAGGATGCTTTTTCCCGAGGTCATTGATCCATGTAGGGAAACAAACTGTGAGGAGCCCGTAGCTTTTACCCGCTGCTCGTGTTGTGAGCAGTGCTGCTTCATGCACTTCGTGCTAGTGTGTCACAGGTTTATACATCATTTTGTTGAACACCACAGCACGCAGCTGGGAAAGCGCGCAAGAAAACGCTGAAAATGGTATAGACGTCAGAACCCTTCAAATCTCAGCCAAACAGTTGAAATGCAAAAATACGGCAGCGCAGGAGAATCGAGCCACCTATTTTCCTCGCCCGAAGGAACGTGACTATACCGAGCCACTTGCCTAGAGTGGCTTTGCGGGCGTGCAAGAGACCCCAGAACTCGTGAGGCGCCGATTCCATTGTGACTTCAAGGACCCCCTACTCCTTGGGGTTAACGACTTGGCAAGAAACACACATTTGCGCTAATTAAGGGGTGGGGATTCTTCTCATATGAGTCGCTCTTCCCGTTCGGACATAGGCTTCAGACCCTTCCCTTGTCAGTGAATCCTAGTTGTGCATATTTGCGTACAGAAGATAAAAGATGCATATAAAGGAAAAGAGTATTCCTCATTAGCAGGGTGCTCAACTCAACTCAGTTCAAAACAGTCCAGCCATTCTAGTTGGA
>OX377202.1:54810149-54841254 GCA_947396885.1 Heligmosomoides polygyrus polygyrus
GACCTCCCTCGTTAGTTTTCTTAACACTTCTATCACCATTGCTATCGCAAGTATCAGGAAGAAACAACTTCACGATGAACATAACTCATCACTGCTTTCCAGTACTGAAAGACCGCCCAACTATAGGACAACCATTGAGCAAGCGAAACGCAATCGGTGAACAGGGGTATACGGACCTCGAGGAGCATAGTGTATCATGAACAGGGGTATACGGACTCCGAGGAGCATGGTGTATCACAGCTCACACAGTGGAGCAAAGGGCAAAGAGTCACTAGTAGTAGATCGCAAGCTTGTTCCCGTTGCTCAACGCTAGCCTACGTTCGTGTATCCAGAATGTCTCAGCGGTTTTCCTATAGCCGATTTCATTTTCGTGCTGCAGTATCGTGTACTTGAAGCGTCGATGTCGATGAATCATGCCTGTTGTGGATGTTCTCGCAGTATCCAGCCCTTAATGAGCTTTGGTTTCGGTTGCCAACTAGATGCTCTCTGATGCGAATTAGCACTTTTACTGTTCACTGAGCTTGCAGGTAAAAGCTGGGTTTGGTATACTACTCCTTTTAGTGCACTCCTAATTTCCGTAAGGATGAATCACGCTGTTCTCCGATGTGCAAGTACCACTGTAAAGGCGTTTATGATATAGCAGCCGTTTGATTCAAGCCTTTGATAACGACGATGTCGCCAGCGAAGCGAAGATAGCGCAGTTCTACAGCTCTCGAAATACTCTGCTGTACTGAGTAGGAACCTATTTGGGATGACTCTAGCGAACAGCTGTAGATTTTACGGACAGCGGGTGATAGTTGCGTATGTCGCGCAAGCCTACCTTCCTGTATAGAAGGACATTGCTGGTTTTCCACTGAGTGGAACTCCGACAGGTAGCGTGAAAAGAGCCGCGCTAAGGTGTTGATGAACGCTGGCAGGAGGCTCTTCAGGTACGATCGATACTGCACCTGAATACAGTACGGAGGCGGGTAGACGTAGCCATCGAAGAGATTGGCGTGGAAGTCGTGGATGACCTTCTCCACTGCCTTCTGGAAGAGACGACGGTTTCATCAGGCGTCGGAGAGCGGCCACCTTGGCTATAAGTTGATGAAGTTCCCGTGGGCATTACGGATATTCATATCCGTCTCCGCAGCCTCAGCCAACGCTCGCTCTGTTCTATCCTTGAGATCCTCCTTTATCACCACTCTGCGTAGCTTCGAAAGCTTGGACGTCAGTTGGCTGACGCTCGTGTTGCTCCACGGTGGAGTATCAACTCGTGCGTTTCCAGAGACACTCAACAATTGCCTTCCGTAGGTTAGCAATGTTGTAAGGTCGCACGAAGCTCGGAAGAGCGAGACACACCGTTAGGCCTGTCGGAACACTTGTTACATCAGAAATGGCCCACCTCAGTTCACCATAGGGATAGAACACACCAGCGCTACACGAAATGTTTAGTTTTTCACAACACAAGACGTTGTATAGGACCGTCCTACATGTTGAGCCCCTCCTAGATACTAAGAAGTTTTTATACAATTCCTATGGATGCTACAAATGAGAGTGGACTCCTCTCTAGACACACACCCGGTTACCCAGGTCGGAAATGACCCACTGTGGTCTAGCACAGTATGCCATGCTAGGGCTAGTTGCGCAGTCGACATCTCCAATCATCGATCATTCGAAGCCACAGCTCCTACTTTGCTTGATTAAGGCGCTGTGAATTATGTTCAGCACAATCTTAACAGGGACTACCTCTCGCTCGTTGTTCACGCCGTGATGATCTCCTTTCAGCTTGTCAAAATTGGCGCAAATTCCTTCAATGATATCGAATTTGGATTCGATCAGGTGGAGCAACCTAGCTTCGAGAACTACTCGATGTCCGTATTTGATGGATCGCTCCTGAACAATTCACGTTTCTTTGTTGAAAGCACGTAAAAGCACTCCTCCTGCAATTCAAAAAGTCTTGCCGCGCGTCGCGCATTGTGGCCACGTCATAAGCCGCATGCACACTCGGCAGCGGCAGCAGCCGTGATTAACCCTTTCACGACATTGTCCAACAATGTCGTCGGACACCATCATAAAAGTAGTTCAAGGAAAGTTATCAAGCATTTAGTATGTAGTGCAATATTAATCAATGAGTCCACTAATATCTACGGTCAAGACGGTCCTTGGTAAACTTCATTCGTTACCCTTTCTCATATTTAACAAATAATACAAATAAAATAAATCAAATAATCAGCGCGCGGGAAAAATGCGCCCTGTCCCACGCGGCAGTCACCGGAAATTCGCGCGTGTCGTGAAAGGGTTAAGGCCTATGGTATACTCCCGCATCGCTCCAGCGACGGGCGCGGGGCAACTGTCAACGGCGCGTCTTCGCTGCAGTGGCGGACGGCGCAGTGGGGCGCGGTTGTCAGTTGACGCGCCATCGCTCCCGCAATGCGTCGCAGAGGGGTGTTATACCTTCGCGTCGCGGGAGTGAGACATACTCCCGTGCAGTGCACTGCAACGAGCGACGGGGAGCGATGGTCGCGGAGGGGGGGGGGAGAGCGCTTGTGGTCCCCTATTCTATGCACTTCCTCTCACTTATTTCGACACTTCCTTGGTTCGTGACCATACCACAGCGATTTCAACACACGGCTGGTGATGTTGGGTGGTCATGTAATCTCTCTTTTGTACTCCTCGTAGGGTTTTCGTCGTGGCTAGACTCATTTTGGGTTTTTTTCAACGGCTTGAACGGCTAGTTTTTTGAGGAGATATTTTTCTAGGCCGTTTTTTCTCACTTTTGTGCTGATCCTCGCATTTTTTCGCCTCTGAACTTCTCACCGGCACCGAAATCTACATTTCTGCGCCGGACAAGTCGCAGGGAGGATCTATTGACATGTCCGGCACAGAAATGTGCCAACTGAACTGCTAGTTTTTTTTTTGAGGAGATAGCTAAAAGAAATTGCTGGAGCTGGCTTTTTTGCGATTGCAGCTAATTATTTTCGAGAACACATTCCCTTAAGCTTAACGCACTTTTCTAGTGCCCAGTAGTGTCAGGCATGCAACTCGAGTGAGCCGTACACAATGCACATAGAATCGACGAAATCAACCAAGTGAGCGAAGATTGTCCATCTGGCACACTACAGGGCACCGGCAAAATACGCCATGCGAGTTCGAGAATTTCTATGTGATGGGAAATAAACTGCTCTAATCGCGTAAAGGCTGCTCGAATCATTTTTTGAGCCGCCCACGACGAAATTCCCATGATCTGGTGAAGTTATGCAAATGATTGTGGAGATCTCAAAGAGTGAAAAGAACGATGTCAACCCTTTCTCAAAATATGTAGCTATCTAAATTGGAGGAGTTATGAGCATGCGACGTTTTGCGACGGATTAGTCCATCGCAACCCTTTTTTTGAACCGTGCGACCCTAGCAATATTGCATCTCATGCGGGGTTAGGGTTTTACGACTCTGCCACTGCTTTTGCTTTCTGTGCCCTAATACGGGTTGTCTCGAAAAAACTCATGCGCTCTCCGTGAGGTCAAATAATCTTGTTCAGTCACATGAAAAATCTATGTATACTCGTTTTGAGAAAGGAAAGACTCGTAGATT
Source organism: Heligmosomoides polygyrus polygyrus (assembly GCA_947396885.1). Classification (NCBI taxonomy): domain Eukaryota; kingdom Metazoa; phylum Nematoda; class Chromadorea; order Rhabditida; family Heligmosomidae; genus Heligmosomoides; species Heligmosomoides polygyrus. The sequence goes on from OX377202.1 coordinate 54,813,720, forward strand.
GGGTGTCTGACGGCGATTAAGGCATTTGATCCCTTTTCCTATACCTCCCGCTCCCCCGCCGCATTTGTCTGAACATTCTGAACATTCCTGCAGCACGATGTTCTCAGTTAGTCTAACTGGGCTCTTGAGCGAATTCACGACAGGACTCATGGTGGATGTGATGGACAAAGTTCGATTTCGTCACTGCACTGGAACAGCTGATTCGCTAAGAGTCTGCAAAAGTCTCCGTCTGCAGATATGCGTGAACTATGTCAGCCTCAGCGATGGCGACGGCTCGCGACGCGCATCGCGAGCCATCGCGTCGCTGTGCACCCTCGCGTCGCTGCAGCGGACTGGAATATACCATAGGCCTAAGCCTATGTCATACCACCGCTCACCCCGAGCGAAGCCTAATCATAGGCTCCCATATCGATCGCGCGAAGCGATGAGTCTCTATAGATTGTAAATGGAGCGAGCGCTGTGCGGTTTAGGGTGAAGCACTCCCTCGTAGTTGCGGATTTCCTCAATGTATAGCTCAAGGAAGGAAAGGACTTGCGCTTTCCTTGGCCTCGTCCGCTCCAATTCATGGATTCCGGTGGATTATGGAACTTCTTCTTCTTCTTCTTCTTCTTCTTCTTCTTCTTCTTCAGCGTTTGTCCCGCTTCGTGGCAGGGTCCGCTATTCTGGTGTCATGACGCCACCTTTCCCGATCCAGCGCTAGATCGGGGTGGACACCAGCTACTTCCAAGTCCGTATGTAACGTATCAGCCCAGCGCTGCTTCGGTCGCCCTCTATGCCGCTTTCCTATTACCTCGAAGTTAAGGCCTATCTTGCGAACGCTGTCTTCTTCTCCACGCAGAACGTGGCCGTACCATCGTAGGCGAGCTTCGCGCATCTTGTCAGTTATCGGCGCGACACCGAACATCTGCCGAATAGCATCGTTTCGGATGCGGTCCATGCGCGTAACTCCTGCCGTCCAGCGCAGCATCTTCGTCTCCATGACGCTGAGGCGCGTTTCAACTTCCTTGGTCGCTGGCCAACACTCAGCGCCGTACATTGCTACCGGCCGGACGACTGCTCTGTAGATCTTCGACTTAAAGCGCTCTGGTATCTTCTTGTCGCAGAGCACGCCAGTCAACGAGCGCCACTTGGACCAAGCTGCACTCACGCGTGAATTCACTTCGACCATCAGTTTGCCGTCAGACGCCACTGCTGATCCCAGGTACTTAAAGACCGCAGTGCGTGTAAGCTCGATGCCGTTAACCTTGATGGAGCTGGACTCGGTAACGTCCGTCGTTAAATACTCGGTCTTCTTCACGTTCAATCTGAGTCCAAACCGCTCCAAGCGATCACACCAAGCTTGCAACTCTCGCTCGAGTTCTCCTTTATCTTCGCTAGCGAGCATCACGTCATCGGCATAAAGCAACGTCCAAGGGACGGGCTTCTGAAGATCTCGTGTGATGGCATCCATGACGACAACAAAGAGGAGTGGGGAAAGCGCAGAACCCTGGTGTACTCCGGCAGAGATGGGAAACTCCATCGAGGTCCCAGCTGCAGCTTGAACTCGACTCTTTGGACAAGAGTAGAGAATTCGCACCCACTCTATGAGCTCTTCAGGAACTCCATGTTGACGCAGGGCGTACCATATCACTTCACGCGGTACGCGGTCAAAGGCCTTCTCCAAGTCGAGAAAGGCGATATGCACTGGCTTCTGTTTCTCGCGATGCTTCTCTATCAGGAGGCGGACGGCATGTATGGCATCAACAGTGCCACGGCCAGCCACGAAGCCGCACTGATTGCTGGAAAGCTTGACGATGTCACGAATTCGTCCATCGACAACTCGCTCAAAGATCTTCATGCTGTGCGAAAGCAAGCGAATCGGACGGTAATTGGAGCAGTCTGCAGGACTGCCCTTCTTCTTCCAAATCGGGATCGTCGTACTTTGGCGCCAACACTCAGGCACTTTCTTCTCCGCCACAACCTGATTAAAGAACTTCGCCAACCACTCAGCAGGGTACCAGTACTTGGACTTCCACAAATCAGCTGCCACGTCATCGGGCCCAGTTGCTTTGCCTGGCCTCATCTTCTTCAAAGCCGCTTCAATCTCCTCCACGGTGATCTTCTGAACGGGGCCGTGGGTTGGAGCCGTTGAAGGGATGGCCGGATGAGGGAACTCTACCGTAGAGATTTCCTCAAAGTAGTCGCGCCATCGCTTCAATGCCTTCTTGCGGTCCATTAGAAGATGGCCGTTCTCATCATTGATGCCGAAAAACTTCTCAATATCCTCGGTCTGCCGATGGCGATTCTTAGCAAGCCGGTACAGATACCGCTCGCCATCGCGTGACTCGAGCTTCTCGTTGACATCTCCATAATGAGTGGCTTTTGCAACAGCCACGGCCTTCTTTGCAGCTTTCCTCGCTTCTTGGTACTTCCGCGAGTTATCGGCCGTCTTTTCGCCGAGAAACACGTGATAAAGCGACTTCTTCTCTCGCACTTTTGCTTTCACGTCATCTGTCCACAGCCATGCCTGCTTGTCGACCTTCCGTCGCCCAGGCTTCGTAATGCCGAGTTCCGACTGTTTCTAAGTTTCGTCGACAGTCGTGACTGTCGGTAACCGCACGCGAGAAATCACAGCTGCTTCCTTCTCTCTCATTCGCCACCACTTGATTCTTGCTGCACCGCATCGCTCGACCTGCTTCAGCCTCGGAGGGGCGATCTTCAAAGTGCAGATCAGCGGTCGGTGCTGTGGTGCGACCGTCTCATACGGCACGATCTTCGCGTCTGTGACAAGACTCCGGTCACGATCCTTCACAAGCACAAAGTCTATCTGAGACTTGGAGCTCCCACTATAATATGAGATGAGGTGGGAGTCGCGTTTTCGGAAGACGGTGTTTACAATGGTGAGACTATGCGATTCCGCATACTCAAGAATGCGCTCACCATCGGCGTTACGTGATCCGTATCCGAAACCACCATGGCAGCTGTACTCGTCTTTCGTAGCACCTACGTGCCCATTAAGGTCACCAGCGACTATGGTGACATCTTTCGACGGTACCTCTGCTGTCTTCTCATCCAGCAGGTTCCAAAACTCATCCTTGGCTTGATCGGTGCAGCCAGTCTGCGGAGCATACGCAGAGAAGAAGTGGTAGAGTCGCTCCTTAGCGGCGACAACGATCTTCATCAATCGATCGTCAAAGCGCTCAACGCCTACAATCGAGTCACGAAATCGTTCGGAGACGATTATTCCGACACCACTGGTGGTCCTGGGACTTCCACACAGAACGGCCTTGAAGCCACGTCCTATGTCCCTTGACTTGCGGCAGGACCACCTCGTCTCCTGCACCGCACAGAAATCAACTCTTCTACGCTCCAGTGCTTCAACCAACTCGCACGAGCGGCCCGTCAACGTACCCACATTCAGCGTTGCCACGCGGGTCCTGCTTACGTTACGGGACTTTCGGACTAGCTCAGTTGCCCCCCGATGCCGTCCTCGCATCAGGGACCCTCGCATACTTCTCACACTCGCCGGGCTCTGCGAGTGCGCGTCGGCTCCCGCGGACGCCGTAGCACTATCTCGAAAAACTTGCAATGTCATGAACCATGTGATGTGACAAGGGTGTTCGTAGGCCGGCCTGTCACAAGGGCCTGTCGCCTGCAATCGAATGTCCGTGTTCGGCTTAGCTCGCAGAACGGGCAGTTTCCAGTGGCACCACGTGGAGGAACGGACACCGCCACCGGTTGATTATGGAACTGCAGTAAGAAAACAGAGTAAGAAAAGGCGGCATCATCGCAACTGCACATACATGTCCCTAGCAAGCAATGTGCGGCGCTATTTGCTGTAGAGCAGAGACGTCGCCTCAGGAGAGAGATTCACCGTGGAGTTGGGGTGGTTCAGCAGAGGATTGCACATTTGGGTTCTGCGCCCTTCAATCGAAGGTTAGGCAAGGGAAGGAACTCAGAGATGCGGTGTGCGGAGCATCTTAACAACCGGTGCTGAAACTGTTCGCATGGCTTGGCGAGGAATATAGAGTTCGACTCTGCGGGATTCTGGGTTCTACAGGATTAGGCATCTGAACTACTCGTTCCAAAACTGCTCACATCGCTCGACGGGAAACTATAGGGTTGGGTTTTGCGCTCTTTGAGCACAGAGTGCTCCCCATTAAGTAATCATCCATTCACCATCTTTCCAGATGTTTACGTCACAGCGTCGTTCACTGACGACGTGGCCACAGTACGTGAGGCGCGGGAAGATATTTTTGAGCTGCGTAGGCAGTATTATAAAATTCCGACTCCTAACTTTGACACCGTAACCTGGCGCTTGATTGGGGTGCGCTCGGTCCTTTATACTCGTGATTCAATCGCACTATTTTGACTGGAAGTCGATGCCGCGCTTCAATCATTCTAACGAGCACGGAGCATTAGATTCGTACCAAGTTGTAGTGGTCCAGGTTTTGTGACAAAGGCGTACGGTTCTTTGTGTCTCAATAGAAGTTCACCCAGTGTTACATTGAAAGCATCACTGCAACACAATACTGAAAAGGTAGATTTGATTCTTCTCTACTATGAAGATGTGCTAAGTAACTTTGCATCACACTCTTCCCCACTCAATTCGCTGATTGCTTTCTCAGCGCTCTATTACTGAACTGTTGGGATATTGGTAGAGTTGCAATAAGCTTCTACGTAGAGATTATTTACAAAACAAATTGTTTCATACTGCAGTATATTTGCCGTCGTGTATGATGGTATGCACGCACATTGTCAAGCGCTACTCTCTCTAACGGTAGGCGTCTGGGCTGTCCAATAGTGTATTACAAGTTTTGTGAGTGCTAGTAGTACTCCTCCACTTTCCTTTCCTCATAATGATTAGTCTTCCCAATGCAATGAGGATTATACTCGCAGCAAATTGATGAGGGGACTACCAGATATGCTACCAGTATTTGCAAAAAGGGCGAAAATAAAAAAGGGTCTATACTAGCAGCGGTGAGGTGAAACACTAAAAAAAGCGGATCGGTGATAGGCAAGGTGGCGTCCATCGAATGGGAAGTCGCAGTGCACTGTCATCCCATAGGTTTGTTCGTTGTATTGTCTTTGTATAGTAGTCTACTTCCAATGCTGCCCCGTTGTCGAACAGACGCAATTAAGTGCTCCCTCTCCCAATAACATAAATCCAAGAAAGTAATATCACGGGTCGAAAGGTGTCAATGATGCAACACAATATTGTTGCAGCTCTTCTTACTTCGCGTGTTTAAACAAATCGGGGCTAAGCTGACTTAGGCATGCATCAAGATTGCATACGCTCTCGGACCCAGTCGCAGAAGATATCCATTCGCCTTCGAATAAAGTGTGCGTAAACCGTACGTAGCGTTAACACTGGATACAAAGTAACGGTGCAATCCTAGTTGGTGGTGGCCGCTTTTGAACGATTTCCCGACAGAAGCGAAACACTATGAATGGAAAACAACGTCTACAAATAAGTAAACTACGCCAACCTGGTTACCCATACAGTAGACTCAGTCTCTGAGTTCCTAGTCGGGAGGAAACCTGAAAAGGACCGTAGGGGCAAAGCGGCTCGGAAGGCGTCGTCTTCTACTGAGTGGTTGTCCGCTTTGGTAGGAACCCACATTAATGTCAAATTACATCGAAATGGACTAGCTCAGTTCACTGTAAGGGTACAACACACCAGTGTTGCATGAAATTTTATGTTTGTATACCTATAATAAAGAACATACCTCGTAGTCGGCGTTCTCCTACTGTCGTAGGGCGTTCTCCTACTGTCGTAGAAGAACGCCGACTACGAGGTATGTTTTTTATTATAGATTGTAGTTTATAGTTATAATTTATAGTACGAGGTATGTTTTTTATTATAGTATATAGTTTGTAATAGTCAATGGGCAAGTTATTTTATACATCCGTAAATTGGAAATGACAAAACCGACACAGCGCTAAAAGTTGTAATTGAAACAGATCGCTAGGAGAAAAGCAACTGCTAGGAACATAAGTTATTAAAGTATAGAAACGTAAGAAGCGCTTCCATATTCTAAGAGACACGATGGGCGAATAATAGAAGAGGCATAACGAACATTTTTTATTTTGCTATCCACTTTCTTAAAGAAACAGGAAAGGAAGAGACGCGCAGAAACAAGGTTAAGCGCATTTAGAAACAAGGTTAAGTGCATTTTGCATTTCAAGTAGATATTGACGAAAACTTGGGTAGAGTTAAAGAAATTGAGTTAGGGTCTCAGTGCAGAAGGAAAGAAATGGGTATACACGAACGTGGAAGGGATCAGTATGCACATCTGACCTCACGTCAACCACGTCTGATGATATCGGCGACTTTAGGATTGGGAGGCAGAGAGCAGTAGAACTTTTAAAATGCTATCTATGAAGGATCTATTTTATTACCTGCACTATTGAAGCGTGCTCGAAAATTGGCGTTAATGTCACGCTCATATTGAATCGGGTTCAGTTTCGTTTCGTGTCGAAGTCAACCAGTCTGGGTCAGGCATGCTTAAGTGCACGCGAGATGTCTCACCTGTATCTTGATACTATTACCATGAGACTGCTAGCTAGTAATCGCCGTCTCACCATCAGCATAGGAAAGCATAGTACTGACAGTAGAGATAAACTCCGGTTTCTGTATTCATTGGTCTGCGGCTGCCTGAAACTCGTCGACTATGGATTCTTCTGGCTGCCGTACGGCCTCCAAAACAACTTTGGCTCGAGTGAAGCAGACGCCGACGCCCTCTCGGCGGTGTATGATGTGGGCGGTATTGTGGCGGTGATCCTAGGTGAAGCTGCCTCAGTGAGCGCGCCCTCTTCGACTGTGCCAAACAATTCGCTTCACGCTCAATTTTGTTGCTTTGGATCACTTTCCTTCGCGTACTTCTATAATCATTGCGATGCCGTTCTGCTCAACCTTCTCTCTGTGGACCTATTCAGGTTGTTTTTTGGAATGCCGTCTATCCACATAAGGAATATTTTCGATAGTGGTTGCATTGTTGCATGGCTTTCCGCAGATTTAGGTGAGAGTGTCGCGTCCATCTCTAGATTTGTATCATTGTAAAGCTGTTTCTCTCTATCTGCTCAATATTTCTTCCAGGAAAAGCTCGTGAACTTCGTGGCAATGCAAAAGCACTTTCCACCGTAACAGGAATTGTTGACGGTGAGTTTTGTATAGGCCCTTCTGTTCAATTTAAGAAACCGACTGTCACGGGTTTTACTGCATTTTTGATTCCCGCACCTTCAAGGTATTCTGCCATCTTTTGAAGAAAACAAAATTAGATTGTTGGAACCGATGGTCGTTGGTCAGATTCGAGCATTTGTTTCATTCCTGTTTCCTTACATTTCTTGAAGAATCCATAAGTAAAATTGGGTAAATATATAGTAATCTTATCTTATTCTTTCTGAAGTATTTTTCATGAAGTAAGATGTACCAAAAAAGCTGATGACATTTCTTTTCCGTTGTTAAGAATAATTTCGAATTCTAAGGAGATTTTCTCCGCTTAGCTTCTCAAGCGTTAGTCTCTACAATAAGTCCTTTACATTGGTCACTTAAGCTTCTTATTTCTTCTTCTTCATTGTTTGTGCCGCTTTGTAGCGGGTCTGGTTTCCTGGCGTCGTGTAGCCACCTTCCCTGATCGAGCACTAGAACAGTGTGGACACCATCAACCTATAGGTCCATATGTAACGTATCAGACCGGCGTCTTATAATCTTTAAAATTAGTACAGAAATCAGAACGTAGAAGAAAACCGTGGTGGTCACTGTCTATGGGAGTAGTGCTATACCATCTGTTTGTCATCAGACTCCGTTCATGCGGACTGGATGGATGACTTCCACTTTCAGACAATTATTAGGAATGCTTCTATGCCAACCTGCGCTGCCTATGCTCCAGTCTCTCTACTCCTTTTTTCTTTTTCTTCCAGTTTCATTTTTTTATATTACACTATTTCAAGGTAATTCTAGTTTTACTCTTCTTCAGTCCTATGGTCGATGCTCATATTATTTTCAGGTCCTTTCTGGCCCTGGAAAAAACTGATCACGAGCGTACCACATTGCACGAAAGCTTGGTTACGAAACGCATTACTTGGAGAAAGCAGCTGCTGAACGCACTTCAGAGGGCCTTGTAAGATCTCCTGCTTTTACTGGAGTCCTTGTTGATATGGAACATTTAACGGTTAACGATTATTTAACAAATATGACGAATTTACGGCACTTTGCGTTAAAACCTTGCTTAACGACTTAACGGAAAATTTTAGAAATTTAACGGATTTTTTAACGGACCTTTTTCTCAATAAATTTATCTGTTTTTCTCTCAATCTTCACTAGCATTGCAAGCATAACTCTCACGATTAGGACTGCTCCTGAAAAGCTATTGAAATGCGCGAGAATTAAGTAAGAAGATACACTCAATTCCAGTATAGTCGTAAATGGCAACAGGATCTCGCGCTCCAATGCCAGTCTGTTTGAGTTCGAACTAGAAACTTGGGCCCGCGACGGGCAGGCACAGCGCGGGAATCCGGTCTTCGCGGATAACCTGTATCATCTTTTGATCAGCTCCCTCGATTTCATGCTTCTCGCTTGGCCAAATTTTTTGGGGTGTTCTCTTATTACTCCAGTGTTCTCGTGCTTTCTTTCCTTCTTGCAAGCAGTTTTGAGGAGGAATCGTCGCCATGCGGTCTGGAGCAGATTACTGCTGCAGCCTTTCAGACGCGGATTGCTCGAGCGGGGAGGAGAGGGGCAAAGCTGAGCATGTCGTATTTTCGTATTTTGTGTTGCCTCTGCAGTTTTAAGCATCTGGCATACCTCCGAGTCGCTGGAGCAGATTATTGTTGCAGCCTTTCAGGCGGAGCAAATTATTGCTGCAGCCAAAAACGATAATACTACCATGACATAGAGCCTTTCTACTTTGGGCAGTAAAGAGCATTTCACCAAATCATCCCTTCACCTGAATTTTCCGAGATCCGGCGGCTCCTTCATGATAATTTCTATTGAACTGGGTTAAAATACACACAGTCGCTTTGGCTATCATTGACGAAAGTTCAGCGATGAGCAAGTGTGATATATTCCTAATGACATCTGGTCCAAAGCAGATTTGTCGGCTATGCTGCCGGTTGCTGCAACGTCAAAAGAGATCATCAAATGTGAATATCTATATCATTTTAAGAGTAAGTATCTAGTTGAGTTCGAGCAGGTTAGTGCTTGAACACTATCCACGACAATCCCAAGTGTTTTTCAAGACGTTCTAGTGAGGATCTGGTTTAAGTCACTGGTAAGTCGTCGCGGCAGGATGAAAGAGAGGAGAAAAAAATTTAAAGGAACCCGACGTCAAAAGACAGCCACTACCAAAGCAAACAATTGAGCACGCGTTTTCTTTATGGTCGGAGGATGGTCAAAGGACTAGCAGTTCGTGCAGTTCATATGTGTTGACGTCCAGCCGCTCTGGCTCTGGGAAAAAGTCGGGTTTAAAAACCTACTCAAGGTTCTAGCTCTGCAGTGGAAACATCTGAAGTCAAGAATGTACTATTCGAGAGCATTGCCTATTCCTTATAACGAACACGAGTCGAAGCTCAAAAAAGAGCTAGCCATGGTGGAATTCGTGGCCGTTTCGTTCGACTTGTTCTCTGATGAGGGGAATGTGCACCAAATTATCGGGACTGTTATTCACTTCCTGAAAGGGTGCGAATAAGCCTATAGTGCTTGGAATTATTGACGTCAAGGACGACAGACATCACGGTGCGGTTATCAGAAATAAGCTGGAAGAGCTCTTTGAAGCGTTCGAAATCAAAACAAGGTAAAAATTTGCAGAAGTACCCAACAAGGTGTTTTCATGTTTTCTTTCAAAGCGCAATAGCTTTCAGGTCGTTGCAGTCATAAGCGAAGGTGCCAGCAATGTTGCCCTCGCCGGAGCACTGCGGGAAGTAGATAATGGGATTGTCTTTCACACAAGCTTAACTTAGCTGCGAAACAGGTTTGTCATTCCTTCACTGGAATTATAGCCGTCATTGAAAAGCTAAAGAAAATCATCAAACCATGCGCAAGAGCAGTCAAGCGAAGAGGGAATTCAACCAGTTCCGAACTCTTCTTGACCTTCCAAATGTTGCGCTCATCAAGAACTGGACGTCAGGTGGACATCTCTGTTCGAAATGATTTCTTGTGTGAATCAGTTGAAGGATGCTATCTCTCTTGCACTTGCGAATCATATGTATCTATCTCCTTCTTGCGAAACATATGGGGTGCCATCGCTGACTCCGAGTGACTGGGAAGTAATGAAAGCAGCCCGAAAAATCCTTAAGCCGATGACTAACGCCATCAAGTTTATGACGTGTGTTCTCTGTAAAACTATGCTCTTCTTCTGATTTATTCTTCTGATTTCCAGAATCGCGCCATTACGGCGTCAGCAGTGATTCCGTTGGTTAACTTAATGATTTCCGAGGCGGAATCTTCACACGAGTATCCTGTTGCAACTCAAGCTACTGCAAGCAAAGTGAAAATCGAGCTCCGAAAGTATGAGAAGGTCGAGCACTTAAATATCGCTTCTGCCCTAGATCCGAGATTCAAAGTACTTTTAGCTTTACCACACTATATTGCTTACCGGTCCTAGTGTTCTTACTAATAAATTGCTTTCAGCTAACGTTTGTGTCTTCGTTGTGGAGAAACAGGTGACAGATAATTGCGCCGCGGTCTCGCCTCCGCAATCCAGTGCTTCCGCTGCAACCGATGATCCATTCCAGTGGTGCCTCGAGGTAAGTTTAGTTTAATTTTTTGTCGAGGGTAGCATCATAAGCTCATTTTTTATTTTCAGAAGGTGGCTGCAGTTGCGAAATCTGTTGGTTCTACTAATAGAAGAGTTCTTATTATAGCGGTGAGTATTTTTATAGTCATTTTTATTTTAGCGCTGTTTTTTGTACCTTTCACGGCTCGTTTGATTTTTGTTGAAAATAATGCATTTAGGAGCTGGAAAGTTCTTTGCCGAGCCGCCGAGCACATCAACGAATCCGATGAAATACTGGTCGGCCCCCATGGTGAGTTCTGTCTATCCGCACTTGGTGCAGCTCATTCCAAAACAATTTTGCTCGCGACTTGGAACGGTGAAAACGGAGAGAATGTTTTCTGTCGCTGGACGTATTTTAAATGACCTGCGAAAAACACTGACAACAGGAAATTTCGGAAAGCTGCTTTTCCTTAACGTTAACGTTCCATTGTTGGGCTTTTAATTGGCTTTCATTAGTTCTCCGGTAATTAGTGGGCTGGTGTCCGCACCGAGATTGTACGCGCTCGTAGAACAGTCAAACAACACGAGTTCGCACAGAACTAGGTAAGCGAATGAATTCCGGGATCTGCCTAATGTCTAGCTTGCATTTCGAGATGCCTTTCCGGTGCAATGCTGGCACCTGCCCACGAACTACAGGTCTCTTGAATGACAATACCGTCAATTACCCCTTCTTCTTGCACGCTTGAAGTTAATGTGTTGCTGAAAGCTGGATTATCTTGCTGTCTACTCCTTGTTATTAGTAAATTGCTTGCGTTCCTTTGTTGTCTGTTACACTGGGTTGTTTGAAATTTTGTCGTTTACTGCTGAAGTTGGATAAGAAAAGGTTTTCTCTGATTTTTTTCATTTGAAATAATAGTTTGCAGCTAACTGTATTTTTTAACGGAATTTAACGATTTACCGGAAATTTAACGAAAATTTTCCGTTAAAAAATTTCGTTAAAAAATGTAACGCCCGAAATTCCGTGTGCACCCCTGATATGGAAGTCAAACGACTTTCATTTCAGAAGCGATGTGCGCAATGTCCTGACAAGATGTAGACGTTTCCCAGGACGCCTTCACTCCAACATCTTCCTCACGATTTCTACTGCGCTCGAAGATAGCTACTTCTATGTAGGTACCGGAATGTATGTCTCTGTTTGTGTTTCTATGTTGAACAAGTCCACTTTTTGTCTACCTGTTCTTGTAGTTGAGTATTTTTGCATATCTCCGCGATTGTTATTTTTGCATACCTTCGCAGCACTCGTATTGTCTTCTAACCTTTTGAAGAGTTTCGTTCAGTTCTTCGTTTGTAAAGGAATTGTTTTGGAAATAAACCTATAACTTGTCTTCATGTTCTTCAGTCATAACAACGAACACTATAGACAGACTGGTTAGTACAGATACTAGTTTTACGAATGTTGCAAGGGTTAATGTACCGAGGAACGCGTGAGAGCGGCGCAACGATCGAGATTCTGCTCAATTATTGGAGAAAAGCCGGTCAACAGTCGGCGGAAATCCTGTCACCTATCAGCGAATTTCTGACGATCCATTCCAGTTCCGGTTAGTACCCCTTCCAGTTAGTTGCCCTTCCAGTTCACCAGAAATTCGCCGACAGATTACCGCTGCGAGTGTCTGAGTAGATTAAGGAAAGCAGTGCGAACTTACCGGAATCCAAAATTACGTAAACGGTGTGTTGTGCATTAACGACATGCTGTGTTTTACGGCATTTTCCTCATGATATGCAAGGAGTGTGCTCGCGAATAATTCCCGTGCTGATTATAGGTAAGAAATAGTGCGGAATTGTTTGGACGTTTAACATAAAACCAGCTTTGGTACTAGTGTACTTAGGAGGGAATGCCAGGAGCTTCCCATGGAACTTCGGATTGAGACCTATATCAGGTGAAAAGCTCGAGACGCTGATACCAGGTATGTAGACCAAATTTACTAAATGGATCTCCTGAGCGAGTTGTAGCCGGAGAGTTCAGAGTTAGGCGGGGCAAGGAACTCCAGGGCGTGGCTGATCTCCCGCCGCGGCATGCTATGGTGACCCCCTCCCCCTCCCAACTACCATAGCGCCCAAAAATGTGCTAAAAACGAGATGATAGGTCCCCTTCGAACATAGGTCACAAAATGAAAAAAGTCGTCAACGACGGGAAACCAATGAACCCAATGAATCCTGTGGAGGGAGCACTCTACCACTGCGCCGCCGCTGCTGTCAGCATTGCCAACCGAACCGTTAATTACGCAATACTGCGCCCAACGCTGATTCAACACGCCTAACATACGACATCGCGGCTTCCATCGGCGGCAACTCGATCAAGAGATCAATTTAGCAAACTTGGTCTACATATCTGTGATCAGCGTCTCGAGCTCTTTCACGTGATATAGGTCTCAATCCGAAGTTCCACGGGAAGCTGACGGCATTCCCTGGTTAGTGTATCGCACTAAATCTTGTTCGAAATAGGTCTACTAGGGTAAACTGCCATAGGAAGAACGAATATCATGGTCGTTTTTTTTTTTTGCGGAAATGCTTATAAGCCCGCTATAGGCTCGAGCACACTTCGCTGCCTTTGCTGCGGCAGCAATGATAAAGCATATCAGAGACAGCAGCTCGATGGTATCCTTTATCATTGCTGCCGCAGCAAAGGCAGCGAAGTGTGCTCGAGCCTTAAATTAAGTTTGAATCGCCCAAGGCCTAGCGAAATAGTGCGCGCTGGTAAGAGACGCAGAGAATGCCCCTTATCAGGGGCCGGATTCATCAACGACTTAGTAAACGGAGAATTGTAAGCGAAATTCTCAGATCACGCGGCTTATCGAGGGATATGGTGAGCGATAAGGCGCGTTATCTGAGCTTTTCGCCTACAATTCTCCGTTAAATTTACCCAAGTTGTTGATGAATCCGGCCTCTGCATGCAGTCGCGGCCGTCTCCGGGGGAGGGGGGTTATCATAGCATGCCGTGGCACGCATTCGTGGCGACTAGATACACACAGCGAATGTAAATGCTGTTTTATCTCCGCATTTCGATTACAGATTCGGATCTTATTTTCTTCCGAATCGGGCTGGGAGGGAACTCTAGAATGAAGGCAATTTTAACAGTGGGTGGAGTATAGGACCACAGTTAGTTTTTGCTGAACGCTTCTTTAAAGACCTGAAAAGCTCTGAAAGCGTGCGCGCAGCTTTCACCAGCCTCAGTGGTGCAGCCGGTAACACTGTTGCCTCATAGAAGCACAGCGGGCTTTTCAGTTCGAGTCCGAGAGCTGCCATTGTTTTTGCACGTATTAGTTTGTTGTTATTACACTTTCTTATGATCACAGGAGGCAATTTTAGACCACCATTGCTTACAACAAACCAAGGCTCTCTATTTGCGCCTTCATGTTACGTCGATGTTCACCTAGAACCCTTTTTTATACCCACATATTACGCGTTCAACAAAGAAGAAGTGGTCATTTCTTGCCAGGTAGGTGATTGTTCCTCACTGGTTTTGTAAGATGCTACCGCTGTGACAAGCGCTTGGGTTTTACTTGTTTCATAGTTCTGTACCATAGCTGTTGACTGGAAGGAAAATAATAAATGTAAGACTTCTAATTTAATAATATATAAGAGTTTTTGTTCCCAGAGAAATATGGTGCAGATATGAATAGTTGAAAAACTAGCATGTATGAAGGCGCAAATAGACAGCCTTGGTTCGCTGTAAGCATTGATAGCCTAAAATTGCCTTCAGTGACCATGAAAATGCGTAATAACAACAAACGGGCAAAAGAAATGGCAGCACTCGGACTGAAAGACCCGCCGGTGTGCTCCCATGAGTCAACATTGTGGGCGCCACAGATACACATCTCGTTGGGTGTCGTAGAGGTTGACAATAGTTGCGCGCAGGCTTTCAGGCATCCTTTCTTTTCTTTCCTTTCTGCCTTTAAAGAAGCGTTCAGTAAAAACGTAGTGTAGTTCTGGACTGCAGTCATAAGGTCCTACATCTTGCCACATAGGCCATCGCAAAAGCTCGCAATGAGTTGGGAACCTTTCCTTGTATGCACACTAGTAGCCCAGCTTTTTTCGAGGAGGGGCACTCAGTTGTTAATAGCTTCACGTAGCCGTCGAAGAACAACAGATTTTCTTGTGTAAAATCTGGCAGACTTTTTTGTCTGGTTTTCCTTTAATGCGGTTTCTTCTTCTTGGAGCTTGTGATTATCGCAACACCTCGATTCTTTTAATCGTAACACAGTTAAACTGTTGTTTGTTTGTTGGCATCAGGGCGAAAAAGGTCACTGTGATCTATCTTCAAGGCTTTTACATTCTGCTACGGCGATCCCATGAACAAAATGTGATCGTGTTACAACGCTAAAAGAAAGAAAACATGGTGATAATACCGTGCTTTAACAGAAAAATGTGGACGAAGAGAAGACGTTTGTCTGCCTTAATAGCTCCACTCAAGTTTAAGCAAGTAACGCTACCCTAAGCAGAGACTTCCTTATCCGGAACTCATTAACATGCCAATCTTAAACCTATAATAGCTCGGAATTGCCCACATCCTTCACAGTTTGTTTAACGACTGCTTCTCGTAGTATATTCCATGTCCGAGCGTCGCCAATTCCTAGCATAACGTTGAACAGTGATCGTAGGAATGTTTCAACTTTGTGACCAAGTTTGTCATTGAAACTTTATCCGGCTAACGTAGAGAAGTAGCGCGGCTATGGTCTAGGAGCTACCTCACGTAAGAAGATATGAAGCAGTGCATTGCCCTCGGAAAAGGTAAAGCGGTAAATTTTCTCCTGCTGAATCGAGATCTTAGACTAATTTTTAGTTTCAAGAGCACCAAGTGGGATTACATACGCGGAGCAAGCCAGCGTGGTTAAATGGTTAAATAATGGTGAATTTAGTGCACATTTATATCCAAGGCGCACTTAGCAGGCGAATTTACACCCTGAAATGGTTGTAATCCCACGCACTCTACTTTTACGGGACGACTGGACTTACGTTGTGGAGACGTATTTGACCACTACAATCACTTGCGGTGGCCAGCCGATGTACGAGTTAGCGCTTTATCCTTCCGAATATATTGATCGGTATTGATTGCTCGCTGCCCCTGCTTCGAAGTTCTTCCGTCGGCGGCCATCTGAACCTCCACGCACATTGGACGCCGTAGACCTTACCAGCAAGAGCATGTAGATCCCGATAGATTTCTTTAAGAATAAGTCTGAGCGGAGGTGCTTCAATCTGAATGTAACGGCTTAAAGCCTTGGGCCAAACTAATAGTACAGGAACGTCGAAGTGGATGCGATTCCTTAAGAAAATGTGGATTCTAAGAGGGATACATGAGCAAAACTGACCGTTTAACGCATACACTCATCGTCAGTAAGGAACTGAATTCGACAACCTCGGTTCCTACGGGCAGTTCCAAGGCGCATTTCCTTCGCATTCATGCGCCCCGGTTTAGTAAGAGCTGTTGCAAAATGCTTTTCCTTAGCATTCACCGCTAAACACGTCGTGTCGTGAATGCACAACACACCGCTTACGTAATTTTGGACTACGGTAAGTCGGCACTATTTTTCCGTAATCTAGATTCTTGAATACCTACCTGCTTCTGTGTTATTTATTTTGATTTCTTTATAGTAGTTGTTTTCTATGGAATGAGTGAGTTCACTTTGTGGCCATTCTGAGCAAAATCAACTTTTGTGAAATGCTTCAAGAGCGGCCACCACCGACTAGGATTGCACCAATGTGACTCCTGTGACTAGCCCCTCCTCTCAGGCAACGACTCCCGCCTTATGTTTTTCCTGAACCGTCTCATCCAACGCAGTAATGAGCAATGGCTCAACCATAATCGCTGCAACGCATGATTGAAGCTAGAATGCTTGCAAAACCGCGCCCCAATCGAACACTGTGTTACGGTGCCAAAGTGAGGATCGTATTGTTATAATACTGTGCTGCGTAACGGAGGGGGGCTTTATGGAAACAGAGAAGATCTCAGGTAAGATCTTCTCTGTTTCCATAAAACTGGCAACTCACCACATGTTCGTCCCAAATTTCGAAACCTTGGCATGCCTTGTCTAGTAGCTCCGTCAGTATTTCGAATCTTAAGAGTGACGAAAATGTTTACGCTCACAGTTGTGCGAGAGACGGTCTGACCTATCTTCCTCGAGGCTTCGATCCTCCCTTGGCAGTGCCCACAGCGTCGACTCTAACACCTTGATGCGCCGCTCCAACTCCATGTAGCGTCGGGAAATATCCTGCTCTTACAGCAATTTTTAAGGTGCCCAGAGGATCCACGAAACTCGTTACCCTCACCGGAATATATTTCTTGGCCGCACAGTCGGGGAGCTCTTTCATGTCCTTGAAATACGTTGAAGGCTTCGTTTTTAAGTCCTCGTAAAACGAGGGACTTTCAAGAGGAACTTAAACTGCTATGCCAGCTTTAACATTTCCTTCCCATTTTCTTAAAGTTTTGACGCGTACCGTCGAGTCCTAGCTCTTTGACTCTGTCGGCCAGTGGAAATTCGGGGGCGGAGGGAATTTTCGTCGAGTTCGTCTTCCCTTCTTCCCTCTCCTTTTCCAGCTTGGCCTTCTCGCTTTCAGTCAGCTCTGGCACGATTCCCTGAAACTTCCAATGTTCCGGAAGGCATGAGCGAATCAGCAAAGCTCCACCACGCCTCTACGCTGTACCTGTTTCTGATCGGCCATAACGAAGAATGAACCGTGAAGGAGAAAAGATGACACCCCTGAAGGGGTTTCAACTGCATCACGACTGATAACACGGATGTTCGATAACATGAAATCTCACTTTTAGGTTGGATTTTTCAGGAGGTCGGCCGTCTACCACCAGCTAACGATTAATGCTCTTTAAAGGAGAGTCGAAAGCGTAATCAGTGATGCGCTTCACTCTTCAGCCTCTCTTATTCAATCATGGCTGGCCTGTGATCTCAACATGCGGTTTTCTCCATGATGCATAAGGCCTATGGTATGGTCTCGCGGAAACTTCCGCGGGACGTCCGTGGACGGGAAGTGCACCGCGGAAGGGAGACGCCGACCCAACATGGTCGGCGGCCGACACTGGCAGCTTCCGCGTTGGAGCATGTATTTGGCGCCGAACTTTGAACGTCGCCGAGTGCCCGGAGTGGCGCTCCACGGCAAGGAGTTTTGTAAGGATGGTAGGATTTTTGATTTTTATTTTTGTTTTTTAACAGCCTTATATACACGAAAACAACAAAATAAACCAAATAAAACTTGGAAAATAGACACTAACGACAAAAAGCCTACAGAAATTTAAAAAATCGGAGCTCAGCTGTTCAGCGGTTGCCGACCGACAGCCTCCCGCAGAATTTTTCTGTTTTCTGTGTCTGGGAAAAGACCAAAAATTCACTCTCACTAGAAAAAAAGAAAAATTCACTAGAAAACAGAATATGGAACAGCGAACAAAATTATATAATGAAAATCCTATAAGAAGAATCCAAAAAGTGTCATTGATTCATGAGTTTCATTTCAAAATAGTGTTTCTAGAGTATTTTAAATGGCAGGCATGTGGCGTTTTTCGATGTGCTCATGTAGTTATCGCGCCATGTACTCATGAACTCTACCGCTTTGTCTGCTTGATTGATTGCGTAAGTGCTGATGACAAAGAGCTCTTTCATAGACACCTCTCGACTTCCATAATTTGGGTTCGAGTTCTTTTCGATTATTGAAAGTAGTAGTTAAACTAGTGTTCTGAGAGGCATTTAATTATTGTATCAACAAACTACTTTTCATAAAGTTACTGTGGGTAGGATTATTCTCCACCTCCGGTTTAAAATTGGAAATTATTGGTCGGTCATCCCCAATGATCACTTTCTGCAAGGCCGTTGGCGAAACTGGTTTTCTAACTCTGAACATTGCTCAGCTTTTAGTTGTTGAAAATTCATGCAAACAGGTCAACAAAACACGGAGCCAGACGTGACTGGCTAACGAAGATCGTCTTCCTCACAACTCCTTCGACACTTTGACAGCTCCTCAAGCTGCTCGTTTTCTTCTCTCCATCTCTTTCGCTAGGTCGTTGGCCATGTTGACTTCGAGGCTCGGCTAAACGTAGCCGGATCATCATGATGTTCATTCCGTCGAACAAGAATGTGGCAACAGAAACTTATCAGTTCCTCATCAGCACCGCCTTCGTAAAATTCAGCTGCAGTTCAACGTTATATACACGATCGAAGCCAGCAAGCATTGGCTCTGCCTGGCTAATGCTCGGTGTTAGATGGTGCTGTTGACGGCCGTCGACCTTTAGGCCTATGGTATACTCCCGTCCGCTGCAGCTACGCGGGAGTGCACAGCGACGCGACGGCTCGCGATGCGCGTTGCGAGCCGTCGCCATCGCTGAGGCTGACATAGTTCACGCAGTTCTGCAGTCTGAGACTTTTGCAGAATTTTAGCGAATCAGCTGATCCAGTGCAGTGACGAAATTGTGCTTTATACATCACACCCACCGTGATCCCTGTCGTGAATTCGAGCCCAGTTAAACTAACTGAGAGAATCGTGCTGCAGGAATGTTCAGACAAATGCAGCGGGGGAGCGGGAGGTATAGCAAAAGAAACCAAATGCCTTAATCGCCGTCGGATACCCAATCTACCAGTCTTTCCTTTCTCAAAACGAGTCTACATAGATTTTTCATGCAACAGAACAAGATTATTTGACCTCACGGAGAGCAATGAGTTTTTTCGAGACAACCCGTATTAGAGCACAGAAAGCAAAAGCAATGGCAGAGTCGCAAAAAACCTAACCCCGCACGAGATGCAATACTGCTAGGATCGCACGGTTCAAAAAAGGGGTTGGGATGGACTAATCTGTCGCAAAACGTCGCATGCTCAAAAGTCCTCCAATTTAGATAGCTACATGTTTTGAGAAATGGTTCACATCTTTCTTTTCACTTCTTTGAGATCTCCACAATCATTTGTATAATTTCGCCAGATCATGGGAATTTCGTCGTGGGCGGCTCAAAAAGTGATTCAAGCAGCCTCTACGCGATTGGAGCAGTTTATTTCCCATGACAGAGAAGCTCTTGAAGTCGCATGGCGTACTTTGCCAGTGCCCTGTAGTGTGGCAGATGGAAAACCTTCGCTCACTTGGTTGATTTCGTCGATTGTATGTGCATTGTGTACGGTTCACTCGATTTGCATGCCTGATACTACTGGGCGCTAGCGAAGTGCGCTAAACTTAAGGGAATGTGTTCTCGAAAATAATTAGCTACAATCGCAAAAAAGCCCGCGCCAGCAATTTTTGAACCACCCATGACGAAATTGCTACGATGCGGTGGCAATGGCGTGTAAACCTTCATGTACATAGATCTCGAAGAATTGAATCGAGTGGTATCCAAACTTCTATGAGAAGTTACATCTTTGCGTAGGCGTAGACAATAGTTGACCAGTCGACGGAAGGAAGGTGTTTTATTCTTCCCCGAATGATTTCAAGTTTGACAGCAGCCGTTGGACCCTGGAATGCAGTTTAGCGGTAGCAGTATTCCTCGTCGAGCTCCGTAGTCAATTTTGCAATACAGACCTTACTCGACTGACGCTTCAGCGCAGCCGCCTTTTACCAGTTCGAGAAAGTCGGGAGAAGTGGTCCAAGAAAGGCTTCGTTTTACAACAGCTTCAGAATTTAGTGGCAAACAAGGCGAAGCATGAGTAAAACATCACTACGGACCCTATCAAAACAGTCGAAAGCCGTGTAATTCGCTTCCTGATGAAGGCGAGTGTGAGTAAGAGGTGAATGAGTCTCATGTCTCTCTTCATCCAAAGTTCAGCGAGAAACAAACGCGATCAATCTAGACTCTCTTCATCCAATTTTGACTTATCAGCCTTTCAACTGTTTCGTCACGGTCAACTGGTTTGCATTGCGTACTCTTCGCGGCACTTTCGCACTGTCGTCTGAGGCTGCTAAAACATGAAGCTCTATTTGGATAGATGATCGTTCTCTTGTCTATCCAAAGCAGTCAAAAAGGCAATAACGCTGAAATGTCAGCTGAGCAGAATCCTTATGAATAATTAAGTAAATAAATAAACAGTAGTCTTGGTTCAAGCACTAAATTATGAAAGCGGCTTTCACGGCACGAGCATCGCGACAAATTCGGTAGCAGAGGTCCCGGAGGAACTGAAGCTTTGAGTGGCTTGAGAGCGAACTGGACTTGAAACTAGCTCGAAAAACGCATAAAAGGCGGCTCTACTTACTGCCCCAGCCTTTCCTTTGAGTTCCAGAGAGCCTCCATAATAAAGTGGCTTCATAACTGAAAGGAATCACCAGCACCTCTCTTCTTGAAACCTCGACTTAAGGTTGTTAGCTAGTATATGATGTGCCATACAGGACTTGAAGATGTATCTGTGTTTAGCAGGACCTGACTTTTCGACTTCATGTCGTTTTCAGAGATCCGCTGGATACTCCGCGAGGACCGGTATTCGCGCGAGATGGACAGCCAGTATGGGCACTTCAAACCCTTGTGCGGCACAAGCCACTCTTACTGGCTAATGAAAGTGGTAAAACTGCTATGATATGTTTTAGAAGCCTAATTCTAGATTTATTTTCATTGTTTGTTCGCTATCCGTTTTTACCTGAACCGGCCATTTTTGTGCAAAACTTATCCGCTTTTATACATCATTATCCAATCATCCCTGCTACATACGTGCATGCAGTATGCGCTCCTTGCTAGCTGCTTTGAAAGCTTATAACTGAGGAGGGTAAATAGATTTTTCAAAAGGATCCTTCATAGTTTTCAGTCTTTATTCCAAGAGGTCAGTCCAACCCGATGGCTCAGAAATTGAGTTTCGCGAACAGACAAGTAATTGAGGATAGTCTCTGCATTGGTGTGACTAATCAGCTCCGCATTCTTGTCGAAATGAGAGAATTGGTGAAGCTTTCAGCACTGTGTTAGATCCGGAAGAGGATGCAGGACAGGGCGGTACCTAGTTTAGTCGAAGAAGCTTAATTCCTTTACCCGAAACTTAACCTTGCTGCTGTTGTTATGTTTGTATGTATTTTTAATTTAGTAGGACTACTGCCTATAAAATATTTTCTACCGATGATACTACCATATATAAAGGTTGCATGTATAAGTTCGTTTTTGACGTATGGATCGCCACCAATCGAAGTTGATCAAATTATCGAATTTTTGCGGATGTAGTTCATTCTTTTCCATTTCTTTCTAACTTTCCCCCTTCGACGGAGTTAAGGTGTTCTTCCTGATAAAACCATCACATGGATGGCAGTTACAATTGATGATGAGAAGTTATTACTACGGCGAAGCCGTTAGGACGCCGTCAGTGCGGCTGAGAGGCCATTCTGAATGATATTGGCGGGAGCTAACAATAAGTCTCAACAATGTTGCAACGAAGGAGACAATGAATAACCAAGAACATCTCGAAACAAGCAAAATGCGCCAGCCTAGTTGCCCAGAGAGCAGCAGTCTTCGAATTCCAACTTTAGGATGTATCCAAAAACCTTCTTTACCGAAGAAAACTAATATGGTAACAACAGTGAATACAAGCAAGAGAGTTGATTTCTTAAACTAATTAGGCATATGCCTGTAGTATACATTGGATTCGATCGAAAATCTTCGGATAATGGGATGATTCGGATAAAGGCGATTTTGAGGACGCCAGGTTTTTGGATGATTCGGATAATGGGAATTTCGCGGATCCCGGATTTCGGATATCCGAGTCATTAACGCAAGATTTATTTTGTTAGAATGCTACCATTCCTTAAAGAGGAACCCATTCTTTAACAGCAGCAGCAACAACGACAACAACAGTGCACGTATCGAAAGACTTCCTTCTTCTCATGGAATGAAACATCATAGAGCTTAATCATTCCAAGATGAATTATTCTAACAAGGAGACTGTCTCAGGCGTATGTCTGAATAACGAAAATGGATACCACTATGAGAGTCTTCCCTTCACGTAGTAGAGAAGTGGGTACCATTTTTGCAAAGTCCTTGAACACAAGGAGCTAAGAACCCTCAAAGTTTACCATGGAATCGCACACGCACATAGGTCCTAACCGCAAAAACAAATACCACTATGAGACCCTCCACCCTTAACATAGGAGAAAAGTGGGTACCATTTTTGCAAAGTCCTTGGATCCATGGAGCTGGAATTCTCAGAGTTTACTATGGGATGCATGCACCTGCCACCTAACTACAGCAACCGGCCGAAACTTTAAAAATGGTTATCACATTCGTGATCAGCGCCCCAGAACCCCTTAGGCAAAGCTTGGGTAAAAATCTTTTCTATTCCTTCTTGACCTCGACCAAGGGGATAAGGGTCGCGAAAGCATAATAGTGCCGCTTCAGATTTACCCATAACAATCGCATACTCAGGGGAGCGTACCCTCACGTCACGGCGCGATTCATCGTGATCAACTTTTTGAAAGATATCTTCGCACTCTATCTTAAATAAAAAGTCCATGTATATTGAGCAGCTTTTAAATGATCGGCTCACCAGACGTGTTTCAAGACCAACTTGCCGTCGTCTAGCAATACGCTAGAAGATGACGGGGACCAGTGATTGCTAACCTCCTGGGATTGCAGTAGCTACCTGCCCGTCGTCATCACTGTATCTAGTTATACATCTTACTATTAGGTGTCCCATATAAAGAGCGCAACTAATGAAATTAGATGTGCTGTAGAGTTACTTGTGCAACGATCGGGTGTCCTTTAACATGTGGGGTACATGCTGGGTGAGATCGACTGGACACCCATTCTCGACTTGTGGACTGGTACCATCATATGCTCTTGCGATTGCTTTATTTAAGTTAGTTGGGATAGTTGGGAAGGTACACTCCCCATGTAGCCAAGGTCCCTATCAAAAATCTGCAAAAAAAATACAAAGTGTCGCATAGAGGGGGCAGCTGATGAAAATCTCTTACAGAACACGTACTTGTCAGCATATACAATACCGGCCTTAACTTTTGGTCAGTGGGCGGAAAAAGCGAAAAAAAATCGCCTTTTCCGCCGCTTTTCTGTAGGGCTCTTCAAATTGAGCGCATTGCAAATTAAAACACATATTCGTGATCAGCACCGAGCCCTCTTCCCGATGAGCTGAAAAGCGCATAGCGAGCGCCTGAAAAATAGTTCAGTGACCTAATTTCTGCCGGGCGCGGCTGACCCCTGTGCTCGCGGAAGATAATTACACCCACAGCTCCTAAGTAGCTAATGAAGAAAGAGATCCGGCCTATTAAAGCCTATTTTCTACATTATATATAGTCATACATAGTTCTCTGGATTCCCTAGTATTTCACGATCACAATGGTGTATTTTTAAAAAGGATCCGTTAATTTAAGTGTTATATTATGTTATGCTTATTACGAATGCATAAGGCAGAGAGAGGAAGATCACAACATTTGCTCAAAGATACAAAAACAAAAAACAAGAATACGCACATCAGTAATCAAAAAGAAATCATCTTGACGCAATGCAATTAACATAATCAGACAAAATCGTATCTATACAAGATAGTTTTCACACGGCTCTTCATCTGACCCGGTGTTAGCAAGGACTGAATGTTCTTAGCAACTTTCGAGTAGAGGCTACCCGCTCTGTAGGCAAATGACGTAGCTCGAAATCTAGTTTTAGGACGAGGCAGGCATAATTTGGCAATACCGCCTCTGGTGTTGGAAGTTTTCATCTTAAAGAATTTGCAAGGTCCGAAATCAGTTGTAAAGTACAGAAGCTTGTGAATGAGGCAGACGTCAAGAACTTTGCGGCGAGATTCCAAAGACGGAAGTCCAAGGTATTTGTTTCTAATTGACGCTCTCGGTACTCGAGTATATAGAAAACTACCTGTTCGAAGAAGAAGCTTGCGGGTGAAGTTGTTTTGCACCTTTTCTATGGCAAAGATGTCTTTCCTTTTACATGGCGAGAAAACAGATACACTAGACTCAACAAGAGGACGTATATAAGTTTTATATACCTTCAATAGAATTGATTTTTGCCTAGTTGCTAAAGCCCTAAAGATATTTGATGTCCGCAACATAGCAGAGTTACACGTTGTTCGAATGTGTTTCCCGAAATCAAGATTCTTGTCATAGAAAAAGCCCAAGTCTCTAACTGAGTCTACTGCCGATAAAGTGGATTCATTAATGGCATGATCATAAGGCTGTCCTAATATTCCAGAGTTTAGATGCAGAACAACAGTTTTTTGAGGGGAAGAGGTAATTGCCACGCATTCGCCCAGTCCGCTAATAAATTTATTGCCTGTTGAAGCATGAACGCATCCGAAGGGCAAGTGATTGTCCTATAGACTTTTGTGTCGTCCGCGTACATCTTCATTGTGACATTACATTGCTCCATTATTTCCGGAACCTTAGCAGTAAACACGTTGAAAAGGAGAGGAGAAAGGACCCCTTCTTGTGGGACTCCGCTGATTGCACGTCTCACGGTTGAAAACGAGGAATCTACCTTAACCTGAAATGTCCTACCAGAAAGATACTGGGCTATCCACTTAATTAGTATCGGATGAAACTTGTACCTCTCCAGCTTAAAAATTAGCTTTTCATGAGACACTCTGTCAAACGCCTTTGCGAAGTCGAAGTAGACGACATCACAAGGACGTTTGCAGTCAATTGCCTCCTTCCAATCATTTAGACACTCTAGCAGGTTAGTTTGAATAGACCTCCCTGGCATAAACCCATGCTGTTGCCGAGAGACAATATTATTAGCGCAAATCTTTAAGATCTTTAAGATCTTAAAGATCTTTATGATCTTTAAGTACCTTCTCAAAAACTCTGCAAAAAACGGAGGTAATGCTAACCGGCCGATAATTTTCGCGGGGTTGACTGCTGGATCCTTCTTAAGTATTGGTAGGTAGTAGTAATGAAGCAATGCTTCCAACGCTGCGGAACTTCGCCGTACATTAAGGACTGATTGTATAGGTAAGCCAGCGGACCGCATATAACAGACGAAATTTTTTAACAAAGTGTAAAGGTATCAGACCCGAAACTTCCCTCCTGGGGTAGTCGAGGTCGCTGAACGCGAGGTCAAAATCCCTTTCGGAAGTGTCGATCGCCATCAATCCAGATTGTGCCGTTTTATCAATTTGTTTGTGGATGCCGTTCTGGCGATCGGAAACTTCAGTCCTAGGGGTATCGTGGTTGGTATGCACGACTCTGAATCCCGTTATTGAAGTGTCGAGCGCCATCAATCCAGATTGAGCCGTATTATCGATTTTTTGTGGACATCTTTCTTGCGGCCCGAACTCCCCGCCCCTGGGCTAATCGACGTCACTGAACTCGGATTTGAAGTTCATTTTTGAAGTATCGGTCGCTATCAATCAATACTGATCAAGCTATAGATTTTCTGTGGATGTCGTCTAGCCGGTTTAAAACTTTGGCCCTGGAGGCAGTCGAGGTCACTCAACACGAATCTGAAATTCGTTTTTAAAGTATTGATTACCATCAATCAATGCTGATCAAGTTACCGAGCGCGAAAATAGGGGAAAATACCCAGACGTCTTCTACGTACCAGAGATGTAGAAGACGTGCGGAATACGTCGAGTGACGTGCGTGGGACTCAAAGGACGTGTCAAAGGCTTCGCTCAGCGTGTTTGGGGATTCAGATAGACATGCCGAGTCCGCTGAGGATGGATCAGTGAGGGGGACCAGTAGCAGTAATGGGGGACCGTTTCAATAGGGAAAGACCAGTAGTGGGGAACCAATAGATCGCCCTATCACACCATATACTATGTACTATACGTACTGCGAGCCTTTTGTACTCCTAGGTAGGGAAGAAGCTGTGCAAGTAGAGCAGCTAACTTGATGTGATTCTCCTTAGCTTAGTGATACTGCAAAATCGCGCGGAGCGCGCAAGTGCGAGGAACGCCGATAGGCGTGACGGAGCACTTGTTTTATATAAGCTGCAGCAGCTGTGTTCACGAAGAACTGGGTCCTACATGCAAGTTTGGCTTTGGGTATGAACAGCTTTATTGTGCCACCACGAGTTGAAGATTGCCTGAGATTAAGGAAACCCTCCGTTGCAATTGCGCAAGCACCAGTCATTAGTTTGTGAAAATCACTAGGAGGTCAAACATTTGCCTACGATCAGCTAGCGTCTGTAACTCTAGCTAGATGTTTCTTTACCTCCACGACTTGAAATCGAGACAAGAAAGCCCTAACTTCCTAACGAAGAGCTTTCTGGTGAAACTGCTTTGGACCTTCTCCAATCTTTCAATAATTTTTACTTTATAAGAATTGAAAACGATTGTGCCATACTCCAAAATGAGCGAATGTATGTCTTGTAAGCCGAAGAAGTACTGCAGGGTCATCCGTAACAAGGGCTCTAAACAGTTGATGCACCAGCGAGAGTGCTTTACTGCTAGGTATTTACAGTGTGCATCAAAACCTAAATTCTGCGTTGTAAAAAACCCTAGATCCTTTATTTCTTCAACTTCTGTGATAGGTGTTCCTTCAATATAGCAGGTCTTTGAACTGTTTCTCCTACCAATGCGTAACAGAAGGGTCTTTTCTTTCGAGAGCGGTAAATCCCATTGATTTGCCCAATCGTATACAATTGACAGGGCTCCTGCAGCGCTTCGGAGCCCATACTAACATCAAGGTTTTGATAGAGCCTAAGGTCGTCAGCAAACGCAACGCATTTGACACCAGTTTCTTCCACAGCATGGGAAGCTCGTGCGTGTATATAATGAATAAAACCGGAGAAAGAACTTCACATTGTGAACGCCGCTCGTAACTGGTTTAGTTCCCGAAAACGTTTATTTACTTTAACTCTATCGATCTTCCTGAAGGAAATTCCTTAATCCATGCCACAATTCGCAGATGAATTCCAATTGCTGCAAGTTTCA
>OX377202.1:54841454-54949856 GCA_947396885.1 Heligmosomoides polygyrus polygyrus
TATTTAGTTGGTGCTATTGTACCTAGTGTATCCCACTTAATCTTGTTTAAATAGGTCTACTAGGCGGAATCTGCGGAAAGAACGAATATCATAGTCATTTTTTGCGGAAGTGCCTTGCTAAAAGTCTTGAACGATTACATTTGCTCCAGTCATTCTTCCATTGTGACGGGTGACTTCAATCTCCCTGACATTCAATGGTGTCTTAACAGACAACCAACTGCAACACTTGCTGCTTCGAACTTGTTTCTCGGTTTCTGTCATACTAATGGCTTATTTCAATACGTAGACAAGAAAACACATGGTGACAATGTTCTGGACCTTGCCCTCAGTAACAAATCGGGCATCCTTGACCTTGTTTTAGTTGGAGCTCCTTTAGGAACTGACGACCACTCGGCAATTACGTTTCGGATCAATTTATCTCAAGAATCCATTATGTTGACTACCAAGAGAGATTACAAAACAGGAGATTTGGAAGCGATGAAAAAGTATCTTGGGAGTATTGATTGGATGGCTTCGTTTAAGGCCTTTGTCATACCATCGCTCACCCCGAGCGATGCCTAATGATATGCACCCATATCGATTCCATCGCGCCGCCCGATCGATAAGGGAGCATATCATTAGGCGTCGCACGGGGTGAGCGATGGTGTGACAAAGGCCTAATTCCGTCGCAACCGTTAATGAAAAATACGAGTTATTCATAGCTATCCTTCAGCACTGCATAGACATGTTTTGTCCTTTGAAAAGCGTACCACTTCATTGCGCTGCTATGCCGCGTCACCTGTGTGCTTTGTTCAACAAGAGGTCCTCTACGTGGAATGAGGCAAACGCTTTAAGGAACGGAACTTCCTTAAAGCGTTTGCCTCATTCGCTAGGAACTTTAGGGGGAACGCTTTAGGGGAACAGCTGAATGATGCTTTTGAGCGCAAACTTCAGAAGTACAACCGTTATGTTGAGAAAAAAGTCATTAAGTCAAAATCTAAGTCAAGGTTTTACCAGCTTTTAAATAAAACTTCGATACCAGCGCTTGTTTCTGAGTGTGTGAAAACTGCAAGGACTGACCTGGAGAAGGTCGAGCTTTTAGCGGATTTCATTGTGAGCGTTTTCACTGCGGATAGTGGGGCACCTATTAAGAACTTAGGTCCTGTCTCCCCTACTACGGCAGACTCGGTATGGTTCCACGCTGTTGATATATACAGCATGCTTGCAAAATGGCTGGCATCGTACTCGGAAACACGTGATGGAATCCTATTCATCTTAATCAAGAATCTTGTCCACATAATAGTTCGCATTAAACTCAGATTGAAAAGGTGCTCCTCTTGAGCACCTTTTCAATCTGAGTTTCATGCGAACTGAAATACCGGATAGATGGAAGATTCTCTTTTATTACTCCTATTCCTAAAAAGCCAACTTTCGAATCTCCGTTTAATTATCGACCTATTAGTATCACCTCCTTTTTGCGAGGCTTTTGAGAAAATTCTGAAAGAAAAAAATTATAAGGCATTTAAATGAGTTTTCGATAATTTCCCCGCACCAGCACGGGTTCCAGAAAGGACGGTCAACAGTCAATGTCATGCTTCAGGCTCTAAATGACTGTGCGTCCTCGCTTGACCAGGGTGTAGGCACGGATATTGTTTATTTAGACTTTTCCAAAGGTTTGATAGGGTCTGTCACAGAAAGCTTATACTGAAACTTGCAGCAATTGGAATTCATCTGCGAATTGTGGCATGGATTAAGGAATTTCCTTCAGGAAGATCGATAGAGTTAAAGTAAATAAACGTTTTCGGGAACTAAACCAGTTACGAGCGGCGTTCACAATGTGAAGTTCTTTCTCCGGTTTTATTCATTATATACACGCACGAGCTTCCCATGCTGTGGAAGAAACTGGTGTCAAATGCGTTGCGTTTGCTGACGACCTTAGGCTCTATCAAAACCTTGATGTTAGTATGGGCTCCGAAGCGCTGCAGGCGCCCTGTCAATTGTATACGATTGGGCAAATCAATGGGATTTACCGCTCTCGAAAGAAAAGACCCTTCTGTTACGCATTGGTAGGAGAAACAGTTCAAAGACCTGCTATATTGAAGGAACACCTATCACAGAAGTTGAAGAAATAAAGGATCTAGGGTTTTTTACAACGCAGAATTTAGGTTTTGATGCACACTGTAAATACCTAGCAGTAAAGCACTCTCGCTGGTGCATCAACTGTTTAGAGCCCTTGTTACGGATGACCCTGCAGTACTTCTTCGGCTTACAAGACATACATTCGCTCATTTTGGAGTATGGCACAATCGTTTTCAA
Organism: Heligmosomoides polygyrus polygyrus; assembly: GCA_947396885.1. Taxonomy (NCBI): domain Eukaryota; kingdom Metazoa; phylum Nematoda; class Chromadorea; order Rhabditida; family Heligmosomidae; genus Heligmosomoides; species Heligmosomoides polygyrus. The sequence continues at coordinate 54,843,750 of OX377202.1, forward strand.
TTCTTATAAAGTAAAAATTATTGAAAGATTGGAGAAGGTCCAAAGCAGTTTCACCAGAAAGCTCTTCGTTAGGAAGTTAGGGCTTTCTTGTCTCGATTTCAAGTCGTGGAGGTGAAGAAACATCTAGCTAGAGTTACAGACGCTAGCTGATCGTAGGCAAATGTTTGACCTCCTAGTGATTTTCACAAACTAATGACTGGTGCTTGCGCAATTGCAACGGAGGGTTTCCTTAATCTCAGGCAATCTTCAACTCGTGGTGGCACAATAAAGCTGTTCATACCCAAAGCCAAACTTGCATGTAGGACCCAGTTCTTCGTGAACACAGCTGCTGCAGCTTATATAAAACAAGTGCTCCGTCACGCCTATCGGCGTTCCTCGCACTTGCGCGCTCCGCGCGATTTTGCAGTATCACTAAGCTAAGGAGAATCACATCAAGTTAGCTGCTCTACTTGCACAGCTTCTTCCCTACCTAGGAGTACAAAAGGCTCGCAGTACGTATAGTACATAGTATATGGTGTGATAGGGCGATCTATTGGTTCCCCACTACTGGTCTTTCCCTATTGAAACGGTCCCCCATTACTGCTACTGGTCCCCCTCACTGATCCATCCTCAGCGGACTCGGCATGTCTATCTGAATCCCCAAACACGCTGAGCGAAGCCTTTGACACGTCCTTTGAGTCCCACGCACGTCACTCGACGTATTCCGCACGTCTTCTACATCTCTGGTACGTAGAAGACGTCTGGGTATTTTCCCCTATTTTCGCGCTCGGTAACTTGATCAGCATTGATTGATGGTAATCAATACTTTAAAAACGAATTTCAGATTCGTGTTGAGTGACCTCGACTGCCTCCAGGGCCAAAGTTTTAAACCGGCTAGACGACATCCACAGAAAATCTATAGCTTGATCAGTATTGATTGATAGCGACCGATACTTCAAAAATGAACTTCAAATTCGAGTTCAGTGACGTCGATTAGCCCAGGGGCGGGGAGTTCGGGCCGCAAGAAAGATGTCCACAAAAAATCGATAATACGGCTCAATCTGGATTGATGGCGCTCGACACTTCAATAACGGGATTCAGAGTCGTGCATACCAACCACGATACCCCTAGGACTGAAGTTTCCGATCGCCAGAACGGCATCCACAAACAAATTGATAAAACGGCACAATCTGGATTGATGGCGATCGACACTTCCGAAAGGGATTTTGACCTCGCGTTCAGCGACCTCGACTACCCCAGGAGGGAAGTTTCGGGTCTGATACCTTTACACTTTGTTAAAAAATTTCGTCTGTTATATGCGGTCCGCTGGCTTACCTATACAATCAGTCCTTAATGTACGGCGAAGTTCCGCAGCGTTGGAAGCATTGCTTCATTACTACTACCTACCAATACTTAAGAAGGATCCAGCAGTCAACCCCGCGAAAATTATCGGCCGGTTAGCATTACCTCCGTTTTTTGCAGAGTTTTTGAGAAGGTACTTAAAGATCATAAAGATCTTTAAGATCTTAAAGATCTTAAAGATTTGCGCTAATAATATTGTCTCTCGGCAACAGCATGGGTTTATGCCAGGGAGGTCTATTCAAACTAACCTGCTAGAGTGTCTAAATGATTGGAAGGAGGCAATTGACTGCAAACGTCCTTGTGATGTCGTCTACTTCGACTTCGCAAAGGCGTTTGACAGAGTGTCTCATGAAAAGCTAATTTTTAAGCTGGAGAGGTACAAGTTTCATCCGATACTAATTAAGTGGATAGCCCAGTATCTTTCTGGTAGGACATTTCAGGTTAAGGTAGATTCCTCGTTTTCAACCGTGAGACGTGCAATCAGCGGAGTCCCACAAGAAGGGGTCCTTTCTCCTCTCCTTTTCAACGTGTTTACTGCTAAGGTTCCGGAAATAATGGAGCAATGTAATGTCACAATGAAGATGTACGCGGACGACACAAAAGTCTATAGGACAATCACTTGCCCTTCGGATGCGTTCATGCTTCAACAGGCAATAAATTTATTAGCGGACTGGGCGAATGCGTGGCAATTACCTCTTCCCCTCAAAAAACTGTTGTTCTGCATCTAAACTCTGGAATATTAGGACAGCCTTATGATCATGCCATTAATGAATCCACTTTATCGGCAGTAGACTCAGTTAGAGACTTGGGCTTTTTCTATGACAAGAATCTTGATTTCGGGAAACACATTCGAACAACGTGTAACTCTGCTATGTTGCGGACATCAAATATCTTTAGGGCTTTAGCAACTAGGCAAAAATCAATTCTATTGAAGGTATATAAAACTTATATACGTCCTCTTGTTGAGTCTAGTGTATCTGTTTTCTCGCCATGTAAAAGGAAAGACATCTTTGCCATAGAAAAGGTGCAAAACAACTTCACCCGCAAGCTTCTTCTTCGAACAGGTAGTTTTCTATATACTCGAGTACCGAGAGCGTCAATTAGAAACAAATACCTTGGACTTCCGTCTTTGGAATCTCGCCGCAAAGTTCTTGACGTCTGCCTCATTCACAAGCTTCTGTACTTTACAACTGATTTCGGACCTTGCAAATTCTTTAAGATGAAAACTTCCAACACCAGAGGCGGTATTGCCAAATTATGCCTGCCTCGTCCTAAAACTAGATTTCGAGCTACGTCATTTGCCTACAGAGCGGGTAGCCTCTACTCGAAAGTTGCTAAGAACATTCAGTCCTTGCTAACACCGGGTCAGATGAAGAGCCGTGTGAAAACTATCTTGTATAGATACGATTTTGTCTGATTATGTTAATTGCATTGCGTCAAGATGATTTCTTTTTGATTACTGATGTGCGTATTCTTGTTTTTTGTTTTTGTATCTTTGAGCAAATGTTGTGATCTTCCTCTCTCTGCCTTATGCATTCGTAATAAGCATAACATAACATAACACTTAAATTAACGGATCCTTTTTAAAAATACACCATTGTGATCGTGAAATACTAGGGAATCCAGAGAACTATGTATGACTATATATAATGTAGAAAATAGGCTTTAATAGGCCGGATCTCTTTCTTCATTAGCTACTTAGGAGCTGTGGGTGTAATTATCTTCCGCGAGCACAGGGGTCAGCCGCGCCCGGCAGAAATTAGGTCACTGAACTATTTTTCAGGCGCTCGCTATGCGCTTTTCAGCTCATCGGGAAGAGGGCTCGGTGCTGATCACGAATATGTGTTTTAATTTGCAATGCGCTCAATTTGAAGAGCGCTACAGAAAAGCGGCGGAAAAGGCGATTTTTTTCGCTTTTTCCGCCCACTGACCAAAAGTTAAGGCCGGTATTGTATATGCTGACAAGTACGTGTTCTGTAAGAGATTTTCATCAGCTGCCCCCTCTATGCGACACTTTGTATTTTTTTTTGCAGATTTTTGATAGGGACCTTGGCTACATGGGGAGTGTACCTTCCCAACTATCCCAACTAACTTAAATAAAGCAATCGCAAGAGCATATGATGGTACCAGTCCACAAGTCGAGAATGGGTGTCCAGTCGATCTCACCCAGCATGTACCCCACATGTTAAAGGACACCCGATCGTTGCACAAGTAACTCTACAGCACATCTAATTTCATTAGTTGCGCTCTTTATATGGGACACCTAATAGTAAGATGTATAACTAGATACAGTGATGACGACGGGCAGGTAGCTACTGCAATCCCAGGAGGTTAGCAATCACTGGTCCCCGTCATCTTCTAGCGTATTGCTAGACGACGGCAAGTTGGTCTTGAAACACGTCTGGTGAGCCGATCATTTAAAAGCTGCTCAATATACATGGACTTTTTATTTAAGATAGAGTGCGAAGATATCTTTCAAAAAGTTGATCACGATGAATCGCGCCGTGACGTGAGGGTACGCTCCCCTGAGTATGCGATTGTTATGGGTAAATCTGAAGCGGCACTATTATGCTTTCGCGACCCTTATCCCCTTGGTCGAGGTCAAGAAGGAATAGAAAAGATTTTTACCCAAGCTTTGCCTAAGGGGTTCTGGGGCGCTGATCACGAATGTGATAACCATTTTTAAAGTTTCGGCCGGTTGCTGTAGTTAGGTGGCAGGTGCATGCATCCCATAGTAAACTCTGAGAATTCCAGCTCCATGGATCCAAGGACTTTGCAAAAATGGTACCCACTTTTCTCCTATGTTAAGGGTGGAGGGTCTCATAGTGGTATTTGTTTTTGCGGTTAGGACCTATGTGCGTGTGCGATTCCATGGTAAACTTTGAGGGTTCTTAGCTCCTTGTGTTCAAGGACTTTGCAAAAATGGTACCCACTTCTCTACTACGTGAAGGGAAGACTCTCATAGTGGTATCCATTTTCGTTATTCAGACATACGCCTGAGACAGTCTCCTTGTTAGAATAATTCATCTTGGAATGATTAAGCTCTATGATGTTTCATTCCATGAGAAGAAGGAAGTCTTTCGATACGTGCACTGTTGTTGTCGTTGTTGCTGCTGCTGTTAAAGAATGGGTTCCTCTTTAAGGAATGGTAGCATTCTAACAAAATAAATCTTGCGTTAATGACTCGGATATCCGAAATCCGGGATCCGCGAAATTCCCATTATCCGAATCATCCAAAAACCTGGCGTCCTCAAAATCGCCTTTATCCGAATCATCCCATTATCCGAAGATTTTCGATCGAATCCAATGTATACTACAGGCATATGCCTAATTAGTTTAAGAAATCAACTCTCTTGCTTGTATTCACTGTTGTTACCATATTAGTTTTCTTCGGTAAAGAAGGTTTTTGGATACATCCTAAAGTTGGAATTCGAAGACTGCTGCTCTCTGGGCAACTAGGCTGGCGCATTTTGCTTGTTTCGAGATGTTCTTGGTTATTCATTGTCTCCTTCGTTGCAACATTGTTGAGACTTATTGTTAGCTCCCGCCAATATCATTCAGAATGGCCTCTCAGCCGCACTGACGGCGTCCTAACGGCTTCGCCGTAGTAATAACTTCTCATCATCAATTGTAACTGCCATCCATGTGATGGTTTTATCAGGAAGAACACCTTAACTCCGTCGAAGGGGGAAAGTTAGAAAGAAATGGAAAAGAATGAACTACATCCGCAAAAATTCGATAATTTGATCAACTTCGATTGGTGGCGATCCATACGTCAAAAACGAACTTATACATGCAACCTTTATATATGGTAGTATCATCGGTAGAAAATATTTTATAGGCAGTAGTCCTACTAAATTAAAAATACATACAAACATAACAACAGCAGCAAGGTTAAGTTTCGGGTAAAGGAATTAAGCTTCTTCGACTAAACTAGGTACCGCCCTGTCCTGCATCCTCTTCCGGATCTAACACAGTGCTGAAAGCTTCACCAATTCTCTCATTTCGACAAGAATGCGGAGCTGATTAGTCACACCAATGCAGAGACTATCCTCAATTACTTGTCTGTTCGCGAAACTCAATTTCTGAGCCATCGGGTTGGACTGACCTCTTGGAATAAAGACTGAAAACTATGAAGGATCCTTTTGAAAAATCTATTTACCCTCCTCAGTTATAAGCTTTCAAAGCAGCTAGCAAGGAGCGCATACTGCATGCACGTATGTAGCAGGGATGATTGGATAATGATGTATAAAAGCGGATAAGTTTTGCACAAAAATGGCCGGTTCAGGTAAAAACGGATAGCGAACAAACAATGAAAATAAATCTAGAATTAGGCTTCTAAAACATATCATAGCAGTTTTACCACTTTCATTAGCCAGTAAGAGTGGCTTGTGCCGCACAAGGGTTTGAAGTGCCCATACTGGCTGTCCATCTCGCGCGAATACCGGTCCTCGCGGAGTATCCAGCGGATCTCTGAAAACGACATGAAGTCGAAAAGTCAGGTCCTGCTAAACACAGATACATCTTCAAGTCCTGTATGGCACATCATATACTAGCTAACAACCTTAAGTCGAGGTTTCAAGAAGAGAGGTGCTGGTGATTCCTTTCAGTTATGAAGCCACTTTATTATGGAGGCTCTCTGGAACTCAAAGGAAAGGCTGGGGCAGTAAGTAGAGCCGCCTTTTATGCGTTTTTCGAGCTAGTTTCAAGTCCAGTTCGCTCTCAAGCCACTCAAAGCTTCAGTTCCTCCGGGACCTCTGCTACCGAATTTGTCGCGATGCTCGTGCCGTGAAAGCCGCTTTCATAATTTAGTGCTTGAACCAAGACTACTGTTTATTTATTTACTTAATTATTCATAAGGATTCTGCTCAGCTGACATTTCAGCGTTATTGCCTTTTTGACTGCTTTGGATAGACAAGAGAACGATCATCTATCCAAATAGAGCTTCATGTTTTAGCAGCCTCAGACGACAGTGCGAAAGTGCCGCGAAGAGTACGCAATGCAAACCAGTTGACCGTGACGAAACAGTTGAAAGGCTGATAAGTCAAAATTGGATGAAGAGAGTCTAGATTGATCGCGTTTGTTTCTCGCTGAACTTTGGATGAAGAGAGACATGAGACTCATTCACCTCTTACTCACACTCGCCTTCATCAGGAAGCGAATTACACGGCTTTCGACTGTTTTGATAGGGTCCGTAGTGATGTTTTACTCATGCTTCGCCTTGTTTGCCACTAAATTCTGAAGCTGTTGTAAAACGAAGCCTTTCTTGGACCACTTCTCCCGACTTTCTCGAACTGGTAAAAGGCGGCTGCGCTGAAGCGTCAGTCGAGTAAGGTCTGTATTGCAAAATTGACTACGGAGCTCGACGAGGAATACTGCTACCGCTAAACTGCATTCCAGGGTCCAACGGCTGCTGTCAAACTTGAAATCATTCGGGGAAGAATAAAACACCTTCCTTCCGTCGACTGGTCAACTATTGTCTACGCCTACGCAAAGATGTAACTTCTCATAGAAGTTTGGATACCACTCGATTCAATTCTTCGAGATCTATGTACATGAAGGTTTACACGCCATTGCCACCGCATCGTAGCAATTTCGTCATGGGTGGTTCAAAAATTGCTGGCGCGGGCTTTTTTGCGATTGTAGCTAATTATTTTCGAGAACACATTCCCTTAAGTTTAGCGCACTTCGCTAGCGCCCAGTAGTATCAGGCATGCAAATCGAGTGAACCGTACACAATGCACATACAATCGACGAAATCAACCAAGTGAGCGAAGGTTTTCCATCTGCCACACTACAGGGCACTGGCAAAGTACGGCATGCGACTTCAAGAGCTTCTCTGTCATGGGAAATAAACTGCTCCAATCGCGTAGAGGCTGCTTGAATCACTTTTTGAGCCGCCCACGACGAAATTCCCATGATCTGGCGAAATTATACAAATGATTGTGGAGATCTCAAAGAAGTGAAAAGAAAGATGTGAACCATTTCTCAAAACATGTAGCTATCTAAATTGGAGGACTTTTGAGCATGCGACGTTTTGCGACAGATTAGTCCATCCCAACCCCTTTTTTGAACCGTGCGATCCTAGCAGTATTGCATCTCGTGCGGGGTTAGGTTTTTTGCGACTCTGCCATTGCTTTTGCTTTCTGTGCTCTAATACGGGTTGTCTCGAAAAAACTCATTGCTCTCCTCAAACCGATGATGGACCTGGGAAAGCCCAAATGGAGAAACACGTTCGGAGATCGACCATGTTCTTACAAGCAGACGCCGGAGTCCGTTCGACATCTCCGTGCTGCCTTTATTTGATACCGGCTCAGATCACCGTGTTGTAGGTGCGAAGCTGACTCTCAAAAAGAGGATGTTCAAGCGTGACACTCATAAACCGGCACCGGTGAGGATCCTCACATTCAAGTCTAAGGAGTTGGAGTATGCAATAAAGTCGTATGATTGCAATCTTCTTGAAGATCCATCGGAAGACTACGACCTTCTCTCCAAAGGACTGTTGAAATGTGCTAGCAGCTCTCGCGAAGCGACATCACCGGAAGCCGCTGGGAAAGGTTCAAGCATAAAGCGCTGCAAACGAGATCTCTGCGATCAGAAGACAATAATGTCAGCCCTAATAATGATAAGGATGGAACAACGCAAACGTCTCGAAGAGCGATGGAGAACATCGCTCAGAAATTCTTCACAGATCTGTTTCGTTCTTCGAGCATTGTCCCGAAATGCTTGCTGCCACCAGCTGAGGAAGTACCTCCCATTCTGGAATCAGAAGTTGCTCATGCCATCAGAAGGATGAAGCCAGGCACTGCTCCCGGGCTGGACGGCATTTTCGCTGACCTCCTTCGTGCGGGTGGCAGTGCCCTCTGCTCACTTCTTGCCAAGCACTTCAACCACTACCTTCGACTTGGTAAGATTCCGGACTCATGGAAAAAGTTGGAAACAGTTCTAATCTTCAAAAAAGATCAATAGGAGGATATCAACAACTATCGACCCATCAGTCTTCTCTCGGTTGTATAGAAGCCAAGATACTGCTTAATTGCATGGAGCGTTGCTTGGATGAGTATCAGCCAGTGGAGCAAGCAGGGTTTCGCAAGGATTTCTCCTGCATGGACCATATTCAGACTGTCTCACAGGTCATCGAGAGGAGCCGCGAATACCACCTCCCACTTGTTCTTGTCTTCGTGGATTATCGGAAAGCGTTCGACTCTGTGGAAGTCAACGCCGTTCTGAACGCGCTTGTGCATGCTGGTATACCATCGCCCTACATCCGACTTCTCGACGAATGCTTCTTGAACGCATCGACCACCTTCCAGTTGTTCGATCGAAAGCTTAAGATATCGGGAAAGGAGTACGGCAGGGAGACACGATTTCTCCTTAGCTAATCACAGCGGCACTACAGGATGCCATAAAGGACTTGAACTGGGACGATAAACGCTATCTTGTCGACGGTAAACGAATCAGCAACCTTCTCTTCGACGACGATATTGTTCTCATCTCTACCAGCACGGTAGAAGTCGAGGAAATGCTGAACGAGCTCAATGTGGCAGGTATGAGGATTGGACATGAATATGTCCAAAACGCAATTTATGGTCAGCCAGTGGTGTGACACGGGACTCGTAAGGTTAGGTGGAGTCTCTCCACAACAGGTCGACGCCTACGTCTATCTGGGAAGAGAGCTGAACATAGATAACGACCTCGCTCCTGAAATCGCCCTCAGGAGACGCGCAGCATGGGCAGCCTTCGTTCGATTCGCGAGGTCAGGTCAAGGATGCCGGCCTCAAGGCCTCTATATTCAACGCCTCTGTACTGCCTGCGATGTGTTACGCGACGGAAACCTGGCCCGACAACAAGACAATCGCCAGAGCAATGCAAACTATGCATCGTGCACTGGAGAGATGTCTTTTGAGGACAAGCCTTCGTGAGCAATGGCAAGAAGGCCTACGAAGCTCGGAGCTACGGGAGAAGTCGTAATTAGCAGACCCGCTGCAGTACATGAAGAAGTCCAAATATCGCTGGGCCGGACACCTGCTTCGACGAAAGGACGATAGATGGAGTCTCCGTGTCACAGAATGGCTCCCGAGAGACCATTAGAGACCACTGGGACGACCGCCAACGCGATGGGCAGACTTATTCTCAAGATCTTTCAGAGAGCGGAGTCTGCCTCACTGGATGCAAGCAGCCAGAGATCGAGCGGTCTGGAAGAGTTTTGGTCCCCGCTGAGAAGACCTCCAGCCGACAAAAGGACCATCAAAGTATCAAATTAAGTAACGACTACTTTCCTTGGTGTTTTTATTTTTCCGTTCTTTGTAGGACCAGAGCTCAGTGCTAGATGGGGCCAGTATCATCTCAAACTGGTACGGATATAGTTCTTCTTAGTAGCTTGCACTATTAACAGCCACTAGGACGAGGAACTTCTGCCGTTTTCGCTTTCGTCATTTTTGAGGGCTCATTCCATCGCACTGAATCTGTTCTCGCCTGTTTTCATAGCTTCATAGGTTTTCGCTTTTTTATCAACTACCTTCTTCTGCTCCCCTATATTTCCACGCTTTTTGGCAGTTTATGGCGCACTCATTGTAGTGTATGAAAAAAGTAAATAAATAAATAAGTGAACTTGACCGCATCAGAGTGATGAACGTGCGTAGTTTCAACGCAGAACAATCTGGAATGCATAAACGTGATGGAAGCCGAAGTAAACGCAATTTGACACTGAACGTGGTGGACACGAGCTCTGCAACAGAATCTGAGTAATTTACGAGGGATTAGGCGAATGAGTTGTGGCGTAGCAACACTTCGATCAAGGATGCTTCGTTTGCTGGAGACTGCAGTGGTACAACGCCCACACGAGTCGCTTTTGTGATGCTCACGGAGAAGGAGAGGCCATGGATGGCGATGTTGTGTTGCGCTGTATTAAGCGCCACATCCATGAAGTCCCATTCGAGGCCAGTGTCCCCTCCCAGCGGCAGGCTGCAAGTGGTGGCAAGTGCGAAGTGCTTGACCGGACGCAGAAGGCGCTGTCGGGCTGGTTCTTTTGAAGAGTGCCCGCGGCGACAATCGTCGCCAGGCTCCCCGAGGTGGCTTTTCTGTCAAAAACGCTCGTCAGAATCGGCGAATTAACACTTTTCCGTCTTCCTCCGTCCCAGGGGACAGGGCGAAATGACAATGTTGACATCGCTTCGTCGCCAGTCAATGGGGCCGGGGGCTCGGCACGTGTGGAACTCCAACCAGATCCCCTCGCCTCCAGGCTTCCCCTAGGCGTCTGCCGCCCGTGGCGAGCCGCGTCCCGGCGGGAGTGTCCGCGCTATCAGTGTTCGCAATCTACTCACTAATACCATTAGCTGTTTGATTCAGAGCGCCCCCAAATCCGCGAAATCTGCTCGCATTTGTCGACCTGTCAGAGCGCCGCCGAGAGAGCTCTGCGGCCGACGCGACGCAGGCCCCTGTGGCCGAGAGAGCGCGGCTCGAGCCGAGCGCGCCGACGTCGGCCGGGACCATTCGTCTTGATTAATTTTAATAGATATATCAGTCGCCTGAGCTTACAAATTCCCGCTTCGTGAGGACGGAGCGTGGCGGAGAGCGACGAGAAAATGTGACGAATGGACTCGGATCTGCGCTGCACGAGCCACGGCCGAGATGCTGGGCACTGTTGCTGTTTACAAGTCGAGGTGCGGGAACAAGCGCTCGTAATGGACTCGACCTCCACGAAATTCCAGCCGTACTCGAGAGGAATACAGCTGCAGAACAACGACGAGTAAGCATACGTGGTATAGCGTTGACATGATATCCCTTCCTAAAGTACTGGATAGCGACGGGACTGCTCTGTTTGGCTGCAGTTTGGTGCAATTTTCAGATCTTGGGTGAGAAAAGCTGCAACAAGGAGATCGGAGAGGGAGGTGAACGTAAAGGATTTGTCTATTAGAGTGGAAGTGACAGATCTTTAAGAGGTTGGCGATCCACAAACCATCCTCAAACGCAAAATACACAGCGGAAGTGCGGCAGCATGAGACTTTCAAATTCAGTTTGTTGACGGCCAGTTTACTACCGTGGGAGACGGCAGCGTTTTTTACAACAGAGAAACGGCGGCTGAAACTTAACCATCCACCGTAGACCTTTGTTTTCCCATCTCGAAACCCCGTCTACGTTGCTTAGGATGATCGCCGTACGTTGGCGTCGATGAACTCTTTGAGGCTACTTGCTTTCACGGACTTGAAGCTTCGACCGCGCCATCTTCGCCATGATCAGTATCACAATGATCCACCGAAGAGCAGTGCTTGTCCTTCAAATCGATATTAGTGGGGAACCTGAAGCGAATTTGAGTAATATCGGTTCGTCAAAATGGATTACGATAGCGGTCTGGTGCTCGATCCCAACAACCATTCATGGTGAAAACTAAACTGAGAGCCTTTGTTGAGTCGGATTTTCAGTGGTCCAAATGTTTTCAGTTATTTAGAAAAATCCGATCGATGGCTTGCTTACTGTTCTCGGAGGTAGGGTAATTCTCGCGGAGATAGTTATACCCAAGGGAACCTGGTCGTATTAGTCCAAGAAATCTGCCTCAGTAGAAATTCTAGCAACTCTACAGTCTTATATTGCGAGGAATTGCTGTAAATAAGCAAATTTGGAAATTTATAGAAGTTTGTAGCCTCCTCGGCATTTCGTTGAAGAGTTGGGTTCAGAGGTAGAATCAGTTTTCCAGATATCCCCTTCCGTGCGATTCGGCGCTTTGAGGATCGAGACGCGACACTGGTTGTGAGTGGTATTGCATGTAATCCCGTATTCATCCCAAACAAAGAGCTCTGCTAGGTTCTGTTGCCTGTTGCTAACACTCAGCGGACATGAAGGACGCGCACTACTTGTTGGGAAAGGGCACAACGAAGCCAGACGGAAATACACCATCTGCCGTCTGAATATAAATCTGTTACAGTCTTTTTCATGACTTTGGGAACCAACCATATACAACACCTTGGCATCAGCAGTTTTAATGAGAAACATAGTAGCAGCTCCGATGGGGCTGTTAAGGACTTATTCGTCATTGCTTTTAACTTTTTAGCTGTGAAAATTCATCAGCACATGTCGTCAGTAAAACCTACAACAGAAGAGAGAATCACTGAGCACTGATGCAACTCAATCGAGAGTGGTCGCTTACACTTCAGAAAGAGGAGCAGTGTGCTATGCTATTGAACAACGACAATGCTGTTCTGTTGATCAAATCCACCCAAACAACAGGGACTAAATTCCCTCATTTGAGCCCCAACCCTCTTCACTAGTATTAGGGGGGGGGGACAAAAGTAATGAGACTCTCCAGGCCGTGTCCAGATGTCTCGTGACTACAGTCTGGTTTCGTGCTTATCGTATTTGTATGTTTGTGTGTTACCTACTGAAGCCCACCTGAGAAGTTACCACTTCCGCCCTTTCCAGAAACATGCCAAAACCCCAGTCTGTCTCATGCCGAAACCCCAGTCTGACGAGTCGACCTATGTCGCGCAAATCTCTCCCGATTCCCAACCCCGAGCAGCCTGGACTCAATCTTAACGCAGGATGAGAAGTACGTCTTCTACTTTAACACTGCCAAGCAGTCAGTCTGGGTGAGGCCTGTTGACCCGTTACCGACTTTCGTTTAGCGAGATGTTCACGGCGAGAAGCGCCTTCAAAGCTTTTGGTTCTGCGCCCATGGACCGGTATACTGGAAGCTGTTTACCAAAAACACGACGATGGACTCTAAGGCCATGGTAAACGAAATAGAAAAGATGGACCTGCAACTCGAACTTATTCAGTCGCAGCGCGTCAAGAAGGTCCTCCTCTTCGACAGCGCCGCACCCCATCGGGAACAAGTGACCACGGTACGCTTGCCCAGCTGGGCTACGTTCACATGCTTCACCCACCGTATTCGCCGGACATCCCTCCATGCGACTACCACCACTTCTTCGCCCTACTGGACTTCCTGGTCGGAAAGGACACAAGAACCCAAGCAGTCCTTGACAACAATATCGAGCAGTTGATCAACACCAGGCCCAAGCAGTTCTGGAAGGATGGGATCAGGAGGTTGGCTGAGCGACGGCAGCAAGGTCACTGCCCTTAATGGCATACACATTAATCAGCATCGTTGATGTGTAATTGAGTTATAAAGAGATAAATTGTCAAATTGTCTTATTTTTCAACTTGTCTAATTACTTTTGCCCCCCCCCCCTAATACTTCTTACTGGTTTTAGTCATTGTTGAACGATGGCGCGACAAACGTCAACCGTGAGGGCAGGAGCTGCATAATCGCATATGACCACCCCACAGTGAATAGACACTTCCGGATCATATGAAACTTGCATCCCACCTCTGTGTACCTCCTACTCTTTGAAATATGCAAGTGATTTTTGGATGTCTCTCTCCTTATGGTGCTTGATTTCAGTGGACCCGTCCTCGGGGTGTCTAAACACAGTAGTTGTTGGATGGTCACTTAACGCTGTTGTCCCCCACGGTTTAGCGATTCCCCGTTACTAGTGTCTGCATTGTTACAGCTCTGTGGAGACAGTGCTTGGAAATGCTTGCTGCAGTCATTGGTGTGGTAATTGCTAGGCAGACGTTTTCTAGTTTACCAGTTTTCCTTCTGATTTCCTCCTTTTTCCTTCCGACCAGATTCTGGGAACGCTCGTTTTCGCCCTAGTTTTTCTGCTCTGGTTATTGCGTATTTTTTAGTGGGCCTTGCCCAGCATTATTAGGGATAGGAAAACCTAGCGTGGAAGAATCCGGGGAAAGGTTCTTCGTGCATGCGCTGTGCTCATCACGAGTGACGTTTTCCCTTCTCCCTCTCCACCTTCAAAAATATTACTGTTTGATTGAAACTGTTGTGAATTGAGAATAGTCTGCACCTCGAAAACAAATTATCAGTTTCCGATTTCAGTGACCGAAAGCCTAGAGGACAGACTGCTACATAGTGTTGTGACCGGGGATGGGCGGAATTTTTTAAAATTTTCCCAAAAAACAGAAAACAGAAAATCGCTCTTGTCAAAATACAGAAATCAGAAAACAGAAAAGCCAAAAACGCCAGAAAACAGAAAATCAAAAAATAAAAAATTTCGAGATTATCATACGACCTAATTACTCTACCAAAATATCCATTTTCCATTCTATGATTAGAAATGCAGTCACGGACCAGCGTTTTAACTTGAAAGCGGTTATAACAATTTCTAGTACATTTCAGGTTCAACACATTCAGCAAATTGTAAATCTTGACTGATAGATCCTAGGAATCTCTACATGCGGTACAAGCAGCATGCAATATTACTGATCAGCTCCGTTTCACAGCTAACACCCCAATTAATGGTCCAACTAGTGAAAAAATGGCCTTTCAGAGTATCGAACACAATGAAGCGTTATGAAGGGAAAATAGTAATAATATGATAGAGAGGGAGTTTTAAGTGACTGTTCGTTTTTTTACTCCATTGTTTGAGTTCACAGACCCCCTCGCCACATACACTAAAGCTGTGTAGAGATTCCTTGAGTATTGCTTGCTGCGGCAGAGCTTCGAGAATACTTCTCCTTGTAAGTGAACCAATTTCCCCGCAGCTGAAAGTTTCCAACTCACCAATGCACTTTACAGCACGTAGTTACTCCTGAGCAGACTAAAGACACTTGTGCACTTGTGAACTGGATTGATATTTCACAGACCAGTACGACATTGTGAGTGAAGGGGCTGTTCGCATAACAGTTTGGGTGAAAGTGCTTTCTTGAATGTGAAGAAACTATTGTATAGAATGGGTCACGCATATACTCTCTCCATCACATTATTATCATTTCTACTCATATCTACATCTCAGTGGAAGACCCGCAGAGCCTTCCTGTAGTAAAGTGTAGTCGTGTAGTCGGCAAGAGGATACCATATCCCCAAAGTTCTTCAGCGCCACCATCGAAAACGTCATGCGCGAACTATAATGGGAAGACATGGGAGTGAAGGTCAACGGCCGGCAACTGCACCATCTTCGCTTCACTGACGACATCGCGCTCATAATAACACTGAGCATCAGCCAGGCGGAGCGAATTCTGGTCGACTTCGATCGTGTATGTGGAAACGTACTGCAGCTGGATCCTCCAAAGACGATAATCATGAGGAGCGAACAAGTTTCTGATGCCGCATTCTCGCTCAGCGGAACGAACATCTCCGAGTGTTCCAGCAAAGTGTATCTAGATCGCGAAGTCAACATGGTCAACGACATAGCTGGGCAGGAGGAAGCTAGCGGCTTGGGGAGCTTTCAAGAGCGTCGAAGAAGTCGTGGAGAAGACGAAGAACGTCCGTCTTCGTGCTCGCCTTTTCGACTCCACTGTTCCTCCTGCCCTAATACACGACTCACAGACCTAGGCCTTATGAAAGCAGGATGAACACGCGATCAGCGTCGCGCAGCGTGGAATCGAGAAGAGGATGCTCAGAGTGGCACGACTCATGCAAGTGAGGGAAGGCCTCCGGATTTCCGAGCTTCGCCGACGTTCGAAGATCAGAGACGCTGTCGCGTGGGTCAAGTGGTGGAAAATTGGGTGGGCCGGCCATGTAACGCGCTTCCGAGACACCCGCTTGACAAGAGCCGTTATCGACTGTATTCCGCGGAATGTCGAGATAACACCAGGCCGTCCAGCCACGCGTAGGTCGGACTTCTTCGTGAATGCCTTGAACGAGCGGTATGACTCTTTTCGTGTTCCTTAAGCGCAATGTACCCACTGGGGCACTCTGCCACCCGACGCGGACGCAATGAAACGCTGCTTGTGCCCGCTTGGACAACTCGATGATCAATGGGACGACAGATGATACAGGTGATTCACGAAAAATTTCATGTATCTGTGTCACTGCATCAGCAAAATCAAAGCTATCTAAAACTCTAATTTTAACAACTAAAGGCTGAGCATTGTCCATCGTTCAAAAAGCAGCAAAGGCTTTGCAGAAAGCGTTTATTTAGGATGACCGGCCAACATTTTTCAATTTTTAAACCGGAGGTGGAGAATAGTCCTGTCCACAGACAAGTAATTAGTTAATACAAAATGAAATGCCCCTCAAAACACTAGATTTATAGCTTTACTATAAAAATTTAACTGATCGTAAATAGTCCAAACTACTGTTAGTATCGAATAGAACACGGTGCTAAATTACGAAAGTCGAGAAATGTCCTATAAAGGAACTCCTCAGCAGCACTTACGCAATCAATCAAGCAAACAAATCGGCATGCACATTCAAAAACGTCCCGTGCTTGCCATTTAAAATGCTCTAGATACAACAATTTGGAATGAAACTCATTGTTCTGTTATACGTATGGATTCTTGTAATAGGATTTCCATGGCACAAATTTATTCGCAGCTCTATTTTCTGTTTTCTGACCAATTTTTGGCCAATTTCTCAAAAAACAGAAAAAATTGCCCAAAATGGCCAGAAAATCAGAAAACAGAAATTCCGCTCATCCCTGGTTGTGACCACATCTTAGCTGCTCGTCTTGGTTGGTATATTTTCCCGTTTTATGTTTAATGCACCAGAAATTGGAGAACTTGTGACAACGTTCTTTTTGACTCGAGGCACCATAGACTACCGAAATAATAAATAAGTAAAGTATTCAAACGGTCAGACTGTTTGCATTTGCGTTGAGGGAAGAATGATCACATGTCATAGTGTCACTGCTAGCTGGTCTGTGTCTACCAAGCTAACCAATAAGACAGCCTCATATAGTAATAGTAACAGTTTATTACGACCGTTTAAGATAGGCGTGAGATAAAACAGCAAACATGGTATCGCCACCCAAATGAACAAGTAGATAGCGACAAAAGTCGAGGCGGTATAGAACTGGTACAATTGTTCAGGGAAGGGAAAGGACAATAACAAGCAGTCAGAACAAAAGCACAATCAGAAACGCGTCATCAGCATTTGAGGAGCGATCTCCCAGCAAGTCCTTTAAACGACTAATACTTGTCCAGGGTTGGGTTTATAACACTTCTTAACGCTAGGTATAGGGCTGTCGTTCTCACACTAGTTTCTCAGTGTTCTTCTGCCTAATAAACCTCTATTCCCGCCGTTGGATCCTCTTCAATTTGTCTCTTTTCTTCATATCGATATTGATGTGGATAAACATGAGAGGTTCCCTCATTTGTTTTCCACCCAGCCCAACCTTTCAACCTTCGCAACAACTCTTCTAATCATATCTGTTACAACTACGTTTTCTCAACATAAACTCAACTAAAGTTATTAAAGTGGTGCTAATTTATATCATTTAAATGTGCGAAAAAATGTACTATGGTAAGTATGCTTCAAAAAAGACATTATTTAATTTGATTTAAGTAATTTGAGGCTGTTGGGGATTCCTGGAAAAATATACGGTAAAATATACGGTAATAAATATACGAAATAATAAGTGCGCAAAACGTTGAGTGGATGATTAGGGATTAAAATTTGGTGCGCTTTAAAATCATGAGCACGCAAAAGCTGATAGAACTCTCCATGCAATGTGATGGATGGATGCGTGTTACAGTGGCACTCGCTGATCGCCCATCGCTGCGGCAAAATTGTGACAATCAACGGAAAGCGGCGTATGCAGAACAGCAGCGAGAAGCAGCAAATGTAAGCGCAAAACTGAATTTTTTCCGCAGCATCCATATGTTTTCCGACACGCTTTTGCCAGCGATAGCGCCAGTGAACACCACAGCCGAACTGTTCCCCCATCTTATCATGCCGCTTCCTCTGGCTCTATAGCCGTCCTGGACCCGCTGAGGAGTGCGGCGCAAATCGGAATCAGGTGATAAAATGATATTTTACGGCGCGACGGCCTCGCGTCGGGTGTCATCCAATTATGAGAGTCGTGCATGTGGTCGGTGTTCTTGAGTGCTGGCGCTCGTAAACTCACCGTGCACGCCCTCCTCTAGCAAAAACTCCGCCGCACAATCACGACTACCGTAGCGCGCACGGATCGTCACCGCGCAGATCCGCGTCGTTCGCGGAGCACATCATCGGCGATGGGCTGCCTGCGTTCGCGCTTCGCGAACTCGCGTCGCTGAGGAGTGCGGCGCCGCCTCGACCGGGAGGCGACGAGGGCGCGGCTGGCCCCTCGAATTTGCACCCCATTGGGGCCGGCATATCTGCTGGCGATCAAGTGTGAATAGTGGAAGTATTCCATCATGCTGTCGCCCACTAACCACGACGCGTTATCGTGCCGCCATCGCGCCCGCGGCCGTTTCGCCGTCTCTCCCGCGCGCCGAAATCCATTTCTGACATGCTAATTCAGCCATCAGATACGCATCTCAGTGAAACATGCGAGCAGAATGTCGACGGAGCGGAGGCCTTGCACTCGCCGACCGTCGCCCGTCCTGTGCACGGAGCAGCGGCGGTCGCCTCTGAGGGGGCCGCTCGTCAGTGGTGCTGATCCGCGACTGCTGCCCACCGTTTAGTGGTAGTCGGCTGGTATACGACCCGCTCGTCCTCGCGCATGTTTACGGCCAGCCTGGCGGCCGTGAGATGGTTACCTGCAGCGCATTACCATATGTTCGGCTTGTTCCGTCAGTCGGTGGCCGAAGGTGATGACCATCACAATCCCTATGCGAGATCTTTGAGCTCTGCTTACCACAACATGAATGAGCTTCTTGGAAGATTCAAGCTTCTGCTAACTTGATTTCTCAATAAACCAGCTTTGCTTATTTATGAGTAGGGACATTAGGCAGCAGTCAGGTGAGAAAAATCTGGAGAATCAGAGCTTACCAGTTGGCAGAAGTATCAGCAGTTCGCAGCTAAGTCGACAATTTACGTCGCTGTAATGTTATTGAATTGGTCATCCAATTCTGGTCTCAGGGAGGTCCTACTCTCTAGGCATTACCTGGATTAGGAACAGTCAAATGTCAGAAACACGCTCAAGAGATTTCATAGATTCTTACTCTGGAGAAAAACGAACCAAATGACATGCAACGTTTGAGGAGAGGAATTCAAGTGAAGGTCAATTAGAACGAATCATGTAGATGATTCTTGAAGCATGTACTTCCACTTGCTGGAGGAACTACATAATGCCACAACTTATCCCACACTCTACTCATCGAATTCTTACCAAACACCATAGCTCCATTGTGAACAGCTATGTAAGGCCACATAGTGAAGCAAACTGCTCTCCAGATGACCTTCTATGAAGGAGAAACTGATCGCTAGTGACTATCTTCTGAACGCTCAGTCCTCTTAGGCGAAAATCTTTTTGTTGGCTTTCTAGTCGCAGAGTTGGTGAGAGTTGAAGAGTGTTTTGACGGGGTGGCGGTAAAGCAGCCGTCTTGCAACGGATTATCTGCGATTACTCGAGGGATTAGGGGGTGGTTCTGGTCGGCGCTGGTGCGACATTTCTCACTTGGGTTATGATTCGATACGTCGCGAAATAGCACTTACTACGAGCGGACCGCACCCATTTGATCCTATCATATCACACCTCGTCTGATCACCTCGCCACCTCCCTGCAAACTGGTGAGGCACTGGGGGCAGCCAAGTTTCTTAATCTGACTCACCTCGGCAGCCAATCTGTCCCGTGGTGGATCCTCGAGTGGAGCCGACGGCCGAGCTACCGTAGCCCGTTCTCACCTGCTTAGCGTTTTTGCTGGTGTTGAAAGTGGGCGCGTCGACGGCCGCGATTGGTCGGTCCCGCCTCATTTTAGCGGCTTCTCCAATCGCGCCGACGAGATCAGTAGTAACAATGGCGAAGCGCGAGCTGGAGCAGCCGAGGTCGAAGCGGGAGCTGGAGCAGCCGAGCTGTTCTGGATCAACGTTCGGCTGCGCTGCCTCCAGCGCCAAACGTGCCCGATTCTCCATCGACACTCTGCTCGAAGCTCGCAACGGCTCACCTGAGTCCGACTTCACCCCCTGCCCATCTCCCGATTTTCCCCCTTCCGGTGCTGTTCTTCCTACGAGCACTGCGTCCACGACGACGTCTTCTACAGTTTTAAAAGGGGACCTGCTTGACGGCATCGAATGTCGCTTGGAGGGAGCAGAGTTGTGGGAGAAGTTCTACGAGCTAGGCACGGAGATGATCATCACGAAGAGTGGGCGGTGAGTACTTTGTTTATCCGTTTTCTCGTTCATTTCCGTTTCTTCAGTTTGCACCATTATGGAGGAGTAAGGGAGGCGCTATCGATTCAATCTCCTTTCTCACTTTCCTGAGACCGGGCACCACAAGGGCATCTTCATCGCGCTTACTCGAGACTCACCATTACTTTTCTGGCGTCAAACGAGCCGCTCCTTCAATTTTCTCCATCACCACCTATAGCCCTTGTTCGCCTGCCCCGTTATGGGCTCCAATTTGGAGGAAGCGGACAACACTCATCAGGATAATGCGGGCCGTCAAAGTGTTAATTACCGTAGCTTCCATTTGCGAAATTTGTTTTCCGCCATTTCGGCGCCGTTGCTTCGCCGACGGTGTTTCGACTCGCTCTACTGATTGCTTGACGATGACTGCTCTAACGAGCCATCACCGAAATGAAAGTCGGTGATAAGCGCGCTTCTTCGATGGGCTCCGAAGAGTAATGAGCATTTTGGGGAGGGGAAGTTGACTTCGCTCCAGCCTAGTGTGCGATTGTGAAGAATTAATACACTTCAGGACCTTGTGAGTAAAAATGAGAACTTTGTCGATTTCTTCCCCACTGCTTCGCGAATCACTTTCAATGTTTAAGTTAATGTTCTACAGTTGGAAGGAGTGTTCAAGAATTCTGTTGAGTCTCGATTGACTTTCGGTGTTTTACGTCATGCACAGAAGCGTCGCCCGCTTCCAACGCTGCAGATCTAATGAAGCGTGATTGGCATTATTTTAGGTCGTGTAGTCCACGCTTGCCATGTCAGCCCTTTTTACCTGAGAAATAATTGTTGCTATTGGTGATGTTGACAGTTTAACCAGGTTCTGTAGCCAATTTGTTTGTCCCGTATTTCTTTGAGCTTCTTGGTTTGGTCTCGAAATTGTCAATGGACGGCAAGATGTTCCCAGGAGTCAAAGCACACTGAACTACTTGCGCTACTATACATGAGCAATTTCAAAGTATTAGGTTGGTGCATAAGTTCTCGGACATTTGGGGCATAAATTATTTATTATCACAACATGCGAACAACAATATCAAATTATTTGAAGAAGCCACCCTTTACATCAATTGTCTTTCGCCAACGTGCTGGTAAGTGATGGATGCCTTTTCTCCAAAACGTGGCCGGTTGTGATTCGAAAAATGTGAGCAGTGCCTCCTTGACATCCTCTCGGTTCCTAAATTGCTGGCCGTCAAAATAGCGTTGAAGGCTTGAAAACAAATGATAATGAGAAGGAGCGAGATCTGGTGAGTAAGGTGGATGTGGAAGAACGGTCCATCCGTAGTCCGCCTACTCAGTTGCCGTCGCTCTAGCAATATGCGGTCCAGCGTTGTCGTGTTGAAAATACACCTTCACTTGCTCTCCTCGTGAGGTTTGATAGTTGGCCCTCAACTTCCTCAGTTGGTTGACGTGAACCTCTGCCGTCACTGTTATCCCTTTGTCCAGCAGCTCCCAGTACTCTACGCCAAGAACGCTCCACCAAATGCATAGCATCACCTTTTTCACGTGAACGTCGGGTTTCGGAACGTCCTCTGCCTCTCCAGTTGCTTCAACCCATTGTGCATGATGATGATAATTAGAGTAGAGTATCCACTTCTCATCCCGGTGACAAGGTTGTCCAGCCATCCGTGGGTAAGTCTGAAGGTAAGGAGAAACAGAGCGACGTCGGCTCTGTTCATGTCATGCTGTGTCAAGTCGTGAGGTACCCAGCGACCCAATTTTTGCAATCGACTTCAATCCTCGAACGACTGTTGAGTGACTAACACCAAGAGTGCTTGATAGTTCGCGAGTGGTTTGGTATGGGTCCGCTTCCACTCTACTTCGGAGGCCATCCAAATCCAGTGTCATCGGGCGCCCTTCTCGTTCATTAAATTCAACGGAGGATTCACCAGCTGCAAACTTCGAGAACCACTGGTACACAGTACTTCGAGCAGGAGCACTCTCGTTGTAAACATCCTTCAGGCGACGATACGATTCGTTGGCATTGAGGCCAGATTGATGCAGGATTAACATGACGTGCCGAATATGCGTCTCAGTTGGGATGAATTGCTTAGCCATAATAGCTGACGTTAACAACGCAGAAGTAAATGTTAGGAACAATTTTGTAGCCCTTTCCTTTCTCTATCGATCGATCTTTTGCGCGTTGAAACATGTGAGGAATTTGGCGATTCAATTCAGGAGGGATCAAATGTCCGAGAACTTATGCACCAACCTAATACATCAGCTGCAGTTCTATGAAGGTAGAGCTACGTATGTGTCATCATTACCCTCATGATCACTGGAGAAGATCTGCGCTTTTCCACTGAAACTGTTTATGTAAAAAATCTACGGTTGTCTTTAGTGGCTAGATGTGATCCAGTCCAGCATTTTGCAAAGTGCGTTAGCTAATAAGCATTGCCAGAAGCAATTTTTGTGCATACTTGTCGGTCAGAGCCCTTAATTATGATGAAAACGTCACTATGGACGAAGAGATTGGGCAGGAAGGGCATGAGTCAAAGACCTGACCTCTGTTTCGGCCAATGAAGACAACGAAAAGGTGGACGTCAGGTCTGGCGAAATCTCTGAGTGAGTGCAAGATGACTGAAGTTGAGGTACCGACAGAAATATGCGGACAGAACACAGCATTGCGGTTCCACATACACATGTACTTGCTAGTCGAATATTACTCGGAGCTTGGACGAATTTGCTTGCTGCTCTCAGCTTAACTTATTGTATTAGAATGCAACCCTGCTATCGAACAACAAATGAGCTCTGCTCTTAAGCTTGGTTCTCGTTTTTTGCTCTGAACAGGAGGAAAGCGTCTGATTACAGCGACAAGAGTTCTGTATAGTGCTTCGTTCTTCGTCCAACTTAAATTTCCATCAATTTCGATGATTTGATAGCAGACGTCTCCGGAGTAGACGCGAATACGCCAACGATTTTGGCTGTGAAAATGAAATAAGATAGGAATCCTGTTAGTCAGCCAGTTTTCTCTAATCCGTTTTTTATAGTTTTTTTACGAATACATACTAAAATAGAGCCTAGAATATCATTATTTAAAGGAGAAATAATTCCTTCTAGTTTTCAATGTTAGTAAGTTTTAGAATATTCCGTTAAATACATAGATGTAGATAATATAATATTAGGTAAAATACATAGATCAGGTAACCTTCGGTACTATATTGACAACCCAGCTCGGCCATGACGAAGTCCGCTTCAAGTTAGTTAATGAAATCAAATAATTAGCCGAGTGTTTCTGAGAAGAGAGAAGCGACATACGTATTCAGAAATTGTGCAGAGAGGAAAATTCGCAGTTCCGGCCGTTTCCCTGTGTAGTAGCCCAGACAGAAGGAATAGCAGCATATCGCTATGGAGGGGATGTTGACAACTTTTTCGACGCTTCTAGAAATCCATCCGATCGAGATCGATTGTATGATCTATGGCTTGCTCCTGTACAAATACCGCTAGAAGGGCTGCGGACGGTGGGTACGGTAGGTCTGATGACGAAACGTTCGCGTGATTCACTCTAGCAACCCGCACGGGGTCCCTGGAGTCCGAATTGATGATTCCGTGGGAGCTCAGACGCCATCTGTCGACACGAATTTCGGCGGAAGCACCGAGATTTGGAGGTTCCCTTACGGGCAGTCCCGCCACACTCGCTGCCTCCACTCGGCGCCGCTGCACTACCGTACCACACAGGTGCTACTGCGATAATGTCCGTGCACGCGGCGGAACGAGTCTTTTGACGAGCGAAGCAGGCGATTCGAATTCGCCTTTGTGATTGATCCATTGATTGATCGAATGGACGAATTGCAATCGCGTCGAAGTCACCTCCAGTAGGGACCGGCGATCGATAGGAATCGATAGAGGCCGATGCGCAAATGAGGGCTTCTGCAAATCGAACGACTGCAGCTTCTTCATGACGCCTCGGGCTGAGGGCGTAGGAGCAGAGTGGTCGCGCTCTTGTGCCTTCTTGTCTTACGGTGTGTGGCCTCACAACGAGGTGTGAACTACAAAACGGCACGACTCAGATGAGGGCTTCGTTGCTGTTCGTGCGGGAGTGACTAGAAGTACCAGAAGTAACCGACCAACTCGGTCGAAACACAGTGCTTGCTGCGCTACCGACTTCACAGGCGGAGGTCGACAATAGGTGAATTTGAAGGTGGGTTTTGTAGTGCAGTTTCCCTAGAGGACCTACCCACTGGGCACTGCTCTCCGTTCATAGGGAATGAAAGGGAAACTTGTGCAACTCTAAATGGAAGAGACGGCGCTTACTCCGATTGCGCTACTCCCACATCAGAAGTATGTGCAGATTGATCTTAAGCATCAAAAGCGTAAAAGTTCTCTAAGGCCTTCGCTTCGAGGTGTTTAACGGCGTTGTCACCTGAAAACGAAGATCCTTCTCCAGCGGCAGTAGGAGTGATTTCCAGTAAATTTGTCTGCTTTGCTTCGATCCTTCCATCACATTCTTATGTAGCAGAAAGGCTATTTGAACCAATGAAAGCAGTTGAAACCCTAACCTTTGGTAAGCAGCTTACTCATTTCCTACAGAATTGAAACTACAGATTTTCTCAGTGTATGTGCATAATGGTGTCCGGCTCACACAAGGCATCGCGAACAAGAGATAAAACTGTCTCCTTGTCGACCAGGACAACGCCAGGTTCATAGTGAAAAATAATTACGTAGTCAATGGTTTCTTAAACAAAGACAGCAGAGAGGGTGGCACTGCAGGAATAGAATGACTGGTTCACCCTCCTTCTCATTCACAACATTCGGATAATTGTTCCGAGAAAAATGAGAACGTTAGGCATGGTTGCATGTACAATCATTAAATTTGTGCAGGCTAGGCGTGTGACAACGAATGTACGTGCATCCCGACCGACGGAAAGCGGACCTTGTCAACGTTGCGATAACGGTTCGTCTTGTCTATAGTAAGAAGCTACGTAACCTTTGAACGTAGCTTTAGAACCCGAACGGCACACGGACTAGAACGCTCTTATATTTATGTACAATGAAGTTTATAAGCTTTCTCGTAAGCCATGTCAACAGAGTCATCTTGGCTCTTGCTCGGGAGCTGCTCTTGTAACTGTCAATTCTCTGTTGTTACAGGATGTTTTGTTGCGATCAAAACTCTTGCGCCAGGCGGCCACTACCGTATGCCGCGGAGTGATCGTGCCACTGTGCGGTAACGTTGTAAATCGGCCAGTTATGCTAATCGGCAGAATAACTCGCGCCGCGCTTACAACCACTTTGAATTAATAAATATGGTCGAGAGGCAGATAACGACTCCGGGGAAGAATGACGACCGGTGACCTCAGCAGTTAAGGGGAATAGAGACAGGCGCGGAGCCGCCGGAGCTGCTCTTCCAGATTGGAGGCAGGCTCTGCACCTGAAGACCGTTCCAAATCAGGGACTCGTCGACACGGTCATGTTTCTGAGGCTCGGTTACCTCACACAAAGACGGCAGAATTCTTTGTCGGGGATACAGCAAGTCAAACATCGATGTGTACAGCAGTAGCCGCGTATGCATGACGAGCGCTCATGGTCACAAATTTTACTCATTCGAGCCTTGCTTCAGAAATGCGACCGAAACCAACACTGTCATTAGGCTTAAAACAAAAACTACTTTTCAAATCCGATTTGACAGCAAGTTCCATTGGACATTGCTATGTGGCATTTAACCCATAACCTACCAAATGCGGTTCTGCGTTTGTCCAGTAATGATTTACGGAAAGAACACTCGGATCGAGAGCTTTTGAGTTATCGTCTTAGACACAGTCATCATCGCCTTCTACCCCTCATACGTTTCGTATCAAAAAGAAATCCCGTTTAAAATGACCGCCAAACTACTCCTCAGTAAAACAACGTCCCCAAAGGATAATAAACACTCCGCTGTTCGTTTGTAACTTTTTCGGGTTGTTTATCGAGTTTTTGTTGAGAATATTGTTTGTAATGAACTTTGCCTATCTACTTGTGACTTTCTCACAGAACTTCGTCATATGCACCACGGAACTGAAGTCTTCTGTTGTGGAGTGCCTCGTAGTTGCACCGCTACGTGCTGGGGCTTTGCCCACGATGACTAGTCAATGCGCGGCATTGTAGGCTTCCGGAGAAAACCGTTGTAACGGTCACCTGGCTAGAGCGTTGGGTAAAACTCGCGGTGACGTTACGATAGCGCTCCTACGGATTTTAATAAAAGAATATTTGGGCTCGCACTTCATTTTTCAACCCTTTCCAGGCGCAAGGGGGCAACAAAACGTAAATTATGCTTTCACAAACAATTTCGTGATACTTTTCTAAATTTTTTTTATTAATTTTTTCACTTCACCCGTACTTCGTCTTTTTCCCGTGTCACAAAGAGGTTGCCTCTTCACATGGCATGGAACATCCTTTTTTCCGGCATAATTATCAGGAATTCCACTTCGGCATAACATCCCCCTCCGAAGGGAATCTTGGAGTGCTCGTAGTTATCTGGCAGTAAGGTATTTTAAGATATTCTTCTTCAAATGTAGTCAGTAAGATATTCTTCCCAAGTACCCTTACTGAGCCTTATTAGGTCATATTTCGCAGCACAAACATGTTGGGCAACTGTCTCCAGACAAGATCGACCTCGGAGAATTGAATCGACCTCGGTATCCGAAACGTCACTGTTGATGACACGATGTGATAGGGTTGACTTATTCCATCCTTTCCCGCAAACATAAACGTTTCCCGACAGATGCTACAACCTTTTGGCAAAAATCTATGAGCATGTGCTATGCATCGAACGAAAAATAAGTTCGGAAAAAATGGTTCGTTTTTTCAACGTGGTAGCACAATTTTCCGTTATGATAGAGCATATTCTATATCACGAAGGCAAAGTGGTTCGATGCCCGAGTCAGAAAGAAACTGGCGAACAAGTTGCAGTGAATAGAAAAATTGGAGAACCTCACCACCAAGAGTATGTAGTACTACATAAACGTGGGTCAAGTGTCCACCCTATGTCAGTTCTATTCTATCTGGGACACGCTTAGATGTCCTTCTACAGCTACGACGTACTCGTGCTTACCATTTCCATTTAAAAATTTCTTGACAAAATCCCAGGATTTTATGAAGAAAAATGGGGCTGGACTCCAGCACGACGGCTCTCAAAACCTGCATCCAAAATTCTTTTCTTAATTAAACGCATATGTATGTATGTATGTGTCTGTTTAAGATTAAAGGCAGTCTTAAAGCACAGAACGGCTTCACCAAATTAACTGCATTTGTTGGCGTTTCGTTTTGCAGAAGTTACAAATATCTTTGCTTCATCATCGTATAAATAAAGAATGGTTGTGGTGCGCTGACAGAATGCTTTTTCACAAATTTTGATGCTGACACAAAAAATATTTAATCTTCTGTAACGTTAAGCGAGTTTGAAATGGAACAGCTCCTGTGTGCAACTTAGGGCCAACGATTACAAAAGAAGTGTGCACATTGAATTACATAGAAAACCTGACCTGAAGGTGCTCCCAAATTTTGTGAGCGGCTCCGTGCTTACAAGTTGTTAGTTGCAATGTGTTACTTTCGAGCATCCGGATTAGTTTAAATAATCGTCGTGGTGAAACATGTTTACAATCATAGCACCGGTGAAGCACTGAATTCGGAAAATTAGATTTTATTCTGATTACCTCTTGTGTTCAAATTCCGCATCAACCACATATTTCATGTTGAATGAACTTCGCGCTGATCGGGAACGTATATGGGTACTTTTCGGGATTCTGGCCAGCACGACGGCTCGTCCGCGATTGGCTAGTAAGATTGACGAATGGCGGAGGCACAACCAAGGCGCCTGCCAGTCACAGAAGCGAGGGGCGTGTGCAATTTGTACAGTCCATGCAAGACCGCATCGACGCCTGGCCAACATTCTGGAAAGTACTCATGTAAGTAGTAATTTCTGGGAAGTCAGCTCAGTGAGCTGTAGCAGTGCACAGGGTCTGGACGTTTCTTCAAATATCCGTTTGATATCTATACGTAAGTGATGCGTGGATTGCCTCAGGCAACTTCTTGTCAAGCAATGATGTTGTTACTCGACAATAATCGGTTGCGATTTGCGGTGCACAACGGTGCAGTGGTCTTCCGGAGCAATGCTAAACTTGTGAATGCATCATTTATTCCAGGCGGATGTTTCCAACTGTCAAGGTTTCCATATCGAATATTGACACAGACGGACTGTACTATGTATTTCTCGATGTGATCCCCGTTGATAATAAAAGGTGATCTAAGTTACCGAGCCTCTCTGAGGGGACTCGATGCATACTTTTCCAGGTATCGTTATATCTACAATAAATCGGCATGGTTGACGGCGGGCAAAGCGGAACCAGCCCCAAAGAACAGGTTGTACTTGCACCCGGATTCGCCGTACACCGGAGAACAAGTGAGCTGCCTTCAAAAATCCTCCCATTTATGCCATTTATTTTTAGGCTCAAGTAAATGGTGTTGACTGGAGTGCTATAAAAACAAATTTTAGTTACTGAAGCAGATGGTCTCTTTTGAGAAGGCGAAATTGACAAACAACGAGATCGATAAGGCAGGGCACGTGAGTCTTCTTTCTTTTTCGCTAGACGGGACACTTTTAGTAGTAAGTCGAAAGGATTTTTTAAAAATGTGGTGATAGCCACAATCTTCAGAACTTTGAGACCTCTGCTAGAAAATGAAGCACAGATCGCAACAAAAGTGAAGTAATCGACTGGTTTTGTGCCCGCCGTTCTCCGTCGCATCAGGCATTCTGTTCCCCTTCTACAGCTCACCAAACCCTGTTGAAAACAGACTCGGAGGCAGCAAAATGAAAAAGCTGCCTTTCCGAAATGTTTCTTCCAAAATTGCACTATCAGAAGCAAGCATTGCTGTGAATAAATCCGCTGTGGGTTGCGCCGCATGTTCTACGTCTACTTATTGTCTTGCGCTCTTTGAATACGAGTTGCCTTTCTTCTAACAGCAAAGCCCCCTATATTATTGTGCATACACTTCTCAATAGTGTCGCGAGACCGTTTGTGTACCAGCGCATTTATCTAGCAGGTCACAGCAAACAGCTTTGTGGGCGCAGGGTTCTCACTCGAGGACAATGCACTGATCCTTGTTGCGCAGCGATTCGTATGATCCTTCTGTTAGTCGATAGATTTTCAAATGCATTTGAAGAGCGAAAGTTTCGCATGAAGTACAGAACTCGACAAAAGCGGGAGTTGTTAGAGATCTGGGCTAAGCCACTCTTCAGCCAATTTTGTTGCTTTCAAGCGACTTGCCTCGAAAAGCATGTTAAATTTTTAAAGTCCACCTCTCGTCTTTCAGCTACTTCACAGCTTTGTCTAACTTTGTTTAACTATTTTTATCCCTAGTATCTGTTCCCGTTTTTCTTTTCTCAGGTTTGTGTTTCATTGTTTCATTGTTCATTGTTCGCTTCTCTCACGACTGTCTTATACGTCGGAATAAATTATTATTATTATTGTTGTCTGCCCCTTCAATTTTTGGAGGTAAAGAGATTTTCCGAGTGAAAGGGGGTGTGAATTCACTGCATTAGACATCCCTTTTCAGCTGATACTCAACTCCATGCACAAATACCAGCCGCGGATCCATGTTGTCAGGCGATGCAAAGGGCAGCATTTGGACCAGAACAAGGTGAGGCTAACATTGCTGTCAACGAAAAAGGCAGGCGACATAAGAAATGAAATTCCAGGTGAATCTAGCCGATGAAGTCCATCGAACTTTTGTTTTTCCAGAAACGCAGTTCATGGCTGTGACAGCATATCAGAACCAACTGGTACGTTCCTCGCTCAGTGAAAATTTAAGCACAGATGAGCAATTAGCCTAGGTTAATGGGCATCTCTCAAAACACCTTTCGATTTCTTCCGTTGTGAAGACCTCTCTTGAGAGAATAATAGTAAGAGGGGTGATATATTCAATTCAGCTTATTTTTCTTTGAAAAGCGCTAGATAAGAAATATAAGGTAGCGAAGTCTAGCGTCTGCTTTTGAAATTAGTCAATGGCAGTGCAGTGCCGCTGCTTCTATAGGACCCCTTTCTCAAAGGCGCACTTTAATTGCAGTGAATGCCTGTATACCACAGTTGCGTCCTACAAAATGAAGCCGATCGAAAAGTCTTGCAACAGCTCACAGTATTGCCCTTCAAACCTGCTAAAGGCTGCGCAGGATCGTGCGGTGACGTCGCGGCACATTCTCGACGCTTTCTTGAGCCCGCTGTACAGCGCCTCGCGAACGACGGCTTCATTAAGGGGAACACCACTCCACGACCTGCTGCTACGAAGTACTTCATCGCCATTCCGCGGGCCAGCACTGCTGTCTCTCCCCCCCCCCCCCCCAATATCCCTTTTGAAGGTCGTCTTCGCTCTGGAAACCTTTCTGCTGTAGAAGAAGACAGCTTGCGGGAAGCACTCAAGGCCAACCCCAATTCCACCGCCGGTGAATTGGCGGCGACACTTGCATGTGCTTAGAGCCCTGTCGCGAGACAGTTAAGGATCTCTATGCAACGGGGAGCTATGCCGTCTTCGGTCCGATTACTACACGAGCTGCGGTAATCGGACCTACATGTACATACATGACGGATCAGTACTGGCGAGTCAAAACTCCCTCGCAAGCACAAAAACCACTTTCTCATGGGCATTGTTATTGGTGGGGAAAGCTGGGTTCTTTACATGAATCACACTCGGAAGAGCCGTTGGCTACCACGCAGAGAACCGGATCCAAGACAGCCGACAGCTGGACTCCACGAAAAATATGTTCTTCGTTGGCGGGACTCGGAAGGGATGCTTCACAGGGGGTTGCTAGACGAAGCGTCGGTCTACGTACGCAACCCATCTTCGGTCCGTAGACGATGTCATGAGCCAAAACGCCCAGAACGGAACTTTCCTTCCTTCTGCACGACGACGCGCGCCCTCAAGTCGAGCAAGTGAGCGGCAAGAACATTAAGGAACTATGTAGCTCTGCGAAGCTCTACCCCCCACCCCTTCCCGTACTTTCTAGAGTTGGTCGATTCTGATCACAACCTACTTAGTGCGCTGAAGCACCATCTCCGTGAGACCGACACCAACTGTAGACGGAGGTGGTTGTTGTGCCATTTGTTGTGTCAGCGTTGCGAGACTCTTCGATCATCCTATTAGTCCCTCAGTCGCTGCATTCGGGCGCTAAGCTAAAGTGTCCGAAAGACTTCTTGTTCGAACTATCAGTGGCAGTTACGGTGGCATAGACGGCAGGAAGCCTGGTCCGACTTTCGATTACGAATAGGTCAAGGACTCGCTCCGTAACCAACGCAATCGGACCAACAATCTCTTCTGCGCCAGTGAGTTACCACAACCATACGCGTCTGAAAATGAACCTTTATATGCAGTCGGTGCTCAGCGCAAGTCGTTGTGTAGACGACCACTCAAACCACTCCACTCGTTGTGTAGACGACCACTCAACGCATTCGAACTATCCCCAAGACGTGCCGTAGAAGCGAATTGTGTGGAGCGCCCCCTTAAGGGACTGGCTAACGCTCAGATATACCCCATTCTTCCCCTTTAGGCTCCGCAAGAAGCAGCTGGGCCACACCGCAGGTGCGGACCCCATGATCTCTTGACTGCGCAATCTCCTTCTGGTTATCGCCAGCCTACATTCGTGGCCGCCCCAAATGGTATTCGGTGACTTCTTGTCATGGACCCTCTATGCTGCAGCCACAGATGAAACTCGATGCGGTGAAACGGTTCCTTGGGCGCAACATGCAGCTGCTAATGTGGTGCTCTTGTGTCCACACACCGATCCATGTCACAGATGGATACGGAGGCGTTTTGGGAAAGATCTAATGAAACGAGAAAACTAATCCCACGATTCTAGATCACGAAATTGAAAATCGAAAAGAACCCATTCGCGAAGGGATTTCGCGATCCCAGCGGACGATCGCCCGAATACGAGTCGTGAGTGCTCCGCATTGAGCTACGCTCAATTATTCTCTCTTCGAGCTACATTTTTCAGCGATTCTCGAACTGATATACCTCTGATGATGCCGATGTACAATCCGATCATCTTCCAGCAGGCCCTCCTGAGTCAGTGTAAGTTTGCTACGCGTTGTCCTCAACACACACGAAGGCAGTTAAACTGGAGATAGGAACGCAGTAATAGGAAAAGAAAGAAGTGGTAGTGTACACCAAGTAGAAACAAAGGGTTCGTCTTTTACTCTCACTTTTAATTGATAAACGCTCAGAAGTGGATGAATTGATCACAACTAGGTGCAAATTAACAAAAAAGCACGAGAAAAGTGCACTGTGGAAGAGTAAGAAAAGTAAGCAGTCCTTGGAAATGCTGTTTCGCGTTAAACTTAGGTGAATGCGTGTATCGCACCCAGGACTGCTGCGCGCCTTCCGGGTAAAGGTTTAAGGCTCGGGTCCCACGCAGGCCAACCAAGCCTTCTATTCTTCAGCGCTCTGACGAAGAAAAACACTGATTCGGTCGTCGATCGGCCACCACAATTCACTGAGCAGGCCAAAAAAAGCATTCAAATTACCTAAAAGATAGTCTGCAGAAGAGAATGCGTGTCGCTGAAATTGTAATACTAATAATAACGTTTTTTATTTGCCGTAGTATCCAACACTTTCACTCCTTGGTGATCTGTGGATTAGCAGCGAAGTTGCCTGGGAAGAACAAGTTCCTTCACCAGGTTGCGACAGCGAGTCACAGCATAGGGAAAATATGTATTCAAACTACATTCACGGAGCCAAGACGCAGCAGTGGCAGACACATCACACGTCCTACAGAGGAGGTGATAGGTGTCGATCTCTTCCCTTTGTTCCCAGTCCGCCATCACACTTTCGTTCCAGATTTGCCTTTCAGTCGGTTACTGATCATCGGTTAGGCATGAAGTCGTAGTCATTCGATTCGAAACCGATGAGACGGTGCGTACCCTTTACCAAGGTTTGGTCAGAACGGCCGGTCGAACATAGAAGAACAACACTTTTTTTCACCATCGATTTTGAAGAAATCCAGTTTCACCATCTATTTAGTAGAAATCCAGAATTACAGTTGTCGACAGCTACTCTGAGTTCTGCGCTAAATTCCTAAGTTCGATGATCGCGTTACTAGCGCGGTATTTCTGTAGAGGTTATCCAAGTTCATTCTTCGACCTTCCTTCAACAATTGTACCGTCCAGCGTCGGATAGAGGAGAGCGTTAGCCAGTTCGCCTTCACGGAGCTTCTTCCAATGTGATTGGCGGAACAATTCTTGGAGTAGGGTGTCGCCTCCTAACAATTAACCCAACTCGGGAAGGAATCTCGACGCTGCACCCTAACCTTCATTCACCTTTTGGGAAGGCGGGGAGTTTTTTCGCATGGTCGTCCCTCGCTCTCGCTTCAATCACAACGTCTAAAATCGTGGCCTCTCCGAAGCGTATTACGAAGATTCGTTAGCTTCTCGATCCCTGCTTTCTGCTGAATCGCAATTATTGGGAAACCTTTCGCTATGGACACCTCTGCATTGCCTCACCAAGACTGTAATGTGCAAAACAGACTATCAACGCAGGAACCGAACCCATGACCTCGCGCTCGCATAGCACCTGCCCTTCGCACACGTCAACCAAACTCGACTCTGTTAACTGCTGGATGCCTCACTGCACAGCCGGCCGGCGACCCATAAGCCGCCGTCGCCGTGCAGCGGAATATTCGTCCCACCAATTCTTTTCAGAGCGGCAGTGGGCAGCCGTTACTCTTGATTTCCAAAATTGCTGTTACGGCGAATCCAGCCCCGATGGTCGCCCTCCTACTTGCTACCGACTAGAGTTGAGCTTTTTGACTTTTTCGAAGGAATGAGCGAACGAAAATTCGAATTTCGAATAATCGTACAGATGAATTCGAAAGGGCAAACTAATAGATTTGTTCGAAGTTCACAATAAACGGACGAATTTCGATAATCGATTTTGATCGAAGGTTTAAGTAACTCCACCACAAGCTCTTCCAAATCATTATGAGTGATATCACAATAATTAGACAGCATCGACCGACCAACCATTGTCAGTGGAGTGAAGAGTTACCTCGTTAAGTAGAATTTTTCCGTCTAACAAGATGCTTTTCAGGCTCTTTTCAGGCAAGCTATACACTTACAGTACCATACGCGTCGTTTGAGTAGACGCCGCAAAACCGCGATTTTGCGGTTTTTGCGTCTTTTTGATATAACTCGCCTAGAAATCAGCCATTTAAACAACAAGGGTATATTTGAGCTCAGGAGCTCGAGCTCTATCGTTGGGTATACATATTCCATTTGTAGCCAATAAAATGAGACCTCGGCGTGCAAGACAAGTGTATGCGGCGATCTCCCTGCAGCATTCTGAAGAATTGCTGCTTCAAGATGCTTAAAATCACTTCTTTTATAAATAAAGGCGAGAAAGTTTTGTGCAAATTCAAAGCTTGCATTGCTTTGTACGGCGAGCGAATTATGGATTCTCAGAGGGAGTTATAGTACATTTTTGAACCAAAAATTTACTTTGACCCTTTTGAAGTGTGTCTAGCTTCATTTGGAAGACGACCACCATTGTAATTTTGAAGGCGTTCAGATTGAGAGGTGATTTTAAGTATCTTGAAGCAGCAATTCTTCATAATGCAGCAGAGAGATCGTCGCATGCACTTGTCTTGCACGCCGAAGTCTCATTTTATTGTTAGGAGAGATACTGCTGGAGCAAACAGGCACATTGGAAGCATATGACAAAGGGTACGTGTAGCTGAGAGCACCCGCATTTCAACTGTGCAGCACTCCTGCACCTCAAAATGAACTCAGAGCGGTTGCAGTTCCTAAATGTTGCTAAACTTGTACAAATTTCATACGCTTTCTTCACCTCTTGTGGCTGCCGAATAATAAATTTCACACAACAAAGGTAGGAAAATTAGATTGAATTTACTAAGATATATGAGGTTATATTATCCTGCTATGTAATAACTCGTAAGAGCTATCCATCAACGCTGTTGCGGAAATTAGTCATGGAATACGAGAAATTAGCCATGCAATACGGAAAATTAGAGGAAAGCCCAGGAAGTTAGGGGAAATACCGAGAAATGCGGAGTCTTAACTGGTGGGAGTTGCGCGATTATGATGGCCAAGAGGGGGCAGACATTACTTCAACGGGGCGAGAACCCCAGATCGTCGCGCACGGTGCGCGACGAAATTGGGCGAGTTGTCACGGTCCGACTGCTGCCGACCGGACGGCTAGTGACGTCATACGCGCGCGGTGACGGAGCGGCGTTCTACCCCCGCCCTTTAAACAGAGGCGTGGCGAATGTCTGCGTCTCCATTATCTCGTAGGGCAGCCACTGGACTCTCGAGCAAGTCCAGGGGCCGGATTCATCAACGATTAACCCACGGGTGTAGGAGTAGAGATACCCACGATGAAGCCTCCGTCTCTGACTCTTGCCTTATCTCTACCCTTTATACCCCGCATATCCACGGGTTTAATTGCTGATGAATTCGGCCCCGGGGGTGGGGGTGAGCGCCCAGGGCGACGAGGGGTAGAACGCTCGTCCCCTGCCGCGTCTTGCTGCCGGGCGCGCTAGGGCGCGGGGGGTTGCCGGCGGGTGTCGACCGGCTAGCGTGGAAGAAGGAAAGCAGTTGAGTGAGACATGTCCGGTGTCTACTGGTGGGGAAGTGGGAGCGTTTGTTAGCAAAGTGCGAGTGGAATGAGACTCAATCTATTTCAAAGGAGTGAGGGGAAACGGCGAAGGACCTGGTGAGGGAAATTCGAAACAAGAATTGCGGCGGTTATTGACTAGACGTCTCTGAAGGAGGTGCTTATAAGTTTCTATAAGGGGGTGGGGGGGGGGGGGGGCGGGGAGAGCAGAGACTGGTAACTAATTATCTCTACATGAGCAAACCAGGGGCATGTGCTAATCGTAGGTTTGGAAATTGTATAAACTCGAACTACAAAATGAATAGAGGAAAAGTCAAAGTCGTGCAGTAAGTACGATCGAGATAAGATTTTGACTCAGTA
Source organism: Heligmosomoides polygyrus polygyrus (assembly GCA_947396885.1). Lineage (NCBI taxonomy): Eukaryota > Metazoa > Nematoda > Chromadorea > Rhabditida > Heligmosomidae > Heligmosomoides > Heligmosomoides polygyrus. The sequence continues at coordinate 54,880,087 of OX377202.1, forward strand.
GGTGGAGACTTATCCTATAAGGGAGGCAACATGATGAAACAGTGACCCAAGAGAGGCTCTATTGTTCAAAGCGCCATTCCCACGGGCTCTCCATCGTGTCACATCCCTTAGACATTTCGTTTCTATTAGGTTGCTGCAAAAGAAATGCAGATTTTTTTTTTGCTTCATTGGATTGAACACTTTTTTAACAATAAGCGAAAACTTTTAACATAAGGTATTATGCATTGCTGAAAGGGTTATTATATGCGCTTTCTATTTATGTATATGAAATTTAATTTAGATCGTTTCTCAATGAAGTGTTCATTTCTCGTCGCAAGTCTCCATCCGTTCGGAGAACGGATCGTTGGCATTTCACAGAAGATATCTGAAAACGACGATTTTTCTGAATTTCGGTCAATTTAGCTTCTTGCTCTTTCCAGTTTGCTTCGAATGGTGAAGAACTGTAGTGTGATTAGCGTCGAGGTCCTCGGTAAAACCTCGCGTGGTTTTGCGCGGACCAGCTTTGACTGACGCCTTCAGTGGATCATTATCAACGGCCGTCTTCGATGCTGGTCTTGCCGGCACGAGACTTGGAACCAACGTTGTACTATGCGATCGTTGGCGCTTCCCTGATTCCCCCCCCCCCCCCCCTATGTCGCTGATATTTCGAGCGGTTTGAGCGGAAGTAAGTACGGCCCAGTTTCAACACGTAGAAATGTGAATTAGACGAAAATCCCGTTTAGGCATCCAAAAATAAAAACAAAATTATTTTTTAAATAAGCGACTTGAATTAAATTCCATATACACGTTTAGAAAGCGCATATAATAAGCTTTCCAACAATGTATAATATCCTACGTCAAAAGTCTTAGTTTATTTTAGAAAAATGTTGAAACCAGTGAAGCAGAAGACCTACATTTCTTTTGCACCAACCTAATAGTTGAGAAGCTTGAACACTGCCAACGTTTGTGCTCTGCGGCGAACCATGCGTCACCGAGCGCTCAGCATTTCAGCGCCGCGACGTCGCATGCGGCTAACGCGGTGCGTTGCGTTGGAGGAATGTGCTGGAGCATGGCCAACCCAAGGTCTTCACAGCAGGGGGGGGGGGGGGAGAACTGTCACGATCAGGCAATCAATACTGATCGATATTATCGATCTTTTGAGTGGTGATATCGGTTTTCTCTGAAACGCATTAGAAGGACGGAAATCAGTCAGAGGCAGCAACTAGAAATATAGGAAAGCTGCAGGTCTGGAGAGATTGGAGATAGGAAGGGGGAGGGAGGGGAGGGGAGGATCTCATTTTCCCTCGCTCGACAGTTTGTTCCAATACTTTAAAAATCCTCCACATTCCTGAATCGGGCTGTTTTCCTCCTGACAACGCTAGGACTTTCACGAAAATGTTTAAGACTACTTTGGTTGGAGTAAAGCCCAGTAAAGCTACTAGATGTGGACGTGCACCCTCGATATAAGCCTACTATTTAGAATTTAAAACTGCACAAGCAGCCACCTTGGAGTGACCTTAGCAAGTCATGTTGCAAGATCGCGCCATACGCGCAAGTGCAAGGTACGCCAATGATGTGTGTCGAAGCAGAGGCGTGGACATATATTATATTAAGGTGAAAACTATATCCCCGACCTTTTCTTAAACATTTTATTCTGAATTCATATTGGTGCAATCCTGGGGCGGGGGGACCACCCGGCTAGCTGGACCATTTTCATGACATTATAACTAATTTCTTTCAATATTTCGGAGACGGGACCTGCTGTTTTCAAGGGAGTGCATCAGGTAAGCACTTCTATATGTTATGTTGTGTGAGTTTTCTTCAAATACTACATATTTACAAGTGACTATGGAGTGGCCCCAGGCCTTGGGATTGCACCTTCATATTTTTCTACCAACAGCACATACTTTTGTATAGTTGTGCCCGAATGAATACTCGAGCATTCGAATTCGAATATTCGTATTCGAACGCTCGAAAAAACACGATTTTCGAATGTATTCGAATTCGAGTGCTCGAAAAATCGCGATGTTCCAATGTATTCGAATTCGAATGCTCGAAAAATCTCGATTTTCGAATGTATGCGAATTCGAATGCCAACTTCGAATGCTCGAAACATTCGCATTCGAACGTTCGATTACTACGAAGTATGCGATCCAACGAAATAACCTGTCTTTCCTGCTTCAAGCATCCCACGAGCAAATAATTTACGCTCCAATTGGAAAGCGTGCGCCCTCATCGGGCACTCAGGGACTGCATATTATTCGAGCGCAGGACCAGGTTAGGGAAGGGACTCCAGGGTGTGTGCCATCCGAGCTGCTCGTGTGGAAACTGCCTTAGTCGCTCAGGGGAAGTCCGCAGCTGGGTTTTGCGCTCGAAGCGCGCATAAGGATAAAGGATAAAGGACGGCGTTACTCAAACCCTTCTGGGATGCGCCAGCGCATTCTACTTCTACGGGATATCGTGGAGGCGATTTGCATGCGTATTTGGCCATACAATGACTTGCGGTGGCCAGCCGATGAACAAGTCAGCGCTTTATCCTTCCCAGTCAAGTCACTCTCATGAAGCAACGCCACTTTCCACTGCCACAGAACTCGCTTGACGGCAGTGCTAACACAGGGGTACAAGGCATCGATCGAATGCCCACATGGAGATCCCGTCTAAAAACAGCCCCCTCCCGTGCAATGAATGCGCTCAGGTGTTCGGGTTGGAGCGCGCTTGCGCAATGCACAGTACAGCATTCCTAACAGAGTAAACTCTACGCACCTTTGCCTATCCTCTTTTCATAATTGTTCCTAGTCAAACTTCTTGTAATAAAGTTTGCGGCACAATCCTATTCTGTTGCTCCTCTCCATTATACCTACCTTCCCATTCCCTCCTACCGTTGAAGTTTATCGAAACATTAGACATGCGTCACATTATGAACCCGCCGCTGGGCTCTCAACAAAATGTAGGGAAGGGGTGGAAGGGATCTCCTGAACTTTCTGCGAGACGTCACCTGAATCCCCAGATACGCTATCAACATCGGCGGCACGTAACCAGGGATGGTTTTCTTTTTCTGTTGCAGGTGGTTTTCTTTCATCACTCATTATGTGGAAAGCAACCTGATAACACATATGGAATTATAAGCGGTAAGGGTTGTGCATCAGTGGCAGGTGTTAACGGCCGCGAATTTCAAATGAGCGTTAGAGGGGTGGTGAGAGTAAACTGTGTTATTACTTTAACGTTTCGTGCAAGATTGCTCACCTTCCATAAATATATACAGTATAAAGGAAACAAAGGCAAAAGAAGGGGAAATGAGGAAGCTGCCATTCATGGGAAAGATCTGATAGTGTGGTTCAGTTGAAGCATCACTTTTCACTGTCTATCCTCGGAAATGCAGAATTCTTTCATTCTCTACGCTGAAAACAGCGCGCCGAGCTTCTGGCACTGCCACCTGAGCGATGGAGTGTTTGGAAGATACAAGCGGAATATCCGTTACAATCGTATTGGGAGTCTGTTTGCCTAAAATTTGAATTTTATAACCTTTACAACGAGTTCGAACGAACTGTTTGATGCAATGTCATAACGTTAGCCAAACCAAAAGAACTTCATAGGTTGGAAGATATATCTCAGATATATCTTTATCTCAGTGTGGTTGACTTGTCCATATACAGGGTGTTCCAAAATAACGCAATGAAGGTTTTACGTTCTCTCAAGCGAATATATTGATCTACGGCAATAACGCCATTTTTGTGCATATCCTTCTGTGCGGTTATAATATTTAAATTCTATTTTGTCCCACTTACGGCTTTTCTCAAGATGTCAAACTATCGGACTGCGATTCTGGAGCTCCATCGTCAAGTAAAGCACCATTGCGACATCGTTAACCTGCTCTGTCAACTGTCTCCTCAGAAACTCGTCGATGCAAGGAGCTTGGCCATGAAGGTAATCGTCCAGGACAAGGAAGAAATCGCACTGTCAATACACTACAGACCCGAAAAGTCATCAGAAAGGAAAGAATCCAAATCCAAGGGTCTTCTGAGAAAAATTGCATGTAATATCGGTGCTGTCAGTAACACATCAGTGCATCGAATAGCCAGAAAGAAACACATAAAGCCTACATACACATACATATATATATATATATGTAAAGTCCAGCTCTTCATGGATAAGACGCAGGTAGCGGGTGGGAACGAACACTTTTCACGGACGAGAAGCTGTTCACCGTGGAGTGGCTCACAACTGCCAAAACGGCAGCATCTGATCTGGAGGGGCTCCAGCCACTATTGCCATCGCCGAACACCGTCAAAATCCGCAGGCGCTCATGGTTTGAGGAGGAATCTACATCAACGGAAAGATCCCTAGTTTTTATGGACGAAGGAGTGAAAATAAATCGAGATGTGTACTTTTTGAGGCCGCGGCACTTTTCTAGTTCCAATGGCACTTCAGCAATGCCCAGTGAACGTTTCAACAAGTCTCAACTCTGCACACAGGGCGAAAAGCACGCAAGCATCGTACAAGGCCAATTTTCCGGACTTCACAGTGTCTGCGCAATGGCCACACCACTACTCGGATCTGGTTCCAACGGACTACAGCGCGTGGTTCATTTTGAAGGCCAAGGTCCCTGCCAAGCTCCACCACAGCCTAGAGCTTATCTCTTCTTGAAACCTCGGCATTGTAAGTTGTTACTGTTAGTATATTTGTGCCACACGAGGTTTTTAGGTGGACACATTTATTCAGCAGGGTCTGACGTTTCGACGTTCCGTCGTCTCAGAGGCGTAAACATGGTGTGAAGGTTAGATTTACGCTATACCCCACCAAGCGCCTCAACCACTTTAGAATTCACGAGGAATCCAGTAATGAACAACCGAAATGAGTGTCTAGCCGTAACGAGTGACCTTTTGCCGTTTGCACCTCATTGTGAACTGTAGAATGATCAGAGAGCGGTATCTACAGTGTGGCTCATTCGTCTCTGCTGGTCACAGGGCGAACATATGCACTCAACGGTGGACATTGGTGAGTTCGTCCTCTCATTTGGTCTCTTCGGGTGTTTGTAGAAGTAGGTCGAAAATGCTAAAGTGGTTGAGGCACTTGGTGGGGTAGAGCGCATATCTAACCTTCTCACCATGTATAGGCCTCCGAAGACGACGGAACGTCGAAACGTCAGGCCCTGCTGAATAAACTTGTCCACCTAAAAACCTCGTGTCGCACAATTATACTAACAGTAACTTCTCCAAGCGTTTCGACTTCTGTATTCGCACCAGTGGGGACCAATTCGAATCCGGCCAAATATAGTGTTGCCTAATGTCTATGTTGTTGTTATTTATGTATTGTTTTTTAAACTTTTCAATTGTTTCGTAGTTATAATTTTAAAACCTTCATCACGTTATTTTGGAACACCCTGTATAGCGAAACGAAAGTCGGACACAAGGGAGGCGGGCAAGGGTGAAGCCCGCGTCAGGACACTCAATATACAGAATGTCTCAAAAAAAATGAATACACTGTTTGAAAGGTGATAACTTCGCTCACAATGAAGGTACTGGAGGTTGAGGGCAAATATGAAAGCTTAAAAATGGAAATTTTTTGACATATGAACGGTGTGGATTACGCCATGCACTCGTCTGAATTCCTCCATTTACATTCGATTGGTTGAGTTTTACTCAATCACTTGTTGTAATTTTTGCTTAAAGGAGCCTTGTTGATTAATTAATTTTTTAAGTTTAAAATTTAAAAGTACAGTACGGTTTGCGAAAATGGAGGGTATCCTAAAAAAATGTAGGTGCTAAATATTTAAATGCTTTAACATTGCTGCTCGTTAAACGTTTGGAGCTGTTTGAGACTCACGTGGAAGCACAGGATAGCGGAAATTTTGTGACATGCAAATGGTCAAGATCGCGTCATGAACTGAAACCTTACATTTCAAACTCAATTGAAAGTGCATGGGCTGAATGCTTGTAGCAATCTTGTTACTACTTATCCCATTAACCTGTGCTGTGCCTGTTTAAACATTTAGAACCTGACAATCACGTGAGAGACACGTAACATGGGAGTTTATTGATTGCACAATTTGGCGTTCTCGCTATCGCTCTAATAACGCACTCTACATATCTGACCCCATAAAACGAGTCAGGCCCGGCTCTTGGCTTTTCTTCGAGGAGAAGTTTATCCTGAGGTGCTACTGGAAAATCGAAAACATCGTCGGAGTGCAGAGGCGATTCAGCGACTACTTCTCCAAAACATCATCCACTCGCGTCACCCATGCACAATCAATCGAGTCTGAAATGCAAGGTTTCAGGCGGGGGCATGGCGCAATCTTGTTTTCCGAACTTCCATATGAGCACTTAACTTCTTCACTACCCTTACCGTGAGCAACGTTATCACTTTCAAACAGTGTGTACATTTTTTCAGACATTATACTTGCTTTGATAAAATGATCTTCCCATCCAAAAGCGCTCGAATGAATGTTCGAATATTCGAATTCGAATACTCGAACTTGAATGAAAAAACGCGATTTTCGAATATATTCGGTTATTCGAAATTTTTTGGAGAGCGCAACTATATACTCTTGGGTAACATCTTTTGCACAGCGTTATTCAAAAGAGAATGTTTTGCTCATCAAACTGTTCGCTGTGCTTTTTGTCTATGGTGCTTTTTTCAATATTTTAAAAAGGAGAAGAATGACCTTTACCATTTTCTTTCGCACATCCTCATACGTCGTTTGGAACAGAATGTTTCGTTCTATGAGAATATGTTTCCTTCTTTGGTCATTCTGAGCATTTCTTATTTTCAAGTTATCATGTTATGGTTGAAAATATTTATTATTTATTTATTTATTTATTTATTTGTTTATTTATTTATAATTGCACCTTGAGTGCGCTCATAACAAAACAGGGTAGAATCACAAACAGCAATCCAGAAACACAAAAAAAGCAATCCGCACAAATATGGTCAACAACGCTGATCAGCAAAGTAAAATTAGAGAATCATTATGCACTGCTATTCTTTCGCACATCCTCATACGTCGTTTGGAACAGAATGTTTCGTTCTATGAGAATATGTTTCCTTCTTTGGTCATTCTGAGCATTTCTTATTTTCAAGTTATCATGTTATGGTTGAAAATATTTATTATTTATTTATTTATTTATTTATTTATTTATTTATAATTGCACCTTGAGTGCGCTCATAACAAAACAGGGTAGAATCACAAACAGCAATCCAGAAACACAAAAAAAGCAATCCGCACAAATATGGTCAACAACGCTGATCAGCAAAGTAAAATTAGAGAATCATTATGCACTGCTATTTCGTGTTTTTCGGTAATGTGTTGCCACTAGAGGAAAAAAATATACAAGGAGCCTTAACGATGAGTGGTCATAAAACAATGAGAATAAAATTAAAAAAAGTCCACTTCATTTAATACAATTAAATCAAGTAGATTAACTATTGTGTAGCAATGCAAGTCTCAGGCTAGTCAATCAGTATGTCCTATGGCGTGATTCCGAGGATAGGAAATCACTTTCGAGCTAAAAAGAAGGAAGCACCTAGGGGTCCGGTCATAATTCCGGGCAAACCTAGGCCGCCATTACGCTTCCATTCAAAGCTGCTTCCATAGGAACTGAGTTGACCTAACCGAACTCGCAATAAAACACTGCTAGGAAGTAGAGCCGTATACGATATTGACTCAGAAAAAAATATAAATATTTGATTGAAGAACAAAAAATATATCTAGGCAACCACTAACATCAGAAAAAAGAATGATGGCAGGCATAATGATTCAAGGAACCAAGTGAAGAGAAAAAAAGAAGGCATCCAATTTTAGGAAGACACTAGTTCAGAAACGAATCTAACATCAGAAATTTTTGACAGTTCGAAAGAAACAAACACAAATGGCTTAGCGAACAAAGTGAAGACGAAGAAGAAAACAGGGATTCAGTTTTGGAACACGAACCACTAAAAAGACGCAAAGAAAGTGCTGCTCTTTTCGCCGAATAGAGTTGCTGCAAAAAAAACTCAGGAGCAGTCAGAGGACCATTTCCTATCTGGCAATGGCTAATCTGGAATCCGTGGCAAAACTGGAATGGCTCGAAATTCCTATGAGAAGCCTGCAAGAAAACACAATGTGTCATCACATCAACTACGAGAACTAGAGGCTGAAAAGTGCTACAAACACATGACAGTCTACACGGCATAGCACCACGAGGACATTCAATAGGACCTGAAAATACATATTAGACTCTAAAAACCCTAAATATTTAGTAAAGAGAGAATGTCAATTTTATTGAGTCTGCTTCGAAATTCCGAAACACTGCGAAAATATGACCAAAGAGCACTACTAGAAACAAAGTATGACTTCTCGACACTCCACTCCAATGCCCTAACAACTGAGGGGAATGAAAATGAATGAAAACAGCCAATGCATATTCTTGTAGAGTCATTTCCTTCGAAAAGTGTATAACTTTGTGTGAAAAATCTCAAGCGTAGCAGAGAGAAGGAGCAGTCGGAGAAGGTCATTTTCCTGAACTTCCACATTATTGAGAGGAATTGACAAGAATCAAAAGGGAAAAGCGAAACAAACTTTCTGTTACAGCAAATCATTCTCTTTCGAATAGTATATGATATTGCGCAAAAGTTTTCCAGCGAAATTTAGAATAAAATGTAAAAAACGGCAGGACTTGTTTTTTCATATTTTGCTTTTTTCCAACTTTTTGTTCGAAAATTCCAAACTTTATGACACACGTTCTTGTTTCAGCTTTCATTGTGGGCGCAGTTTCTTCTTCTTCTTCTTCTCGCCACCTGTATAATTAAATAAATGAATAAATAAGTAAATAAATAAACCTCCTTACAAATAGTTCCAACTTTCCTGCGGGGTGTCAAGTTAGATTTGGAAGGCTCCGCTTCAACTCACCGACAAATTTTCTGCGCGCGACCTTGCAGCAGCCGCTGGTGAACCACGCGTGTGTTCCTCCCCACCCACGCGGCTTCCTGCAACTGTCTTGTAAGTGGCTATAACGACCAAACCAGATTTGCAAGGAGATTCTACGTACATTGGCATAGTGCAGTAGGTCATGCTGATATGAAGATTATACATACTTCCGAGCTACATCTATCTATAACAAAAACGTTGCGTCAGTTCTCACAGTTTGAATCACCGTATCGCTTCAGGAAAACAATGAATTATCAGGCTGGGAACACTGCTGCTAGTGCTGCGAATGATCCAGTTTTGAGATGGAAGGTGAATAGCGGATGATCCATAACTCGTAGGTTGATCCATGACATCACGCTTACCAGGAATGCCGACTTCGACTGATCCGAGAAACTCCTTTCGTGTTAGGGCATGCGGTCCCTAGGTGCTCCTTCACGCAATAGTCTTGTTCCAGGCTTCAGGAGTAATTCCATGTAGACGGAGAGAAAGCGTTGCTCCTAACATCATGCGAACATCGCAATGAACTGGGTGTCACCCAGAACGTTTGATTCCACACGCTTCAAGCTGAAATAGCATGCTGTAGGCATAAACTTAATGATCGCTCAAACAAAGCACGCACTTCTGGGATAGGTACCCTCTTGACTGACGAGGTAGCCTACACCTTGCCGCTACTAGTCAACTTTCTTCCAGTATAAGACGTGATCCGATGATGTGATGACGCACTGTCGTTTTCATCGCCCGCTGTATTTTCAAAGGGTGATAATCAAGTGCAAAGCAGGCAACACTGATACATGAGTAAGTAGAAGAGTCACCTTTTCCATTCCGTCTTCCAGTCCAAAAAAGCGGAACACGGAACATGGTACGGAAGGCCTTGGAGTGACCGGAAACCGGAGGAAAACGGAAATTCCGCACATCCCTGGTTAGGCCTATGGTGATACTCCCGCGGATACTCCCGCGGCACGTTTGCGACCATGAAGTCCACCGCGGCACGTCATCGTCGACAAAGGACGGCCCGTGGCCGACACGGGCCGTTTTTGCATTGGAGCGCGTCTTCAGCGCCGAACACGAAGCGCTGACTGAAGACTCAGAAAGTATAGTATTTTGTGAAAATTGTATTCTTTGTTTGCTTTTAAGCTTATTTCAGAGTGCAGTAAAGCAGCAGCTTTTGAATGTTTCACAAGAGGACACTACGCCATGCGCCATGCACTAGCTTCTCTGTTTATCTGATTGGTCGTCTAAATGTTGCGCAGTATACGTATTTTCAAGAACTGTTTCTGCTTCACCGTTGATAGCACTTGGTAGTGCAGAGGTGTCAATTGTTGCATGTCCCCCGAAGGGAGGTTCTTGGTTTGGCTTGCGCCCGGGCTAACCAAGCGTTGCAATCCTACAGTACCGTTAAATTGGCACCCGACTTGTCTGAGAAGGATAAAACACTGACTTGTTCATCGTTGAGCACCGTAGGTGAGTTTGTAGTGTAAATAAGAAATAAGCATTGAAATTCCCTCCCGTAGAAGTAAAATGCGTGGCGCTTCCCGCACAAAGAGATCCATAACCGCCATCCTGCGCCCTCTTGTAGCATAGTCAAAGATCATTGCTCTGTTGGCCTTAGGACTTATAAGGAGTTTATACTTTTGCCGCGGAGCGTCGCGTCTGAAGCACAACGCGATTGCCGCGCCGCTCCCGGAAGTCGTCCTGCCGGGACGCAAGTAAAAACTATGCCTAGCGAGTACACGCTACGTGCGACGCGATTTAATGATAAGCTTCATAACTTCCGATGTCCGCATGACAGCGCATTATGATCGACATCAGGGGTGCACACGAATTTTTGTGCGTTAAATTTTTTTAACGGAAAATTTCCGTTAAATCATTAAATTTCGTTAAAAAAATACAGTTAGCTGCAAAGTATTGTATTAAATGAAAAATCAAGGAAAATGTAATTCGTTTAAATTTCAACAAGTCAAGAGCTAAAATGCAAGGAAGAAAGTATAAAAAACCGTCATATCAGCTTAAGAAAGATGCGTTTAAAAGATTCGTCATCTTTCATCCAGCTAGGGTGACGGTGGACTATTTTGACCACATCATAAGGCTCTGAAGAAGTCGGCAGTGCTGAAACGTAAGCCGCAATAAAGGAGTGCAAAACTGCAACGTGAAATAAACAATTCAGTGTCAACAAAGTGTGCACAGCAAAATAAATAAGCCTTCGGCAACAAGTTATCTGCAGGGTGTGGAAGGAGAACAAGAACGGAATTACAATTCAAGATAACGGTACTTAGTGGGCTGGTTCTTGCATCTCACCGGCAAGTATCTTATGCGATCAGGCAGACCCCGGAGTCCCCCTCTCCTAGTTCTTTGCGAAACAGGTTTGAGTGACTGTCCTACGAGGATATACAGCCTCGATACGGGCACCAGCCCACTAGGTACAGAAAGGATTAATAAAAATAGCTAGAGTGACGGCGGACTATTCTGTCCACATCATAAGGCGTATCTGATGCGTGGAAACAATCCATTTTTTGCAACATCAGGACTGTGACACATCACGTGTCACACGATCCCGCACTGCTGAAAAGATGTGACACGTCGCTAACGTTTTAAGGTAGAGAAAAATAGCTCTCCAAGTTTTTGTTGTTGGCGTTTTTCTAAAATCGTTTGAAATACACCCAGCAGTTGAAAATATTCTCTCCGTCTGTTCAAGGTGGCGAGCAAAAGTGTTCTGGGATAAGCATCGCCAAGTGAGGATAGGCATATCTGGGAAGTTAGACCAGTATCTTCATGGATTCGATGACGTGCTTGGGGGCTCGGCGAAGAAATTTCTAGCTCTAAAATGCATTATTTTCAGAATTTCAGATTCCCCATGAAAGATATAAGAATAGCATGAAAACATGAAAATTTTCTTGCTGATTTCAATAGTTTTTCAGAAGCAGTCCTATTTGGGAGGATGAGGGCTGCAACATTAGTGAAGATTAAAGGTAAAAGTGACAAATTTGCTGACGTATACCAGGGTATGGGTCGGATTTCCGTCCCAGGATAACCAAGCCTTCCTTCCCTTGGGTAGGTGAATTGATACCAGGTTGTTCCCGACTGCATAAAGCATTGATCTGTTCATCGGCTGCCTACCACGAGTCATCATTAATACATTCACTAATATTCACTTGCGTCCGCGCACATATGAAAGCTTCGTTCAGATTACTTGAAAGCGGCAGCTGCGCGAGTGATGCCGTCGTTGAATCCGTCTATGCTGTCTCACATGCTGCTCTCTCAGATGCCATCGCTGCCGAACTCCTCCGACTTGCAGCTGAACCTGATGAACAGCTCGCCTGCCAAGACGGAGAGTCTGCCCATCTAGAATTCCATATCTCCCTATTACCTTCACATCGTATCAGTTCCCATAATCATCCCACTCACATCCACAGCTCTCTCGGTGCCAATGCGAGCGCGACTTGCCGACTGCGATCGGAGAGGAGCGCTCACCTCTATGAACTGTCTCTCCTTGTAGACCGCTTACCACCGCTGTACACATCGCAAACCGGTTCCTTCCTTTCGTCTTCTGCTCTGTCGCTTCGGTGCAATGCAATGATTGAATATGGTGTAGTCATATCTGTTTCTAGCCGCAGTTGCACCTGCCTCTAGAAAGCATGTATAGCCTTTATTTATTCGAGAATAAATCCGACTAAGAAACGTTCACAGAAAATATGGAGCACCACGGCTCATTGTGAAGCTTCCAGGTGGTCCCTGGATAAGCTGCGACGCCTCTTGTTCAAAAACCCTATGCTATGAGCGACAGCGAAACAGTACAGTAGTGCGTCAAAATATGTGTGTGCGCTTTCAGTTTTCTCCAAGTAAGTTGCATGCGCTAGTTTGGAATCCTTCCCTGCTTTGAAGGAAATTACCACTTTCTGAAAGACACGTATTTCTGTTTAATAAGCTAAAAAGTCTAAGGAAGAATAATTAGTTTCGTAAAAATTCGAAGATGAGTATGTTATGTTTGCCGCAACATTTATGCATACCCTGCATTTTTCGCAAGTATTGCTGCGTTATGCACAGATTTACTCATCCACCACCACAACGCGTCTAACAAGACAAAGAATTGACAGCAAATCAAGTATTACTGCGTTTTTAAATTTTAAACCTTAAAATAAGTACGAATCAATCACACATTGTGAAAAATTATAATAAGGAACCAAGCGAAACATAATCAGTCGAGTGCAAAACGCAACATTTCAGACGAGTGCATGGCGCGTTCTATACCGCTCATACGTCAGAAGATTTCTATTTTCTTATGTTTTCATATGAGTGCCTAACTTCTTTAGTGTCTTTACTGTGAGCGAAGTGATCACAGTGTATACACAGTGTATACATTTTTTGAGACATCCTGTATTGCTGGGCCTTCCTATGACAGGATTTATGTATTTCCGACAGCTGGCTAACGTCAGTCTCTTCGCAGAGTGCGCCGCTTATTTTACTTCTGCCAAGTATCGTGGAAGTATTTGGTTGTCGGAAAAGTACTCCAACAAAATTTTCGAGCATCTTTCAAGGTATGGCAAAAACTGTTACGTTCTGCAACCGTTTAGTGGCACCAGCTTATAGCCTGAACATTCTAGAACATTATGCACACGTGACCGGCTGTTTCTTAGGATATGAAAGCGATATGTTTGGATCCAAAATTGGCTCGTGACTGGAACTGGTCGTCGCGACTGGGCATCGCCTCAGCCTCTCCGTCTCCGCCTTCGCATTACGAAGTTTCTTGGGAACGTATTCACGGGAGATGAGGTCTGGGGCTTCTACATCAGTGGCTCCTCCAAGGACGGCCACTTCCGAAGCAGCGAATCTCTTCACCAAAAGAGGGCGTAATTGTGCTGTTGGCGGGTGGCGATGTCCGTTCCTCCTCGTGGTGCCACTGGAAGCTGCTCGCTTTGTGAGCTGACAAGGGATCTGTCTGAACGGTGAGCCGTTACGGCAAGAACGAGTACAATAGGGATAATCTCCGTCCTCCAAATAGTGACAGGACATGTTTTGTTTTCGCCGAATCCTTGAGACGAACGAGAAAGAGGGTCTAAGTCTGGTTAAGCGTCCGCAGAGCGAGCTTACCACGGCAGCGTAAGATGCTAGTGCAGCGGGCTGGGTGGCGCAGTGGTAGAAGGGCTACCCCATGTTCGTGAGGTCGAGGGTTCCGTTCCGATGCACGCCGCGTTTTTGCACTTTTACCATAGATTTCTGTATCTGAACTTGTTTTTGGAGTTTGCTACAGTAAGATTTTTACTACTTATTATTTGTCGCCATCTCGTAATTCACCAGTAATGTCCGAAATATGCCAAGTGCGATTTTATACGAAATGTTCATAAAATAACTTCAACACCAATGATACACAGGCGCAAACTGCATGAAACAGTAAGACCGATCACAGTATGGGAAACGTATGAAGGCTGCAGTTTCTTCACATCCTGGCTCATCACATGGGCCGAGGTCTTCCGCGAATGCCATTCCACTCGGGTTTTCGAAACAACCAGGATGTGTCGTCAAATAGCCAGCCTTGTACCACACGAACTCAGTCAGCCTTTCCAGGCGAGGATGGCATGACATCTCATCTCTCGAAGGGACAGCATCCAGTGGAGATCCGCACCTCAGTGTCAGTAGGTGAATGACCACTAGAGGGTTAGCAGATATTGTAGAGTCAGTGTAGGCTGGCGGCAGCAGCTTGTTATGACCGCTCGACTTTGTAAGCATAACAGGGGCGACAATATTGATCGAGGTGGTAGGTCAACTTGAAGATCATGTGGTTCACTCCTGTACTGTGAATACACTGGTGGCACTCACCGACACTAATAAATGGCATTGGAAGCATTTTTCTAGCTTTCTGCCGCTGTTTCATGTTGTTTCTGCGTTAAAATTTCTTACATTGACAACTAAAACAATTTATTGGAGTAAACGTTGCCACAAATAACAAGCAGTAAAAATAATTTACCGTAGCAAACTCCAAAAACAAGCACAGATATGGAAATCTATAAAAAATCCGATACTATGGTAAAAGTGCAAAGACACGCTGTAGCATGGGAACGGAACCCTGGACTTTACGATCATGAGGCAGCTCCTCTACCACTGCGCCGCGCAGTCCAGGACACCGGATCCTTGCGCTACTGTGGTAAGCTCGCTCTGCGGACCCTCAAGCATTGCACCCTCCTACCGTTTGCCTCAAGGATTCGGCAAAAACAAAACATGTTCTGTTACAACTTGGAGGACGGAGATTCTCCCTATAGTACTCGTTCTTGCCGTTCCAGCGTACTATTCAGACAGTTCCCTCATTAGGATATGGTTAGAAAAACAGACCATTGTGTTTAGGATCAGAGACTCATGTTAAAAATGGGAAGTTGTTCAATTACAGGTCCATTGTGTTTCAAGCGTTGCCTACAATGGTTATACGATCAGCAAAGCATATTGTGTAATTAGAGATCAAGTGCGGTTTTCTATTCTGTAAGAACTCAGCAATGTGATCACGTCGTCTGCCCTTACATCAGTTCTGCCCATGAAACGCAATGCGATGTCGCCAAAGCGCACTTTCCGGCATCGGACATTATCCGCATTCGAAGAAGTATGCCCCAAGAAATTCTACAGTAACTGACTAATGAGATGGAATTTCGCGCTGGAAGGAACGCAGGATCTATCCTAGTCCGGAGGCACATAACTAAAAGGTAGGTAACAAAACGAATTCAGACTTACCGAGCGGCGCCTAATGAACGAGTTGGAACCTAAAAGAAACCAAAAACGAACGAACAGACAAAAACAAAAAAATCGCTGCGGTTTACAACCGTATCGGCGGGCAAAGAACGACGGAATGGATGCATGCCGCGTGCTGACCGCCGGCTGACATGTTATAACCAGGATCCAACATGGTGAGAAGGGCAGATAACTTTGCCGGCTTACAACCGCAACAAATGTAATTTTTCGTCTTTTTCTTTGCGACTTTTTCTTGTTTAGTGTCTTATGTTGTTCTGTAGGAGCCGCTCGGTAAGTCTCAAGTGTGTTTGTTACATATAATACTCTTTAGTTATGTGGCCCCCCGGACTAGGATAGATCCGGAACGCACCGCTTCTGCGTTCTCCTTACTCCTTAATTTTAGCAACAGTTGTTAGATGGATGTTTAGTTACGGCCAGAACCCCTGCGCAAAGCAGAACCCGTACACTTCGCTTTCTGTGCGAGAAGCTACGCCTAGCAACAGTTTAATTGTCTAAGACCATCTAGAACTTTTGGGCCTCAAACAACATTTCGAATGGGTCCATCAATAGGGCAGCTCGTGCCATTTCTCAAATATGTAGAGAAGGAACCCCTCTGCTAAAACTTTTAACCTCTATTCTAAGAATAAGAAACGATTACTGCACTGTGGATGGTGGTAACGATGTCCGTTCCTCCACGTGGTGCCAGTGGAAACTGCTCGCTTTGTGAGCTAAGCCAAACACGAACCACGATTCCAGGCGACAGGTCCTTTGACGGGCCGGCCTACGAAGACCCATGTCACATCACACGGCGTACGATGAGTCATGATTTTCGAGATTGTGCTACGACGTCTGCGGGAGCCGACGCGCATTCGCAGAGCCCGGCGAGTGTGGAAAGTATGTGAGGATTCCTGATGCGAGGGCGGCATCAGGGGGCAACTGAACCAGTCCGAAAGTCCCGTAACGTAAGCAGGACCCGCTGGCAACACTGAATGTGGGTACGTTGACGGGCCGCTCGTGCGAGTTGGTAGAAGCACTGCCACGAGGAAAAATAGATTTCTATGCGGTGCAGTAGACGAGGTGGTCCTGCAGCAAGTCAAGGGACATAGGACGTGGCTTCAAGGCCGTTCTATGTGGAAGTCCCAGGACCACCAGTGGTGTCGGAATAATCGTCTCCGAACGATCTGGTGACTCGATTGTAAGCGTCGAGCGCGTTGACAATCGATTGATGAAGACCGTTGTCGTCGCTAAGAAGCGATTCTTCCACTTCTTCTCTGCGTATGCACCGCAGACTGGCTGCTCCGATCTAGCCAAAGAAGAGTCTTGGAGCCTGCTTAATGAGAAGACAGCAGAGGTGCCGTCGAAAGATGTCATCATAGTCGCTGGTGACCTTAATGGGCACGTCGGCGCGACGAAAGACGGGTACAGCTGTCATGGTGGATTCGGTTACGAGTCGCGTAACGCCGATGGTGAGCGTATCCTTGAATATGCGGAATCGCATAACCTCACCATAGTGAACACCGTATTTCGTAAACGCGACTCCCACCTCATTTCATACTATAGTGGGAGCTCCAAGTCTCAGATAGATTCCGTCCTTGTGAAGGATCGCGACCGAAGTCTTGTCACAGATGCGAAGGTCGTGCCGTATGAGACGGTCGCCCCACAGCACCGACCGCTGATCTGCACCCTAAGGACGCCCCTTCAAGGCAGAAGCAGGTCGAGCGATGCGGTGCACCGAGAATCAAGTGGTGGCGAATGAAAGAGAAGGAAGCAGCTGTGATTTCCCTCGTACCGTTGCAGACAGTCACGACTGTAGACGAAAGAGAGCAACCGACGCGATACGCCAAGCTGCAAGATTGGAACTCGGCAGTACGAAGCCTGGACGACGCAAAGTCGACAAGCAGACATGACTGTCGACTTTGCGTCGTCCATGACTGAAGCGATGGCGCGATTACTTTGAGGAAATTTTCACTATGTTCCCTTAGCCTTCCCTTCTATGGCTTCTTTTCACGGTCCCGTCCACAAGATCACCGTGTAGGAAACAGAAGCGGCTCTGAAGAAGATGAAGCTCGGTAAGACGACAGGGCCGGTAAGGCTGGCAGTCGATGTATGGAAGTCGAAGCTCTGGTATCCCGCTGAGTGGTTGGCTGAGTTCTTCAACCAGGTAGTAAAGGAGAGGAAAGTACCGGAGTGTTGGCACAACCGTACGCCGATTCCGCTTTGGAAGAAGAAGGGTAGTCCTGCATACTGCTCCAACTGCCGTCCGATTCGCTTGCTTTCGCACAGCATGAAGATCTTCGAGCGCATCCTCGATAGACGAATTCGTGAAATCGTGAAGCTCTCCGACAATCAGTGCGGTTTTGTGTCTGGTTGTGGGACCATTGATGCTATACACGCCGCCCGACTCTTGGTGGAGAAGCATCGCGAGAAACAGAAGCCGGGGCATATGGCCTTTCTAGACTTAGAGAAGGCTTTCGACCGCGTACTGCGTGAGGTTATATGGCACGCCTTGCGACAACACAACGTACCTGAGGAACTCATAGGCCTGAGTTATACTCCCGCGGGAGCATCCGCGGAAGGGCGGGAATCGCGACGAGATCCCTCACCTGGCCAATCGCCGCGCCCCGCCACACCCGCCGTCCGCGGATCGCTGCTAACAGACGACGAGAGGGGTGTTATACTTCCCGGCCGCGGGAGGGCAGCCGTACGCGGTGCAGTGCACCGCGGAAGGCTGTCGTCCCGCGGAGTTCGGCGCGGGA
This sequence comes from Heligmosomoides polygyrus polygyrus, assembly GCA_947396885.1. Lineage (NCBI taxonomy): Eukaryota > Metazoa > Nematoda > Chromadorea > Rhabditida > Heligmosomidae > Heligmosomoides > Heligmosomoides polygyrus. The sequence goes on from OX377202.1 coordinate 54,898,432, forward strand.
AACGCGCTCCGATGCGACACTAGCCGCCCCGGGACGACGACGACCGTCCGCGGTGCACCGTCCGTCCGCGGACGTCCTGCGAAAGCTTAAGCGGGAGTATAACAAGGACCTTAGTCCGCGGACGTTCAGCGGATGCTCCCGCGGGAGTATAACAGAGGCCATAGAGTGGGTGCGGATGCTCTACCCTTGCCCAGAGAGTAGAGTGCAAGCTGCAGCTGGAACCTCAATGGAGTTTCCCATCTCTGTTGGGGTGCACCAGGGTTCTGCGGTTTCTCCACTCCTCTTGTTGTCGTTATGGATGCCATTACGAGAGATGTTCAGAAGCCTGTACCATGGATATTGCTCTATGCTGATGACGTGATGCTCGCTTGCGAAGATAAAGATGACCTCTATCGGCAGGTGCAAGATTGATGCTACCGCCTGGCGATGTTCGGACCCAAATTGAACGTCAAGAAGACCGAGTACCTAACGACTGACGTAAACGAGTCCGGCTCCATAAGATTGACGGCACTGAGCTTGCACGCACTTCGGTGTTTAAATACATGGGATCAGCAATATCGTCTGACGGCGGTCTGATGGTTGAAGTGAACTCACGCGTGAGTGCAACTTGGTGCAAGTAGCGTTCGCTGACAGCTTGGCGATAGGAAGATACCAGAGCACCTAAAGTCGAAGATGTGCAGAGCCGTCGTACGGCCGGTAGCGATGTACGGCGCTGAGTGTTGGCCTGCGACTAGGGAAGTTGAAACGCGCCTCAGCGTCATGGAGACGAAGATGCTGCGCTGGACGGTTGGAGTCACGCCGCGCATGGACCGCATCCGAAACGATGTTATTCGGCATAAGTTCGGTGCTGCGCCGATAGCAGACAAGATGCGCGAAGCTCGCTTGCGATGGTACGGCCACGTTCTGCGTGGGAAAGAAGACAGCGTGCGCAAGATAGGCCTTGATTTGGAAGTGTCAGGAAAGAGGCCTAGAGGACGTCCGAAGCAGCGCTGGTTAGATACGTTACATATGGACTTGAAAATTACTGGTGTTCACCATGATTTGGTGCTGGATCGGGAAAGGTGGCGTCATAACACCACAGTAGCGAAACCTGCTACGATGCGGGATAAACGCTGAAGAAGAAGAAGACGAAGAAGAAGAAGAAGAAGAAGAAGAAGAAGAAGAAGGAGAAGAAGAAGGCCTTACGCCTTGAAATTGCAAAACTTGTGTGAAGCCATACAATGGAAACGACCAGGACGAGAATGTCTCTTACGTAACGAAATGCTCGGCCACATGCTACATTTCGAAGATGCCAGAAGTTGCAGGAGTTTGACTGGGAGCTACCAGCCCCCACAGCGGACTCGCTGGACCCTGCGCCATTTGACCCAACACCTTTTGGGCACTTAATCAATTCCTGATGGAGAGACACTTCGGTGATCATGCGCAACTACAGTACAAGGTGAAACGGTTCTTCGAGTTGCTTCATTATGGAAGAAGAAAATTCCTGATCTGTCTATTAGATGGGAGAAGGTCGTCGATGGCAACGGTGATTACATTGTTAATTGAAATTGAAGTTAAGCAATAATATTTTGAAGAAATCCGTATTGTTGAAAAACATTTTCGACAGCCTAATCATTTGTATGCGTACTTGGCTACACTATGACCTAGAGTGGATAGCCAATAAATAGGAATGTGGGGAATTTCCGTCTCCGTCTTCCGAATTCCGAGATCCAGGCGTTTACAGTCCTTCCGTCCCGCTTTGTGTTCCTCTTGTTTTGAACTGGAAGCGAACTACAGAAATGGCTAGTGTTCCAGCCTGTGCTCTGTGCATTTTTGAAAGGAACACTGCTCTGCTAATCGGGAATTATTATCCTTCAATCGAGTTAGATTCTAAAAGAAATGATAACAGCGCAAAGGGGAGAATAATGCGCCTATCAAGGCCATGCATTGCGTTCGGGCGCAAGTCCATTTTGAGCTGTAAATTTTGATTGACTACGATTATTAGTTGAATTCCGTGGCAAAACCAGTATTTCGAGGAGCACTTATGATTTGTCCAACGGTGCCATCTTTCTATCAAGAAGAGGTTTCTATATTCGTCATCTGTGAATATTCTAATGGTAGGTGAAGTGTAGAGCCACCGTGTCTTGTCAGTCTTGTCAGTCACACACACACCACCCACCCACACACACACACACCACCCACCCACACACACACACACACACACACACACACACACACACACACACACACACACACACACACACACACACACACACACACACACACACACACACACACACACACACACACACACACACACACACACACACACACACACACACACACACACACACACACACACACACACACACACACACACACACACACACACACACACACACACACACACACACACACACACACACACACACACACACACACACACACACACACACACACACACACACACACACACACACACACACACACACACACACACACACACACACACACACACACACACACGTACACACACACACATACACACATTAAGATACCCTTAGGACTATGGTATGCTACCGCAGAAGTGTCCGCAGCACGTCCGCGGACGGTCTCCATCAATTTGGGACGGCCCCTCGCATTCTCAGACAAATCTGTGGAGCGACCGCCGGCGAAAAGACGAGATTCTGATAGCCCGCTCGACGTCCGTATCCAAACGTGGGCGGAGACGGTTACCTAAAGTGCCGGAGGTCCGGCGGTTCTTCATCGGTTCACAAGCAGTTCGGGCTGCGGTCCAACGGAACATGAGCAGCGGTTCATAACCAGGGCGGAGGAGGAACCATTCCTCCTCGAGGAGGAATATGACCAGCGGTCCACCGGTTTTGGCCAGCGGACCACAACATCAAAAATTCTCGGTTATGGACCGCCGGTTTGCACCGTCGTCCATAACTCGGGTCCATAACTGAAACGTGCGACGTTATGGACCGCTGGTCAGCAGTGAGAGGAGGCCGTACTGGTCACCAGCTGCAACGATGGTCACTGCACAGCACACATCGGATCCGACGCCGATGACGGATAATTCGGGTCCGTGATTTTCTACAAACCCCCGGTAAAGGGTCCAGTGGGATAACGACATTTTTCAAGTCCCGATCTTGGGGCGATTCGGCAGAGGTGGTTTCAGCAGACTATTTTCGAACGATTTCGATGACTGATTTTAATCGGAAATCATATCCCATTCGGATATCCTTTAGACGATCCAAAAGTCATCGGAATCGTTAGAAAATAGTCTGCTGAAACCACCTCTGCCGAATCGCCCCAAGATCGGGACTTGAAAAATGTCGTTATCCCACTGGGCCCTTTACCGGGGGTTTGTAGAAAATCACGGACCCGAATTATCCGTCATCGGCGTCGGATCCGATGTGTGCTGTGCAGTGACCATCGTTGCAGCTGGTGACCAGTACGACCTCCTCTCACTGCTGACCAGCGGCCCATAGCGTCACACGTTTCAGTTATGGACCCGAGTTATGGACGACGGTGAACTTTTCGCCCCCTTCAATGAAAATGTGGCCTGGTGAAAGTGTCCTTATCTGAATCATCCTGAGACCCGGACTTTTAAAATAAGTCACGGATGGTGTCCCTTTTCAGATTTCGTCCCTTTCAACGAAATTCTGGCCTGGTGGAAATGCCCTTATCTGAGTCATCCTGAGATCCGGACTTTTGATATAAGTCACGAATCGTGTCCCTTTTCAGTTTTCGCACCTTTTTACTTTTTGTGCTTAGAAGATCTTAACTAGAGCGTTTTATTGGCTTCGTTATAGTAAAACAAACAAATCAACACAGGCTTCACAGGGATAATTAAATACCTAAAAAACAACAACAACTGGTGATCAAATAACAACAACTGGAGATCGAATCATATCATCTTCAGCTGAAACAAGCAATGGAGGAGGAACAGATCTCAAAATCATGATACTTTCAGCAAACTAAAAAACAAATCTCTAAGCATTGAGAGGCCGCATCTCAGCGATGTGTAATGTGTAGACGAATTGAATTGAGCTCTCTTGGTCGAAACTGAATTTTTTTTTTCGATAGACTTCCCCTTGTTTATACGTAAATAAAAACTGCTACCCTCTGGACAGCGACGGTTAAGTAAGAGTAAGAGCTACTTTAATATGGGAGTGAAATCTTTCTTCGTCGCGACATCGTTAAGATGTGGCCCCTACAAGTAACTAAGGAGGTAAGGAGGATTGTCGTGGGAGGTTCATTGTTAGTGTCGGCGATTTTATTCACTTGTGATGTATTCGGTGCTGTGCAACACGGGCCGCTTGCGCTTCTGAAAAGAATCGTGGATGAGGAGTGCATCGCTTGTTTGCAATAGACAAGAACTAGTTCTCCTCACATTTGACGGGACGAGGGTACCGTCTGGTTTGACGTGGTAGCAGCGTAAGTGCGTCCTAAATGCACATTTTCGGAGCAGAAGGGTGTAAACATGGAGTGGAGCATGACTAGCACTACTCACAGTGCACGCCCAATAGCCTTCCTTGCCAACGATATCCATTCGACCTTTGCCGATTTCAGCCGCCTTAAAAAGTTAGACCGCTCCTCGTCCTTGCTGCCGAGCGTATTCCAGAACCTGTGCAGTGATCAGGATCAAAGCAGGAGTGGAACACTTGAGTGGCTGTCGAAGAGACATGAAAGCTTACAGGCTCCGTCGGGCGACCAAGTCTCGCTCGTGCTTATCAATATCAGGGTTGCCCAGTCCCAACGCATCCATGAGGAAGTCTGAATGTGAAGCACTTCTCGATATCCGATAGACCTCGCATCCCGATTTGCAAGCGAGAGGACCTACCAATGACGAAGGAAACAATATCTTCGGGCAGGTCTGTAAGATCAGGGTCTTTCCCAGCCTTGCCAGTCAGTCTACAAGCGAAACCTTGGATTTCGCGCTCAGGATCGCAAGCCTAAGAGAACTATATGTTGGTATGTGAGTGTGGGGTGGGCGTTAACTGAAGAGCAGAGATCAACAACTCTTACATGCTGGAAATATCGCCTGCAAAAATCCAAGATGAGGGAATAGTGGTCGTTCGGGCCAGGACGACTTGGGCGTTGCCAGCAGGCGAGGAGATCCCCGAAGTTAGCCTTCTGTGAAATGAAGCCCATTTTCGGAATTAAGAAAAAGTGTTAACTGTTAACGGCGGAACCTTGAACGGTGGTTTAGCTTCCATGATCCACGCCCTGTTGAGGTTTTCTACACTAAACCTTCGATCTCCTGGAAGTGTTCCTCTGGACGCTGAGGCGACGTAGCTGTTGGATTTTCCAGGAGCTGCATTCCGTGCGGGACTAATCGTAAGACCTATAAGCGAGTCGATCTAAAGAGGACCGTCAGTGAACGAAGTGTAGACTAAACATTGACTAGAATTGATACGCTTACAGTGGCAGCCATCCCTGCAATGATCGTTCCATTCGAGTTCGACTAATCCACGAATTCAACTCAAGACGATGTCTGACGCCATTGCTGCTTCGCCTGCTCCGGCTCCTGCAGCCACTTCGACCACCGTAAAGAAGGCCAAGGCCACCAAACCGAAGGGTGAGAAGAAGCCGAAGACCACACCGAGCCATCCGGTCTACAGTGCCATGATCAAGGCCGCTATCAAGGTGGTCGAGGACCGCAAGAGAGCGTCGAAGCAGGCCATTCTGAAGTACATCGTCCAGAAGTACAAGCTCGGCGACAATGAGAAAATGATCAACGCTCGTCTCCGCTTCGCGCTGAAGAAAGGCGTCGAGAGTGGTTTTCTGAAGCAGATGTCTGGCGCTGGTGCTGCTGGAAGGTTCCGTCTTGGTGAGAAGACAGAGGGAGCTGCTAAGCCCAAGGTTGTGAGGAAGCAGAAGGAGGCCAGTGAGCCCAAGCCGAAGAAAACCGTTTCCAAGCCGAAGATCCCGAAGCCCAAAAAGCAGAAGCCATCGAAGTCGCCGAAGAAGACCACCAAGCCGAAGGCGAAGACCGCCAAGTCTCCGAAGAAGCCCGTCGCCGCCACCACTATCACCTCGGCCGCCGCCGCTTCAACTCCCAAGAAGGCCGCCGCGTCGAAGCCGAAGTCGCCTAAGAAGGCTGCGGGTACGAAAAAGGCCGCCGCCACCAAGGCCTAGATCTCTTTCTCTTGCTCTATCTCCATTTTTGTCTCTCCTATCCCGTTGGTACTTTAACTGAGGAGTTCGCTCCGATCTCTTGTCTCTTGTACATGGCGCAGTGTCTTCTTTTAGCACTAACTTCTTTTAACACTAACAAGTTGCCACCTTACTGCTCTTTAAAAGAAACCTAGTCAATCATTTTATATTTCAAAAAATCACACAGCAATTGTCTGCAGAATTCGACTTCCTAAGTGGGTTTCAGTTAGAAAATGAACGCAGCTCCTAACTACCCTGAGCGACGAGAGCAGCATGGATGCACAACACCCTGGAGTCATCTCAAAACATCTTAGGCCCATTTTCTAAAGAAAACCCTACTGAAAAGGTAAAAACGTAATCATAGAATCAAAACAATGTCAAAAAGGCGAAATAAACTATGTGTGATGCTTCGCTTCCACTATTCTAGGTAGGTTCACTTCCAAACTAAACCCCACCTAAGAAGTCGAATTCTGGAGACAAGTGGCGCTCACATAGACACGGTTTCTTTGCTCTCGTCCGCTGACGTCCGAGGAGAACACAGAAACCGTGTCATATTGAGCGTTTCACGACCATGTGCAATCTCAGAGCGGGCACCAGCCCGCTTAGTTCCCTTGTTTCTTCCTTATTATCCATCCTCATTGCGAAAACGACGGCGCGAAGACGACGACACGAAAACGACGACGCGAAGACGACGACGCGAAAACGACGACGCGAAGACGACGACGCGAAAACGACGACGACAAGAAGACGACGACGCGAAAACGACAAATGCCTTTTTAATGCCACATGGAACATTGGTAGCGGATCTGTTGGTTTTCAGGTTAACTACTTAGAGAAAGAAGGAGCTGGAGATGGGCTTTGGGTGCCCTCTATTAGACCTGGTGCAGTTGCGTCATCTCCTTTTCCCTCAAGCATGGTGATGTATAAATGTTCAACACGAGTACACATACATACACATGTACGAAGTGCATGAAGCAGCACTGCGCACAATACGGGCAGCGTACAAAGGCTACAGGCTCTCACAGTTTGTTTCCCTCACAGTTTGTTTCCTTACATGGACCAATGACCTTGGAAAAACCATCCTTACCAGGATGTGACGTCGGAGGTGGTTAAAATGAGAAACGAGGTGTGCGGATCCCACAAATTAAGCTATATGGCATCAATACACACTTCCCCTCATCTTTACCTGTCTGGAAATCAGAGGTCTGCTGAACCGCGATTCTCATCGGGGCGCGTTATTGTCTGATGAAACTAATACTGCCCGTCTGTTCACAAAATGCGCTCGAAACTGGAGTTATGCAGTTATTTTGAAAGAGGCACAGCACAGATTAATGTAGCCAAGTAGTAACAAGAATGTATTCCTGTATCTACATTATCCAGCGGAATCGTGCAAAACGGATATCAGATTCGTGATCAGCATCTCAAATAACCCCCCCCCCCTAGACGAAGTTTCTAATTTTTTTTGACCGAAGTCTTGTCGGCGGAGTCGAACCTTCAACTAGTGATAAACATTGTATTTACATTATGATCTCTCGGTGCACTTCAAATCCAACACTTTGCACCTTCTACCAAGTTTCACCATAACTAGCTACACTAATAGGCACTCCTCTATATGTAATATACAATAATAACACCCAATAAATGTATCTAATGGAATCGTTCTTTAACGCCATGAAACTCACCACACACTTTAACTATAGAATTCCTGTTCTAAATACCACTTTCCAGATGACTGTAAAAGAGATAAAAAGCACAACGACAACGAAAGACTGTGATTTGTGGGTCCTCCTAGGTGGCTGAATCGGCTGTGCTGGACTTAACATACACTATAGCTGCATAACTCCAGTTTCAAGCGCATTTTGTGACCGGACGGACAGTATTAGTTTCATCAGACAATGACGCGCCCCGATGAGAATCGCGCACCCCAAGAAGATACCCAAACTGCTCCGAAATTTAGGAAACCTCGAAACCTTCGAGGGAAGAAATCAAGCTGGCCGAACGATGGCCAGCATACTAAAGGACTTCGAATCACGTCAGCTTGAAGTTGACGAAGGCGAACAGCTGGAAGTAGTGGAGAACAAGAAGATTAGGAGGATCCGCAAGATGAACCGATGGGCGTGGGCAAGCAAGTAGTGAAAAACAACAACCAACTCGACATGTGATAAGGCATGACGAAAAAAGAGACGACGCAACTGCACCAGCCACACGAAAATTCACGCACAAGTAGTGAGGGAACAGCTAAAGGTGGTGTAGTGAAAACAGCATCGCCTTATCCTAGAACAACAGCTTGTGAGTACACGCTGTTTGCTTGAAACAAGAAGTGAGAATATGTCTTCCTATAACAGTTTTTCTTGTCCCGTTTACAAGTGGTACTTCACGCAGAAAATCTTGCTATCAATCGAATTAAATATCGCGGCGAGCTAGTTGAATACACTGCGCGATCTCGCTTAGCTTAGTATTCGTTATGATTAGGACATGCCAGGTCAGTCGGACTTAATGCTCCCCCCCCCCTCTGATTAGGACATGCCAGGTCAGTCGGACTTAATGCTCGTCTAAAGCAAGACGGTTAGTATCAATTAAAAACCGAGGTGAACATTCTAAAACAAGACGATTGATAGCAATTAAAATCGAGCTGAACATTCTAGAACAAGACGGTTGGTATCAATTAAAAATCGAGCTGAACATTCTAAAACAAGACGGTTGATAGCAACTAAAATCGAGCTGAACATTCTAAAACAAGACGGTATCAATTAAAATCGAGCTGAACATTCAGAGAGTTTGGTTCGATGAGAACAAGTTGCTAAGGCGCAAATAGGGTCGGGTGGGGGGTCATCTTGTAGGACAGGGCTGCAACCGGATTTTTTTGCAGCAATGGTGTGTTTTACTCCTGCGGTGAACTGAGGTAGGCCATTCCGATGTAACTTCACATACACGTGATTCCCTCCAAGGCGTAAAACCAACAGCACTGAGTATGGGGTAAGCCCCCCCCCCCTCCCTCCCTCCGACCCTATTTGCGCCTTAGCAGCTTCTTCTCATCGCACCCAGGCACATTCAACAGACGACGAGCTCTTAAGAGCTTGTGCCACGAAAAAAATCGAAGGGGGGCCGAACGGAAGCGAACTGTGAGCGCCGACCGCTCGGTGGCGCTCAAACAATTGAATCACGCGCTCGCCGCCTCGCGTGCCGCGACGCGCGTGCGGCCGATCGATTTGGGCGCCGGCGAGCGTTGTGAGCCGCCAGGCACCCGCCGGAGCTCCGCCGTTTGCCCGCCCAGGGCTTCGACCGGCGGTCGACCCCGGGCAGCGCCGCCTCGCGCGCCGCGACGCGCGTGCGGCCGATCGATTTGGGCGCCGGCGAGCGTTGTGAGCCGCCAGCCACCCGCCGGAGCTCCGCCGTTTGGCTTCGACCGGCGGTCGACCCCGGGCAGCGACGCCTCGCGCGCCGCGACGCGCGTGCGGCCGATCGATTTGGGCGCCGGCGAGCGTTGTGAGCCGCCAGCCACCCGCCGGAGCTCCGCCGTTTGGCTTCGACCAGCGGTTGACCCCGGGCAGCGACGCCTCGCGCGCCGGACGCGCGTGCGGCCGATCGATTTGGGCGCCGGCGAGCGTTGTGAACCGCCAGCCACCCGCCAGAGCTCCGCCGTTTGGCTTCGACCGGCGGTCGACCCCGGGCAGCGACGCCTCGCGCGCCGCGACGCGCGTGCGGCCGATCGATTTGGGCGCCGGCGAGCGTTGTGGACCGCCAGCCACCCGTTGTGAACCGCCAGCCGGTCGCGGGAAGTCCGCCTTTTGGCATCGACCGGCGGTCGACCCCAGCGATCCCGCGGTAGCCGTTTTCCTGAATTTTCCTGAATCCAGCCGGGACCGACACCCCCGCCGGAGTTCCCCCCTTTGTCCAGCAAGCCCAAAAGTGGGCGGACCGCCCGGCGGTCCACATTCCGCGTCGATGCGCGCCGATGGCCGGCCGAAGGCTGGGGACACGCCCCCGCCGGAGTTCCCCCGTTTGTCCGCCAAATCGAAAAGTGGGCGGATCGGCCGGCGGTCGCTCCCGAGATTTGTCTGAGTTGGAGCACGTTTTCGTCGCCAAACTTGAATCGGCGTTGTCGACCGATAGCCTTCGCGGTATCGGCGGGTCGGCGGGGATCTGCGGACGGAGGCGGGCGACGATTGGCCAGGTGAGGGATCCCGGCAGGATTCGCGCCCGTCCGCGGACCCACTCGCGGGAGTACACCATAGGCCTTAAGAGCTCCGCACACTTCTGCGGTGAGCGTAGTCGTAGTGTAGAGTGCATCTGCCTGTTCTGACACGACTCATCCATGATGTCACAGGCCCGTCTTCAGACAATTCAAGTCAAAAAACTTCTCTGAACTTACAAAGGGCCCGCTCCACTCATTTTTTGGCCACCCACAGCGAAAATGCGGTGGTCGGCAAAGTTCTCTATATATGTATATATATATTTGTTTATATTTGCAGTCCCCTCCCGTTATAACGCCTCCGGATAAGACGCGACGGTGCGTGGAAAGTAGGTAAGAGTGTAGGGATAACAATAAGTTACCGAGCTCACCTGGTGCAGCTTATGATGTGTTGCCAGAAGTGATCGATTTGATGTTTCATATTGATCACCCAAGGTGATGCACAGATGAACAACAATAATGTTACTGATTCTTCTTATCGCTTCTTTCGACCACGTCTTGCTAGCGCAGAAGTCGACTGTTCCGGAGCGGTATCACATCCAATACAGTACTGGACCCGTCTTTTGAATAGACGCCGCAAAAACCGCGATTTTTCGGTTTTTGCGTCTTTTTGATATAACTCGCCTAAAATTCGTCCATTTCAAAAACCAAGGATATATTTGAGCTCAGGAGCTCGAGCTCTATCGTTTGGTATGCACTGTTCATATGGAGCCATGGAAATGTTCGAAATTAGAAACTTGCGCTCCATCGCGAAGGGCGGTCGCGGGTGAGTTGTCGGTCGCAAGCCGTCGAAAACCGTTGCGTGCTCACAATTCTTCTAATTTGAGGTTTTTTTGAGAAACGCTTGGTACCCTTCGATCCGTCTGTTCGAGATCTGCACAAACGTGTTATCGTCAGACCACCGCGTTTTCGCAGTGCGTGGTCAAAAATGACTGGAGCAGACTTCGAATCCGGTCGAATGTAGTGTTGCCTGGTGTCTGTGTTGTTGTTGTATATGTATTGTTTTGTAAATTTCTCAGTTGTTTCATGGCTATAATTTGACCCATTGACGACCGCGCGGCAAATCGCCTGTCTGGCGCGCTGGGACGCGCAGACGCTCGAATCTCGTGAAAAACTACTTCACGACATTCCGAATGGAACTCCCTCTCCAATATTGGAGAAGACCGGTACAGGTTCGAAGCAAAACATGGAAGATTTGGTGGCTGCTGTAAGAAGGTCTGCAAAGGAAAAGGCGCACTTTCGCCACGAATCGTGCAGATAAGGGGACCGTTTCATTCCATATCTTGATGGCTAGGATTCAACAAATCTAATGAACACTTGTAAACTACATGGTGTAGCAGGTGCTTCACATATTTTTGTCTAGATTGTTTTCAAAACGTTCGCAAGAAATCTGACTAGTTATTTTTCTGCATAATCATTTTTGCAAGATGTGAGCATCTGTTTGTGAGAGGTGTCGATCTTTTGACTGCCGAATCACAGTGCGTTAGCATTGCTGGGATCCAACACCCCAGCAATGAGTTCTTATAAACTATGAAAAAGCGAGAAATGGGCCGTTGCTAACGGTTTTATAACCGCGGGTCGAAATCGGCCCGCGCGGTCGTCAATGGGTAGAGAACCTTCATCACGTTCCTTTGGAACGAACACCATGTAGTTTTTTTGTGGAACACGTCAAATGCCTTTGCGAAATCGAAATATGTATATGACGTCGCAACTGCATTTCTCATTCATGGCACTCGTCCAGTGCAAGCAAGCTGGTTTCCAAAGAACGACCAGGAAAAAATCCATGCTGATGCTCACTGATAATTCTGCTAGTAGAAAGCAGATCAATTATGTGCTCCTTCAGCATTCAAAAATTTAGGCGGTGCTTATAGGACGGTAATTCCGTGGGTTACAAGCTGGCTCGTTTTTTAAAACCCGAGTTATAAAGGAAGGCTTCCAACGTAAGGAAACTTCACTGCGCGTCATTGGTTGATTGAAAAAGTACGCAAGAGAACCACATATAACGTAGGCAGTTTTTTGAAAGAAGAACAGCGCCACGAAATCAGGTGCAACAGATCTTGGCCATTTATTTAACAGATCATGAAGTTTTTCCTTCGAACCCCGGAAAGTCAAGGCCTCAACTTTGGGCGAAAACTGTGGCGGCGTTTTGTCTTCATCATTAAAAAAACTCTTACAAAGGTGTTTGCTAATATAATCGCTTTATCTTAGCAATAATTCCTTCTCGTCTTACCACGAGACTATCTCTACGGTAGGTCGGAACGGCCCAAGCGTTATATATGGGCAGAATCGCCTCTCTCTGGAAACAAGAACATACAAATGTCTCGACCCCAATACAGCTATGCGAGAGTTAGGGAAGGAGGAAGTTGGACCGTAGGCAACGTTAGCCCTCTGCCTGTGTGCAGACGGGCTCAAGTAGGCTGGACGCAGCGATGACGGTCTAGCAGTTTGGTGAAGTGGATAGAGGAGCGGCGTGGTGAGACGGAGTGGCTTGTGGTTCGAGCCTCTTGTGGTGCCGCATTTCTGCATTTCCCAAAATAATCCGCCACAATCAACCAAAGCAATCTGTGTAGAACCGCAACGAAAAAAGACGCTAGAAAGGAAACCTGGTCTACACGTACTATTTTGCTTGCACGACTCCAGAGAATGGAAGTTTCTTTGCCTATGTATAGCCTAGAAAGGTTATTTAAGGCGCTAATCACTTGAGTGAGGTCTGTTTGAAATTTCAAGTGACTACTGGAGGAATGGTAGTAGGTTCTGAAGGATCGTTCAATCAGCTCGCGTGACTCCACCACCGATACGCATGGTCGAGTGATCAGCGCCTTAAGTAATATCAACTTCCCTAGGCGAAAAATTCCGAAGACGAAATGAATAGGAATTTAGTTCCCAGACTCATCGCCTTTCTCCACCGATCATGTAGGATTCTCCTTTCCACGCTGGTACCTTCATCATCATCTACTTAAATGCCCCGGATTGCGAGCTCGCAACAAGGACGACAAACCATGCTGGCTATCTTCTTCTCTTGTCTCGCGGGGCGTGTGGGAAATCGTATGGAACAAACTACTCCAAAAGGAGCGAGAAGACAACCCTTGCTGAGAGCATAATTCACAAGCACAGGCAGCACAAGGCACTGATCACCCACCCATATCCATGGGTGGTGGAGTCGTGGTCATCGAGTTCGCTGAGGCTTCGCGCGGGGACATTATTCAAGGCGCCGACCATTTTTATGTGGTTCACTTCTACATTATAATTAAGTAAAACTATATAATTGTGATAGTCCAATCATGAAGGTATGGAAAACAAAGAATTAGTTTGTTTCTCGTTTCGCACGGGCCCTTAGACAAAACCAAACAGGCAGAGTATCATTCCCCTTGCGCTCATCAGTAAGGGAGGGGAAGGAAGAAGGAGTTGCTGCTGTAAACTAACCTGAGCTCCTCCTGTTGTAGTTGGACTTTGCGAACAACAATTGAAGGTAAAGAAAGAAGTTTAAGAGTTACTAAAAACTCGATTGATTACGGTAGGTTACGATAAATATGGATGAGTAAAGTCACTCACCCATGCTCACCCATACTCGCAGTAACTCACTAATCACTTGTGAAATGTTAAAAACAGATCTTGCATAAGTAATCAGCACCTTCAATAACATATCTAGGCTATGCTTAGGCAAAGCAACTTTTCCATCTCTGTAGTCGCATGGAACAAACTCCTCCAAAAGCCGCGCCAAGACATGGCACGACGGTACCTGTGAGTCAAGTTTCCTTTCTTGTGTGTTTGTTCGTTAAGATTCTACACTGCCTTGGTTGATTGTGGCAAATCTTTCTTAGGAGGTGCAAAAATGTCGCACCACAGGAGAATCGAACCACGAACTACTCCGTATCACCACGAAGCTCCTCTGCGCCACCACTGCTTGACCGTCTTCGCTGTTTTCAGCATTCTTGAGCCTCTGTGCAGAGGCAGTGGGCTAACGCCGCCGACGGCCCAACTTCCTCCGTCTACAACTCTGCGCATAGTTATATCGGAGTCGAGGTATGAGGGGGGGGGGGGAGCAAAAGTAATGAGACAAATTGAAAAAAAATCTTTATCTCTTTATAACTCAATTACGACTCAACGATGCTGAGGAATGTATTTGCCATTAAGGGCAATGACCTTGCCGCCATCGCTCAGCCAACTTCCTGATCCCATCCTTCCGGAACTGCTTGGGCCTGGTGTTGATCAACTGCTCGATATGGTTGTCAAGGACTGCTTGGGTTCTTGTGTCCCTTCCGACCAGGAAGTCCTGTAGGCTCAAGAGATAGAGGTAGTCGCATGGAGAGATATCCGGCGAATACGGTGGGTGAGCCACGTGAACGTAGCCCAGCTGGCCAAGCTTATCCGTGGTTACTTGTTCCCGATGGGGTGCGGCGTTGTCGAAGAGGAGGACCTTCTTGACACGCTGCGACTGAATAAGTTCGAGTCGCAGGTCCATCTCCTCTATTTCGTTTACCATGGACTTGGAGTCCATCGTCGTGCTTTTGGTAAACAGCTTCCAGTCTACCGGTCCACGGGCGCAGACCCAAAGGCTCTGAAGGTGCTTCTCGCCGTGAACATCTCGCCGAACGAAGGTCGGTAACGGGTGGTCAGTCCTCACCCAGACTCGCTGCTTGGCAGGTAGAAGACGTACCTCTCATCGTGCGTGAATATTGAGCCCAGGCTGCTCGGGGTTGGGAATTGGGCGAGATTTGCGCGACACAGGTCGACTCGTAAGACTGGGGTTTCGACATTAGACAGACTGGGGTTTGGCATTAGACAGACTGGGGTTTTGGCATGTTTCTAGAAAAGGCGGAAGTGGTAACTTCTCAGGTGGGCTTCAGTAGGTAGCATACAAACGTACAAATACGATAAGCACGAAACCAGACTCCAGCCACGAGATATATGGACACGGCATGGGGTGTCTCATTACTTTTGCCCCCCCCCCCCCCAATACTTGCACTTTGCTGTTTCCCAGAGAAAGGCGATACTGCCCGCATACAGCACTTAAGCTGTTCCGACCTACCGTTGAGAGAGTCTCCTGATGAGATCTGCAACATGGTCTGAACAATGAATTTTACTATTTAGATACTTGAGGCAGGTTAAGGCTGTGACTGTGCTTCCATTGATCAAGTGCGGACGGAGCCAACGGTCTTCTCGGAAGCGCTTATGATCAAGTTCTACGTAGATTACCACTTCAGAACTAAAGGCTCGAAACTCTCTTAACCGTCTGCTCTTTTGAACTGCTCCTATGGAGCAAACAATCATCACTCCGGGTCACTGCTCACTGCTGGCCCACCCATACCGTCCACAGCTATGTAGTTGCATGTGTCGACATCCAGAAAGTAGAGAATTTGCCTAATACGGGCCTTATAATGAGCAGCTCTCGCAGGTGCAGCGCTACTGGAGGATCCTGAAATATTCGATAAGAGGTTTAAGCGCTGGTGCTCTCTATTCAGTCAATATGGTATCGCGATCAGCGCGATGTAAAGCGCTGGCTCCGCCTACTGGTGCTTTTCGCTCATTGTTGCCGCGCTGAGCGGCGGTTTACTGGAGATAAAGAGATTCCCACTGAACCACCCTCGTTCCTAACCGTGCTTGAAGGCACAGCTGGTGCATCGGCCACACGAACTAAGTGTGGTGCCCGTTATCTACTTCCTGCCATTCGGCCGAAGTAGATAACCAGGCAAGTGATCAGGCTACGGCCCATCACGTCTCCGGTTCAGGCGATTCTGAACGCACCAGAAAAACAAGGAACACAAGCAAAACAGCAGACTGTTCATGTCGCTGTACTTCCGTAAGTCAGCGCTTACACGCGCATGCCATCACCTGCAGGCGCAACTCAGAACTCAGAACATTCGAGTCGTTCACGTCTGAGACAAAGTATCCCCAATGTATCGAAGAAAAACGCGGTTTGTGCATAAAACTGTCAGGCTCACTGCAAAACGCTATTGCCCTGATAGAGTCCTCAAAATCTACGGTGTTATCCGTTCTTGACAGTATTGAGAAAGAATACCTAGATGTGAAGAAACCCGAGAGAAAGGAATTTCTTGAAGAAATGCAATCAATCGCGAAAGAGATTTCCTATGACGCGATTCTCGAGGAGGCCGATCAGATGCTTTCCGCGCTGAGAACGCGGCTCGTCGAGACGCAATATGAGCTCAAGGTGTTACAGAGAAACATATCGGCAGCAACGACTTTCGAAGCGGAACGCGAAGTTCCAGGGCAAGAACGAGATCCTACCGGACAGAACCTTTCAGCATTATGCAACACAACTCAATTCCCCGCTGTCACGGCAGGTGAAAGGACTGCAACAAGCGACGGCCCAACCGATACGCTAGCAGGTGACTTGATACAGTCAGATCCTGTCACTACCGCGCCAGGCCAGCAGACAACTCAGTCACTGATGCCCCCTAGAGTTGCCGTACCAAAGTTCGATGGAAAATCAGACTTCGCAGAATACTGGGCGCTATACGAAACAATGGTGCATAACAACAGAGCAGTGAATGTGATGGAAAAAATGATACTTTTGAAAGAAAGTCTCGTAGGGCAAGCAGCTATGGTCATCAAAGGTATTAAGCTCGTCCCAGAAAACTACCAATGGATGGTCAATACTCTTAGAAAGAAATATGACAACATCACGACCGCACGAGCGCGTATCATCCGACGGCTAGTCGAGCTGTCTCCGGCAAAAGACAACATAGGGGAGTGTGAAGTAATTTTCGATGAAATGCGCGTCCTTGTTCATGAAATGGTGTCCTCAGGATACAACATAATTGATACGCACGACCCAATGTGGATTGAAACGATTCTTCAAAAACTTCCCCGAAACGTGGTTGAAGAATTTCTTAAGGAAAATACAGAACGAGACACCTATACTGTCGGAGAAACCTTGGATCGCGTAGAAACGATAATAGGTCGATTCAAATATGTGTCGGAAAGGTTAAGCAGCACTAACGACAGAAAGGATCGCGATAAAAACCGCGATTACTCGTGTCAGCGCAGAAAACCCGATCACTCTCCTCAGCACACGCACAGACCAAAAAACTGCGTATTTTGTGACAAGCCCAACCACAGACCATACCAATGCCGTAGCGTAGCAGACGTTAGCGCGCGTAGGCGAAAGGTAGTGGAACTCAATCTATGCTGGAAATGTTTTGCCAACGACCATAGCAGTAACAGCTGCTCAAGGGCAAATTGTCCACGATGCGGAAGGGCCCATGACAGTTCACTTTGCAACCAGAATGTAACAGCGCAGCAACACACGATGTCGCCACGCCAACCCAGACCAACGCAAAGTCAGACCTACGCGCACGTAGCGCAACAGAGCCCACCTGTACATCCCGCTCGCGACACTGCGCCATCCACGCCGCATGCGCCAAACAACACCCAGACAACTGGCTCTGAAATGTGTACCCCGTTGTTTAGCGGCCATGCATCGACCGGGGCTCAGCAGACAGCAAACTTCTCGGAACAAATCGTGTTAATGACGGCGGAGGGAATGATATGGAACACTCGCAATGAGGCATATGAAAGAGCACTATTCTTTTTTGACACTGGTGCCCAAGCAAGCCTCATAGAAGAAGGTGTCGCTGAAAAGTTAGCCCTCTCAGTGCATCGCTCTGAAATGTGTTCATTGACAGGTATAGGGGGTGTGAGTGAGACTTTCACGTCTTACCATGTGGATATGAGAGTGCTTACAGCTCATGGCAGAGAACTGCACTTCACACTACGAACAAAACCGAGGTTAGTGAGCGGCTTTCATTCAGTCACTCTTCCCGCTATGGACATCCATTTCATGGAAGAAAATAACATATGCCTGTCAAATTCAAGAATGCGAGGGGAGTATCAAATTCCTCAAGTCCTTATAGGAATTGACTTGTACAGCTCCTTTGTGTACGAAAACGGTTCCTTCCAGATGCCCTCGGGATTAAGAGTTACGAGAACAATTTTCGGGATGGCCGCATATGGGCGAGGAATGTTGAAAAGAGCAATATCTAGGGACTTCGATGGCCAAATGGTGTGTAACACAATAGTCGTCGAAGAAGGAAAGGAATCCGAAATGGTTAGAAAGATGTTTGAGCTTGAAAGCCTTGGAATTGCTACGGAGGAAGGAGCAAATGATGAAGCTACGTTCAGATACCAAGCGAGCTACGCACAATCGATTCAGTTCAAAGATAAATGCGTTACTGCACCTTTTCCTCTGAAGGACAACATTGTCCACTTAAGTGACAATCGCAGTGTAGCGTTCAAACGCTTAGTGGCACAAATCAAACATTTGAACGCACACCCGGAACAAAAGAAATGGTACACAACCATAATCGAGCAATACCTGAGAGACGACGTTATTGAAGAAGTCGAAGGGAACGTCCCAAATTCAGTAGGGACATACTACATGCCCCACTCAGGGGTGTGGAAAGAGCATAAATCGACTCCTTTAAGAATCGTTTTTGATGCATCGTCACACCAACGCGGACGATTATCTCTAAACGACGTACTATTCACGGGAGCTTCCTTCGTGAATAAGATACACGACATAATCGTCCCAAGCCGAGAACCTCCTATCATCCTTCTCGCGGATATTCAAGCTGCATTTACACAGATCCGCATACACGAATCCCACAGAGATCTGTGTAGATTTTTATGGCTTAGAGAACCAGACAAACCCTTGTCCGCGTCGAATATGGTGGAGTACCGGTGGAAACGCGTCCCTTTTGGAACGACAGCATCCCCAAGTATGCTGAATATGGTGATTTTTGCCTACTTGACGTCGGTGAGTTCCCCTCTAGCGAATGAAATTCAACGTTATCTCTACGTTGACAACGTCTTCATGACAGCGTGGACGGACGAGGAAGCAGTTAACAAATACAAGGCCTCAAAGCAAATATTTTCTGCAATTGGAATGAACCTAAGATCATACGTAAGCAACTCCGCCTTCGTAAATTCCCAGATTGCAGAGGCCGACAGAGCCCCGTACAGTCCGATGAAGTTCCTTGGGATCACTTATAATCCAATAACAGACAGCCTTTCCTTTAAAACGGATGCATGTTTTAGCGTGAAGGTCATGAGGGATACGTTACGTCAGCACCACTCAGTGTACGATCCAATAGGTATTGGTGCTCCACTACTTGTTCGACAAAAATGTCTCCTACGTTCTGTTCTTGAAAAAACGAAAGACTGGAATTCTCCTTTGGACAAGGAAACCGTGACAGAATGGGATTTGATTTCCAAAGATGTTGCCAACGCCCACATAGAGATCCCACGTGCAATCAGTCAGTCAGTAACGAAAGTAATGCGCAGAGAGCTATGGGTTTTTGCAGATGCCAGCAGCAAAGCCATGGCGGTGTGCGCTTACATGAAGTTGGACGAAAAATCAGTTTCTACCCTTTTAAGCGGGAAGACCAAACTAGCTCCCAAGAGAAGGCTGCTGTCTATTCCGCGCTTAGAGCTCCTAGCTATCCTTTTAGCTGCGCGGTTAGCGGAATCGATTACAAAAGCGCTACCTAGTGGCGTCACCAGTATAAATGTGGTCAGCGACAGCTTAATCGCCCTTAGCTGGATCAAATCGTCGCGAAGGCTACCGCTCTTTATAACTAATCAAAAAGACCGCATAAACGTCATTTTCAACAGACTTGCAGCACTCGGACACAAAGTATTCCTCTTTCACGTTACAAGTGAGAAAAATCCTGCGGACGCGGGCACCCGAGGAGTCGACAGCGCTGAACTTCAATCTACTGATTGGGTTGGAGGACCGCAGTGGTTACTGACTGACCAAGAGGAATTTCTCAAAAACATAAACTCCATCGATCTGCCAATATGTGAGGACACATGTGAACAAGAAAAGGCAGTTATCTGTACGGAAATCCTAACTTCAGAAGAGACATCTAAGACCCCCTTGTTGGACTTGCGGAGGTTCGGCAGCCTTTCAAATGCACTCCGTGCGGTCGCTCTAGTAGGGAAGTTTGCAAGGCGTTTGAAAGACCGACTTCAACCAACAACTAGTGCCCCAGAGCATACAGCTCTGTCTCAGTTTGACCCGGATGTCAACATCACGGCTAAAGACATCGCAGCAGCCGAACATGTTCTATTAAAACTCGAACATGAAAGTGTCAACCTAAGTGATCTTCAGAGCCGTTACCGCGATAAACGCATAATGAGAGACGAAACAGGAATAATTCGGTGTTTGTCACGGCTGGACAATGCCAGCTTGCCGTTTGATACTCGAAATCCAATTTACATCGCACCTCTTTCAGAGCTGATGCGATTAATCTTAGTCGACTTGCATAAAAGCAACGCTCATTGTGGAAAAAGCCATTTGTTGGCTTTAGCTCGACAGCGGTTCTGGATGATTCGCCCATCGAAGATCGTGGGTGAAATTCTAAAAAACTGCGTTATATGTCGCAGAGCTCATGCCCTTCCCTTCCATACGCCAGATATGAGCCCACTACCCTCAGATCGCGTCTGTCGCACGAAACCTTTCGAGAACACCGGTTGCGACCTCCTTGGCCCCTACACATTGCAGGACCGTTCCAAAGCTTATGTCTGTTTGTATACCTGTCTAACGTCACGTGCAATTCATTTGGAAATAGTCGAAAACCTCTCCGCGCGGGCGTTTCTTGACAGCTTCGTGCGATTCTCATCAAGGAGAGGAATTCCTAAGCTAGTAAGAACTGACTGCGGCTCCAACTTTAAGCTGGGTCAAAGAGTGATCGACTCACTGTTTTCTGAAAACGCAAGCGCGAATGGTTCTCTCTATTCGTACTGTGCCGATAACAGAATCACGTGGTACTTCAATCCCCCAGGGCCACCCTGGATGGGAGGAGTATGGGAGAGATTAGTAGGTTCCGTGAAGGTTGCTCTACAGAAAAGTGTTGGACGCCGAAGACTACATTTTACCGAGATGGTCACGGTTGCTACGCGAATAGAAGCAATATTAAATACGAGACCACTTACAGCTGTGAGCACGTCCGACATCAACACAATACCGTTGAGACCCATAGACTTTCTTCAAGGCAACCTATGCTTCTCACTACCGGCAACAGTTCAAGATATCGATTCAGACGATGATTCATCGTATGAGCCAGAGCAGTTGCAAACGGTCACTCAAGTGAGGGAGGCGCTTGCCTATTCAGAACGAATAGCTGACAAATTCTGGAGCATATGGAATACAGAATATTTAACCATGCTCAGAGACCTGCATCGGGCAAGATTCCAAAACAAGAGGCATGCAGCCAAGCCCGTACCAGAAGAAGGCGAGATCGTCCTAATAGAACACGAGATGATACCCAGAGGACACTGGGCCGTAGGGAAAATTGTAAAACTCATCATAAGTGCTGATGGCAAGGTTCGCTCCGCGTCTGTAAAATTGCCGCACAACAATACGCCAATCCAAAGACCAATAGGCAAACTGTATCCATTAGAAATACGAGCTGCAGCAGCGCCACAGCGAAAACAAAATGTCAACGGGGCGCCAGATGAAACGTCGCCAGCCGCACAGGAGTTGCGGGCCGCAGCGCAGCCCTCAAGCGCAACCTCACCGGCGCCGCGGCGCCGACATGGCATTCCACGTGAAGCAAAAACAAAGGCATACGAGGCGATTAAACGACAACAAAGACAAACGGACGGCGATCAAGCCACTAACATACAAACAGATGAGGGTCTGAGACATCGACGATCTCACAGTTTTTCAGTCCATACATACTTCATGACATCGCTACTTTTGACAGGGTGTTTAGCACAGCCGGTACACGAAAGCATTGCATGTGAAAATGGACAGGTATCTATACGTCCTATGGCAGATTCCTTCGAGCTTTGCATAGCAGGCATATGCAGCAATGTCAAAGGTAATAAGACAACCTTGCAATTTGGGTTACCTGTATCGCCTATCTCTGAATCCATCCATGTAATGGTGCGATACAATGACAGCATGGTAGCTAAATCTTGCCAACCACCACCATTCTGTGAATACAGTTCTGCGTTCTTGTCTAAAAGACTGTTGGCAAATGCTCACTGCTGGCCAGAAGGAGCCTTAGCCTCAGCTGTCGTCATTGCCTACTCTTTGATACTGGCAGTTCTTTTAATGCTGTGGATCGCATCTAAACTGCTTGCTAGGCGCCCATCTACTCGGATGCAAGATGAGACATCCATTGAGCTTCACCCGCTTGCTCCGCAAACAGAAAACACACATTTTTCTCTAAGCACTTTCACTCCCGCACATGTGCCATTGGTAGCATCAGCTCTAGTGTTGTCATTATGCCTGCAGTCCACGTCCAATGCATGTCAGCAAGGTCACATTCGACACTCAGCAGAACTTATCTGCGAAGATCGACACAGCTGTCACTACCAGTATGACAATGAACTCCTATTCAATAGTGCCCAGACAGTGCTATGCCTACAACTCCACCACGGCAACATTAGTGTAGGATACATCAAGCTACGACGCAAAACCGTCAAAATGGTCTGTAGCAAAGATTCACTCTTCTGGACAAGGGACACTTACCAGCACGTGGAATACATAACCCGCTGCCGTGGGATGGGGTCGTGTAAAGGCGATTACTGTGAAAACGTTGCTCCTAATGAAATCATACCCGAGCTAAACAATTCCCAGGCTTATCCAGGGTATACGGCTTGCTCCCTTCAGTGTAGTGGCTTCGACTGCATGTGCCTGCTACCCGTAAGAGCTTGCACCTTCTACCGAGTGTTCTATATACCGTCCTCCACAAAGGCCTATGAAATCTTCCAGTGTGCTAGTTGGTTGTTCTCAGTCACTTTCGACGTAGCAACAAAAATGTACAATGTCGAAGAACATAAAGAATTTACACTGTCTCCATACGTTGCGCATTCATTTGGTGGATTCGAATTCACAGTGATTTCATTACAGCGCACCCAAGTTCACTATCATCAGAAATTCGCACAATCAGCCGGTGAAACGTTCATGCTACCACCTCATTTCACTTTTCCAGTTCAATGCTCCAACGAAAGTGAAGCGAAGCTGAACTTTGCCAAGTGCGAGAATATGCAGTTCTGTAACTGCGACGTTACCGGACATCGACCAATGTGTCACTGCCAACACAATCAATTGGCCTCTCTAAGACGTGGTCATGACTATCTTCTACCACTATCAACACCTGCCGTAGACGTATATGAGGGAGAAGAATCTGTTGTGATCGAAACGTCCGACACTGAAACCGTCGTGGCTATTTCATCCGAACAGTACGTAGAAACCGCACATCTAAACATCAATGAGCCATGTCGCTTAACCGCTGGGTCCCTTGAAGGGTGCTACAGGTGCGCACAAGGAAGTCGATTCCAACTGTTCTGTCATACGTCCATACCATCTTGGACTACTGTTCAGTGTGCGCATCATATCCGTTCAGTAGAATGTGGTCCTAAGAATGTAAGCACCATAGTCAAGTTGACATTCAACAGCGCCATTATTAGATCGGAGTGCTTTACGGTCTGCGGTGAGAAAAATGTATCGGTACCTATCTCAGGTATTCTATATTACCATCCCAAAATGATACCACATAGTGCGCCATCGTTCAACCACTCGGTACACCAACCCCAGATCGACTGGTTAAACGACCTTGATATCCCAGACTTCTCCCCACTTCTCTTGGTCATTCGGAATCACTGGAAACTAGCAATTGCCGCCGCAGGTACACTGGCGCTCTCTCTGCTCCTTACTTACATGTTTGGACCAGTAGTGATCATGTTGTTTTTCCAAGCAGTGGGGAGGATGACTGCGATCATTCTACGCATACTTATTGTAAGTGTGCAGTTGGCGATCACTTTCTCTATAGGAATTGTGAGAATCTTGCTTTCCTTACGTCATTCTTCTCGACGCTGATCTAGAATCATTACACCACATAGACAACATAGCTTTATCATTCCCCCCGTGAGCATGGACGACATCGACCGCGAGCTCCATAGGATGGAGATGGAACGCCAAGTATCCCTCGATGCTCTGGTCCAGTCCGTCGCCATCATCTCTGGCCGCATCGACTCCGTGCTCACTAAGGTCAATCAGCTGCAAGAGGACATGCGTATCCTTTTGGAGCGTTCTACTCCCACGTCTAACTGTATTTTCTGCACCGTAGAGGAAAATGTGGACAGGCACCACACAGCACGCTGCCATCGCTATCCGGATCCGGTAGCCCGCGCCATGCGAGTATCGGAACTGCATCTTTGTGGGCGCTGCTTACGTCCCGAGCATGGAAGAAACTGTGTGGTCAGCTGCACGATATGTCGCGGCGAGCACAATACCGTGCTATGTTCGACTAGACCCGGCCCTCCAGCCAAGCGTCGCCATAACTGAGTCGTCGACAGATCCTCTACGTGGTCGTCAGCCGTCGACTATTCTCCATATTCGAGCCTTCTACTGTCTTCTTCGTCGTCCCGTCCCTGTCCTCCTTGTCGCCGTCTCCTGTTCGCCCTCCCCCTCCGTCTGCCTGCCTTCTTCACAAGCCCCCTCCTTCAACCGTCTCCGCTGCACCCACACCACCGTATTCCGTTCTGCGTCCGTCGTCTGGTCGGCTGCTGACAGCCTCTTATTCCGTAGCTCGTCAGCTCCACGTCACCGTATTATCCCGCTGCGTCTGTCTTCCGGTCGCCTCGCTGTCAATCTCCTATTCCGTGGCTCGCACTCCTACCTGGATCGATCGTGTCCGCTGAATCCGGCCTTCGACCTCGGCAGTTCTATTTCGTCGTATGCGGTGGCGCCGAACGAACGAGAGGAAGACGGTTGCGGTTACTAACGTTCACGCGCACAAGGATAAAGAAGACGGAGACTAGACGGAGATCGTAATAGAATGTTCTTTACATTTCTTAGATTGGCAGATTTGTAGTTTTACCTTTCCCATTTCGCTGCATTCGGTAGACTGTCATATGGTGTTGACCTATAGTCACTTACGTTTGTCATTATTTTTCGCTGAGTCTGGCAGATTTATATTGGGTATCCTTATATAGTCGTTTATGCTTGTCGCGCGCGGAGTATCGCGATCAGCGCGATGTAAAGCGCTGGCTCCGCCTACTGGTGCTTTTCGCTCATTGTTGCCGCGCTGAGCGGCGGTTTACTGGAGATAAAGAGATTCCCACTGAACCACCCTCGTTCCTAACCGTGCTTGAAGGCACATATGGTAAGAAGTTACTGTTATCAGAAGAAGATGTCGTCATTATCTACTTCTTATTTACTATATCGATATTGTTCTTTGTAGGAGGTATCATCGCCTAGCTTCGTATAATTTCAGAGAATCATGAATTTTCGCTTAACAGAACAATCCCCTCCCTTACTTTCTGGATCTCCGCCAGCCTATCCACATAGCGTTTGTCCACCTCCTCTATCTCCTCGCGAATTTCCACCATCAGCTCTAAGACTAGCCGGATGTGATGTGGAACCCTCACTTTCATTCTTTGAACAACGATAAGTTTGTAGAATACACCAATTTTCCAGCGGTTTCTTTCCGATAATTACGGAGCGTAGGAGATCGACATCAGGGGTGCACATTTAACGAATAACAATTTAACGAATTTATTATTATTATTATTATTATTATTATTATTATTATTATTATTATTATTATTATTATTATTATTATTATTATTATTATTATTATTATTATTTGTAACGAATTAACGGCATTTTTCGTTAAAATACATCTTAACGACTTAATGGAAATTTTTAGAAATTTGACGCAACTTTTAACGGACTTTTTTCTTAGTGGGTCTATTACATTTACCCTTAATCTTCACTAATGTTGCAGGTCTCATTCGCCTGATTAGGACTGTTGCTGAAAAAAAAAACTAATAAAATCAGCTAGAATATTTTAATGTTTGCATGAATTTGTTTTGAATTTTTGGAATTGTTAAATGGATTTTGGGTGCGCTTGTAGCACAGTCGGAGGAGGTGCCGGCTGCCACGTACACCCGATACCAGGTTCCTGGTTAGGATTTCCCGCCCAGGCCAACCAAGCCTTCCATTCTGCGGGGTGTGTGAATTGGTACCAAATTGTCTGGGAAGGATAAAGCGCTGACTTGTTCATCGGCTGGCCACCGCAAGTCATTGTTTAGGCAAATACGCATTCAGATCGCCTCCACGACATTCCGTAGAAGTAGAATGCGTGGCGCATCCTGCTGTTGTTTATCACTATCGTTTAATGCATTTTTGAGCAAGAAATTTCTTCGTCGAGCCCACATGCACGTCGACTAACCCACATAGATACTGATTTAACCTTCTCGTAAGATATGGCAAACCTCACTTGGCGCTGCTTATCGCAGAGTACTTTTGCTCGCCACCTGAAACAGTCGAAACGGAGAGAATGTTTTCGGCCGTTGGACGTATGTGTTTTAAACGACTTTAGAAAAACGCCGATAACAAAAATTCGGAGAGCCACTTTTTCCGAACGTTAACACGTTGACGACGTGTCACACCTCTTCTGCAATGTAGTACCGTGTGACACGATGTAGTGTCACGCTACAAACGAAATGGATTGGTTCCACTCATCAGGCACTCGAAAATTCGTGCGTTCGACAAGGCGTTAACATTCCACTGATAGGCTTTTAACTGTATCTTTATTAGTTCTCTCTGTACTTAATCGGCTGGTGCCCACAGGATTGTATATGCTCGTAGAACAGTCGGACAAGAGATCTAGGAAAGGGGGAAACTCCGGGTACCTCCGGGTACTGATCGAACATTTTAAGATGCCTTGTCGGTGATCATCTTGAATGATAATTCCACACCTGTTCTTATTCCGCACTCTGTAGATGATTTGTTGCTGAACGATTGCTCATTTTTCCGTGTTTTTTGATGTCGAACAGTTTATTTTACATTGCAGTGTTACACTCCATTCCTTCAACTTTAGCTTTTGACCTCTTGAAGTTGAAACGTACGAGGTTCTCCTTAATTTTTTTCACTTGAAATAATGGTTTGCAGCTAGTTGTATTTTTTAACGAAATTTAACGATTTACCGGAAATTTAACGAAATTTTTTCGTTAAAAAATTTAACGCATAGAATTTCGTGTGCACCGCTGGTATACTTATGCTCTCGCCAAAATTTCGAATATTCGAATGGCTTCGAATACCGAAAATTTTGGAGCATTCGAAATCGAATATATTCGAAAAACGTTGTTTTTCTGAATAATCGAATTCGAATACATTCGAAAAACGCGATTTTTTGAATATTCGAATTCGAATACATTCGAAAAACGCGATTTTCTGAACATTCGAATTCGAATGCATTCGAAAAACGCAATTTTTCGAGATTTCAGCCTAGAAGATGACTCCCGTAACTGTCGACCTAGAGCAATCCTGGACGACGAGATGAAGGAATTGGTGGAAGCTGAACCGTCCCAAACAGTTCGCGGGGTCGCGGAAGAGCTAGATGTCAGGGAAACTGCGGTTGCGGATGCATTGAAACGCCTTGGGAAGGTGAAAAAGCTCGAAGAGGGGGTGCCCTACGAGTTGAGGGAGCGGAAGAATTGTCACGTTTCGGGATTTGTTCTGCTCTACTTTCACGCAACAATCTGACCCGTTTTCGGATCGAATCATCACTTGTGATGAGAAGGGGATTTGTATGATAAAAGCGAACGTTCCAGACAGTGGATGGACGCCGACGAACCCCCTTGGCATTTTCCAAAGGCGGGCCTCCACCAAAAGAAGGTAATGGTCACTGTGTGGTGGTCGGCGCTTAGTGTAATCCATTACAACTTTTTGGCACGAAGTCAAACGATCGCAGAGTCCTACTGTAAAGAAATCGACGAAATGCACCGGAAATTGCGCCAACTTCAGCTATCATTGGTCAACGGAAGAGGCCCGACTGTTTTTCACGATAACGCCCGCCCACACTTTTCACAAATCACTTCAAAAATTGAACGAATTTTGAAGTTCTGCCTCACCTGTCATATTCTCCAGACCTCTCACCAAACGACCACCACCTTTTCAACAACTTTCAGAACTTTCTCGCTGGTGAAACATTCCACAGTCAGGACCAAGGCAAAACAGCTTCCGTGGATTCTGTCGAATCTCGACCGCCTCATTTTTTCGCAAACGGAATAAGTTCACTGGTCCCCCGTTGGCAAAAGTCTGTTGATTCGAACGGTGATTATCTCGACTAAGTCCGATAAGCTTTGAGAAAGTTATCGTAGTTCAAAGTGAAGCACTCAAAACGCTGAAAAACATCCCTTCTGAAGCGTTCGTTACCCATACCGACCGTAAGCACCCGGGGGAGTTCCATACAACCTAATCATATAGCTTTTGCGGAACCGTAGTTGTAGAAACGATAAACAGAATAGCATTCAGCGACCACGGAGGAGCAGAAGAGCATAACGAGCAGCGAGAGGAAAATCACAAGGCTGACTCCATAAGGCACTGCTCTGCACGAGAATACATCGGACGTGGCACTAGACTGAAGCGCATCCCTGTTGACCCTCACTCTCATCCTGCAGACATTTGATGGCCTATGGTCTCAGACTCCTAACTGCAACGTGAAGGACAAGTAGCCTCCGTTTGAAACACCGTAAGAATCATAATTTCCAAGTTTTAATTGCAGCTAAGAATTCCTACTCTTCCTCGACCTCTTTGCACAGGCGATGATCAGAATCGACGAGGCGCTATCGTAACAGAGATTTGATTCGCAGAAAGAACCATTTCGAAGACCCTAATTACTCGAAAAACCTAACAAGCCTGTTTAGAACACGCCGCTACACAAATTCTCGTTGGGCATTCGAATGACACTTTCCGAGTAGTCGAATAGTATCGGCTTCCCGGGAAATTTTGAATATTCGAACAGTTTCGAATACCGAAAATTTTCGAGAATTCGAATTCGAATACATTCGAAAAACGCGATTTTTCGAATATTCTAATTCGAATATTCAAATTCGAATGAAAATGACCTATTCGAATAGATTATTCGAGCATAAGTATAACCCCTGGTCGACATCGCGCCAAATGTTCATGTGGGTAGCACGAACAGGCGTATTGCCGCACATGGCTTAGAACGAGTGTTTCTTTATTTCAGTGGTACCTGAGGTTCTTTTTCTGACTCCACACTTGTCCAGATAGCAAGCATCCCTTTCGACGAGCACAGAACCTTTTACAGTTACAACGACGACTTACCTTTCCGCAACATAGTGCGCCACACTATAGCAAATGTTGGTCTAAATATTTATTTCATGTACACGGATACTGACTGAGGACATGGAGACGGTAATACATATGGAAACCCGCTCATTCCAAGAGATGCGATGGCTTCACTCAATTAAAAATGGAGAATGTAAGGAGAGAAAGACGTTGAATCTGCGAAATCAGACCGGCTCACATCCCCAGTTTGGCGTCAGTGTTGTGTGGCCTTAGTAGCAATACAGAGGTAGAGATGGAGTGAGTCAAAGAGAACTGTCCTGAGTAGATCCGCCACTGGAGTCCAGTGTCGACAAATCCACGTGAGGATATCGCATCTGAAAAAAATGCAGTGAGCTGGTGGCTTTGCATCTAACATGGTTTTCTGCTTTATGAATTTTGCAAGGATTTCGCACATCGTTCATAAGAACAGCAGCGACATTGTGTTCGCAACTCTGCAGAACTAACTTAAGCCGCGTAATAAAATTCTAGAACGGTTGTTGATGATTAAGGTATTCTAACATGGCTTCGGAAAGTCAAAGGACTAGATGACAATTGAAAAGCGAATCTTCCGTCAGAATTTATGTTCATAGAAGAACAGCATGTGCGAAAAAGTGTTGAGGTTTATTCACGCACTTCCATTCCATAACGGTGTCGAAGAGGATGGAGAAATCTCTACTGTCACACATTGAAACTCTCAAAGATAGCCGGAACGGCAAGAACGAATATCATCGGGAGAATCTCCATCCTCCAAATAGTGACAAAATATGTTTCCTTTTTGTTGGATCCTTGAGACAAACAAGTAGAAGGCATCGAAAGTTTGTTGGGCTAAATTGTCCGCAGTGTCGAAATTACCACGGCGGTGCAAAGCACTAGCGGAGTGGCCTGGCTGATGCAGGGGTAGAGGTGCTGGTTCACGTTATGACGTCGAGCGTTCTATTCCCGAGCTATGTCTCGTTTTTGCACGTCTACCTTAGTGTCTAATTACCATAGAGAAACGCAATCTGAATGTTTTCATCGACTTGGTAAGGTGTGATGTTTTCACTACATATTTTTGTCGACACCTCGAGATGCACCAGCAGTGTTTGAAATACGCAAAACGGCAAATGAAATTTTTATGCCAAGAAATGATACTAAATGTCAAAGTAAGGCATTCTGATGCGAGAACAACATAAAACAGCGGCAGGAAGCTAGAAGACTGCTATATATGCAATTTATTAGTGTCGATGAGGTGAGTGCCACCATAGTGCACTCACATTTAAGGAAGAAGTTCATTATCTTTCCGCGACCTATCACCCCATTGTAACCTTTTCATGCTTGAAACGTCGCACAGTAAGCGTAATAATAAGCTGCAGCTAATACCACCTCCACAATGTCTACGAACCTAGGAGTGGCTATTCACCTACTGACACTGAGTGGTTCTCCACTGGATGCTGTTCCTTCAGGAGACGAGATGAAGCTGTCGGAAAGGATAGTAAGCATCCCACAGGATTTCGAACTACGACAGGCGGAAATCGAAGAATTGAAGAAGTTGCGATTCCAGTCGCATGTCATTGTCCACTACCTTCCCTTTGACTTGCAGGGAAGCGACAATATCTTGAAGGTGTGAAGTGAGATAACACGGAACTCAAACGTGAATGAAATATTTATAAACTTGAAGGTGGTGCCACTGGTGTATTGGCTGCTGTGTCATCCTCGCCTGGAAGGACTGATTATGTTCGCGTGATACAACGCTGACTACTTGACGACACATCCAGACTGCTTCGACAACCCGAGCAGAATGGCACTCGCGAAAGACCTCGGCGCAGGTGATGAGTCGGAATGTGAAGAAAGTGCAGCATTCGCACGTCGCCCATACTGTCCTCGGTTATACTGTTCTATGCGCTTTGTGCCTGTGTACCATTGGTGCTGAAGGCGTTGCTTAAACATTTAATATCTCACCGTATTTTGCATACATGAAACATCGCTGGTGCACCGCGAGGTGTCGGCAAGAAATATGAGGTGAAAACGTCATATCGCAGAAAACTCGGCAGAAGCGTTCAGATAGCGTTTCCCGCGGAAATTCAATGCTAGACTGAAAGTGCAAAGGAAAGACATAGCTCGGGAATCGAACCCTCGACCTCGTTATATGAAGCAGCACCCCTACTCCTGAGCCACACAGGTCGCGCCGCCAGCCTTTTGTTCCTCCGCGATAAGCGCGACCCTGCAGATCTTAACCATTACAAAGTTTCGGTGCTACTTACTCATGTGCTTCAAAGATTCGGCAAAAGGCAGAATTTGTTACTATTTGGAGGATGGAGATTCTCTCTATGATATTCGGTCTTGCCGTTCCGGCGTACCGATGAGACAGTTCCCTTGTTATTTATATAGCCCCCTAGATTACCACGAGCTTTTTTTGCAACGCCCTTCCGACATTGGTCACGAATTATAACAAGAAGGAGGATAAAGGATCAACAAAGCACGTAGTTTAACATGCACACAAAATGTGAGTTCTTCTTTTTTGAGCCTCAGCTTTCCAAGTTTTCCTCCGTAAAGAAAAGTCAGTAAGTCTCCATCGGTAGTTTTTAAAGTTTTAAATGGTGTGTTTTAATGGAAAGCTTAGGTGGTGCGCTGGAGCGTGTCTGGAAATGTAGGAATCGAAGTGGAGACAATGTCAGGAGGGTCGTGATTCAGAATAAACGTTCGCCCAAAGAAGCTGGCAAATACAGTACCGGACATGTTCCTTCGTTCATCCGCCGGAAATCCCGGAAAGGTCAATATAGGCCGCTTTGGAACGGTCCAAAGCGGCCTTTTTAAATACCCTTTTTAAAAATCATGCACTTTTAAAAAGAAACATATATTTGAGCTCAGCAGCTCAAACTCTATCGTATGACCTATAAATCTCAGTAGAGTTGAGCAATGCATATAGGAAGAATCAACCGAGTGGGCGCGACAACCTGTAGAGCGATCGAACGACACGGACGATGACGTCATCGAAAATCGATGTTTTCGAAATTGGCCATTCTTGATGCCATTCGATAGAACGTTTCCTGCTGATTTCAACGGTGCTACTAGTAGTACCGAGAACTGTGATCTGGGCGAATAAGAGCGCGGAGAAAATCGACCGTTACTGTGCCAAATAGGACGCAAAGGCGTGTTCGGAGCACAGTAACTCTGTCGAGATCGAATCGATCTGGCTGCAACTTGTCGATTTTGTAGCCACTAAGACGTTCTAGTCGTGCTCTAAAGAACAGCGATACAGCTTGTGAATGGACGAAGTAACAGCGGCGCGAATATGCAGGCGAGGCTTGCGTGTCGCATTTTTTTCCGAATTCGGTGGACTACTGTGAGAGGGCGGCGAGCTAACGGTCTCAAAATGCGTAAGCGAACAGAGCACTTAAAGTACTTTACGGTGACGGGCTCAGAACTTCTCAGCTGCCTAAACTGCCTTAGCCCCATCTGAGGTTTTAGCGGACTTAGCGGTTGAAGTTTCCTGCCCTCTTAAGGCCCATGCACACTTCTGCGACAGCGCGGCGCGGCCATGATGAAGCATAGGGCCGCGACGTCCGCGGCGCGACAATGCGGCGCGTGCCGCAGGGTGGGGCATACACACTCTTGCGGCTATCGCAGGCGACACCGCGCTGAGTGCCGCAGGCTGGAATGGTTCAAATCATTCCTGGCGGCGCGGCATGCACGAGGACGCCGGTCCCGTTGCCTATGCTCTAAGGCGACCGCCGGATTTCGCGGAGGTAGCCGTCGCCCCAGTTGCCGCGCCGCGGTGTCGCAGAAGTGTGCATGGGCCTTTACTCGTCCATATTTGGGTTCCCGACACCCCCCGGTAACACGGTTTTGATTTGTTTGTTTGTTTTGCTTTGATTTGATTTTGAACGAAAAGCTCCATCGAATGTGTCACTCTCGACCAATTTCAAAAAAAATCGATTTTCGACAACATCGCGAACCTGGGCGACCTAGGCCGAGGCCGGCTGCGCGGACGATGACGTCATCGAAAATCGGTATTTTCGAAATTGGCCAAACTTCCTCGTGCAAACTTCGTCCAAAATCGTCTAGGGGTTATTTGGGCGCTGATTACGAATCCGACGTCCGTTTTTGAAAATTCCGTCGACTTCAGCAGGTAAGTTCCCGTTTGAGGGTGGTCGGCTCAGGATCACCGATCACCCTCAGTTATTGGTATGAGCGGTCTCCTGCCGTAATCGTCCAAATGTACTTCGGCATCGTGTTCGGCACCCCGAATAAGTCCCCGACCCTATCCGAGTTTTTAGCGAAATCGATGATCCTGACCCGACCACCCTCAATTATCCAGAAGAACATCTAAAACCTGCTGTATTCGACGGAATTTTCATAAACGGACGTCAAATTCGTAATCAGCGCCCCAAGTAACCCCTAGACGATTTTGGATGAAGTTTGCACGAGGAAGTTTGGCCAATTTCGAAAACATCGATTTTCGATGACGTCATCGTCCGTCTGCTACGGCCTGAAGCGGTCTCGTCCTCGATGCGAAATTGTCAAAAAATCGATGTTCCCAAAATCGGCCGAAATTGACACCATTCGATAGCGCTTTTCACGCTGACCAAAGCAGTGCCATTTGGAGTGTCGAAAACGCAAAACCGGGCGTGCAAGAACTCAAGAAACTCTAACCGCTACTTCCGCCACTCTAAATTGGCACATGGGGCTAAGGCACTTCAGGAAGCTAGGGAGTTGTGAGCATGTCATCGCAAAGTACATTAATTGCCCTGCTCGCGTAGGCGTTTGTAGGCCGTTAGGTCTCCGCGTCTTCCTGCAGAGGTCGACTGAATTCCGAAAAAAATCGTGTCACACAAGGCTAACCTGCATAGTCGCGCCCCTACCACTTTACCTAATCATAAGCTACACCGTTCCACTTCAGCGCGCTACTACATCGTTTCACTTCCTACAAGACCCACGAGTTGCAGCCGAAACGGTTCGGACTTGACAGAGTTATTGCACTCCGAGCACGGCCGCGTGTGCAATTTGCAAGCGGCCGCTTCCATTGATAGGTTCGATCCTATATGCATTGTGCACGGCGCACTCTAAAGGCTCGCTGGACAGTCTTAGAGCAATTCCTGAGTAGGGCGGCTGCAAATTTGTGATGAACTCCTCAGACGCTCACTTTACAAGCTGTCCCCCTCCCCTCGATTTATAGGTTCGATCCTACATGCATTGTGCATGGCGCACTCCAAAGGCTCGCTGTTCAGTCTCAGAGCAATTCCTGAGTAGAGCGGCTGCAAATTTGTGATAAAGCTCCCGAAGACTCACTCTCCAAGCTGTTGTTCGATCGCTCTACAGGTTGTCGCGCCCACTCGGTTGATTCTGTCGGGCCTATATGCATTGCTCAACTCTACTGAGATTTATAGGTCATACGATAGAGCTTGAGCTGCTGAGCTCAAATATATGTTTCTTTTTAAAAGTGCATGATTTTTAAAAAGGGTAAAACCGTTCCAAAGCGGCCTATGTTGACTTTTCCAGGATTTTTGGCGGATGAACGGAGGAACATGTTCGGTACTGTAAAACCCAAGAGAATTGTATTCATTTAACAGCTCAGGTTACGATATCTGAAGTTTCTATGGTGAACCACATTACCTTTAGATTGTCGCACTTAAAAAAAAAGAAACTCAAACTTGTAATTTAAGGCCCTCACAGCGATGCGAATGAAAATGCACATTTTTTATTTTCTCTTGAAACAACATCAGAATCGTCCTTGACAAATATCGTAACGCAGCATGAAGCAAGGATTCTGCATGACAACAAAAATGCTTTTGCAAAAAAAAAACAAAGAAACATTAGGCCTCTACTTTTCACAGCGACAAAGAGTGGACATCGCACGACTGACAGTGCAAAAACTACTAAATCGACGTTGAAGCCTGCATTTTTTTCGCACCACTCAGCTCGTTTTCTAACGCGGCGAAATTTTCTGCCTTCGATTAGGCTCTTACAGAAAGAATCTTCTCGCGAAAACTGGAGTATCTGGAGACCCCGATTTTCCATGTTTGACTATCGTTGAATCTTGGCATGTCCTTTACTTGTGGGGAATTTTGTAAAGCAGTTGGGCGAAGATGTGTATGGAAACTTTATTCGGCGTACGGCCGTAACCGCCTCCTTCAAAGTCTGGAAAAGTCAAAAAGATTTGAGGAAGTTACTCGCCCGAGGACCACTTCAAGTATCAGCAGCTTGAAAAGTCAGCGACAGAATGAGACGAAAGGGTAGTATGGCAACCTGACTGACCTTATGGACCCCTGGTAAGTCACCGTCGGACGGAGAAAGACGGGGCTGAATGAGACTCTCCATTCGGGTCAGCTCCTCAACGACTTTCTGTTGGCGTTCTCCGCGGTCAAGCCTCCAAAGATCGGCAAATGCGGCCAGGTCCCGGACAACGATCACCGCTCCTCTTTCCAATTGATTGCGGGATTCTTGACCGCAATCCACGACGCCTCCAGGGTCTTCCTCGTTGCGATATTGAACTCACGCGCTAAGATTGTCAACAGCTTCGCGAGATCCCACCCCAACCTCAGGGCTATCTGAAGGGCGTAGAACCTCGTTTACAGAAAGACAGAGAAAGAGGTAAGGAAAGACAGATAGATAGAGGGAGAAAGAGGGAGAAAAGTGGATCCGAACGAGGTTATTCATGTTTGAAGATCCGCGTCCAAGGCGGCGGAAACTTCTTGACCCCAGCTCTCTTGGAAAATGGCGTAGCAAGCAGAAATGCCATGTTTTTAAAGGGCATCTAGGCGATGTAATGTAGTGTGGCTTGAAGGCTACGATCCTTCACCATCAATCATGCGTGGAGCCGTAGGGAACGAACGAAATCACATGGTCCCCATGGAGGCTATTATGGTCGCAGGCTTGTTCACGGCTACCCTAGAGCGAGCAGATCTTCGCGAAATAAAGTGAAATGAACAGACCTTTGCAAGACCTCTCTCTTTGAGCCGTCGCTGGTACTGCTCTCTAGTGGTCTGCAGCACTGAATGACATCGCTCCGGCACTCGAATCACCGGATGGTGGCGAGCTCCAATTTCGACGTCGAGGTACTCTAGAAGGGAAACGCGAAATTTCACTGAAAAAACTGAACAGCACTGTACACTGAGGGCATGCTTTTCGTTATTAACCAAATGACTCAAGAAACGTTGCTGGGCATGGACCAAAGGGCAGACTTAGCGCCAGTTTTCCAGCTTTAATGGAGTGACCGTTTGACGTGTACTGGAATACAATTGTAACGCATGGGTGACACGCGTATGTAGAGCATGTTGAACATTGCACCGCACTAATGGTCAGCGGCAAAAATGTGCGCAGATTGTAGCCGTTGTGCATGAGATATGAAGCGGAACGGGGAAAATGTGTTGAAATTACGATCGACCAAGGGTGAGGAGGAGCCTTTCGATCGAGGGAGGAGGGTGGAGCACTACTGCAACGAATCCCGTTAATGTTAGCAGATGTCGAAGCCAGCGTTGCGTTATGTGAGCTTCGAAGACTGGAAGGGCTATTGCATTCACGAACAAAAAAACGTAAGCATAAGAACATAATGCAGTTTGAAAGGTACCCTGATCACAGGAGTGACAGCTGTCGTAGAGTCGTTCAGTGCGGGAAAATTTTATAGAGATGCGCCACGGATGGTGTCCTCCATTGTTCCGGATTTATTAAGCTGAAGCTTGTCCAGCATCTGCCCACGGTATTCTCCTTTTAAATGGTAAATTTTTCAAGTAGGCCTGCTGACTTGGCCTCAGTAGGCCTGCTGACTTGGCCCCCAAAACACTCCGAAGGCACAATACGTGGCATCACCCACTTCTAATTTTGATAGATTTCGAGGAAATTGAACTAGTAGGAGCACATGAGTACCCCTTGAAGAGGCAAGGATGAAAGATATCTTATCACAAATTTTGAAGGAACAGCTCCTTTCATAATGGTTATTGCTCACGAAACAACAGTCGTGGAGCGTGTCGCAGAACCTTGTGACATCTTGCCCTCAATACCTTACTTCAACCTTCAAGGGTATCAAATCAAGGCAGCTTTTGAGGTTCCAAGACGGCGGACGTCCAGTTCAGTTTTTCAGTTTTTTCTTATATCGGGATGAGCCGGCCGCCGATTTCAGCATGGAACCAGTTGATGGTCTTGTTAGAAACGATTCAAATCAGCTTCTTTAAGCCTCAAGTGGCTGGTATCGAGGTTGTATACGGGTGAGTGCTGATCGGTCCCACGAGGTGTGGATGTTGCGTTCGATCAAACGGCGCCGGTGGTGTAAATGCGTAGAGCGAGCATTTCTGCCCGGTGAGAGGGCTGGCGCTAGAGGTTTTGATCGCAACGAAGCACCGTTATGACAGCTTACAACCTCGATACCAGCCACTTGAGGCTCAAAGAAATTGATTTGAATCTTCTGAGATTCATTCGCACATCTCTCTCGTTCATCTGCTGACCGTATCGCTTTAGCAGGAAAACGCAACACTTCAGCATGCGCTTGGATCGTTTCATAAATCTACGTTAAGAGGCATCTGCAAGAGGCGGTGAAATGACGGCACTGCATTAGGTTGTAAACAGAGTTCTGTCAGTTTTCGCGCGCTTATGATATAAAAGCGTGCTAAAGTTTAATCCCTTATCAACCACTCAATGTTTTGTGACCACTAGATAGCTGAAAAACTGGTCTTTCCAACTGTATGTGCTTCTTGAGAATCGCTAGCATCTTTAGAATAGTACAACACCTTTTTCCAACCATACGTACTACGTCTCTTCGCGCATCTGAACTTTAATGACTGCAGCTTGGTCGAAAATTGAAGGAGGCAAATGCAAATGCGGCAGCTGAAAGAAGAGTGGACGGTGAGCAGGAAAAATTCTTACCGTTAGATTTAGGCAGTTATTGGAGGATCATGGTGGTTAGAAAACAAATAAGGGCCTGACACAGCCGCACTAGTTGAGTGTAACTATAGAAAGAAAGCAGATGTGAATAATGAAAAACGGTCATTCAGTTAGATAGCTAAAGACGTAGACTTTAAGCATATCGTAACTGGCAGCCATTTCATGTAACCTAAAACTGTATAAAATGCGCATCAGCCAACACGCGGCAGTCGACACGCGCAAACGGTAGGGGCCCATCTTCGAAAACGAATCGTGCGGGAGTACTTCTTCATTAGATTGCAGTTTTATATTGAGAAATGATAATATAGGTTGGGTACAACCGTTCTGATTAGTGCCTTCCTATCTGTGAGCCTCGGCAGCGCGACAGGAGGTACACCCGCCCCCTGCCGGGGGCGTGGCGTCGGGAAGTACACCGCTGTTCTGCGGAGCAGAAACTTTTGTTTTGCGTGTCAAAGGTTTCGTAAGGCAGCCGTTGGACTTTTGGTGAAGCCTAGGGGGTTGGGGGGGTAGACTGAAGGTACTACATTTGGAGCCTATGAATGGCAGCGATTCAATTCTTCTTGCACGACGACCCTTCTGCACCCTTAATGGAACCTTACGTAGAAATTGAATGCACGCCAGATCCAAAATCTTCGTCATGCTATGCATTCAGCAAACCTTTCCCTAATCGAACGTTTTCTTATCGAACATCCAATTGCTTTCTTTGAAGAAAGAATGCTTTCGAAACAGCACGATGTCAAGTTCGCCTCTCATGATTTCAGTCGCCATAAATCATCCGATTTGTAAGAAAGTGCGATCCCTTAATATGCGTCACACCGAAAGTGGTGTGGCGCACATGATAGTTCTTAGTTTGAGTGAAAAGGTTCTTCCTGAGCCGAGTTATGATGTTTTGCTTATGAGCTTCGAAAATTGACAGGACTTTTTGTTTACAACCTAATAGAAGCTTTCGGGCTGCCAGGACAGTGCCGAAAGGCTGGAAAACTCACGCGAGTCACTTCCTCGACGGTCACTACGTGGCAACTGTGGGGTGAGTAGTGGCGACAGGTATCCGTCGAAGACAAACTGAGTGGGTCTGTCCGGAATCAGCGAGGAGCAGTGGAAAAGAGGGGAGCGGCAGACCTAAACCTCGAGAGGCGCTTGAAAGTCGTTTTCGATGGAGTCGATGAGAGCAATGAGAGCAAAACAGAGGAGCTTACCTGAATCGGTGGCTTGGCAGCGATGTTCGACGAGTGCATGAAGTCAGTCATCTGCTCCGGAATGGCCTGAAGCGCCTTCTGAGCGATGCGAGAACGGTTCTCTGAACCGGAGTCGCCAGACTCGAGTATATCATCCAAAGCTATGAACTGAACGAATAGAATATGTAACGACAACAACAGCTCTCGGGCCAGGTATTGCTGTACCTGCAAACACGCCCTCGCGCCTTCCTTTCTCTTGGAAGCCAACTTGATCAGAGGAGAGAAGTCGGCACTTCCGACGCCCAGAATGACAATGGAGAGAGGTGCATCGGCTGCGCCGGCGACGGCTGTGCTTAGCTCCTTAAACATGAGTGCTGAGTCGTACGTTCGAAAAAGGTTGTGTAGCTTTTATCAGTACATTTTGGAGTTTTCGTTTATTTTCTCTGTTTACTACGTCTGTGATGAATTGCAACTTGAGCGTAAGATGAAAATAGAAAATAGTAAGACCTTCATATCTGTCGGTATTCCTCGAGTGAAAATGGCAAGTACGTGGTAGTGGAGGCCGCGAAAGCCGGACCGATGCGACAGCCTAGAAAATCTCGCCGTGGTGGAGGACAAGGAGATCTGGGACAGCACTTGAGCAGAGCATCACATGAACGGCTCACTTTGTTGCGTAGGAAACGATCGGCGCGAATTTCGCAGTCCTCATTGGAGTCACCACTGCCTGCGCCTTGCGGTACGCATCGACCACTCCGTCGAGACCGCGGCAGATCGGGTCAATGTTGAAATTCTGATATAGATGTCTCGTAAAGACACAAGTGAGTGAAAGCGGCAACGATTTTCAGTGAAGAGGCCGTCATGAGCACTGCAGCAGCCGCTCGCTTGTGTGAGCATCACAATTCAATTTCAGGAATTCGGGTGGTAACCAATAGATGCTTCAATTTTTAGCTCTCAGGGCACTCGTGGCCTCCTTCATGCGAGTATCGTCTGGGCAGCGACACCAAGCACTCAGATTCCTTTTAAGTTGTCATCTACATTTGTCGACGTAGCACCCGCATGCTTGTGTGCTCGTGAGCGGGGGTCGTGAAAGTGACTCTCGCTCTCAGCGTCAGGAACTACCAGAAAGGCGGGAAGCAGTCGCAGACTTCAGATTTGCCGCAACTTGCAATCCCGGGGTAGACTCCACTTACAAGTCACAGCAGAGTGGCCAAAAGGTTTCTGCTCTCTGGACGCACATAGAGACAACTGGTGTGGGCGCTTGAAGGCCTCCGCACACTTTCGCGACGAGCGGCGTGCGGCGAAAACGACGAGTCATCCCGCTCGGCGGCGGCCGCGGGCGCCGCTGATAGCTATGACTCATCGAGAGGCTAGAGCGCAGACAGTCTCTGCCCGCGCCACTGGAGAGGTGACGGCGATAAGGATCCACACCATTATCGCCGCTACCGCTCCGGCGGCGTCGCCTCCACCGCGTCCCCGCCGATCGCGGAAGAGCCGCCGACGGCGAACTCTGCGTTCCTGCCCTAAGGTTAAGGAAAGGACCGCGGCGTTGCCGCAGAAGTGTGCGGGTCCTTAAGACGTGGAAGGCGATATTTCCTTTCACCGTAATTGATGACTCAGTGGACTTCAAGGACAGGATAACAGAAGAGATGGATGTGCAAGTTTTATTGAGGGTGAACGTCTAATTAAAGAGGACACGTAGGTGCAAAGCGAGTGGTATCAGCACATAGGCAACACTGGCCGACTACGGCATCCAAGCAGGTACGGTACAAGTTGTTCCGCCCTCTCGACCTCCCAGTGGATCTGAGCATCACCGATACAACTTGCACGGAGACCAGACAAAGACGCGAGTTATCGAAATGGAACTCCCTTTTTTCGATTACTGACGATTTGAATGTTTCCAAAAAATTTCGGGTGGCGTGCCGATTGGACCTTCCACAGTGTGTGGTCACGTCAGCGCTACCAGGGATGGGCAGAATTTCTGTTTTCTGATTCTCTGACCATCTGCTCTTGAGACCCGTCTCCACCTAATCCTATCAAGGGCGTCGTATGCCGGACGCCGACTTCGACGAGATTTCTCTTGATGACGTCATTCCATCGTTTCTTTGGGGCTCCTCTCGGACACTTTCTTGTGCCTCCAAGTCTAGGACCAACCATAACCACCCACCCCCAACCCCCTAGGCTTCACCAAGAGTCTAACGGCTGCCTTACGAAACCTTTGACACGCAAAACAGAAGTTTCCGGTCCGCAGAACAAGAATCAGCAGGGGGTGATTCTCTGGTATTTTCAGAATATGTTCGTACCACCATAGGCGCTGCTCCCTCATCTTCTCTCTCCTATCGGGGCTGTCTCCATCACTGTCCTAACATCCTCATTTCGCACTATGGGTCCATCCACATGCGCTCCTGAGCATCCTCATTTCCGTAGCGTGCAGTTGCCCTCGACCGCCTTATCCAGGTTCCAAAACTCACTGGCGTAAACACTACGTAGCAATAACACGTCAGACGTAGACGTCTTCACGGCATTCCGAAATGCAGGAAGGTGGTTTTTGTTGTGCGTTTCGTTACACGTTACTTCATCGAGAGGGTCGCGTTTTATTTGAATGATGGTGTAAATGATACTAACATGCAGTAAAGTGAAGTGGAGAAACGTAAAGTACATGCACTACATCTATATAAGTACCAGAAAGCAAAACCCTTTGTATGAACACCAGAGATGTGCGGAAATTTTTCTGTAAAAAGCCGAAGACGAAAGACGGAACGGAAACGCTCAAAAATGGTCGGAAACCGGAGTACGAAACACGGAAACGGAAATGACACATGGTC
Source organism: Heligmosomoides polygyrus polygyrus (assembly GCA_947396885.1). Taxonomy (NCBI): domain Eukaryota; kingdom Metazoa; phylum Nematoda; class Chromadorea; order Rhabditida; family Heligmosomidae; genus Heligmosomoides; species Heligmosomoides polygyrus. The sequence continues at coordinate 54,940,735 of OX377202.1, forward strand.
GCCATTCTTCCAAAAATTACATCCAAAACGGCGTCAGAAGCGGCTTCTATTGCACCTTTTCTTGCTCAGAATTTTGCGGGCAGCAAAATCTTACACAGATTAATGCTCATACTCATCATAAAATAATATAACGAAGCATGAATTCATAATATTGCTATGATAACCTTTTAGCTATGGCTAGAGCAGTAAATGAAACAAATCCAGGGTCTTATCTCACTATTTCTCACTACTTCAGCATGCAGTCTTTCCATATCTAGTTCCTGCGAGGGCTTTTCGCTGACTTTTTAGATGCTGATATTTTTTGAACGGTAGACTTGACCGACTTAACCAATTGAGGTTACTTGCAGACCCGCATCAAAAAAACTGATTCGGGTGAAGTCTAGAACTGGAGTAGCCATCCTGATGATTTTCCGACCACGAAAGAGATTCCTCTCAACATTTTTAGAAACCAGTGGCATCATGGATGACGTGGTGACTGCACAGATATCTGCATATTCAACATTAGCAGTTACATTGTAATCACCAAAACTAGTACTCAGAATTGATTCTGGGATGATAACTGGATGACTGACTAGTCGCGATGGATCCACACTTCCACAGGAATATTCAATCTGTGCCAGCCTAGAAATCCTACGCCCAAGGTGACACAGCTGGACACTTCCTAGATGGTTCTCGAAGTAATAGATTTGTTTCAGAGTTCCATAAGTCACCCTAGTCAATCAAAACAATAGCTCATGGTAGATATTCGTGATGCTTCATTGAAAAATGAATCGCATAACTCCATATGGATGTATCACACCTAGCGAAATTAAAAATTGAAATTTGCACCTTTGATCAGGAATGCTGATGTAATCTTGGACCAGACAACCGCATGCCACAACCTTCACTGAACTGTTTGTTCCATGATACTGCACTATATGCTTACTAAGCTATTTGTAACTGGTGGATCAAGAATTCTATGATCATTCAAATGTTGAGTGCATTTTCTTAGCATACAGTGCATACATAGCCTTTTTGGCACATTAATTTTGCCCTGCACCCAGCCGTTGTCAATTTTAAGTGCTTTTTTGGTAGTCTAACCAATTTCAAGAATAATATCACTAGAGTTGTCAAAAAGTGTTTCTCTCACAATTATATGAAGGAGAACTTTTTTAATTGATAAGCTGATGGTGTTCAATAGAAACCGTGTGGAACAGTGCCCATTTCCGTTTCCGCCTTCCGGCGCAAGAACAGGCGGAACACGGAACGGGACGGAAGAGCCCAAAATGGCCGGAAAGCGGAATTGGGAACACGGAAACGGAAATTCCGCACATCCCTGATGAACAGGATGAACATTCCAGTAATATAAACGTGTTTGATGCAAAAATGCAAAAAAAAAAGAGAAAATGGGGAATGCATCTTTGGCACAATAGACAACCTCATCTAATTTAGATATCCTAACCAAGAACCTAGAATCGGGTGTGCGCGACAGCAGACACCTCCGAGTGTGCTTCGTGTGCTCAAACAGAAGATGTGGCTAATTAAATGAGGTTAGTCTACAATGGACTTGTAATAGCACACAGTCCCGTGACTGCAAAACGTCTTCAGATGTCGGCATGAACCCGAGCTGCGTTTACCAGCATTATAAAAGAAATAGAATAGTTCCAGCTCTAGTAACGGACAAAGGACGGCACACGACATACTCCGCGCGCCTCTGCAGTCGGAAATACAGCACGTGGAGGTGTCAATCAGCGCACACTGGATAGGATTCCCGTCATTTACGGTTTGCGACGCGAATGTCACAAGTCGAAGCAGGGAAACAAAACTCGCCGCATATCGTAAAATTGCTGGGAATAAACATCGGTCCCTCGTCCCCGGGCCAAAAAGGCCGTAAGTTCGCCGGCAGTAAAGAGCCGTCCTCTAATGGCACTTCAAGTCGGCTTTAAGGTGAGATTGATGGTGCTCATTGCTACCTTTGAAGAGACGACATCCTCTCGTAATGACGTCAGCTCACGAAAGCGCGCACACGCAATGCTGTCAGGCGATGAGCTTATGGTCTCTGCGCAGGCTACTGCGCGATCTTCCAAGGATAACGAACCGCCTCGTCAGCTTTGCCTTCGAGACGGTTTCACAATCACCAGCACCATAAACTGTTCCTCTCTTTCTAAGACTGGAAGCCCATTTCCTCACTACCACACCGGTCAAAGAAGACACTTGGAACGAATACGGCTCTGAAGAAAAGCAGAGGAAGAAGCGCGCGGCTCAAGACACCGACATTCCATAGACACATGAACGTACCAAGTGAAATTCGTGAGCTTCTTGAAACGTCGGCGGCGTTTTCGCTCCCAAGCCGAACGCGGCGAACAGTCGATTTCTGCAGCATTGGGGGATTGCTCATCAGACGCGTTCTGCGATTGAAGCAATGTCAAAGAAAGCAAAAACCAACGGCGTATAGTCCTTGAGGATGCCGCCTATGGCGCGAATTGCCATCTGCACGTCGGCGTCAAATCGCTGCTGGTCGCAGATGTTCGGAGAGCTTTCCGAGGCGAAATTTATCGCGACCTCGTAGTGCAGCTGAGTGCTAAAAGAAGGTTGGCGAGTTGCGCACAGCGTCTGGCAGGCTATCGAGAAAACAGTGGATTACAGTGGTGGAACAAATCACCTATGAACGGACATCTATTTTTGCCCCTAGCCACTCAGTCCAGTTTGACGGGATAATGTGGACGTAAATTGGATGTGAATTCAGCCTATACGATGGTGCTTGCTACTCAGTGTTAAAGCGGTTTGCGAATACAGGGTGCGTAAAAAGTATTGACGCACCAAACGTAAGCCTTAGAAATGAAAACACGTTATAAAACTTAACAAGTTTATATACAACATGTCAACAATGATCTAGCAAACAGAACAGCGTCACCTGTATTTTATGTAGGCTTCTTTGCAGCGAATGCAGGAGCGAAGACGCCGAGGAAAGGCATCGACGTTGCGCCGAAGTAGTCCACGTCGATCTCGTTCTATGCTTTGACCTCCAGTGATTTGATACTTTTGTGCATTCAACTTGAAAAAGTGTTACATACTCTTCAAAGACCTCCGATGTGCTAATTCTGGCGGAAGGCTCGCTGCAAGGGACGCGCATCCGGCCAGTATCATGGTTTGTGCCATTCATCACAAACGTCTCTCGTTTTCATGGATACAAGAGTGAAAATAAACCAGTAGAACTATCTGTATTGATGTTCTAAAGAAGCAACTGGTTCCTTGGCTCGAATCCCACCTCGTGAGTAAGCCGTGTGTGTTCCAGCAGGATTAGACTCCTGCGCAGAGTCGAGGATTGTTCAGGACTGGTGCCGCGCCAACTTGAAGGACTTCATTTCGGCACAGGAACGACCTCTGTATAGACCGGATTTGAATCCGCTGAATAACTGTATACGGGAAGTTTTGGAGAACAAGGCTTGCGCCACTTCCCACAAAAGTATGAAGTCAGTGAAGGATGATCTGGTCAAAGCATGGAACGAAATCGACGTGGACTACTTGCGGCGCACCGTCGATGCCTATCCTCGGCGTCTTCGCCCGTGCATTCGCAGCAAAGAAGCCCATATAAAATACAGGTGATGCTATTCTGTTCGCCAGATCATTGTTGATATTTTGTATATAAACTCGCTAAATTTTATAATGTGTTGTTACTTCTAACATCTACGTCTAGTGTGTCAATACTTTTTACGCACACTGTATAATGCGAGTAGGAGCAGGAACGAAACCAACCCATTAATCAAGCTGACAAGAACAGCAAGCCCGCACTGAAGACGGGATGTTCTACCGGCTCGTGTAGCCTTTTCGCGACATCAAAGGTAAACTCAGCAATGCTTACCCACTGACGATGTAGTCGAGGAATGAGAAAAACGAGACGTCGGTGAACTTCACCAACTCCATTCGGCCGCTGTTTTCGTAGTTCTAAAGAAATTAAACATCCTTCCTAGAATGTAAAATAGCTTGTAGGGAGAGAATGGAACCTTCTTCTCGTGCTGTTTCTTCTCGTTTATTATGGCGTAGACGTTGTCCGGTCCAGGTCCGTACTTCATCTTGGCGTACGTTGTCAGAAATTTACCAATGAATCCTTCTGAACCGTCGACATCCCTGTACATCACCCACACCTCCAACAACCTGAAGTGGCATTGTTGCGCTCTCCGGAGGAGGGCGAGAATAAAAGGGACTGCTCCAACCTGTTCCTGTTGTCGGCCGCGTCCTGTGTTCCGAGCTGGAATTCGGCCCACTGGGGATGAGAATGGTTCTTGATTGCCTCGCTTTCATAGAGGAGAACCAATTCGTCTTCATCTTTTCCCTCTTCCAGGCGAAACACCTATAACGACGACGCTGTGAAACTGCAACCGCTGAAAAGCTAAGGCTACACAAAGAGCGTGAAAAAATAGGCGCAATAGGAACGGCCGCTAGAGAAGGTTAGACGAAGTAAGAAGACCTCCCTTGAATGGCGGAAATAGTCACGGGTAAACACAAAGCGCTAAAATAATAGATTGGAAATGTTCGTAGGCCGTAAAAAGGTGTTCAGGGTGCGGGGTGGCACTGCGTAAATGGAAGTCTCATCATTAGTCAACAGAACCGTACGAGGAACAAGTCTAGAGGCGTCTACCCTGCGTCTTTTTCGTAACTGTTAGCCTATCCGAGGTGTCCTTCTACAGTTTTACTTACCCCACGACCGTACCAAAAAGGGAAAATTGTTTCAGTCCTCGAAATTTCTCTGCCTAGCTTTTTTGATTAGGAACTAAAGTGGCTTAGCAGTCATCTATTAGATGTGCCTTAATGAACCAGCTCGTGCAGGAGGTACTGTAAGCATCTTTACATAATCGAATAGCCGTAAAGGGTTCACCATGAGAACCTGAGAAAAAACAGTTTACAGCTCTATACCAGTCGGTGTGGAGTAATGTAAATCGGATTGGAGCAAAGGTCTGAACGTTATCGTTAAAGGCACGGGCATGTCGTGTGGGTTGCTGCTTTATTCGAGCTAAAAGCGTAAAAGCAATTATGCAGCCATAGGGGTAATCTTGCGGTACATAACAAATCGTCCAGCTCTTCATCGACCCCCCGGCTTCCTGTTCCTCGCCTTCCGTTCTTGCTCATTCGAGAGGTGCTGGATTTGGTGGTGCCACTCTTCGTTGTAGAGCTAGATAGTTGTCCCTCTTTCGTTGCCATTTCTCTCTACCTGGTTGAAAATGGCGCTAGTAATACAAATCCCAGACTAAAACGCAGACGCCACATCCCAGACTAAACAGTTCCAAAATTTTTATTGTCTAAGCAAATGCATCACAACGGCGGCACAAATCAAGGAAAGAACAAGATATACTGGACGAGCGACGTGACCTTGCGCCCTAAACCTTAGATTTGCCGCAGTGGAAAACTTGCTTCACTGGGTCTCAAAATTAACTTTGAAAACTTCGCTGTCTGAATTCAGAATTTCAGAAAGCTTTGGATTTTTCCAGTCAGAAGACGAGCAGCGCATAGTTTTCATCAGGGAATCCTTTCATCAAGGATTTTCAAGCCACTGCTTCCAGACGTCAGTGGATCGTGCATGCCACAGCCAAAATGGTCAATGTGGTCGCCCGCAACTACTGCATTCACTACAAATTCCGCCACCAACTCTCGTACTCTCATCTAACGTAAGACCCGCCTTCCGATGTGGAACCAATAAGCTGTGGAGACATGGAGAGCGTCATCCGAATCACCACATTTCTTCACTGATCGGCTGCTTGGTTGACTCGGTAGTTCTCCAGTGGCCGGAAGCTGGGTGGTCCGGATTGGATGTGTGTATTCGAAAAGGACGCATTCGAGTCCACGGTTCCATATGGATCTCTCGCGGTTATTGTTCGCCGTTGTTTTCTCAATGATGCGGCAACAACGAAACGCTCTTGATTGCTGTTTGAAGTATGGAGAACCTTCATATCCGCTCTTACAAATATGATTTTGGTGATTAAAACTCTTGAATCAGACGCTAAGTGAACCCCACCCACCCTTTACTTTGTGGGCAGGATGCTAGCCCGGTAATACCATTAGCGGTGGTTACATTCAATAGCTCATATTCGTATGAGCTTGAAAAACATGGAGAGGCGAATGAAAAATTTTTAAAAATTAAAAAAATGTGGGAGAATCGCTTAGGCTTTGCTTCTAGTTATTCTTCTGTACGATCGTGTATTCTGACAAATCGAGATTACCGATTTTCCTTTGAACGGGTTTTCGCATAATCCAGATAGCTCCTTTGGATGGGATATCGCGTTTCCGACATTCTCTGCATGATGTAGAATAATAAAGCGAAGTTGTTACAGGATGTTTTGTTGTGATCAAAACTCTTGCGCCAGGCGGGACTCGAACCCGCATCTTCTGCTTTCCGGGCAGCGATGTTCATCCTGTAACAACATGTAGCCTCTCTACCAGCCGCTCCAGGCTTAAGCAAGTGTGTTCACGCATTGTTACTAGTAAGGTCTTCAGCTTAACCGGTCCCATGCTGATATCAGCGGCCGGCCCATCCCGTCTCACGCGTGGGTGCTGACAGACCTCGAGGATATCGCGGATGTTATGATGCGGTCAAACAGCGTCGGTGGTGTAAGGCGAACATCGCTGCCCGGAAAGCAGAAGATGCGGGTTCGAGTCCCGCCTGGCGCAAGAGTTTTGATCGCAACAAAACATCCTGTAACAACATGTAGCCTCTCTACCAGCCGCTCCAGGCTTAAGCAAGTGTGTTCACGCAATAAAGCGAAACTCTACGACGGAACAAGGCTTCATTTTCCATCAGCCAATATATGTGGATTTGACGTCAGGGCGCAAAATATGCGGCTAAATTTCTAGCGAAATTCATTTTCTAGCTCAGAATAGTAATTCTAAAATTCTCTCTATGCACGCAATCTTCATAGTTGCAGCCTTTTACGGCATACGAAGCCACACTCCCGAGAAAGTCTCCTATTACAATGCCTGTTCGTTATCACGCCTCCGGAAAAGGCGCGACTCCCGATATTAGGTCTATATTTTCGGGACCCGGCCAGCTCACCCTTTACCCCACACGAACCAGCTCCGTTTAAGACGTGCTGGACAAAAAGCTACTTCACTCTGCGTTCTAACTGGACACGGATGTTCAGGGACGTTGAGACAGAAAACTCCACCGTGCCGAAATACGCATTTAGTTAGCGTGGAACCTTCCAAAGAGGTTCAAGTTGTGAATGACTGCGACCAGCCGATTGGAGTGATACAGCTGCCAGCAGTTGCCATTGGCTTGTTCCACTAGGTTTTCAGGCTCTTTGGTACTTTTGAATTTTAGCTATTCGCCGGTCATGACATAATTTAGAATCCTATAACGCCGGCACATATTACAGGCTCAGTATCGAAGGCGTGCGCCCTGGGTGCAGATTTCGGAGGAAGCCGTAAAAGATTTTGTCGAGTGGCGCATTATACTCCACAAGAGATGGAAATCAAACAGTAAATTCCAATAATATTGCTATTGATTTCATAAGCATACGAAATGGAATCATAGCGAGCGGGTTCGAACTCTCGGCCTCGTTATTATGAGCCCGCCCCGCGCCCCTAGGCCACCGATCGCGCAAAGCCTCGAAGAGGAGAGCGACTGCTGCACCCGCTCTACCGTCGTTCAGACCTACCGCTGGAATATTCCGCTGGCTAACCTCGAGGAGCCTTGAACGCGCCCCTGAGGAAGACCAGAGCAGCGCTGGCCTGATACGCTGCATGTATATAGGCTCGAAGTTGATTACGACGCTCTTCGCTCAGATACCCGCTGGGAAGACTGGCGCCAACATACAATCGCTGCGGGCCGCGCCGTGAAGCAGTACGAACGTGGAAGATGAGGGTCTTTATAACAGGAAATGCTTGCTGCTTGTAGCTAAAACGGCTACAACAGTAGAACCATGCAACAGCGCATGCATTACTGAGAGAAATAGTGCGTAAAAAATAAAAGGATGGCCAGCTCTGGGTCCTAAGCCTCAAGCATATGCACACTTGTTCTCATTATCTGATCAGCGATGAGATAAGGAGCACCTACCCGAAAGAAACGCCAGTTTCGTCCCATATCATATCTTCTTGTCAATGGATCTTCCGTGCAGCTGCACAATAATCGGCTGCTCCTTCTCAGGCATTTGTGCTAAGGTAGATGACATTGGCAAGAGCTGGACGCTCTACGAATTCTTGTTAACAAAGCTGGTTAGTGCAAGTTGAGAGGTACCTGATATCACAACGCTGCCGATCATTTGCAGACTCTGCCTCGTGGTTTGTAGAGCTTGAGCGATAGAAACCGATTTGCTGTAACAAATGTCGACTTCAAAAAGACGAAAAGATATGAAAAGGACCAACTTCTTCATCAATTAATCCTTTGGGTGGTCGGTCAACCAGTCATTCTACTTACAGTGGCGAGAAAGCACAGGGTGTCTCAAAAACGTATACACTGTTTGAAAGGTGATAACCTTGCTCACAGTAAAGGTACTGAAAAGTTAAGGGCTCACATGAAAACATAAGAAAATGGAAATTTTCTGACCTATGAGCGATGTGGAATGCTACATGCACTCGTCCAAAATTTCGCGTTTTACGCTCGACTGATTGTGCTTCGCTTAAATACTTGTTATAATTTCTTCACAATGTGTGATTAATTTGTGCTTCTTTTAAGATTTAAAATTTAAAAAAACGCAGTAATGCTTGCGAAATTTGCAGGGTGTCCTAGAAAATTCGCATAGTGTTTGAAATGTTCTAACATCTCTTCTAGCGAAGATTTTGAAGATGCTTGAGACTCACACAAAAGCACAGGGTAACGAAATTTCGGCGGGGTGTAAGTAGCCAAAATTGCGCCACACCCCCCGCCTAAAGCACTGATTTCTGACACGATTGATGATTTTGCATGGGCCGAATTCTTGTTACAATCGTGATACTATTTGGCTTCATTATTCTGTGCTGTGTTTCTTTTAATGTTTTTCTTTTCCCAGTAGCTGTAATTATGCCGATTAACCTCTCCATTCAGCTTGAATGTTGCTTCATCAGTACACAGAATCCGTCTTGGAAAATGGGACTCCTGCTCACATTTAATTTGTACAATCAATAAACTCGCATATCACATGTCTTTCACGTGATTTACAAGTTCTAGAATTTAA
>OX377202.1:54950056-54976392 GCA_947396885.1 Heligmosomoides polygyrus polygyrus
AACTTCATTCGGTAATCGTGCGTTCCACACTGGTAACAGCGAGTTCGGTCCACACAGCGACCCAGGTAGGACCCTCTTCTTCCTGTTTTCTCACCTATCTCATCCTCTTTGTCGTTCTCCTTAGTTTTCTTGCTTTCTTATCACTTATGCTACTTCAACTTCTCCTTAGTTGGTGATGGCCACACCTTCTAAGACAGAATAAATCCTTCCTATCTTTATCTCGCTCCTCTTTTGACTCTTTCTCTTTTCTCCTTATGCTTCTGCGATCGAATCGAGCTTTTTTTTTGTCTCGCGAGCATAATTTTGTTCCGGAACCTTGTGGTCGATTGTTTGACCCACGAGTAATTGACGACAGATATCCATATGGAAAACATGGAATGGCGTATGACGCCTCGGTTGTGGACGCGATCGCAGGATTTTGGATGATGTGGTTCATGTCGACATGGGGCCGAAGAATGCCCTATAGCTTCAAGCGGTTGTTTTTTAAATTTGTTTAGGAACATAGCACTGGTTCTGGTCGGCCTACCACCCCTGGATCAGATCTTTTGTTAGGTTATTTTTCAATTGACTTTTTTACATGGCACCCATAGCGCCTTCAAAAAGGCCGGTATGGCGCAGTGGAAGTCCTGGTCACTGCCCCTGGCTCTTTCTGTAGACCCTCAAGAATCGGATGATGGAACCACTCCCCCTGATGCTTAGCGTCAAATACTCTTTCCAGGCTTATTTTTCTTTGAATAGGCCTTATTACTCCTTGCTACCTTGTCCAGTGGATAGGCCTTCTCTGCTTAGACGTCTCCGGCATGCAGTTACGTCGGTATGCACTCGCGCCTAGTTCAGTAACATCTTCGGCTCGAGAGAGCGCTATTGACGGGCCGCCTCACAACATTTTCGCGTTTCTCAACTTATCTCAGCTACCATCTTCGTTGACGTCTCATCGATTTCTGCAGCGCTGATCTTGCAGCAGCACTGCTCTGCTGCGCCGCAGCCGCACAGACGAACTCTCCGCAATCTCTCCGTTCCTCGTCACCTACTCGTGCTACACCGCCGCAGACTCTTCCAGACGTGAAGCTTTTATTTGTCAGTATGGCATTGGCTTCGTGTATGACTTCTTCATGCTTCCCGGGTGGCTTTGCATTAACACAACGACAGCTAATATTTTCTTCGTCCCAGAGAGCTACAACTGCTGCCGGCTTGTGCCCAATGTCTCGACCCTTATAGAACTGTACGGATACGGCACTCAGACGGCATCCCTCACTCCTCCGTGGACGACATCTGACCACGTCCTTATCGGGCGGTTGTCGGGTCACATTTTAGGATGTTTTCAGGTCCATCGATGATTGACACTGTCGTTCGCTTCCATTCTACTTCTCCCTTATAATGGCACTTGTTTCGATGATCCTCGGTGGCTGGTCTGTGGCTCGGTCCGGCATGCTTTCTTGCCGCGTCGAGCGGAGTCGCAGGTAGTCAACAAATCAGTCGGTCGTCGGTTGTTCGAACTCAATACCGTATTTGCTCCCTCGATCGAAGGTACCCGTCGCTCCTCTCCCTCCGACGGCTCATGGATCACAGTCGCTGTTCGGGACTTTAAGCTTCCTCTTTCCCTCCGCTACACTCCTATAACATTTCACCGGCTCTTACTATCTCTCACAACGTAGACTTAGTTTCAGCGAGGTGACCGAAAAGTCAGCCTTCGCCTGTTCTTGACTGCATTGGACCATGAGAAGGTGATGGATCATTTCGTACGCCTCTACACAGCTTCACGTGGAAGCATGGGATCTTGTGCTGCATCTGCACCACAGGTGAGCACTTGGACTTTTTTGTCCTTTTTTCCTTTATCCCCTTTAAACTCTGAGTATCTATTTGCTGTCTCTTGGTTTCCGTTTCCATCGTCCGTTATATTCTGGCTTTATACCTCCGCTTCAACTTTCCACAATTCTGGGCTTCGGGCTCTTCATCTCGCAACGGCAGGCAGCTCCGCCGCCTTCACTAGCACAGAGCACAATACTCATCCAGCTCTCCAGGAAACTTACTCCCGTCCCCGTGTTGCGGCCCTATTGAGCTCGACATCTCCCAAGTGGACATCTATACCGGGATTGGCCCCTCGGGCTTCTCTCGTCCCCATGCATGTCCTTTCGCTGGCCGAATCAGAGCCCTTCTTTGTTTCCCAAATCCCGATCAAGGCAAATGGTGACAGTTAGCATTAATCGACGCTGGAGCTGGTATTACCGTTGCTGCTTGGTCCATCTTCCCGCTGCTTCGAATCTTGCACCTGTAAGCTAGTATGGTTGCGGCTGCAGTTGACACGGCCGTCATCCCTGTCCGCTTGGCAGGGTGTTCCTCCGCCCCCATTCAGATCAGCAACACAGTTCGGTTCCGCATGCGGTTCATTTCACCGAATGTGACTGTGTACCGCGCTTCATAGACGCATACAACATTATACTCGGCAACATCCTTCATATGCTTCCTCGTGGTTCGCACAACTGTTTCAGTGACGGCGAACCCTTTCCTATGCTGTCACCTTCTTCGGAACCGGCCTCTTCGGGATTAGCGGTCTCCGTACACACCGCTACTACCGTTTTCCTTCCTTCAGCCTTTGAGGACGTGGATCGCTGCTCTTCTAAGACGTCCCACGTTCGGATTCGGCAGTCTGTTTGAATGGTATTCTTTTGTTGTATTTTTCGCATTCCGTTCCTTCGTTCGGCTGTAGTGGCTCCCTCTCCAGGTCAAGTTAAGGAGCCTCCGCCTATAGTCATCGATCTCTTCAAGACTAACCTCTATCCGAAACAACACGCTACTTCTCCTTCGTCCTAGGCTTTTGCACCTAGTTCTGATTTCCGAGGCGCATAAGCACACAGTTCCCTACGAGCGCATGCTTCAACTTCTGCCACGCACCATTGGTGAAATAATGTCGTAGCCTTAGCCCACATCTCCGTCTCGAAATCTCACCACCACTCCGACAAAGGTAAGTCCAACGCCTTCCTATATCGTGGCACTATCCTTCTGCAACTCCTTCCTTTTCAGAAGCGAAGCAGGCTTTTGCCCGCCTATCTGACTCTCGACTCTCTCCGACAATGGATTCAGCAGCGCCCATTGGCGTACGTGTACGAGTCGCAACACCTTCTTGCGTCCTTACACTCTACGGCGCCCAGGGAGAGCTGCAAAGACACCTTACCATCGTTGGTGTGATTTTCCACCTGCTCGGCGTCCTCCGAATCGATACCGTTCTCACGTAAGCGACCGCGAACGGATGGCCCACAAGCGCGACTCCTGCGCTCATCGGTATCCGACCTCACCCAGCCAAAGCACCTCTTCTGGAGTTAACACCACCGGGCTACAGGAATGAGTTCTCCCATCTCCATCAGTGGAGCAGTTACGTTCTTCCACGTCCACCGCTCCCTAGTCTCTCAGAGAATATGGTAACCACGCAGCTTTCCGTTCACGTGAACCCTCACATCTCAAGCAGAGGATACTTGGGCGGTAGTTCGTTCGTTCTCTCCGAGGCGTGCACCACCGTCTCTACCGTCCCGCTAGGCGGTTCTCGCATTACCTGTGTTCAGTGAAGCTCAGTGGTTTTTGGTCAACGTTTAATGCTGTTCAGGCTGGCTGGTTCTGCTTTCTCCGTCACCCGCCTCCAAACTGACGACAGGCGTACTCAACGGCTGACTGCCGTCGTGCTAATACGACTACAAATTCGACTCTAGTTGCTCTAAGATGTCCGTCGCTGTGCATCCTAGTAGCACGTCCGGAATTATCCTGCGAGAACTTCACACGTCGGGCTGCACGCAACGCCGTCAGCACATCGGGCTCTCGTCTCTTAACACTCAGTCCTGCCGACCTTCGTCCATGTGGCTAGCCTCAGGAGAACTACCATCAAGCTACGCAACGGCAAATGACGCCGTTAACGTCATACTGCATGTGCGGTTTCCGTCGATCATATGCATGACCACGGCATCTCTGCTCAACACTATGGCCGAAGGTGAACTGTTTCACGGGTTTTCCACCGCCAGCACGATCAAAGCCTTCTAAGTCCCGGATCCCGCTTTAGTTGCCATCGCTGCTCGTCCCCCGCTTGCTGCACATCCTTTTCGATGACGTCTTCCAGCCACAGCCGCATTTCCATTGTCCGCGTTCTTCGTGACCAGCCCAGCTGAGAGCCACAGCAAGAAATGGACATCGCCGTCGTCCTGACCTCACGCTCAGACGTCATCCTGACCACTGGCGAATTCTGGATGATCCCAAAAGTATGAATACCGCGATCACTCGATGCCGCCATGGACAGTTCTGGAACGTCCCGGCGCCGCATACGCTCCTTAACTTGGAGACGTTTGATGCAGTGGGCCAAAGAAACAGGTATCGTCGTCAGCACCGCCGCACTTTCTAACGCCTTCGCAGAGTCGGACTACCATTTAGGGTGAGCAAATATCCTTTTTTGTTTCTGATTTCCTTATTTTTCATACTCGTCCGAGGACGGACGAATCTGAGGTTAAGGGGAGGTGTAAGCTACAGCGGAGATTAGTCGCGCTTAGTCAGAACACAAACACTATCGTTCTCATGAGCATTGTAATGTAGTATTACTGTAGCATTCCTAGATCCCATCAGAACATTCCATTTGCTAATCCGTCTTTATTTAAGGACCACCACTGCGTGTGTGAGGCAAGGAGGGACAGGTCCGCATCACCATACCGATCCACGACACGGCTCGCACTACGACCTCGGGCTCCAGTGCACTTCCCGGCTCGTGCCCTGCTACTTGACTCCAACCACGACGCCATCACCGGTTCTGCTATCTATACCTATCCTGATTGGTTACGGAAAATCGTTCTAATAAACTTCATTCGGTAATCGTGCGTTCTACACTACATATATACACACACGCTCCATATATGTATATATATATGGAGCGTGTGCGTATATATGGATATATATGGATATATATATATATATATATATATATATATATATTGGGTGTTCGTTCCAACGAGCTTGCGGAATGGTAGATTTAGCATTCGCTATCGCAGAATTGGGAGGAAGAAACATTCTTTAATGTTCAACAATCTCTTTAATCGCTGCGCTAGGTGGATAGAGTTGCTCCCTCCGGACGTATTTGAAGCTGAAAGTAGCTCTGCATTCAAAAGGCATTTGAAAAGGTATGACCTTTTCCAGTCGTTGGGGAACTGTTAATTGTTTGGTCTTACCGAGTTTATTTCAGATAAGCTTTATGGCTAGGCTCGCATGGTGATGGCTATGTTGTTGAATGCTACTGATACAACAGCTGCAAAATTTCCATTTCAACACTGTGATGCTATGTGTGATAGATGCCCATAGAATTTCGATGACTTTGCTGATGCTTTTTTTTGTTAACTGGTTATACTAGGCGATGGCTCTAAATTATGATTTCCCTTTCACGTTGCCTTGCTTTGATGAAACCACACAGTTCATACCTCTTTAAATACTAGTGCAATGTCAAGTTTTGGTTCTTAAACGATACCACGCTTTCGCCGCAATATTGGTATGATCACCTTCTATCACAGCTCATGGCCCTAGACCATAGCCCTAGACTAGGTTGTTAGTTGGGTTAGTTGGTTGGCAAGAGAGGTCAAACTTGAGTAAAAAATTTTTGAAAGTTTTTGCCATTCTACAGGCTTATTCGCTTTTTACGTTATCCAGTCGCGGCTATAGAAGCGACAATGGCTGTCACTGAAAGAAGCCTTGTCTCGCCTGAGCACGTAAAGCTACTACCTGACGCTTGGGTGTTGACCAGCCTATAATGTTGCTCGAGAGTGGTTTGATTATAAAGAACAACGCTACAGCTGAGCTGCTTATACAAAACCGATTCATTCTACTTTCTGTGTTCTATTCTAATATATTGCCGAACTTGCCTTCCAACAATGCCTATGCTTCGACACCTCAAATTTGTTAAAGGGATTGCCTTGTAGTACATATTGACTTTGGACTACATAACCACACCATCTCATTGTGCTCTATATTTCTCAGTCTTTAAGTGTAAAATGAAGGCACGGCAAGGTAAAAGGACAAGCGGATTTCTAGTGGTTTTGCACACGAGTATTTAGAGTACGCTTTTAGTATTTCACTTTGCAACATCGTTTGCGAGTGCTTTTTGATTTTTTCCTTCGTTATTTTTTTATTAATTGTTTGTGTTTTGTTTATCTTTTGCTGTTTTCTTGTTAGTACTGGATCTGGTTTTAGACTTAGTTAACGATGTGAGGTTATGCGCACCTTTGAGTGCAGTAAATAAATAAATAAATAAATAAATAAATAAATAAATAAATATGCGCTTTTGATCTCCTTTAACATAGCCATGGGAAAACTTCATGAAACTTCTTACAAATCTTACCTTTTCATATTTTTGCGGACAATCATTCTCCATACCCAGCGTGTCTGTGCTTCAGGAGAGGAAAAATACAAAATGTGACGGCAAGCTTTTTAGCAACTTTTCATCAAAATTGGCCATTTACGTCATGACCTCAAATAGCCAGAGTACGTTTGGTACTCAAGAAAACAAAAACGTATAATAATGAACACGCACTTCTTGCTGACGGCAGCAGTTTCTCTAATTATGGAAATGGGCTACTTTTGTAATTTCACTACGCAAGAATGACGTCCGACAATTATTGCTTTTTTCAGAGAGCTAACCTCCCTTCGCAGAGTTCGTTCGTCAGCTAATGCTTCCGATCGTGGTTCTAAAATGACTCGTTGGTGTTTCTTTAAGCCTCCCGACCTTAATTTTGAAAGCAGATAATTAGAAGGGAGCACCTCCCTTACCCATGAAGCAGGACCGTCTTCGATTTCATTTTGCGGACTGACACCTAGCTCTCCCATGCTCACTACAGATAAGCCTTTCAGGAACCCTAGAAACCTTAGAAGCCTTTCTTTGTGCATCAGCCTCGATCAACTATGACTCACCGAACCAAATCCAGCTAGGTAGACACGAGGATGTCAAAGTTCAGGCCTGTCATTTATACAGTACCGGACATGTCTTGTGATCGTTGGCCGAAAAGATCGCGCCGGTAGGCCGCTTTGGAGCGTTCCAAAGCGGCCTTTTTGAATAACTTCTTTAGAAATCAAGTATTTGTGAAAATAAATATGAGTTGAACTCAGCAGCTCAAGCTCTATCTTTTGGCATATAAATCTTAGTAGAGTTGGCCCGACAGAATCAATCCAGTGGGCGCGACAACCTGTAAAGCGAGTGTTTGAAGAGTTTTATCGGAAATTCCCAGCCGCTCTAATCAGAAATTGCTCTAAGAACGTCCAGATTGCATTTGGAGTGCGCCGTGAACAATGCATACGGAATCGGACCAATCAATCGAGTGGGCGCGGCTGCTCGCAAATTGCACGCGACGTGCTCGGAGCGCAATAACTCTGTGAAGAGCGAATCGTTCCGGTTGCGGCTCGTGGATTTTGTAGGCAGTGGAAAGCTTAAGTAGTCCGCAAAAGTACACCGTTGTAGCTTCTAAAAATGCGAAATTATAGCGGTGTGGAAATGCAGGTTAGCTTTCTGTGACACAATTTTTTCCAAATTCAGTCGACCACTTGTGGGAAGACGCGATGAGCTTACGGCCTACAAATGCACAGGCAAGCAAATCACTTGAGGTACTTTACGACAAAGTGTTCATAACTTCTCAGCTGCCTAACCTGCCTTAGCCCCTGTCGCCGTTTTAGAACGGCGAAGGGCAGAGGTAAGGTTTCTTCAGCCCTTACTCGCCCACATTTGAGTTTTCTACACTCGTATTGGTACCGTTCTGTTCTGCTTGAAAGGTTCTATCGAACGGAATCAATTTTCCCCAATTCTGGGAAAACTGATTTTTGACAATTTCCCTCGAGGGCGATGGCGTTCTTCAACGACATCAGTCCACAGCCATGCCTGCTCCTCGACGCTGGGTCGACAAGCAGGCATGGCTGTGGACAGATAATGTCAGAGAGAAGTCTGAGAAAAGAAACGGCTCTATCACTTATTCATCGGTGATAAAACAGTCCATGGTTGGCGGAGTTATCGAGAAGCGAAGAAAGCGGCAAAGAAGGCAGTGGCCGCTGCTAAGGCCGAATATTACGCTGATGTAAGCGAAAAATTGGAAACGCGCGATGGTGAGCGTTATCTTTACCGCCTCGCCAAAGCTCGCTGTCGCCAAGCAGAAGACATCGAAAAGTTCCTTGGCATTAGCGATGAGAACGGCCATCTTCTGATGGATCGTAAGAAGGCTGTGAAGCGATGGCACGACTACTTCGAGGAAATCTCAAATTTTGAATTTGAACATCCTGCTGTTCCTTTTGCATCACCTGTATACGGCCCCGTTCAGAAGATTACAGTGAGCGAAACCGAAGCAGCTCTGAAGAAGATGAAGTCAGGTAAAGGCCACTGGTCCCGATGATCTGCCAGCCGACCTGTGGAAGTCGAACGGCTGGTGCCCTGCTGACTGGCTGACAGAGTTTTTCAATCAGGTAGTTGCTGAGAAGAAAGTTCCCGAGAGCTGGCAGCAAAGCACGACCATCGCGATTTGGAAGAAGAAGGGCAGTCCTGCGGACTGCGCTAGTTGCCGACCAATTCGCCTTCTTTCGCACACCATGGAAATCTTTGAGCGAATTGTCGAGGGACGTATCCGTGATGTCGTCCAGCTTTCCACAAACAGTGTGGTTTCGTATCTTGCTGTGGCACCGTTGATGCCATTCACGCCGTTCGTCTTCTGCTAGAGAAGCACCGCGAGAAACAGAAACCGGTGCACTTTGCCTTCCTGGACTTGGAGAAGGCCTTCAACCGCGTTCCGCGAAATGTTATATAGTACGCGTTGCGAGAACATGGTATTCCTGAAGAGCTTATTGAGTGAGTGCGCATTCTGTACTCTTGCCCAAGGAGTCGAGTGCGAGCCCCATCGGGCACCTCGACGGAATTTCCCATCCCTGTAGGTGTGCATCAGGGATCTGCGCTATCCCCACTGCTCTTCGTCGTCGTGATGGATGCAATATCACGAGATCTCCAAATGGCGGCACCTTGGACGTTGTTGTATGCTGACGACGTCATGCTTGCATGTGAATACAAAACCGAACTCGAGCGACAGGCGCAGGCGTGGTGCGATCGCTGGGCATTGTTCGGACTCAAGCTAAACGTCAAAGAGACGGAATACTTGACGACGGATGTGAATGAACACGGATCCATTAAGATCAGTAGTACTGAGCTCTCAGTTTACATCTTTCAGTTACAGTCACATCTTTCAGGTACCTTGGATCAACAGTCACGTCAGAGGGCAGCCTATACTTGGAGGTTAATGCGCGTGTGACTGCAGTCTGGTCCAAATGGCGCTCACTGACTGGGGTGCTTTGCGACAGGACAATACCTGAGCACCTCAAATCGAAGGTTTATAGAACAGTCGTTCGCACAGTAGCGACGTACGGTGCTGAGTGCTGGCCCGTGACGAAGGAAATTGAAAGCCGCCTCAGTGCAATGGAAACGAAAATGCTACGGTGGACGGCTGGAGTTGCGCGTTTGGACCGCGTTCGCAACGACGCCATACGAGGTTCGGTGTCGCCTCGATAGCCGAGAAGCTGCGCGAAGCTCGTCTTCGATGGTACGGCCATGTCCTTCGCGCTAACGACGACACCTCCGTAAGATTGGTTTGAATCTTGAGGTCCCTGGAGAGCGGCCCAGGGGACGCCTGAAGCAACGTTGGCTAGATACGTTGCACTTGGACTTAAAGATGGCTGGTGTGCACCCTGATCAAGCATTTGATCGGGAGAACTTGCATCAGCCCCGCCACCAAGCGGGACAGACGCTAATGAAAATGGTGAGGATGGCGCTCTTCGCCGAGCCTGCTCGGACGATGACGTCATCGAAAATCGATATTTTCGAAACTGGCCAAATGTCCTCACCCAAAATCATCTAGATGTTATTGTTGGCGCTGATTACGAATCCAACGTCCGTTTTTGGAAACTTCGCCGATTTCGATAGGTTTTGGATTTTCTTCCGTATAATTGAGGGTGGTCGGATCAGGAACACCGATTTTGCTCAAACTTCATTCAAGGACAGGAATTATTCAGGGTGCCGAATACAATGCCGAAGTCCATTTGGCCGATTATGGCAGGAAACCACCCATACCGATAACTGAGGGTGGTCGGTGATCCTGATCATACCAACCTCAAATGGCTGTAGCATGCCAAAATCGGTACACTTTTCAAAAACGGATTCGTAATCGGCGCTCCAAATAACCCCCTAGACGATTTTGTACGAAGTTTGGACAAGAAAATTTGGCAAATTTCGAAATGCCGACTTTCGATGACGTTATCGTCCGCGCAGGATCGGCGAAGAGCGCCCTCGTCCTCGATGGAAAATTCTCGAAAAATCAGTTTTCCCAGAATTGGGCGAGATTGATACCGTTCGACAGGGCTTTCCGAGCTGAACAGAACGGTACCATTGGGAGTGTCAAGAACTGAAACGGGCGAGTAAGGGCGAAAGAAACATCACCGCTGCCCTCCGCAGCTCTAAAATGGCGGCTGGGACTGACAAGGGAAGGGTCTGAAGCATATGTCAGAACGGGAGGAGCGACTCATATAGGGAGAATCCTCACCCCTCAATTAGTATGAAAATGTGTTTACTTTTTGCCAGGTCGTTAAACCCAAGGAGTAGGGGGTCAAAACGGGATACGGCGCAGCACGCGTCTGTGGGTCTTGTACGCCCGCGATGCCTCCGCAGCCAGTGGCTCGGAGCGCGGGTGGGTAGAATTTTAACTTGTGTGAGGGGGGGTCGAGGGTTTGGTTCCTCTGCGCTGCTGCATTTTTGCATTGTAACTGACTGGTTGAGATTTGGGAGATTCTGACACCTATACCATTCTCAGACGTTTTCTGCGCATTTAACAGCTGTATGCTGTGATATTCCTCATGATGATGTATAAATGTTTAACATCAGTGATATACAGGTACAAAGTGCATGAAGCAGCACTGGGCACAATAACCAACCAATAGAAAATTGTCCTTATATTTGGCTAAGTAATCATAAGAGTGCAGATTTTGTTGTTCGTTATCCGGCCAAAAATCTCCGGATAACGAACAACTAAACGGATAGGCTAAAACCCACCGGAGACCGGATAACGTGTAACGGATAACGGTTAACGGTTAATCCGCTCATCCCTGGTGAGAATCAGAGATGCTGACCAATTTCAACTGCAGCCGACCTTTTATGTGGACTACCCGAATTACACCATGAACCTATGACCGCGTTGAACAGTTCGGCTTTAACTGTTCAACACAAGCCGTCCATGAGCGAGTTTACCCATACTTCTCATGCCGCCGAACATCCCCATTTTTACGAGTAGAGTAGATCCCCGAGAAGACCGCTGCCATACGTAGCGCATCTGCGGCATGAGAGCGAGGCGGAATCAGGCGGGGATTGGGGCATCGATGAAGCCGCAAATCCAGAGCGGAATTTCCATGAGACGAGCGCGGTGTCTACCTCTGGTGGATAAAAGGAGACACACCCTTGCAACCGTCCAAGAGCTGCCTTCTTTAAGGTCGGCCACAAAGAACTGGATGAGCTAGATTGCTCGGTTCGGGGGCCCATCTGCCCCACACTTCATAAAATTTTCCAAAACTATTGAAAACAAACGTTTTTTATTTACCCACTTGAGGATAACAGAGAAGTTTGAGAGTTAGCCAAGAACGGAAGTTCACTCCCATTAATAAAGTATTGCTGTCGCACCACTGTAGGGAGAAAATAGCCCTGAAGCTTGGAGCAAACATACACGACAACGCCCAGTAGACTGACACCGATAAATAGATAAACGCGAAATCTCACCTCGTGCTGGAGAAGCTCTTCACTTAGCCTTTTTCTATAAGGACAGCAAAATTAAAGGGATCAGAGACTTCACACTGAACTAATCGACAAGAGGACCTTTCTATCAATTTCCACTAGAGCAGGAATTGAAGGCTCAACTTCAACCTGAAATATCTTCGTGCGAACATGCTGACGCTTCAAAATTGGTTAACTTTGTAGTGTTTACTATCAAAATGATGGCCGCGCTCTATAAATCAAATCAGAATCCCAGATCTGTCAAAGAAATTTTGCGATAGGAAACCTTTTTGAACTCTCTAGCTCTATAAATAAGGACAGTTTACGCTCGCGGAGGGTCGTAAATCAGTTAGCGGTCTTTGGGAGGACGAGCTTCACAACTAGGTCAACAGTTTGCAGTTCCACAGTTCATGTGGGTAGTTGGTTTGGTAGGAGGGAGGTGAATCTGTCGCAAAGCGATTGTACACGAATTAGGAGCGGTAACGTATATGTGTTTGTTTCGCTATTCTAGCTACCACTAGGGTCCGACTAGGGCGGATCCGCAAGGCCCGGCCCGTAGCGGGGCACCGAACCATACGCCATGCAGAGGCAAGTCTTATACCAGTCTTCATCCTACTCATCTGCAACTGCACCTCGTAGCACCTCATAGGCTATAGGTTAAGGACATGAACTTTGACATTCCCGTCTCGCCTGCTCGTGGCAGGTACAAATGGCGCAGAGCTAGTGGTAGTAATTCTAGAACCTTTCGAGCGACATAGCTCTCGTTTCGAAGTCATGGTTTACGTTGAGACGCTTCCCTTGTAAGCAGTTCGCACTGTCTGCGAGGTTAAGCTGATCGTGAGTAGAACTGCCAAGTCTTCAAAACACTACTATTATAGATGGGGAGTTTTACCAATCGCCTACGCTCTACTGAACTCACAAAAGAGTTCTCCGCAGCTGTAGGCCGAAGGATCCTATCAGCTCGTCCACTTTGAAGATGCAGCTTCCAATAATGTCGTCTGAGCCGGAGGCCGTGGCGCCATCATGAAGTCGACACCTGAACGACGCACTTTGCGCTTGATTTCAGTAGCCTAGCATCGTTAAGCGAGCCACCTACAAGTCGAATTTTATGAGCTGCGTCCTCTCGAAGACGTATTTGAAGGGAATCCTGTCCTCGAAGTCGACATTCCTAGAGAACACCACACTAGGATTGGTGGTGCCGACATGGCGCCAGTTCTTCTCGTTCTCCGTGTCATTGTGCCACAGAACGCAGCTTACCCTCGTTAGATGCTCTGGACCGACCAAGTCGCTGAAGTTTCAAATCGCTTTCATATCTCACTGATGGCCAACGAGCTCATAATCGCCCAAATAAACGGCCGACATTAGATAGGATATTATTTGCTAGTTACCTGAGGGCAATGGAGATGTCTATGGTGTGCGACATGGATGGCTGAAGTGGCCGTTGTGAAATACGCACTGACGGTATTGAGAGCGCACGCCTGAAGAAAGGGGTTTCGCAGCTAATTCTAGGTGCTTGATAGATGAGCGAACATTCAATCCATCGTCTGGGCTTAGGAGCCTTCATGAACCGCAACAATGTCAACGCTTCAGTGAAAATCGAACTTTCCTAATTATCCCGATTTCTCTGTTTGAACTCCTGTTTGTGAAATCCTAACACTCCATTCAGCCTTGATCAGCTTTCCATGCTTCTGGAGAATTAGAAGGGATACCCCTAGATTTGGTGATTCCCTTGCTCGGAGAAATTATTCCTCCAACTACGGGTGACTGGTGGACTAGTGGATCACTTCGACCCCACCACTAAAGCTCTGACGAAAGCGACACCGTCGAGACGTAAGCCAAATAAAAGGCCAGTACTAATCTTGGTCTGCAGCTGAGACAACTTACGGAACATCAGTGCCAACAATGCCGAGACTTGTGGAAAGTCGGACGTGGACAGGACGGAAATAACTGCGCTTACTCAGCAACCCTAAGTTGCTCAAGATTGGTCGCGTTAAGCGAATAGTGTTTATTTCGAAACCAGACGTTCAGCAGCCAGCGGCCGTCAAACGCCTGGTGGTTGGCTTTGCTCATAAACCCGAAAGTAGAACGCCTAATTTTGAATGCTCGTCGAACTAACCTATACAGCACGGACGCCTGTTGTACGGCGCACCCTACTGCCTCATCTCAACGTCCAGTCACCTCCTGTCCACTCCTCTTACTGGCTTACTGGCTTACCTTGCTGGTCCCTCTCCCACCCCCCCCCCCCACTGGTGTTCCCCCACTTACGCATCCTCCCACACACTGGTCCTCCCTTATCGCATTAAAATCACCGCAATTGCCGGTCCTCCCCTATAACCAACCACGTTTTCTGAATTCTAGGCACGACGTCGATGACACGTCTCGTGAATCCGAACGCTCGCAACACGACGTGGTGACACGCCTTCTCAATTCGTATCTCAGAGTGTGTCGAGCACCGTACTAGCAACGAGTTTAGCTGAGGAATCTGCTCACGAAGCAATGTTATGCGAGCACGGAGAAGATGACAAATTATTTGAAGAGTGCCGAGGGCACAGCTGCCTTTGCCAGCTTTTCTAGAGTCGATACCGCATGAGCTCAAGTGGAAGCCGGGCGAATTCAGCAGTGAAGCAGTCGAAGTGGCGTCGAAGCCAGCCAGGGCGATCAATAGAAGGTTGCAGTCCAAGTCCGAGAAGAACAGCGGATGTCTTCCGCCAAGTGGTCCCACGAAGGTTTCGCATACCCGTGCTGGAGACATCTGGTCAGTCACATGATGGACAGCAGGACTGACAGATGCACCTACGCTGTTCCAAACGCTCTCTGCCGACAAGCAACTCAGTGCCCCAGTCTTGCCGGATAAGTCTGGTGCCGATTGCATTCGAGGCGAACGAGTGGAGCGGATGCCTCGGACCGAGCCGCTGGGGAGTCAATAGGCACCCCTTTCCATGACATGGACAGAACTACACTCGGGCCTTTTTATGCACAGCCAGTCGTGAAGCGTTTTATGCAAAGCTCGAAGTGTTGAGCGGACAAGGAAAGGCACGAAATCTTACGAAAGAACACGACGTTTTTTAAATCGCGGAGAGACTGTTAGCGAACTAAAACGCAACTGATAAGTATCTACAAATTTGCCCTTCAAGCGGACAAGCATGGAAGATAAGGCCTCGTTGCAACCCCGGTGCGGGCTGTCCAATACTGAAAATGGACAATGGCTCACAGCCAGACTTTTTCAGACCGCTCAAACGCGGCCGCAATAGACACGATTTCGATGAAGACGGTGGAGTCGAAGTGCGACACAATAGTGTTGCAAAATTCCACTGTTCGGCTCAAGAGAACTGAAATCCGTGTGAACTGCGTGGTCTGCTGACTTGTTCCGCTATAACAAGCCAATGCGGGAACTTCTACTGCAGCACACGGCAGGCGTTGACAACTCCTCACAGCTCAGCGAATTTTTCAGTTTCCAAAGCCTGAAGGCTGGATAACACCTTAAGCTCTGAAGTCTTCGAGGCGGCCTAAGAAGAACCCTTTCCTCGACGTCCAGGTGCATCGTTGGAATTTGCCTTGAGAAGGGGTTTTGCGGGCGGCAATGGAACAAGTATTCATTTTCAGTGAGTACAAACCAGAGAAGCAAGGGCTAGTCGTGAAGCTGGAGGTAGCAGGGAAAACACATATGTACCGCTTATTTTGTATATTAAAGAGTATCTGTGCACTTTGAACCGTCTTCTTCTGAATAACTCCCATAGTCTCCTAAGTTAGCAACATCCAGCGCGTAACACAGTAGAATCCTTTTTCTTGCGATGCGCTCGATGCCTTCCTCCCTCGTCTCTGAACGACTGAAACTCGAATTTGGGAGAAGCTACAAAAGGCCGATCGCTACATGCTCGAAGTTAGTTCGCAAAGAGGTTAAGCTTCCTTTGAACTTGAGAACAGGTTAACGTGAAGACAGCATTGGGGCTAGCAACAGAAGTAGGTGAAAATTTTCTTTTTCTTTCACGGGCAGAAACTGAAGTCACTGATAAAACTAACGCAGTCTCCCAAAAAAGTAAGGCATCAATTCACACTAAATAATATTAATTCAGTAAAGAAGGTAGAATACAACGCGACTCAACGGAGTGGAATGCTCTACACACATATGTTTGTTTGAGCAGTACCAAACCTGAACAGCAAATCTTAGCGAAAAACGAAACGTAAAGAATAAACACTAAGATAGGTGCCAAAGGAAGGCGAATGCACTTCCACACTGTTCATATGAATGCTACTGAGTACGATGCGTGTTAGGACAATGCTCTGCTGTGACCAGCCGATGGAGAGGCCAGTGTTTCCTCTTCCCAGAGAAGCTTAACAGCAATCAGCCGATCCGGATGCATGGAAGGTTCGTTTGGCAACGAAGGACGTGGACCCGACACCTGGTTCCGTGCTGCACGCGACAGTCGGTGGCCCTCCGACCGCGCTACCGCTCATCCCATGAGGCACACATCACTAAGAGCAATTCAGAGGACAGCAACCACGAGAGAATTTGAAATGCAGGACAACTCTCGACGACATTCCGCGCCTTCTAATCCGGGAATCACGTTCTGGGAAAATAAATTTCCTGAGAACCTTGAAACCGCTGGCTATTCCGTCGTTAAGGGCCAAAGGTAGGCAACCAAAGGTGATTTGCGCCTCGGCAGTCACGGAACAGCTAGAGTTTCACTAATGTGCATGCACTGTTCCACCGAAACCCAATAATAATTCTTTCTTAACTAGAATATTTATTCATTTATTTAATATCCGAGTCCAGCACTCCTCTCAGCACTGCGTTTTCGAGATTTACCCAACTTTCAGACGTTTTTCATTCCATGAGACGCAAGAAGCCTGATAATGGTCTACTGCGCCTCAGTGGACAAATATGACCGAAGCCGGAACTTTCTTCAACATAGCGAGGAAGGGTCCTGCGCAGTTTCCTGAATTAGCTTCGCTAGGAGCAAGTGCTGATTATGCCGGTGGCAATATGTAGAGGCAACGAATAAGGAGCGCAGAACCTGCTTCAAAGGAAACCAAGGCAGCTACAGAGCTTCACCACTGGTGTGCTGTACACTGACTACTGATATTCGAGAACCCACCTACAGCTGGCCTTCGCCTCGACTTTCGACGGAGCCATATGTGTGTGGCGGGGAGGGGATGAAGACGGCGCGGGGATGGAGGTGCGGTCACATCCTCGTCGCTGCTATGTAATCAGATCGCGCTATTCAATTATTCGCCACGTTTCGGCCGCGGAAACGCGAGAAGGCGCTCGGATGAATCGCGGAAGCGGCGACGCCGAGGTGCCTCCAAACCGCGCTGCTCGCGCTACGGAGAGGTACGCTACAGGAGCAGAAGCGGACCGATGACGCTGTCTCGAAGCTGTCAGAGCGACGAGACGAAAGTGGAGGACCAAGCGGCAGGATTGCCACCAAGGTACATCTGAGCAAGCAACCTTGAGGAGACGATCTCTGCCATTTCTGATGAGTAGGTAGACCAATAACCCCTTGATTGCTTCAGAAGGAGGTGTTATAAGAAAATGGTTTGTCTGAAGGGAGGTGGCGAAACAAACCATTAAAATTTGATATTGTTTCTCCATAATTCTCAACTATGTTCAGAAGGTATAAAGATGGAGGCGAAGCCAAGGGAGGGGGAATGATGAAGAAGAAGCTCAGCTTGTCAAACATGCGAAACACAGAAACTGCCCTCTCCCGTTACGCCTCCGGATAAGAGGCGATTTCAGATTTGCTGCCACTATCGCACGACTCGGTGAGGAGCTTCACGTTCCAATTGATTCCCGATCAAGAGGTGCCTTAAATTCTACTCCGAAATTCTTCAACCACTTTTTTTACCGGCAATGTTTTTTTCGGTAAATGCGGCAGATCCGGCGAATCAAAATAACCTAAACAGCAACACGTTTGCGGCGCTAATGTAGAGGAAAGCCACGTTCTTCCTTATTGACATATCGCTATGTTCACAGCAATTATACGTCTACACACTCATGTTCACAACAAACGGTCCCCTAGCATCAACAAAACTGCTAGAATAACGAATTTCCTCACAACAGCAGCGATCAGTTTCGAGGGATGATACCAGAACTATGAAACAACATCAGGGCTGCAATCGCTAGCGAAGAAAGCCCATTAACGGAATGTTTACATTTAAGAACCGAAGCGTCGCAGATTGTAATCACACGTTTGTAATCAGCATCTCCGCACTCCACCTTTAGGCGACTCCAGAACAAAGACATGGGAAGTGGTAAGCAAGTTTTCTGTATACTCTCGGGGTCCGTGGAGCAGCAATATAGAGAAGGAATCCGCGACTTCTCGTTTTTACTGAACTTCAGATGTTTTCGTGTTGACACGGCTGTGCTATTGACTGTACTACTCTCCAAGAGCACTGCCGAGAGAGCTCTCGGAACGCACAAACAACTTGCGCAAAAGAGTCGATGACGTGCACGAGAAAAAAACGGCCTAGAAACGCCAAAGTGCGGAGCGACAGTGAAAGAGCGTGAGAATGCCACTGAATAAATTGGTGAACAAACAAAAAAGAAAACGCGAACGTTGCGTTCTCGCGTTGAGGGGGCATGTAGCGCAGTCGGAGGAGGCGCCGACTGTCGCGTGCACCCGATACCTGGCTCCTGGTTCGGATTCCTCGCCCAGGCCAACCAGGCCTTCCATCCCTCCGGGGTCGGTGAATTGGTACCAGACTTGTCTGGGAAGGATAGAGTGCTGACTTATTCATCGGCTGGCCACCGCATGTCATTATATGGCCAAATAAGCATTCAAATTGCCTCCACGATATCCCGTAGAAGTAGAATGCGTGGCGCATCCCAAAAGGGACTGAATAACGCCGTCCTTTATCCTTATCCTTTATCCCTGCGTTGAATTTTTTAAAATCAATTTAGCGAAGAATATCACTGGTAAATTCGCTAATCCTTAATCGTTAAATGCAAATCCCCTGCTCCCCATATAACGCGAGTGGGGTTCAATTCCGGTCCCACACAGGAATCGGAGAGCAGCGCAATGCCGTCTGTATCTAGAAGTCGGAGCTATGTGGGCTGTATTCGTAGCCACGAGCGGCGCGCACGACAGAGTACAAAGATATAAAGGTGCGGGGCGCGCCCTTTTCCGGCCAGAGGAGCACTCGTAATCATACCTGCGCGCGAGGTTGCAGTTATACGTCGAACACAATGCATGAGACCCGGAAGTCATTGGAAGCTTCAGTAAACCGGAACCGGTTTCCTGTATCAGGAGCCACTCCAAGCTCAGATTACTCGCTTCTTCCCGTCTAGCATTCCCCTGGTGCTCGATATCGCGTCCTTTAATCTATTTTTGTTCACCATCAACCACAAGTCTCTCAACACAAGAGCAGCATTAATTTTCGGAAGCTATTTCACGCCTAGGCGCTGTCTCTGTAGTTGCATAAGTCGCCACTATTAGGTTGTAAGGTCACTTCTTTCTGTTTTCGATGCTTATACTTGAAAAAAACTAGAACTCGGCTCGGAGAGCAGATTTTCTTTCAGGGCTAAAAAACATCCTATTATATTACAATGCCGTCCTGCGAATGTGACGGGCATTTGAAGGTTGCATTGCCTTGAAAGTCTGAAGAAATCTGTTTGGTGAATTGGGCATTGTGTTATTTCACAAACATCACGTCAAAACATAGGCTTCAAATTCAACGGCGACATTTACGGCAGTGTTTTGTTCTATCCTATACGACTAAGTGATGGTGGTTTAGGTGGAAGCGCAGGAAAAGAAAGGGTCGGTTCGGCTATGGATCTCGAAACCGCCAGGGATGAGTTACAGCTACGCAAGACAGGGTTCAGAAAGATCACTAGGCGGGAATTTTTTAGGTGACGTTGTACACGACCCAAGCAAGGTGTGCCCTCTCTGCCAAAAGCAGTTCGGAGAAGGAGATCTTCCGTACAAATCGTCCTGAGAGATGGACCTCCATCGTCTACGCGTGTCGGCCGCCGTTGGCGGGTGGGCTGACCTGGCACCCGACTGTCGCTCATCTCTTCGGTCTCAAGTGCCATTAGGACGCCAGCAATGGCGGTATATTGAAATCCTACTTCACTGGCAGTTCAGCTCAACAGCTGTCATTACTCGCGCACTTCAGCCTTCTTCTGACAATAGTCGCCAACTAATATCGGTACCTTCCTCGTATTCTAACCGTCTTAATCATGCAAAATCCGCTCTAGCCCCGAAACAAACAGCTCTATTCTTCTCGACGCCCCCCCCCCCTTTTCGCGTGAACAGAAAAATTTCAATGGAACGTTAGATCTTAAAACTTGGTGCATTTTTATGCGGCGAATGCGCGATAACTGAGAGACATTTCCTTACAACCTAATATTCAGCCGATGTATGCGATTTAGGATAAACCTCTGAATAAGTTGTACAAGTGAGTTATATGCGAGGAGACCGCATGTTGCAAGAGATACATGATTTACAATATTATGCTGACACTTAGACGTCCGAACTGTTCTAAGCAGCCTACGCTTCTATCACACTTTCAAAGTGCATCCCTCCCTCCAAACGTTAGCGCTAGACTTCAACGCTTGTCACTTCAAGTCAATGTCACTGGCAATGCAAGTCAATGGGGCGCAAGCAGGGACAGGGAGGGGGTCACCTATACAACGTTTTGCGTTGTACGGAACTAAAAATTTCATGCAGCACTTGTGTTCTACACCGACGGTAAACTGAGCTATTCCATTTCTGATGTAAATGGACATGAACGTGCTTTCCTACAAAGGCGAAAGTCCACTGGTACATGGTGAGCCTATTTGCGCCGTCAGTGGTTTTACGGTAGCGTTGAAGGAGCGTATTGAAGACTGATGTGAGCAGAGCTCGTATCCGAGGAGCGAATAGAAAGCTGATGCGTTATATTGTTTGCTCAGAAGGGAAACCATTGGAGATGAGGAGTAGCGAAGGAACCTTGGGATTGGGCATGTAGTTGAGGAACGGTTGCTGTAGTGCCCACGGACATGTGCTGGTGTGCTCGTTGTCGGCGAGATCACCTGCACGAGAAACTCTTACCTTTCCAGCGAGGAGTGCTGCTCCAGTCAATCGCCAGGCTAGCCAGGCAGAGCAGATGCTTCGACGGGGACGCTGATTGTTCGCACCGCGGAAATGAAGCTTCCAACGCCAATAATCCGAAGAAATGTCGCTGTCAATGGCGCGGAGGCGTGTGACGCCGAAGCCGTGTTGTTGCCGGCCTGTGCTAATTCTGCTCACAATAGGCTCTCCTTCAACGGGACAACGACGAGTAAGTGGTTTCCCACGTATACGTCACCCACCGGTTATAGCAACTGGGAATTATTCGATAACATCGATATGAGGGCGCGTACGGCGCCATTGGGGGAGGCGCTGGCTTTCGCACGTACCCCGAGTCGACTCATGGTTCAGAAGCTTCCGCCCAGGACATCCGGACCCTCTATCTTTGGAGATTGGGTGTACTGACACCAGACTAATCTAAGAATCATTGCATGGAATTACATTCGACTGCCATCGACAGCCATTGTCTAGGCCAGATACGAATACAATTGCCTCATAACATGCGGTAGAAGCACAACGCGTGGCGCATCTCAAAGTGAGATTGATCAGTGCCGCATCCTGTATATTTTTACCTTGGTGTTGATACGACACGACGCTCACCACTACCACTTCATTGTTTAGTAGGTTGTGTTTTCGACCATGCACTGCACTTCCTGAATTTCGTTTAAGCGCCAGCCGAATCCGACATCATCTCCTGCTGCGAGCATCTGTCCATTAAAAATTAATGGGAACGCTCACAACAACCTCAAATTCCCATCCATTCGAGCAGCAGTATGCATGTGTGCAAGCAGGTAGGTAGAAACTGCTGAAATAGGACGGTACCGAGCGCATGCTCATGGTACATCGCTAGTATCACCAGGAGGAAAGTGGTCAGTTCCACAAGGAGGCGTGAGCGAGCAGCCATGCTGCACCACTCATAACATCGTTCAACGTTGCAGTTGTAGCCGTCACTTCGGCTCCAATTTATCTGCTAAGCTGCTGCTCTCCGTTCCTGTCTTCAGCCACACTTGGTTTTGAAAAGCCGCTAACCACTCCCCTCTGCGACTAGGCTTTCTGCACGCCTGACGTGATGACAGGCCAAACCAGTGACAAATGGCTAGAAACCACAGCTTTCGAGCACGTGCCGCTCATTAGCCTGCGCGAAAGAAAGTTTTCGAGAGTAAACGTAGACACAATGAGTGGTATTGTATGGGGACGCATTCAAACCAAGTTTGACACTCTTCAGTGCAAGTTTCACGCGTTTCAAATCAAATTCGACATCATGCAAAGCGAGCCGGACACTTCCAAACCAAAATGAACCCCTTACGAACCTTTTTATGTTGTACCATCTCTGCAGTGGCTCATCAGTGAAGAGGGAGGTGCTACCACCTTAAATGAGTGATGGACCAAACTCACGTTTCGTTTCTACCTCATGTAATACCGCTCATAGAGAGCGAATGCCGAAATAGGAACTACACTACTAAGAACCACCATTACCACTACATCTATTTTAGTGATGTGATCGATGCGCACACGGTGCTGGTTGTTGGTGAAGTCATATGCATTCGAGCATTTTAAATTATGACACAACTAGTTTTGGAAGTTGAGTGGATGCCGAACTTAGAAGGTAGTTAGGTAGATTGAATCAGTTTATTTAACGGTTTTAATAAGATTAATTATTTTATTGCTTATGTTATTATCTATCATGGCATATTTATAAAATAACTGGTTTGTTTTTGTAAATACACTTTCGTTTTTTTAGCTGTAAAATTTTTCATTAAAACCGTTTTGTATAAGTATACCATGAAGTTCGTTTATTTAATTACTAATCTAATATATTCCAGTTAGGAGCATATTTTAGCAATACTTAAAGTTTCTGTATAGATAGTATTACTTTTGATTGTCATTGAGACTTGTGATTCCATATGTGGGGATCTATTGGCTTTGTAATTAAAAGAATCTGTTTTGTAATACAAATTAGTTTCTGTTTTGTTACTAATAATTTTTATGCTCATGTCTAAAAGTACATTTGCACTAATTTTCACGTGTCTTTTTTAGAGCAGTAACATTTTTATAAATTAGATTTAATGTATTGTCAATAAAGTCTTCATTATAATTGCGTATCATAAGTAGATCGTCGATCTACCCGAAATAATTGATCATTGTTTATAATAGTATTCCTGGAGAATTCATAATCAAACATTGACATTGTAACACCTGTAATAGAGGACTGAAATTTCCGCCATGTGGGACGCCTATATTTCCTTATATATCTTATTAATAAATATACAGCAATTGCTTGATAATAAATTGTTAATCAAATATAATACATCTGTAATATTATAATGTCTATATTTATAGTTATCTTTAATATTATCCGTATAGAAAGTTTCATAATCAATGCTAGCAATAAAAGCGAACTGTTTCAGAGACCAGTTACAGATAAGCAAAAACCTTTCTCCGACGGTTAAATTAATTTTTGTCCAAAGAAAACTCAATAGACTCTCTCTGAGAATCTTTTATCTGTCTCGCGTAAAAGTGGACAAACTCGGAAATTTTACGAATATTTTATTTTTTCAAGGAAAACTGATCATTGCTTTTTCTACGGTCCAGAAAGGCAGCAATTATTTAGCACTAAAAGAGGAGAACGAGCCACGCACTCGCCCAGCACGTTGCGATCTTAATTGATAGGGTACAACAAAAACAGTAGTAGAAAGCACACATACCAGCACACCGCCGTTTCAAGTAAACGGCACTTATGTTGTCTAGCCTTGTCCGTAACACGCTCGTCTTAAATTAGGAGATGCTCAACGTGGTTTCAGAAGTGTCCAACATGATTTGCAATCTGACCGATCTGCTTCAAAGGTGGCACATACCGTGTACAATGACGTAGGTGCCTGGAGTTATCGTTTCTAGACAGGCCTGACACCAATCCATCGACCCCAAGGGATGCGAGGCTTGGGTAACGTAGGCATACCACGACCCTTGAATCGTGGAAGGAATGGTTGCGAGAACCGCCGTCTTCTCTGGCTGCGACCAGCCCAGGAGAGAAATACACTTTTCTGTTATTTGCAGTTAAATTTTCGCTCGGTAATTTTGACTGCATTAAATCAATTAAGAGGAGGAAGTGCCGTCCCACAGTCGTTGCGAGCAACGAAGAGTTCCGCACTCGCTGTAATCGAAACAGGTCGTCAACTAAAGCTCTGCGTTTGGAAAGAAATGGCAGCACAAAGTATTTCTAGCGCACTTGCGGCTGAACCGAACCGAAGACCTTCAAACACCACTTCGCTAGGGAGATGCGGTTTTGGAATTGGAAGACCTGGGAGTGAAATTCGAAGGACGGCAGCCGCAACATTTGCGCCTCGCTGACCAGCCACGCGGAACGGATGTCAACTGCGATCGCATCAGCGCTGGGCTACGGCTGAATCCCACAAAAACTGAGTCGCTAAGGAACGGGCGAGTTTCTGGCGCCGTCCTCACCCCGGTGGAACGAATATTTCTGTTCCAGTTGCGCGTATCTGGGCCGTGCAGTCAATATGGCAAACGATCTTGTGCCGAGGCTTGGCAGAAGGAAATGAGAGGCTCTGGGAGTACTCAAGAGCGTCCAAAAAGATCGTCGAAAAGACGTCGCCAGCATCAAGCTCGCTCGAAAGTAAGAAGAAGGAAGAAGTACGAAGCCAAGTCGTCATCCACACTACTCGGTGGCGATTGTCACCGAGCAGTGCACTGGGACAGTGCCCTGGAACAAGCCGCGGTCTCTACGTATTATATAAACACCAAGGCGCATGCTGTGACAGCCGCTCAACAACTACCCTGTCAGGCTTCCATCCACTTCCGAATAAGGGCCAAACGTGCCTACAAGAGGGCCAGAGGAAGGCTGATGGAGCACTCAGCTTTGCTTAGGCCTATTTCGTTTCACGCCTACAATTTTGCTTGAATAATGTAGAGAACTAAAAATAAACTCGAATGGTTCTTTTGTAAGGTTCGTTTGGGATACTGGACGCACGTAAAGGCACTCGGAGGAGGCGCCGGCTGTTGCGTGCAACTTGGATGAAGAATCGCGGTTTGGACACCACCAAAGCTAACCAAGCCTTCCATCTCTGCAGTCGGTCAGGTGGTAGCAGACTTCTCCGGGAGGAATAAAACGCTGACTTGTCCATCGCCTGGCCATCGCAGGTCATTCTATGTGGTAAATACGCATCAAAATTGCCTCCACTGTGGAAACAGATTGCGTGGCGCATACCAAAAAGTGGTTGACTAAGGAGGTCCTTTATCCCTTGTTTGGAGCATATAGCAGAAAACGATGGCGTGAGTGAAGATCAGTTCAAATGAGATTTTAGTACACATGTGGTGTACGTTAAGCCAGTATGTGCGCCCATACTGTGGGAGGAATTGGTGAATCTACAAGCACTTTATTGCCTTTCCACATACCGAGGCAATATAAGACAAAGGCAGAATAAGCAGAGGTGGTAGTGTAGCAATGACGAATTTGGATTGCAACTAGCAGAGTAGATCAAAGAGGACATCCTTCCCCAGTATTACCGAGTTCGACACTGCAGAAATGCCTCGAGAACAGCCACCTGTGATGGTGGCTGCGAGACAGAGGTTCGCTGTGGCGAACCCTCCAGGTCGACGTGCGGCAGTTTCTCGCGAACGTTCCTGGAGACTACCGTCTGTTGCAGGGTCGACGAGCATCACGCTCAGGCTCGAGCTTGAGGTTCGAAAATCGAAAGAGGTTGTACTCTCCTGTCAAGTTGTTTTCTTTCATGTGTGGCCAGAATGTGGAGACTCACTTGCAGCTTCGTTTCCTGGAGTTAGTAATTTGGAGATCTTCTTCTTCTCTTCAGCGTTAGCCCCGCTTCAAGATCCGCTCTTCTGGTATGGTGAAGCCACTTTTCGCGATTAAACGCTTGATCGAGATGAATACCAGCAACCTTCAGTTCCACATGCAACGTATCAGGCCAGCGTTGCATCGGTCGCTCTTCAGGCCGTTTTCCGGGCACATCTATGTTAAGGCAGTCTTCCTAACAACACCACTAGCTCGAAGAACGTGGCCATACCACCGCTTCAAGTAACTTGTCAGCAATTGGAGCGACACCAAATCTCTGACGTATTGCTTCGTTGCGAATACGGTCCAGACGCGTAACACCAGCCGTCCAACGAAGCATTTTCATTTCCATTACGCTGAGGCGAGCCTCAGCCCGCTTGGTCGCAGGCCAGCACTCACCGTACATCATTACTGATCGGACCACGGTTCCTGTCGCATAAAACGCCTTTAATCGAGCGCCATTTGGACCACGCTGCGCTTAATAATTAATAATTTGGAAATGAATGTTATAAGGTTTTAAATGTTGATTGTTGTACAGTTAAAAGGTGGCGTTGTCCGTTCCTCTACGCGGTGCCACTGGAAACTGCTTGCTACCGCTATAGCCGAACAGGGCATTCGAATGTAGGCGACAGGGCCTCGTGACAGGCCGCCCTAGGAACAACCCATGTCATCGTATGGGTGTACGTCA
>OX377202.1:54976592-55054652 GCA_947396885.1 Heligmosomoides polygyrus polygyrus
ATAGCTTGTGAGTGGACGAAGTAACAGCGGCGCGAATATGCAGGTGAGGCTTGCGTGACGCATTTTTTTCCGATTTCGATTGACCACTGT
Source organism: Heligmosomoides polygyrus polygyrus (assembly GCA_947396885.1). Lineage (NCBI taxonomy): Eukaryota > Metazoa > Nematoda > Chromadorea > Rhabditida > Heligmosomidae > Heligmosomoides > Heligmosomoides polygyrus. The sequence goes on from OX377202.1 coordinate 54,976,683, forward strand.
GAGAAGACGCGGCGAGCTAACGGCCTCAAAAAGCGTATGCCAACAGAGCGCTCAAGGTACTTTATGGTGACGGGCTCAGAACTTCTCAGCTGCCTAAACTGCCTTAGCCCCATCTGCCGTTTTAGGGCGGCGGTTGAAGTTTCCTGCCCTCTTACTTGCCCATATTTGGGTTTCCGACATTCCCGGTAACACCGTTTTGTTTATAACGAAAAGCTCTATCGAATGGTTTCACTCTCGACAATTTCAAAAAAATCGATTTTTGACAATATCGAGGACGTGGGCGCCCTAGGCAGAGCTGCGCGGGCGATGACGTCATTGAAAACCGGTATTTTCGAAATTGGCCAAATTCCATCGTGCAAACTTAGTCCAAAATAGTCTAGGGGTTATTTGGGGCGCTGATTAGGAATCTGACGTCCGTTTTTGAAAATTCCGTCGACTTCAGCAGGTTACTTCCCGTTTGAGGGTGGTCGGGCCAGGATCACCGATTTTGCTCAAAATTCGTGTAGGGTCGGGGACCTACTCGGGGTGCCGAACACGATGCCGAAGTACATTTGGACGATTACGGCACTAGACCGCTTATACCGATAACTGAGGGTGATCGGTGATCCTGACCCGACAACCCTCAAACGGGAAGTAACCTGCTGAAGTCGACGGATTTTTCAGAAACGGACGTCGGGTTCCTAATCAGCGCCCCAAAATAACCCCTAGACGATTTTGGACGAAGTTTGCACGACGAAATTTGGCCAATTTCGAAAATACCGGTTTTCGATGACGTCATCGCCCGCGCAGCTCTGCCTAGGGAGCCCACGTCCTCGATATTGTCTAAAAAATCAATTTTTTTGAAATTGGTCGAGAGTGACACCATTCAATAGAGCTTGCCGTTACAAAACGGTGTTACCGTGAGTGTCGGAAACCCAAACATGGGCAAATAAGAGGGCAGGAAACTCCAACCGCCGCCCTAAAACGGCAGATGGGCTAAGGCAGTTTAGGCAGCTGAGAAGTTCTGAGCCCGTCACCATAAAGTACCTTGAGCGCTCTGTTCGCATACGCGTTTTGAGGCCGTTAGCTCGCCGCGTCTTCTCGCAGTGGTCCACCGAAATCGGAAAAAAATACGTCACACAAGCCTCACCTGCATATTCGCGCCGCTGTTACTTCGTCCACTCACAAGCTATATCGATGTTCTTTAGCATGCTATTAGAACGTTTTACTGGCTACAAAACCAACGCGTTGCAGCCAGATCGATTCGATCTCTAGAGAGTTACTGCGCTCCCAACACGCCCTTGCGTCCTATTTGGCAAGACGAGAGTCGATGTTCTCCGCGCTCTTATTCGCCCAGATCACAATTCTCGATACTGCTAGTAACACCGTTGAAATCAGCAGGAAAAGTTCTATCAAATAGTATCAAGCTTGGCCAATTTCGAAAACATCGATTTTCGATGACGTCATCGTCCGTCTGCGACGGCCCGGAGCGGCCTCGTCCTCGATGCGAAATTGTCGAAAAATCGATGTTTCCAAAATCGGCCAAAATTGACACCATTCGATAGTGCTTTTCACGCTGAACGGAGCTGTGCCATTGCGAGTGTCGAAAACTCAAATCTGGGCGTGCAAGAACTCAAGAAACACTAACCGCTATCTTCCGCCACTCTAAATTGGCAGATGGGGCTAAGGCACTTCAGGAAACTAGGGAGTTCTGAGTAAGTCATCATAAAGTACATTAATTGTACTGCTCGCATACGCGTTTGTAGGCCGTTAGGTCTACGCGTCTTCCTGCAGAGGTCGTCGGAATTCCAAAAAAATCGTGTAACACAAGGCTAACCTGCATATTCGCGCCCCTGTATCTTTACCTAATCATAAGCTACACCGTTCTACGTTAGCTTACTACTACAACGTTTCACTGCCTACAAGACCCACGAGTTGCAGCCGAAACGATTCGGACCTGACAGAGTTATTGCGCTCCGAACACGGCCGCGTGTGCAATTTTCAAGCGGTGGCTCCCACTCGATTGATAGATTCGATGACGTATGCATTGTTCACGGCGCACTCCAAAGGCTCGCCGGATAGTTTTAGAACAATTTCTGATTAGGACGACTGGAAATTTCCAATAAAACTCCCCAAACACTCGCTCTACAATCTTTCGCGCCCATTCGATCGGTAGGTCCGATTCTATATGCATTGCTCACGGCACACTCCAAAGGCAGGCTGGACAGTCTTAGAACAATTCCTCAGTAAGACGGCTGGGAATTTCGGAAAAAAATCCCTAAACACCCACTTTACAAGCTGTCGCGCCCACTCGATTGATTCTGTCGGGCCTATATGCATTGTTCAACTCTACTGAGATTTATATACCAAAAGATAGAGCTTGAGCTGCTGAGTTCAAATATATGTTTATTTTCGCAAGTACTCGATTTCTAAAGAAGTTATTCAAAAAGGCCGCTTTGGAGCGCTCCAAAGCGGCCTATGTTGGCCGGCGCGGCTTTTTCGGCCAATGACCAAAAGACATGTCCGGTACTGTACGTCAATTTATAGTTTTTTAGAAATGCTACGGGAGCCGATGCGCACTCGCAAAGCCGACGCCTGAGACGTATGCAAGGGTTTTCCTGATGCGAGGACGGCATCGGAGAGCAACCGAGCTAGTCCGAATGTCTCGCAACGTAAGCAGGACTCGCGTAGCAAAGCTAAAGGTGGGTACGTTGAGGAGCCAGTCGTGCGAGTTAGCAGAAGCACTGGAGCGAAAAAGAGTTAATTTCTGTGCTGTGCAGGAGACGAGGTCGTCCTGCTGCAAGTCAAGAGACATATGACGAGGCCTTGAGGCCGTTATATGTGGAAGTTCCACGACCACCAGCGGCGTTGGAATAATCGTCTTCGAGAGTTTCCGAGACTTGATTGTAGGTGTTGAACGCTTTTACGAACGATTGATGAAGATCGTTGCCGCCGCAAAGGAGCGTCTCTATCACTTTCTCTGCGTATTCTCTGCAGAATGGTTGCTCCGATCAAGCAATGATGAGTTTTGCAGCCTGTTTGGTGAGAAGACAGCAGAAGCAATGTCGTCAGACGCCTTCATCCTCGCTGGTGGCCTACGGAAACGTGGACACTAGGAAAGTAGGGTACAGGTGTCATGGTAGATTGGTTTAAGGGGCCCGAAACACAGAGGGTGAGCGTATCCTTGAGTATGCGGAATCGCATAACCTCACCATAGTGAACACCGTGGTTCATAAACGCGGCTCCCACCTCATGTTGTGCCATTGTGGGAGTACCAGGACTCACACAGACTTTGTCCTCGTGAAGGATCATGACCGAGGTCTCTTCACAGACGCGAAGGTCGTGTCGTATGAGACAGTCGCTCCACAGTATCGACCGCTGAACTGCACCCTAAAGATCGCCTCACCGAAGCTGAAGCAGGTCGAACGATGCGGTGCCGCAAGAATCAAGTGGTGGCGAATGAGAGAGAAGGAAGTAGCTGTGATTTCGTACGCTTACCGACAATGACAACAGTCGATGAAACTTGAAGACAGGCTAGACCGCATCCGACTACTCAGCAGAAATTTTCCACGTTTTCCACGATAGCTGACAAGATGCGCGAAGCTCGCTTGCTATGCTACGGCCACGTTTTGCGTGGAAAGGAAGATATCGTTCGTAATATAGGCCTTAACCGCGAAATTTCGGGAAAATGGCCTAAAAAGCGCCCGAAGCAGCGCTGGGCTGGGCAGGTGAGGTGTGTTTTTCGTCTGTGAGTGAGGCTAGTAGACATGGGATCCGAATCATGCATTTTCGGATATCCGGCCGGATTTATCCGGTTTCGGATTATCCGAAATCCGGCTCGGTCGAAAATTGCCCTCATCTGAATCATCCGAAGATCCGGGGTTTCTAAAATTGTCCTCATCTGAATCATCCGAAGATCCGGGGTTTTCAAAATTGCCCTCATCTGAATCATCCGAAGATCCGGGGTTTTGAAAAACGCAATGATTCGGATAAAATCGGATAAAATCGGATAATAGGAGGTTAGCGCGCCTTGCTGGCAAACTCTGCGCCATTGATAACCTGACTTTTTCGGGTAGATTTGCAATCATTTGGCGGGAATTCTTTCACAAGGAAAGGGTCTGATAGTGTATATCTGAACGGGGAGAGGGAGCCATCCTATTAAATAGGAATAATCGCCACCCCTCAATTAGCATAAAATGTGTTTCATTTTTGCCAAGTCGTTAAACCCAAGGAGTGGGGGTTCTTGAAGTCACAATTGAACGGCGCATCACGAATTTGGGTTTTTGTACGACCGCGATGCCTCTGCCGGCAAGCAGCTCGGAGCGCAATGGGTAGTGACGATGCTTCATGGGAGGAAGGTCGGGGGTTCGATCCTAATGCGCTGCTGCATTCCTGCTTCTTAAATGATTGGTTGAGATTTGAGGAATTCTGACGTCTATACCATTTTCCGATGTTTTCTGCGCACTTTCCAGCTGCATGCTGTGGTACTCAACATGATGATGTATAAATATTCAATACGAGTGATACAAAGGTACAACGTGCATAAAGCAGCACTGGACACAATGGGCAGGGTATAAGTGCTGCAGGCTCCTCTCAGTCTGTTTCCATACATCAGCCAATGACCTCGGGTAAAACCAGCCTGCTCGGAGTTTCAAGGGAGACCATGATGTGACGTCACATGTGGTTAAAACGAGAAGATCTGTGGATCCCGGAATTTGACCTAAACGGCATCAATACACTCATCTTCGCCTGTCATCTGGAAATCAGAGGTCTGCTGGAGGTTCTCTAAAACCTAACACCAACGAAGTCGCCGATGCTCGAGTGGTGATCCACTTGCTCACGCTGAAGTGTGGTCCACCTTTAGATAAGCAGCCTTCATGGGAATGACACCAACCTGATCGAACGGATGGCTAGCATACCCAAGGACTTCGAAGCACGTCAACTTGAAGTTAACGAAGACGAACGGCTGGAAGTGGTGGAAAACCAGAAGGTTGGGATCAGCAAAATGAACTGATAGACGTCTAAAGGCTGGCAAGCAGTGGGCACATGATAACGTTTTCGGCTGGAACTCTTGTTTCAGAGGAAAGGGAACGTCTTCAGTTGGATTTCGCCTATGGAGCCGATCTCATTTGTCCATATATGGAAGCAAACTGTGAGGAGCCAGTAGCCTTTATGCGCTGCTCGTATTGTGACCAGTGCTTATGTTTCATGCACTTTGTGTCTGTGTATCACTCATTTTAAACGTTCATACATCGTTATGTTGAACAGCTTTCCAATTGAGTTTTGGTTAAAAAACCGGTCAGTAATAAGCAAGTGGCAACAAAGTTGCTCTCACGGCATGGCATACATCTGGAAACACTGCACAGCAAACATCTAAAATGATGCAGATGTCAGAATCGCTCAAATCAAACAATAAGTTGTAATGCAAAGATGCAGCAGCGCAGAAAAGTCGAACCCTCTACCTCCCTCTCATGGAGCAACGTCGCTATCCACTGCGCTACGAGCCGCGTTGGTATTGGCTCTTTGGGGTCTTAAAGCTGTTTTTGTCTGTTCTGGAAGCGGAAAATAGCTCTGTGGAGGGCTCCCCTCGTAAGGCAGCCAAATACGACATCTTTTACGTAGCGCTGGTGTGTTCCGCTCCATTGGTGAAATAAGCTACAATACCGGCCTTATCTTTTGGTCTTTGGGCGGAAAAAGCGAAAAAAACTGCCTTTTCCGCCGCTTTTCTGTAGCGCTCTTCGAATTGAGCGCATTGTAAATTGAAACACATATTCGTGATCAGCACCGAGTCCTCTTCCCGATGAGCTTCAAAGCGCCTTGCGAGCGCCTGAAAAATAGATCAGTGACCTAATTTCTGCCTGGCGCGGCTGACCCCCTTCCCTCGCGAGAGATAATTACACCCATAGCTCCCAAGTAGCTATGAAGGAAGAAATTAAAGCCTATTAAAGCCTGTTTTCTACCTTATATATAGTAAAACATAGTCATCTGGCTTCAATAGCATTTCACGAACACAATGATGTACTTTTTGAGAGGATCCTGGAATTTAATTGCTGATATTTTTAGAAAATGCCTCCACTTTGGAGGACTCTAATTTTAAAATATCAACTTTTTATGTGCCTATATTTGTTTGTGCCGTTAAACTGTGATGGTTGAAAACAAGCTGCGAAGGTGGACCCTTCAGATTCGAATGCCTTAATAATTATACGCTAGCAAAGTTGCCCACACGACACTTCTTCGCAGTTAGCCGCGCACTTTTCTCATGATTAATGTGGCCACAGAATCATTTCTTTGAGGAAAGAAGCACAGGAGTTTGGAGGTCTATGCAAACTCCTTATAGTCTTTCACAGGTGAGATCTCGACTTGGCTAGGAGACATATTAGCCTCTCAGTGACGCAGCAAACTCACTTCAAATGTGAACTGAGTGTTCTTTGAAAAAACTTCAAAAATTGAAAGATTTCTTACGAGTGCATTCACCAATTAAATCTAACCCGAACGGTAGTTCAATTTCAATTTTACGTTCATTTGTACCGACCTAGCACGAGTCAAATGCCCAGTCGCCCTGGTCGGGACCCAGATTTGTTCCGGAGTCAGTCCCCTCGCCTGCTTTCGTGATCCCTCGCGCGATCTGAGGACGCCGTAAATCGCCTAACTAGAGTCTTCACACTTCCGGTGTCGCGGAGCATTATTGATCCTTTCAAACACCGTAGAGGTGGTGTGCTCCAGGATCGATTTTTGACCAAAATCTAGACGGTCCCTTCTGTTTATTCATTTTTGGTGCACATTTTCACCAATGCTTGTGCATTCTTGTTCGTTTTATTTCCATTTTCAATTTAATTTTACACAGGCTTTCTATTTTTAATTATTTTTATTTCTATTTTTGGGCGCATTGGGGGTAAGGAGCTGAATAATGCGGAAATAGAGTGCGTGGCGCATCCCAGAAAGCTTTAAGTTCTAACACCGATCGTCGGCCTTCTCGTAAACACCGACTAGAATTTTATCAGTCTTGTTTTTATTTTTTGGAATGCCGGTGAAGTATAATGGAGTGCGTGGCGCATCCCGCAGAGTTATTTGGTAACGCTGACTTTCATACTTTATTCTTTTTGAGTCCAGACTTGTTTCTTTTCGTCAACCCTTGTCCGTTGCTCTTTGACATTCCTTGGCGAAACAATAAACGCAACAGTTGTTTTAAGGCGTCATACATACAAAAGTCGTAGGCTGTTAGAAAGCGAAATTCACCCAATCTGGATATCTTCGCTAGAGGCGCATTCAGTAGATGGCCTTGTTGTTATGCAGAATTTTTCCTTTGGAAAATTTTTTGTATCTTAAATCTAAACATTGGAGCGTGATAGCTCAACCAGGGAAGGCGCCGGCAGTTATGTACACACGGATTCAAGCTTCTCCGGGCAGGTTTCCTGGTCAAGCCTACCAGACCTTACAGTCCTCCAAAGTCGGTACTGCAATTGTCTAGGATGGGCAAAACACTGGCTTGTCCATCGGTTGGCCACCGCGATTCAAAGTCAAATTGCTTCCACCACATCCCTTATAGAATACATGGCGCACCCTACAAAGTGATTGCAGCTGACAATTACCTTTTCTTCTTTATGGCAAACCCTTGTTGAACTGCGTATATCGCTGCAATTACAACTGGATAAGTCAGGGCTCACTAACGGCTCAACATCCAGCGGTAGCGATAAGTTGTCCGCCAAAGGGGAAGAATTGCCGCAAAAACAAGCACCTCAGTACTTTTTGGACTCAAGAGGCCATTGAAATATTTGATTTGCTCTCAGACATCGTATAAGGAAATTCTTCAAAACCCTAGCCACGAATCCGTGTCCGAGTATTGAAATGCCGGCAGATTACAGTAGATTACGGTAAGTAAAGGTGGTGCGAGAGCAAATCCTAAAAAAACTGCAAAGGGTAGGTACAATGTCGCTCGCGCCGCACGGCCAAAAGTGGGCGAAAAAACGCAAAAATAGCGTTGCTAAGCGTCGCATGCTCATAAATTCCTCAGTTTTAGATTTTTGAAAAAAGGTTGGTTCGACTCGCCTCTTCGAGATCTACACGAACATGTATACAACTTTACCGGAACACCCGTATTTTCGCCGTGGGTGGTCCAAAATTGACTGGAGCAGGCTTTTGCGATTAGAGCCGCTTATTTCCCAGGACATGCGTGCTTTCGGAGTATCTAAGTAAGAGTAAGCATGGCGTACTTTGTCAGTGCCCTGTCATGCAAGGATGCCCCGAGAGCGCGACGTGTACAATGCATAAAGATTCGTACCTTTCAATCGAGTGGGCGCGGCAGCTTGTAGACTGGGCGTTTGGAGAGTTTTATCAGAAATTTTTTGCCGCCCTACTCAGCCTTTCTATAAGGCTGTCTAGCTAGCATTTGGAGTGCGCCGTACAGAATCGAAGAATAAAGAATGAAAGTCAGCGTTATCAAATAACTCTGGGGGATGCGCCACGCATTCCACTACACTTCAACGGGTATTTCAGAAAAAAAAATAAAACAAATCTAGTCGGTGCTTAGGAGAAGGTTGACGATCGGTATTAGAACCTAAAGCTTTCTGGGATGCGCCACGCACTCTATTCCAGCATTATTCAGCTCCTTACCCCAATGCTCCCAAAAATAGAAATAAAAATAATTAAAATAGAAAGCCTATGTAAAATTGAAAAAAATTGAAAATGGAAATAAAACGAACAAGAATGCACAAGCATTGATAAAAATGTGCACTAAAATAAATAAGACAGAAGGTACCGTCTAGATTTGGTCAAAACTCGATCCTGGAGCACACCACCTCTACGGTGTTTGAAAGGATCAATAATGCTCCGCGACACCGGAAATGTGAAGACTCTAGTTAGGCGATTTACGGCGTCCTCAGATCGCGCGAGGGATCACGAGAGCAGGCGAGGGGACTGACTCCGGAACAAATCTGGGTCCCGACCAGGGCGACTGGGCATTTGACTCGTGCTAGGTCGGTACAAATGAACGTAAAATTGAAATTGAACTACCGTTCGGGTTAGATTTAATTGGTGAATGCACTCGTAGGAAATCTTTCAATTTTTGAAGTTTTTTCAAAGAACACTCAGTTCACATTTGAAGTGAGTTTGCTGCGTCACTGAGAGGCTAATATGTCTCCTAGCCAAGTCGAGATCTCACCTGTGAAAGACTATAAGGAGTTTGCTTAGACCTCCAAACTCCTGTGCTTCTTTCCTCAAAGAAATGATTCTGTGGCCACATTAATCATGAGAAAAGTGCGCGGCTAACTGCGAAGAAGTGTCGTGTGGGCAACTTTGCTAGCGTATAATTATTAAGGAATTCGAATCTGAAGGGTCCACCTTCGCAGCTTGTTTTCAACCATCACAGTTTAACGGCACAAACAAATATAGGCACATAAAAAGTTGATATTTTAAAATTAGAGTCCTCCAAAGTGGAGGCATTTTTTAAAAATATCAGCAATTAAATTCCAGGATCCTCTCAAAAAGTACATCATTGTGTTCGTGAAATGCTATTGAAGCCAGATGACTATGTTTTACTATATATAAGGTAGAAAACAGGCTTTAATAGGCTTTAATTTCTTCCTTCATAGCTACTTGGGAGCTATGGGTGTAATTATCTCTCGCGAGGGAAGAGGTCAGCCGCGCCAGGCAGAAATTAGGTCACTGATCTGTTTTTCAGGCGCTCGCAAGGGGCTTTGAAGCTCATCGGGAAGAGGAGTCGGTGCTGATCACGAATATGTGTTTCAATTTACAATGCGCTCAATTCGAAGAGCGCTACAGAAAAGCGGCGGAAAAGGCGGTTTTTTTCGCTTTTTCCGCCCAAAGACCAAAAGATAAGGCCGGTATTGTAGGCCAGATATAATGTAACTGGGCATTCATGTGCCTTGCTACCAGGGCATATAAACGCCTAATTCAAGGTGAGGCGCTCCAAGCTGCTTTGCGCGCTCGTGACTTCAATTGGTCAAGGAAATAAACGCGGAGTTACTGATGCGTTCCGTGTTCCGGTTGTATCCGAATCGGATATCCGAAATCCGGCTCGGCCGAAAATGGCGTTATCTGAATCATCCGAAGATCCGGGATTTCTAAAATTGCCCTCATCTGAATCATCCGAAGATCCGTGGTTTTCGAAATTGCCCTCATCTGAATCATCCGAAGATCCGGGGTTTGAAAAAATGGCCTATCCGAATCATCCGATTATCCGGAAAATCGGTGTCGGATCCAATGTCTAGAGGCTAGTGAGTTAGCGAGTCTGAGAGGGTTCGGAGTAGACCAAGAGACCGTGACCAATTGGCACCTTACCTGAAGTACATACATTGCTTTGCCAGAGGTTAGGGCGTTTTCCACTACTGATAAAGCGTACCCGCTCAGAAGTTACACAAGGACTTCAAAGTAACTGGTGTCCACTATGACCTATCACAGGATCGGTATAGATGGCGACATGACACGAAAAAAAGCGAACCCCGCCATAAAGCGGGACAAACACTGAAAAAAAGAAAAGAGTAATTGCTCCACTGTTAAGAATAAAGATTTTCTGCCTTCAGATTTCGAATCAGTGAGAGGTGTTCCATTTTTACATTTTCCCAGATTTCACGAACACATTAGTTTTCTACCTGAAGGAGCGACATCTTCATGTCATGTCATTCGCTCTAAATTGCACTTTATAAAATTTCAAGTGTTAACCACTAAGGATAATTTAGGTGATTTCCCAACAAGATTTTTTGAAGCGCTCTTCAATCGATGATGGAACGGCGACCGAAGGATGGACTTTTAGCGAAAATAGTTTACTCAAATCTAAAGAAGACAATATCAAATTGGCACACAGTGGTAAAACCATGTTTTTCTTGAAACGATCTCCTTTATCATCAGGAGTCTCGATTTTGCATCATTTAAAAAAGGATCACCCCAAAGTGGAAGTTGTCAAGTTTAGAACCTGCTTTTTATGGTGTCTACATTGCTTTTAGTTTTCAATGCTCTACGATTTTTTGGGTCCCGTGTTTGGTGAGAGCATTTTTGAAGAGCGCACTCACAGAAAGCGCCGGCTATCGCGTGCACCCGATACTAGGTTCCTGCTTCGGATTCCCCGGCCAGGCTAACCAAGTCTTGCATGGCCTTCCGGGCTCGGTGAGTTGGTACCAAACTTGTCTGTAAAGGAGAAAGCGCCGACATTTCTATTCACTGGCAACCGCAAGTCATTGTAGTATAAGCCAAATACGCATCCGCGAAGTAGAACGCGTGGTGCATTCCAAAAGGGAATGAGTAATGCCTCCTTTATCCTTTATGAATTTTTCGGAGGCTCCAAAAATTCTTCGAGTTATGGCAGCTTACGAGCGGCAACTGCATTCTTTGATATCGTCGATCACATGCTAAGGATGGAGTTCTCGCGGAAATAATTCTCAACTTTCTGAAGGAAGGAACATCAGAAATTGTCCCATATGAAATTTTATGTCGTGATTATTATACAGTAAAAATTAAGTGTCTTAGCAGCGATATGATTGGGGCAGATCGCATTAAAAATTCTCGTTTTTCATGAAAAATTAATTATTTCCTACCTGAAGCAGACCACCTGTACAGTTAAAATTTTGCCACAAAAAATTTCAAGTCTAGACCAATGCGCAGCGAAGAAATCATGGTTTTCCAAAACGAATAGGTTGGAGGTTGGGCCGACCTCTGGTCGATCCTCCACCACGTCAGTGCAGCGGTAAAACTGGACTTTCACGAGAATCCTAATTCTGTGTTTTGAGTTTCGAAAAAGTTTATAGCTTTCAACAGAAGAGAAGTGCGCTTACTGTGTAAGAATCAGTTTTGAAAAAGAGGTCTTCATATGGGGCGCGGTGCTTCGATTTCTGGTCGATTGTTGTCGAAAAACTGCTTCAGGTAGGAAATAATTGATTTTCATGAGAAACGAGAACTTTGAATGCGATCCGCCCCAATGATACTGAAGATCGCCGCGGAGAAGCTTGGAGGCAAAAACCACATGAACGAACTAAGAAGAATCAACATAGATAGGAAATGAAACAGTGCGGGAATAAAGGACATACATAGAACATTTATTGAGTCAAAAGTGATACTAAATCAGTTCAGCACAAAGGAACACAGCAAACGTTGGCTTCTTAAATATCGGCGAAAACGAAGAACAATTATTGTGCCAAAAGTGATGCAAAATAAGTTGATCGCAAAAGATTAGTGGAAAACTTAGCTTTTTGAATATTTGCCAAAAACGATTTTTTGAGAGGATGCAAGGGGGACGTACCAAGTCCGCTCCTGAGGGGGGGGGGGGCATAAATTTTCGGCAAGAATCGAACCTCACGCTTGACCTTAACTAGGCTTCCTTGTGGCAGGCTGTCCATTCTGATTGCCCCCGACTTCACGGAGGCAGATGAGCAAGGACTCAGCGCCCAGTGCGTGTGTCGTTCCAGCTGAAGAGCAAATCAAAGTGCCCTATTCTTGCCGCCACAAGTCGTCAATCTCAATACGTTTGAACATAACATGCATAGGATAAAGTTTCAGAGGACGATTTTCTCGACACAATCGATACGGCTTTAACCGCCTGGCCAGCAGACTATTCGGCTTGCAGTTCGCGAACGAAAACAACCCACTCTATGCGGTCCCTTTAAGGCGAATGTCAGAACCTGGACAGTGATAGCGCAATAGGGTGTGAAGGTCACGTGACATCGATATAACGGAAGTGGACGCCTTTTTCCATTCAATGTCCCACAAAAAAGGTAAAGGAACACATTTTGACAGCATTACTGCGCTACTCGTGTTCAATTTCGCGTACGATTTCGGATAGTCTCAGTAAAATCACGACAGCTGACCTAAATCCGAGCCCACTCGGGCACCATCTCCAGAATTCCCTTCATGCTCCAGCGGTTCAAAGTACAAGGTGTTCCTCTAGTAAGCTATTTGCTGACTTGTCTTAAAACCCTTTCGCGTTTGTCTCAAAATCAAAATAAACCTGAAAACATTGTGGTAGATAAGAGAGGTCTCAGGTTTAAGCTTCAAAAAGGCTTTTAGCTGCCCCGCCACTGAAGAACATCACGGCTTCAAAAGGATCCTCATCTAAACTCATCCACTTATTTTTGTCGTTGTTGCAAAAATTAATAAAGTAAATGTTGAGTAGACGAAATTTGGTATGTTACCACAAAAGAAGCAGTTCAACCTCCTAATTAAAAAAGCAAATAACTTTATTTTGAACCTTCTTGACAATAAAAAAGTTTCTCATCTGACTTTAATTTTAATGATGAGTAACTTTTTTATTGTCAAGAAGGTCGAAAATAAAGTTATTTGCTATAGACGAGTGGTTTGTTCAGCGTAGCCAAGATTGGTACAATTCTTTATTTCGGCTTACGTAAGCCGAAATAAAGAATTGTACCAATCTTGGCTACGCTGAACAAACCACTCGTCTATAGCAACATCAAGGATGCCAAGGTTCATCGAGAGTCGAACATGAAAGTTATTTGCTTTTTTGGTTAGGAGGTTGAACTGCTTCTTTTGAAGTAACATACCAAATTTCGTTTACTCAACATTCACTTTATTAATTTTTACAGTCGTTATCAGTCGTTCCGGTACAGAAATGGATGACCTCCGCTGCTGTCACGAAACAGTCCGTCTTCAAAGCTGAGTAAAATGCACGCAGTGTTTAGCAAGAGAACTCGACACCGAATGGAAACATGAGCCGGCTAGTGCGACGTGCCGTTGCACGTAACTGCTGCGGCTCGGCAGACGGTGACTAATTAGGAGGCTGGAAATGGGGCTGGTTTCCAGCGACCGCCACCGAGTAGCGTTAGATCCGAAATCGAAGGAGCTTTGTAGTTAAGAGCCGAAAACGGCAGCACGTAAGTTCACCACCTTTGATCAGCCCTGGTTGAGATCTCACTTTCGAGCGTGGAAAGCGGGCTAAGCCTGGAGCCAGAAAATGTCTCGCTTCTAACAGGGACGTCTATGCGCAGCACAGACGGTCTGTGATCTGTCAGTCAGTGTGACAGTCTGTGATCCCAGTTCGCGGAGGGGAAGCGAGCCACACTTCCATATCGCCGCAGCCTAGGCCCCACTCCAGACACTGATGTGACGAGTTGTGGAGCGAGTGCGGCGAGACCAGCGCAACCATCCAAGAGGAGGCTGTCCGTCATGAGCGTCATGAGCGCAGCATGGACGAGGCGCACTTGCCCTCTGGTCGTCAGCCGTCGAACTGCTCGAGACGAGGAATGATTGTCGCTGCAAAGGGCTTATCATTAACGGTGGGTACAGGAACGAGCGTCAAGTTCACTTATCCATTCATTCATTGGGGGTTTGTACGAATGATTTCCCTATATAAATAAACAAACTGATAAATAAACAGCTGGCCTCTATTAAAGAAGATGAACACGCAAACTGCGCCGTACAGCGAGAGCGTGATTGACAGGATTCACGCTAATGGAGAAGACCTGCGGAGTTGCAAGCTTCTCGACGCTCCACGATCGGAGCAGGTATCGCATGCACAATGAAGCGGATTCCAAGGAATATCGAGAGAACACTGAGACGCCTACCAACTCTTTGGCCAGAATTCTTAGTGGAACAAATGGTTCAACACTCCTCGTGGCTCTTGAGAGGAGGATCTACTGGACCATTTTGGCAGGGGCAACAGAGGTGAATGGAGACGTTGCCGGCGTACGCTCGAGCAAATTGACGATCAACTGGGCGACAGGTGATACAGATGGCTAATGATGAACGCACAGCTACGTTTGCGCGAGCACGCAGTTAGGTTCGGAAAACGGTAAGTCAAGAATAAATATCCTCTACCATGGAAGCCTTACTTATGTACTCGTTGCTTACACTTCGGGAAAAATTGTTTGTGGGAAATTCCGTAAGGGAGTCAACAGCATTGGCGAGAAGAAGTAGAAGAGCACGCTGCCTACATGAGTCTATCGTGCACCTCAAATAAACATGGAAGTAGACCAGCTATGCCATTAGTAGAGAAATCGCTCAGAGCTGTGGCCAAATAGATTTGAGGGTAGCGCTCTTCGTATGCCTCGTAGAAATCCACTGCATTGGTGTAATGGCTGTCCAGCACCTGGCAGCACGACGCGATCGCCGAATCTGAACTGGGGTTATGAGAGGAGCAGCTCGCCCGACGTCCTGCAGTTTTTCCTGCACTTGAGGAGCAGCAGTCGTGCTTCGCCCTTAACGCACGTTCTCCACGTTTTCTAACGGATGCGTGTGAAACCAGTGACTCGTGCTTCTGAATGACTTGCAGGAAGCTACTCAGGTAGAGAGAGGATAGAGAGCTTTCCAATTGGGCTTCATTAGAAAGGGGAATGCGAAGAAAAAATGATGAAATGCTCGAGTGAACGGCCCATACTGATGGCGAGATGCACGGCAATCCATAAACTTTCCTCCGCTTAGCAACATGTAGATCTGTTGGTCTTGCACTGGCGTGCGGCTCTGAAAGCAATGCTGAACAGAACATAAAGAGAATTCTCGTTCTCTTAGGACACATGTAAACTTTGTGAATTAGGGCAAAGAACGTCAGTAGCAGCTCTGACGAACACAGTTCCCAGGCTTCGTTAGTCCCACTGTGAATATGCGGCACGAAAGGATTCTATCCTACTACCTCGACTAAAAGCTCAGCAGGAGAAAGGCGACACTATCGTAAGCTGCCACCTGGGACGAAGCCACTTAGGCTCGGCCGAATCCAACTACAATTTCAGATGATTCTCGTGGCTGCATCAGCCGGACCTTTGAAAACTCCAGAGGGAAGCTCATACACAACCTTCCCTTTTTTATCGCATGTGTTGCTGGCCCAGCAGTAAAGCCGGATTAAAGCCTCTGCATTCAAATGTAAAAATATCTCGGCTGGAAAACCAGCTTATTAAATCGGGTAAAATCTGTTACACTTTGCAAGGCCATCCTGATAAGTTAATATGGTTTAAAGAGTACTTGGTTTTCGGAGACAATATAATCGCGAAGGTCGATTCCCAGATTGGTTCTGGCATTAACCTATTTCATTTGTAAGAGACCTGGTCGACACTTGGTGAGATGGTGTTTAGCTCTGATGAGGTCTGCTTAGTGGAAGGGGCACAAGATTTTCCATACCTGATTCGGCTAACTACTGGACTAGCCAACGTGCGCTCTATGATCGTAAAGCTCTACATGCTCTATGTCCCTTAACCAAGCGTTAATTTTCCCTCGTGGGTCCTGCCAATGCAACTCTAGCGATTAAAAGAAGGATCGCAGAGATGGAAACGCTTGCAGGTAGATTCCAGAGACTCTTGGAGGGCTGGATATCAATAAGGTTAGGGTCTGAGAAACCCACAATACTACAGCATTTTGTAGCTGAGCATAACTAAAAAAAGGTGAAGGATAAAGGACGGCGTGTTACTCAATCCCTTTTGGGCTGAGGCACGCATCTACTTCTACTGGATATCGTGGAGGCGATTTGAACGCGTATTTGGCTTATACATACACGTACATATAATATTAGGTAGATACCAAAATTCTGTCGTTTTTGACCTCTAACTTGAAATGTAAATATCTCTGCTCAAATATAACTTTATTAGTTGAAGTAAGAACCGGTACAATTTACATATCTTTGCCAACGAGATACCAGTTTATTTATTTCAGCAGCTTAGAACGTCGGAGATCTAGAAGTGATGAATTCCTCGAGAGCAGATTCTGCATTGTGTCGGCTCCTAAAGTATTTTAAGCGAAGGAAGCCGTCGAGATGTTTGAAAAAGTGGTAGTCTGTAGGCGATAGGTCGGGCGAATACGGTGAATGGTCGAGTGTTCCTTATCCCAAAGAATGGAGCTTCTGCCTGGTGATCGTCGAGACGTGCGGCCTAGCGTTGTCGTGCAAAATTTTCGGTCCCTTCTGGTAATCAGCGCTGGATGCATTTGCCGGAGCTTCTTGTGCATCTCGTCCAGCTGCTGACAGTATTTTTCAGCCGTGATTGTTTCACCAGGTTTGAGAACGCTATAGTGGATTAAACCGGTGGCACACCACCAAACCGTCACCATCACCCCCTTCTGGTGCATACTCGGTTTTGGACAGTGTTTAGGTGCTTCGTCATTATGTAACCATTGAGCACCTCGTCGTTAATTGACGTAAACGATCCATTTTTCGTCGCACGTCACAATTCGCCCCAGAAACGGGTCGTTTTTGTTGCTTAGAAGGAGCGCTGACGATACTTGCAAACGGCGAGCTCTCCGACTCTCGGTTAAATCGTGCGGCACCCTCTTGTCAAGCTTCT
This sequence comes from Heligmosomoides polygyrus polygyrus, assembly GCA_947396885.1. Lineage (NCBI taxonomy): Eukaryota > Metazoa > Nematoda > Chromadorea > Rhabditida > Heligmosomidae > Heligmosomoides > Heligmosomoides polygyrus. Next base: position 54,993,884 of record OX377202.1, read on the forward strand.
TTCTCTTTCCGATCTGCCGCAGCTGGATGCAAACTGAAGTGTCTGATGCTCCTAATCTAGAGGCCAACTCCTGAACTCCTGAAGTGTTGTTTGCGGATTCGCTTCAACCAGCGTCTTCAACTGGTCGTCGTCGTCGTTTCCCGAAGGCCGCCCGCTGCGTTGGTCATCTTCGAGTTTCTCATTTCCATTTCGGAATCTGCTGAACCAATGCTCCACCGTGTGTACGCAAGTAGTCTCCAGGCCAAATGCGATGTTGATGTATCGAGCTGTTTCTGCTGCTTTACATCCCAGTATGAACTGGAACAAAAAATGGCGCGAATTTGCATGTTGTCCATGTCTTTTTCCAAGCCCTGAAAAAATCTAAGAAACACATTTGAACTCAAATCGAGAGTGGTTCTGAATAGAGGAGAAAATGCGATTACAGAAAATATATAACACCACACCAAAACTACAAGCATCTCCGGGTTCACAGCATTTGAAACCGCGGTAGCAAAAAACGACAGAACTTACTATTAGGTAACGACCTAATACAATCTTGCGGTGGCCTGCCGATGAACATGTCAGCGGTTTATCCTACCCAGACAAGTCTGGTACCAAATCACCGACCCGGAGGGATGGAAGGTTGATGGGCCTGGGCGGGAAAACCGAAATATAAATATAGTATCGGGTGCACGCGACAGTCGGCACCTTCTCCGACTGCGCTACACGCGCTCTTGAGCATAACTACTGAAAGAAAGCAGAAATGAACGACGAACAACGGTGGAACCCGACAAAAAACCTGATACTTGATGAATGGTGTATCGGTTGGGTGCCACATACTACACAAAACGAGAGCTGATCTTTTCTACTGAAAAGTACACGGAGATCTTTAGGCTGACAAATTAGAGCGCTGACTACACGTATACTGACATAAAGCTACCTGTTAGTACAGCTTACAAACGTATGGTATGGAGTGTTGGAAAAAGGGATCGATTCAACAAAGTTCAAAAAATTTTGCAAAAAAATCTTAGAAGTTCATTCTAACAGCAGTAGACGTAGTTGGCAGGAAGTAACACCGAAACTCGCCAACAAATTCGATTGCGACCCTACCCGGAAACGGATCAATACATACATATGTAGCAAAGAATATTGCAGCTAGCGAGTAGCTCACATTTAAAACTGCAGTGCGAAAGGGTTTTGATAGAGCTGACATAAAATACCTGCTAGTAGTGGGTCGAATTACCTCCGCGGTCTTCGTCGACAGCCGGCGGTTATATCGCAGCCGGTGGTTTGGAAGGACCTTGTTCATCTGAAAACGGCGTGCTCAAAACGGAGTTTGTGACGGAAGCCGGAGGATCGCAGGCCGGCGAAATCTGATCAGCAGAAGTGAGGAGCACGTCAGAAGCGAACGACAATAAGGCATGCGGCACGCAGCATCGCCGCCCGACCCCAGAGGCGCGCACTCGGATAATCTTTCCAATTAGTGTGTGGGCTTCGTAGAACATCGATGGGGCCCTGTAAAGTGCCGCTACGTGGAGATGTTAGGTCCCCTAAACTGACAGAAGGAGCGGATGGCAATGTTGGTGCCTGACTATTCAAATGGCTTTCATCTGGGCTGGAGAGGAGAACTTGTGCTTCGCACAACTCACGAAGCCCAAGGCCTGAAAAACACATTTTCTGACTAGGAGGTCCTTTTGCACCATACTCGCAGGGAGAAAAAGCAGCTGGCTCTGTGTGTTGCCAAAAATGAACCTAATCTCAAATTTCAGGCACAGTTTTCAACCCTCACCTGAAAAAAGATATACGTTATTTGGAGAGTATACAAAACGGATTTACCAGAAAACTTGTTATGCGCTCTAGCGGAATACCTTATAGATACATCCTAAACGGGGTTGAAAGGAGAAAGCTGTTCAAATTGCCTAGTCTGGAGCATAGAAGACTCAAAAATGATCTGGTCTTGGCCTACAAAATCATTACAGGCAAGTCCGCGTTGGACTTTCGTAAATTTTTCACATTTTCAATGTCTGAAATGACCCATATAAGCTGATGACGCCTCGGTCAAGAACGAGGCTCCGTTCACAGTTCTTCTCCCAGAGAGTTGTTTCCTACCTTAACCCACTCATTGCTCAGGGCGGACTATTTTTGAATCAGTCATCGTTTAAGAAACTGGTTGACCGAGCGACACTATCTAGTTAACTTATTCTACCTGTTGCTTTCCCGATGAAGTCATAGCACGTTGTTAACTTAGTGTTTCGGCAATCCACATTTCTCTGTTATTTTATAAGTGTATTTTTCGCATGTTTTGTTTTTTCTTTCTAGACTCTAATGGTCTTGTTCGTTTGTTTTTCTAATTTATAATTTAGATCCATTCAATTAGTCTCTCTTCCTAATTGACTTGAGCTCATATCATTATGGTTACGGTAGTGCGACTGGTATCTGCATGTGCAGCCTGTCTCAGGTTTCATGTGACACCTTGTTTTACATCAACTGCGCGTGTAACATGTGTATATGCGTCAACAAATAAAATAAAATAAATAAAATAAACGTGAGTGTCACTTCTTTCTTAGGCCAAAAACTTTGCAAAACGAATCGTTGCTCACCGTGGAGCTCTCTACATTGTTTTCTTATGGGAAGTCGACTGCTATTGCAAGAAAGAAACCGAAATACAGAGGCTTGAGCTCTGGAGGAACCTAGAAGTGCTGATGGCATTTGTTCAAAAACTTGTTACAGCTGGGGTTCACCATCGTACAGTCGCATGGATTGCTGCGTTCCTCGAATGTCGGACGGTGTCGGTTTCTGTTAACGAATCTTTCCCCGAACCGATATAGGTAGCGGCCGCTCAAGGCCTCCCCATCTCCGTTTTTATTCGTTGTATCAGGGGTGTGCGTTAACTTTTTTCGATAAGTTTTTAACACCAATTTTACGAAACATTTTTATGTTAAATTCGACATATTCGTTAAATGCATTTTTCTTAGCTGCAGTCGATTGGGCTGTATTTTATGTAACAAGCGAGATCCTTTTTCTTATTGATTCTTTCGACTTCGACTTCTACACGGAGTTTATACGACTATGTAGTCATCTTCACAAAGAGTATGTAGCATCAGTCCATCTATCATGAACACAAATTGCTAGAAGAGAAGAGTCACTAAGATTCCAAAACCAAACAGTAACAGTGGGCTAATAAAATAACAAGTGTCTTACTATGCCTAGTTCGTTTAGCTTGTGGAAAGTGGTCCCACTTCTGGGAAGATCCAAAGTGCTATGCACCATAGCACGGCTGAACGTTTTTGAGCGTTTTCATTTGTGCTGGCAAATATTTTTTTTACAGAACTTGCGCTCTCTAGGAACGTAGGTAGCCCAATATTCTCCTATACTGTTATAATTGTTTGGAAAACTACAAAATGCTTTAATAAGTATTCAGGTTAGGCACTGACCACAACGTATTCTTTGTTAAGTTCGTCGTTGGAAGGTATTTACGAAGCCCGCAGATCTTCCTGTCTCACAGAAAGGTCCCCTTTATCCGAAAAGGTTTGTGCTTACTGCAGACGACAGCAGAGAACAAAATAAGCAGCCATGGACCGCTGAGCAAATTTTAATCGAATCGAATTTTTCAGCATTCAGTATTTTTGTCTTCATCACCAAGTAACGTGGATTTCAATTGTTAAGTTCTTTCTCCTATGCATTTCAAGGAAAATGCATGAGGAACACTCCTACTTAAAATGGTCCCTTCTCGCCCTATATTCGCAGTGGTCCATCTTGTCTCTATCGTTCCTAATTCCTCCAAATAGAATTAGTGTCTAGCACTCTTTCACGATTTTTCAGCAATTGACCACTCAGCCAGACAGGCACCTTCAAAGGTATATATTTTTCGTAGAATTAAAAAACCCTTCATGCAGTTAAAAAACATTCACAGACTGCGTGCGTGTAAAGCACCAGTTTTTGGACAAACTTCATATATGTACAGAGTGTCTCAAAAAATGTAACACTGTTTGAAAGGTGATAACCTTGCCCACAGTAAAGATAGTGAAGAAGCTGTGGGTTTATTTGAAAGCTTAAAAAATAGAAAATTTCTGACATATGAGCAGTAGGGATTGCGACATACACTCGTCTGAATGCTTGCACTTTACACTCGATTGATTCCTTTCCGCTCGAATACTTGTTATAATTTCTCCACAAAGGGACCGTATCAATTGATTAGTACTTCTTTTAAGATCTAAAACTTATGAACACGCTACTGCTTGCGAAAGATGCGATGTATCCTAAAAATGTGGGTACTTCTTGAAAGGCTCTAAAATTGCTGCTAGTGAAGCTTTCGAAGAAGTTTGAGAGTAGGGCGTGCAAATAGCCGAGATGGCGCCATGCCCTCGCCTGAAATCTTGCATTTCAGGCTTGATTGATTGAGCATGGGCTAAATGCTTGCTACAATCTTGTTATTACCACACTAACCTGTGCTGTGCTTCTTTTAACGTTTAGAAGTTGAAAGATACGTGACACGTGAGTTTATTGATTGCAGAAGTTATCGCTGTTGCTCTTTCTCATATCTGAGCCCATAATAAGAATCATGTCCAGCTCTTGGTTTTCCTTCGAGGAATAGAAGTTTATCCTCAAGTTTTAAAGGTTGAAAAAGCACAGCACAGGTAAATCTAGCCAACTAGTAACAAGACTGTAACAGGCATTCAGCCCAACAATTCTTGAAATGTGAGAACTGATTCAAAAACTGAACCTTCTTTTTCTTCTTCTTCTTATTCTTATTCCTTATTCCTTATTCTTTATTCTTTATTCCTTATTCCTTATTCTTATTCTTATTCCTTATTCCTTATTCCTTATTCCTTAATCCTTCTTCTTCTTCTTCTTCTTCTTCTTCTTCAGCGTCTGTCCCGCATCGTCGCGGGGTCCGCTCTTCTGGTGTCATGACGCCGCTTTCCCGGTCTTGCGCTTGATCAGGGTGAACACCAGTAATCTTCAAGTCCATATGTAACGTATCTAACCAGCGCTGCTTCGGACGTCCTCTAGGCCGCTTTCCTGACACTTCCAAATCAAGGCCTATCTTGCGGACCCTGTCTTCTTTCCCACGCAAAACGTGGCCGAACCATCGCAAGCGAGCTTCGCGCATCTTGTCAGCTATCGGCGCAGCACCGAACTTCTGCCGAATAGCATCGTTTCGAATGCGGTCCATGCGCGTGACACCTGCCGTCCAGCGCAGCATCTTCGTCTCCATGACACTGAGGCGCGTTTCAACTTCCTTAGTCGCAGGCTAACACTCAGGGCCGTACATCGCTGCCGGCCGCACGACTGCTCTGTAAATCTTCGACTTCAGGTGCTCTGGTAACTTCCTATCGCAGAGCACGCCAGTCAGCGATCGCCACTTGGACCAAGGTGCACTCAGGCGTGAGTTCACTTCAGTCATCAGACCGCCGTCAGACGCTATTGCTGATCCCAGGTATTTAAACACCGAAGTGCGTGCAAGTTCAGTACCGTCAATCTTAATGGAGCCGGACTCGTTCACGTCAGTCGTAGGTACTCGGTCTTCTTGACGTTCAATTTGAGTCCGAACCTCGCCAGACGGTCGCACCAAGCTTGCACCTGCCGCTCGAGATCGTCTTTCTCTTCACAAGTGAGCATCACGTCATGAGCATAAAGCAGCGTCCATCGAACAGGCTGCTGAAGATCTCGCGTAATGGCATCCATGACGGCAACAAAGAGGAGTGGAGAATTCGCAGAACCTTGGTGCACCCCAACAGAGATGGGAAACTCCACTGAGGTTCCAGCTGCAGCTTGCACTCTACTCTTTGGGCATCCGCACCCACTCTATAAGTTCCTCTGTTGTCGCAAGGCGTACCATATGACCTCACGCGGTACGCGGTCGAAGGCCTTCTCCAGGTCGAGAAAGGCGATATGCACCGGCTTCTGTTTCTCGCGATGCTTCTCCACCAGGAGGCGGGCGGCGTGTATAGCATCAATGGTCCCACAACCAGCTACGAAGCCGCACTGGTTGTCGGAGAGCCTGGCGATTTCACGGATTCGTCTATAGAGGATTCACTCGAAGATCTTCATGATGTGCGAAAGCAAGAGAATCGGACGGTAATTGAAGCAGTCCGCAGGACTGCCCTTCTTCTTCCAAATCGGAATCGTCGTACTGTTGTGCCAACATTCCGGTACTTTCTTCTTCTTTACTACCTGGTTGAAGAATTCAGCCAACCACTCAGCAGGACACCAGAGCTTCGACTTCCAAACATCGGCTGCCAAATCATCCGGTCTTGTCGCCTTGCATGGCTTCATCTTCCTTAGAGCCGCTTCAGTTTCCTCCACGGTGATCTTGTGAACGGTACCGTGAAGAACAGAATCCACAAAAGGGATGGCCAGGTGAGGAAATTCCATAGTGGAAATTTCCTCAAAGTAATCACGCCATCGCTCCAGCGCGTTTTTGCGGACTGTCAGAAGATGGCCGCTCTCATAATGATGCCAAAGAACTTATCCATATCTCGGTTTGGCGATGGCGGGTCTTAGTAAGTCGGTATAAATACCGCCCACCATCGCGCGACTCGAGCTTTTCGTTGACATCACTATAGTGAGTGGCTTTCGCAACAACCACGGCCTTCTTTGCAGCCTTCTTCGTCTTCTCATACTTCTGCTAGTTTTCGGCTGTTTTATCGCTGAGAAACACATGAAACAGCGACTTCTTCTCTCGAACGTTCGCTTTCACAGCATCCGTCCACAGCCATTTCTGCTTGTCGACCTTGCGTCGCCCAGGCTTCGTTATGCCAAGTTCCAACCTTGCAGCTTGGCGTATCGCGTCGGTTGCTTTCTTCCAAGTTTCGTCGGCAGTCGTGACTGTCGGCAACTGTACGCGGGAAATCACAGCTGCTTCCTTCTCTCTCATTCGCCTCCACTTGATTCTCGCATTCACCGCATCGCTTAACCTGCTGCACCCTCGGAGGGGCGATCTTCAAAGTACAGATCAGCGGTCGATGCTGTGGGGCGACCGTCTCATACGGCACGACTTCGCGTATGTGACAAGGCTCCGGTCGCGATCCTTCACAAGCACAAAGTCTATCTGAGACTTGGAGCTCCCACTATAATATCAGATGAGGTGGGAGTCGCGTTTTCGGAAGACGGTGTTCATAATGGTGAGGCTATGCGATTCCGCATACTCAAGAACACGCTCACCATCGGGGTTACGAGACCTTGAGTTATCCAAAGCCACCATGACAGCTGTACCCGTCCATCGCAGCATCTACATGCCCATTAAGGTCACCAGCGACTATGATGACATCTTTCGACGGTACCTCTGCTGTCTTCTCATCAAGAAGGTTCCAAAACTCATCCTTGGCTTGAGAAGTAAAGAGTGATAGAGTCGCTCCTTATCAGCAACAACGATCTTCATCAATCGATCGTCAAAGCGCTCGAGGTTTACAATCGAGTCACGAAATCGTTCAGAGACGATTATTCCGACACCACTGGTGGTCCTGGGATTTCCACATAGAACGGCCTTGAAACCACGTCCTATGTCCCTTGACTTGCGGCAGGACCACCTCGTCTCCTGCACCGCACAGAGATCAACTCTTCTACGCTCCAGTGCTTCAATCAACTCGCACGAGCGACCCGTCAACGTACCCACATTCAGCGTAGCCACGCGGGTCCTGCTTACGTTACGGGACTTTCGGACTAGTTGCCAGTTGCCCCCCCCCCCCGATGCCGTCCTCGCACCGGGCACCCTCGCATATTTTCCACACTCGCCGGGCTTTGCGAGTGCGCGTCGGCTCCTGCGGACGCCGTAGCACTATCCCGAGAAACTTAAACTGTCATACACTATGTGATGTGACATGGGTCTTCGTAGGCCGGCCTGTCACAAGGATCTGTCGCCTGCATTCGAATGTCCGTGATTAGCTTAGCTCGCAGAGCGAGCAGTTTCTAGTGGCACCACGTGGAGGAACGGGCATTGCCACCAAAAACTGAACCATCCACTGATTCAAATAAATAGAGGGTTTCCTCGGTATCGCGACTATACTGCAAAACCTTATCCAAAAAAATTGGGATGAAATGCAATGCACAATACCTGAATACCGAAATACCTGAAGAAGAGTAAAATTTCAAAAATGGTGAGTCAAGTGTCGTTGATACAATTTAACGGAAATTTTCCTCGTTAAATGTTGCTAAAACGTGTTAACGAAAAATGCCGGTAAATCCGGTACATCGGTACATCGGTAGTCGTTAAGCGCACACCCCTGGCATTGATACATAGCCATGAACTGGGTGAGGGTCTGAACTTACGAATGTCATCGCTAATTGCAGCGACCTATGTCGCAACGCGGCAAGTCCCCGCCTTGACTCGCCGCCAGCGCGACATCCTCCACCGCAGCCGCGACGACATCCAGGTCTATGGGGCAGACGAGAGGTGAAGAAGAACAGGATAGATTTCCACAACACATGTTATGGGCCTGCGAATCTTTGACATCTAGGAGTACTCTCATTAGGTCTCCTTGTAGTCCTTCTGATTTACCTCTACCCGTTCCACTTCCTTCATTTACCTTCTTCAGGATTATTTTCAGCCGTTCTTATGTTTGCTTACAACAGTTTGGCAACACCCTTAGTTTTTCTCCTTAGGTTCCCTCATTAGTCTGGATTTATTTTCCAAAAATAATTTCAAGTCCGACACATTGGTGCAGGGTACTCGTTCGATCCCGTCTTTAGCATCCTCTCTCATTTCCTTTCCAGCTATGATCGGTTAGCCTACCCGTCCTCTTTACGACTCTAGGTAGCCAGTGGCCTTAGTGACGAAAAACAACCTCAGTTGGCCAAATCGCTGGGGAAGAACCATTCAAGCAAAGTCCCAAGAAGTAGTCGCGTTCGCGGCAGCGGCACCCGCACAGGCGACCGCGACCAGTGGCATCGCGGTAGCAGCTAATTACGGCGCGGAGGTGGCTGCCGCAGCCGCGATGACCATTCGTAAGTTCGATCCGCTCCCCCCATGAACTTGCCCGGTTGCTACCAGTGGGGTTGAATTGAGAGCATTGCAGCAGATGATGTCAAAATCTCAGACTGGCTCCTCCGCCAATCGATCTAAAATCGCACAAAGCGCAATAAATGCGCTGCATGCATGCACGATGGACAGGAATTTTCCGTCACCTAAAGAGAGAACGAAAGTGCTTCACATGCGGTCAAGAATCCCAACTATTCGCACTTCAATGACGGATCCCCGATTGGTAGTGTCGACAAGATCCCCGATCTATGTTTGAGGGAGCCAAGAGTCTTAACTTAAATAAACATGGTGAGGTGATTGCCAACAAAATGGCACCATCATCATTTTCATTAGCGTCTGGCCCGCTTGGTGGCGGGATCCGCTCTTCTGGTGTGGTGAAGCCAGTTCTCCCGATCAAATGCTTGGTCAGGGTGCACACCAGCCATCTTTAAGTCCAAGTGCAACGTGTTTAGCCAACGTTGCTTCGGGCGTCCCCTGGGCCGCTTTCCAGGGACCTCAAGGTTCAGGCCAATTTTACGAATGGTGTCGTCGTTAGCGCGGTGGCGATGTCCGTTCCTCCACATGGTGCCAGTGGAAACTGCTTGCTTTTGCAAGCCGAGCCAATCACGGACAATTGAATGCAGGCGACAGGCCCTAGTGACAGGCCGGCCTACGAACATTCTGTGTCACATCATATAGTTGATGACGTTACAGAGTTCTCGAGATAATGCTACAGCGTCCGCGGGAGCCGACGCGCACTCACAAAGCCCGGCGAGTGTGAGAAGTATGCGAGGGTCCCGGATGCGAGGGCGGCATCGGGGGGGGGGGGGCAACTGAGCTAGTCCGAAAGTCCCGCAACGTAGACCCGCGTAGCAACGTTGAATGTGGGTACGTTGACGGGCCGCTCGTGCGAGTTGGTAGAAGCACTGGAGCGACGAAAGATAGATTTCTGTGCGGTGCAGGAGACGAGGTGGTCCTGCTGCAAGTCGAGGGATATTGGCCGCGGCTTCAAGGCCGTTCTGTGCGGCAGTCCCAGGACCACCAGTGGTGTCGGTATGATCGTCTCCGAGCGTTTCCGTGACGCGATTGCAAGCGCAGAACGTTTTGATGACCGCTTGATGATGATTGTTGTCGCCGTAGAAGAGCGACGATGTCATTTCTTTTCCGCGTATGCTCCGCAGACAGGTTGCTCCGAGCAAACCAAGGACGAGTTCTGGTCCCTGCTTGATGAGAAGACAGCAGAAGTGCCGTCGGAGATATGGTTGTTGTGGCAGGTGACCTTAATGGTCACGTCGGAGCAGCGAAAGACGGTTACAGCTGTCATGGTGGTTTTGGCTGTGGATCACGCAACGCCGATGGTGAGCGTATACTTGAGTATGCGGACTCACATGACCTCACCATCGTGAATACCAAATTTCGAAAGCGTGACTCCCACCTCATCTCGTTTTATAGCGGGAACGCTAAAACGCAGATTGACTATGTCCTTGTTAGGCGTCGCGACCAAGGCCGTGCCGTATGAGACGGTTGCCACGCAACACCTTCCACTGATCTGCTCGCTGAAGATCACACCTCCGAGGTGTAAACGTGTCGAGCGGTGCCGGACGGCTAGAATTAAATGGTAGCAATTGAAGGAGAAGGAAGCAGCTGTTATCTCTCGCATTCGGTTGCCGACGGTAACAATGTCGACGAAACCTGGAAAGAGGCTACCGATGCGATAACCAGGGCTGCACGCCTCGAACTCGGCACAACGAAGCCTGGACGGCGTTGGGTCGACAAGCAGGCTTGGCTGTGGACTGACGATGTTAGAGAAAAGGTCAAGGAAAAGAAACGGCTATATCACGTATTTCTTGGTGAGAAAACAGTCGATAATTGGCGGAATTATCGAGAAGCGAAAAAAGCGGCAAAGAAGGCAGTGGCTGTTGCTAAAGCCGCATACTACGCTGAAGTCAGCGAAAAACTGGAAACGCGCGATGGTGAGCGTCATCTTTACCGACTTACAAAAGCTCGCTGTCGCCAAGCAGAAGACATGGAAAAGTTCTTTGGCATTAACGATAAGAACGGCCATCTTCTGATGGATCGTAAAAGGGCTGTGAAGCGATGGAGTGACTACTTCGAGGAAATCTCGAATGTAGAATTTGAACATCTTGCCGTTCCTTTTGCTTCACCTGTATACGGTCCCGTTCAGAAGATCACAGTGAGCGAAACTGAAGCAGCCCTGAGGAAGATGAAGTCAGGCAAAGCCACTGATCCAGATGACCTGCCGGCCGACCTGTGGAAGTCGAAGAGTTGGTGCCCTGCCGACTGGATGACAAAGTTTTTCAATCAGGTTGTTGCTGAGAAGAAAGTGCCTGAGAGTTGGCAGAAAAGCACGTCTATCCCGATTTGGAAGAAGAAGGGCAGCCCTGCGGACTGCGCTAGTTGCCGCCCAATTCGCCTTCTTTCGCACACCATGAAAATCTTTGAGCGAATCGTCGATGGACGTATCCGGGATGTCGTCCAGCTTTCCACGAATCAGTGTGGTTTCGCTGCAGGCGGTGGAAATGTTGATGCCATTTACGCTGTTCGTCTTTTGCAAGAGAAACAGAAACCGGTGCATTTTGCCTTCCTGGACTTGGAAAAGGCCTTTGACCGCGTCCCGCGAGAAGTGATATGGTACGCTTTGCGACGACACGGCGTCCCTGAAGAGCTTATTGAGTGGGTGCACATCCTCTACTCGTGCCCAATAAGCCGAGTACAAGCACCAGCGGGTACCCCGATGGAGTTTCCGATCTCTGTCGGAGAGCACCAGGGTTCTGTGCTATCACCACTTCTCTTCGTGGTCGTCATGGATGCAGTTACACGAGATCTTCGAAACGCAGCTCCTTGGACGTTGCTGTATGCTGGCGACGTCATGCTTGCATGTGAAGAGAAAGCCGAACTCGAGCGACAGGCACAGGCGTGCTGCGATCGCTTGGCATTGTTCGGACTCAAGCAAAACATCAGAATTGACAACAGATGTGAATAAGCACGGATCGTTTAAGATCAATAGTACTGAGCCCTCAGTTTACATCTTTCAGTTACAGTCACATCTTTCAACTATCTTGAATCAACAGTCATGTCCGATGGCAACCTAAAGTTGGAGGTGAATGCGCGCGTAAGTATAGGCTGGTCCAAATGGCGATCGTTGACTGGGGTTCTCTGCGATAAGACAATACCCGAGTACCTCAAGTCGAAGGTTTAATGAACAGTCGTCCGCCCAGTAGCGACGCACGGTGCTGAGTGCTGGCCCGTGACGAAGGAAATTGAAAGCCGCCTCAGTGTAATGGAGACGAAGATGTTGAGGTGGACGGCCGGAGTAACGCGATTGGACCGCGTTCGCAATAACACCATACGACAGAGGTTCGGTGTCGTCCCGATTGCCGACAAGTTGCGCGAAGCTCGTCTACGATGGTATGGCCACGTCCTTCGCGCTAACGACGACACCGTCTGCAAAATTTGCCTGAATCTTGAAGTCCCTGGAAAACGGCCCAGAGGGCGCCCGAAGTAACGTTGGCTAGACACGTTGCACTTGGACTTAAAGATAGCTGGTGTGCATCCCGATCAAGCATTCGATCGGGAGAAATGGCGTCACAACACCAGAAGAGCGGACCCCGCCACCAAGCGGGACAAACGCTTCTGAAAACGATGATGTCGTTAGCGCGAAGGACATGGCCGTACCATTGGAGACGAACTTCGCGCCGGGTGCAGACTTAACTCTAACGCCGCGCGAACCCCCGTGGTGTCGTGTCGGTGTGCGACGAAAATGGGCGAGTTGTCGCGGTCCAACTGCTTCCGACAGGGACGGCTAGAGGCGTAATACGCACAATCATTAGGAGAACGCGCAGGTGATGAAACTGGTAGGAAACCTGATGTAATGCATTACTAGGTTGGAACTTCCGAGCTTGGAAGAACATTGCTCTTTTAGTTGTCAGTCAGTGTATACTGCGAGACACGAGGTTTCTTAGGTGGATCTTTATTTCTTTACAACTCACAACAATTTCGAGGTTTCAAGAAGAGAGAAGTTTGAGAATATTGCTCTCTTATTTATGCGTCCACAACGGCACAGCTTTTGCATCAGCTGGTGCCTCGTCATTTTGAGTAATGAGTATCACATTTATAGAGTTTGACGCAAATAGGGTCGGGTGAGGAGGGGTTACCAATAGGACAACCATACGAAACGGTTGGTGCTGTACAAAACTTTTGCAGCCCTGGTGTGTCCCGCCCCTATAGTAAACGGAGGTAAGTCATTTCTGATGCAATTTCACATACACGCTTCTTCCTACCAAAGCGTAAACCTTTTGTCGTCGTTACTGATCATAGTGATTGATCATGGGTCGTGGGTCTTGAACATTGGCGAGATTCCGTGCTCCGCGGCTAATCATGCGTAACAGAGCGCACGTCCGCGTTTCAGCGCCGCGGCGTCGCATCCGGCTAGCGCGCGACGTCGCGTTGAAGTTACGTCCTGGGGCCGCTTCGCGCAGCTTCTCGGCTATCGGGCGACACCGAACCTCTGTCGTGTGGCGTCGTTGCGAACGCGGTCCAAACGCGTAACACCAGCCGTCTACCGTATACCGTAGCATTTTCGTCTCATTACACTGAGGCGGCTTTCAATTTCCTCCTATACAGGCCAACACTCAGCACCGAACGTTGCTACTGGCCGGACGACTGTTCTATAAACCTGCGATTTGAAGTGCTCAGGTATTGTCCTGTCGCAAAGCACCCCAGTCAGTGAGCGCCATTTGAACCAGGCTGCACTCACGCGTGCGTTCACCTCCAGCTTTAGGCTGTCATCGGACGTGACTGTTGATTCAAGATGTAACTCGTGAGAGCTCAGTACCATTGATCTTAAACGATCCGTGCTCATTCACATCTGTTGTCAACTATTCCATCTTTCTGACGTTTAGCTTAAGTCCGAACAATGACAAGCGATCGCAGCACGCCTGTGCCTGTCGCTCGAGTTCGGTATTCTCCTCACATGCAAGCATGGCGTCGCCAGCATACAGCAGCGTCCAAGGTGCCGCCATCTGAAGATCTCGTGAGATTGCATCCACCACAAACACGAAGAGCAGTGGGGATAGCGCAGATCCCTGATGCACCCCTACAGAGATAGGAAACTCCGTTGAGGCGTCCGCTGGCGCTCGCACTTGACTCCTTGGGCAAGAGCACAGAATGCGTACCCACTCAATAAGCTCTTCAGGATTACCATGTTCTCGCAACGCGTACCATATAACATCTCGCGGAACGCGGTCGAAGGCCTTCTCCAAGTCCAGGAACGCAAAATGCACCGGTTTCTGTTCCTCGCGGTGCTTCTCTTTAAAAGACGAACACCGTGAATGGCATCAACAGTGCCACAGCCTGCAACGAAACCACACTGATTCGTGGAAAGCTGGACGACATCCCGGATACGTCCATCGACGATTCGCTCAAAGATTTTCATGGTGTGCGAAAGAAGGCGAATTCGGCGGCAACTAGCGCAATCCGCAGGACTGCCCTTCTTCTTCCAAATCGGGATGGTCGTGCTTTACTGCCAGCTCTCGGAAACTTTCTTCTCAGCAACAATCTTATTGAAAAACTCTGTCAGCCAATCAGCAGGGCACCAGCCCTTCGACTTCCACAGGTCGGCTGGCAGATCATCGGGACCAGTGGCCTTTGCCTGACTTCATCTTCTTCAGAGCTGCTTCGGTTTCGCTCACTGTGATCTTATGAACGGGGCCGTTACAGGAGATGCAAAAGGAATAGCAGGTGGTCAAATTCAACATTCGAGATTTCCTCGAAGTAGTCGCTCCATCGCTTCACAGCCGTTTTGCGATCCATCAGAAGATGGCCGTTCTTATCGTTAATGCCAAAGAACTTTTCCATGTCTTCTGCTTGGTGACAGCGAGCTTTTGCAAGTCGATAAAGATAACGCTCAGCATCGCACGTTTCCAATTTTTCCCTGACAGCGTAGTATACGGCTTCAGCAGCGGCCACTGCCTTCTTTGCCGCTTTTTTCGCTTCTCGATAATTCCGCCAATTATCGAATGTTTATCGACCGAGAAATACGTGATAGAGCCGTTTCTTTTCCCCGACCTTCTCTCTGACATCGTCAGTCCACAGCCAAGGGTCCTGGGACTGCCGCACAAAACGGCCTTGAAGCCACGGCCAATGTCCCTCGACTTGCAGCAGGACCACCTCGCCTCCTGCACAGCACAGAAGTCTATCTTTCTTCGCTCCAGTGCTTCAACCAACTCGTGCGAGCGGCCCGTCAACGTATCCACATTCAACGTTGCCGCGGGTCCTGCTTACGTTACGGGACTTTGGACTAGCTCAGCTGCCCCTCGATGCCGTTCTCGCACCAAAGACCGTCGCATACTTTCCACACTCGCCGGGCTTTGCGAGTGCGCGTCGGCTCCCGAGGACGCCGTAGCATTATCTCGAAAGCTCTTAAACGTCATCAACCATATGATGTGACATGGGTCTTCGTAGGCCGGCCTGTCACTAGGGCCTGTCGCCTGCATTCGAATGTCCGTGTTTGGCTCGGCTAGCAGAATCAAGCAGTTTCCAGTGGCACCAGGGGGAGAGACGGACATCGCCACCAGCAAAATGGCAACCAACGTATTGGAAATGTTTGTCGACATCAAACTCTGCTCTGCCCTAACTTGGGCTCACTAGACGAATGCAACTTTTGAAATACGGCAGTCCGGTGTTCTCCCCACACAAACGTAAGGTTACTGAAAAGCTGAAAATACTAGAAACGGTTTTACCAAGAAGTTGATGATCTGAATTCTTGGCTGGCATATGAACAACTATAACACTGAAATAAATAAGATTTACAAAGGAACTGTCTCAGGCGTATGCCTGAACGGCCAAGGCAAATATCACTGTTGAAAAGCGGATAACCAGGTTCTATTTTTGCTAACCCTTGAACCAACCGAGTTGAGGCCTTAAGAGCTTTCAACGGAATCGCACAATCTCGCATCTTCCAAACATCAAATAAGCGCATTGCGTTTTTCTGTAAATTCGGTGTTTGAAAGGTGTTGTCTTGTGAGACTGTGCGATTTTACAGTGAACTTTTATAGGCCTTAACTCGGTAGGTTTAAAGGCTTCATAAAACGGAACATCATTTCCCACTGAATGAAGCGCGGAGATTGTCGCAGTGTTATTCATCTTCGCCGTTCAGACATACCCTGAGACCCTTCCTGATTAGGGTTCCTTAAATTACCATACAGGAGCAAAGTAGAAGATCTGATGTTGCTCCCCATTTTTTTGCGAATGCAGAATCAAACTGGAGAACCACTTTTCTTCAAGGGCTTCTTCTTCCCGAGAAGGAGATTCCGATTGGCTGCATTTACTTTACTCGTACCTTAGATGATTTCTTGTCACCCAAATATTACCTACAAGTCTAGATGTCACTTCTTCTTCTTCTTCTTCTTCTTCTTCTTCTTCTTCCTCTTCCTCTTCCTCTTCCTCTTCCTCAGCGTTTGCCACGCTTTGTTGCGGGGTCCGCTTTTCTGGAATACTGGCGCCACTTTTCCCGATCAAAGCCTGATCAGGGTGCAGCCTAGCCATCTTCAAGTCCTGATGCAGCGTATCAAGCCAGCGCCATGGATGTCACTTGCTTAAGGAATATCAAGGAGTGAAGAAATGACCAAAAACTGTGCTCTCGGTTAAGACCTGCACCACAGAATTGTGTCCACTGTTTGGTAGCGTCAAACGTTCACTAATATTTCAATAAGACGCCACCCAGTGTCTACTAATGGTAGGATAAACGCAACAGTGACCGCAGTCTCCACCAATGAATCAAATCCTTCCTTTTCAGTGTCACAGCGCTTAATCATGTTGGGTTTCGTACAGTTCTCTTCCTTCCGTGCTCCTTAACTAATCAGGAATCTACCGGTCTAACAAGCGTTCTGACCAGGGAAGGGTTTCGACCCCTAATAGAACTTCAAGTGGAGACCAGGGTCAATAGGAAATGATCTGTACACGGGTTACGAGTATGTGGCTCAAAATTGCGGAATGAAACTCCTGATCGAGTTCCGATCCGTCGAAAATCGCCGGTTTGGCTGTTTGCTAGCCGTGCGAGTGAGCTGAGGTTTGAGCGGTGAGTGATGGGAGCTGGTAAGATTAGGCTGGCAACGGCAGCGGTGGCCTAGAGGGTGAAGCTCTGTCACCTTAGGAACAGGCCCATTCCTGGCGAATAGTGGTAAGAAGCTAGACTGACGAAGTGGTGAATGTTTCGTCGACGTATGTCGCCATCAGGATGTACAACCATTACAAACTTCTCATTCCGCCTTGCTTACCTCAAGGAGCGAACGGAGAAAAGTCGTCTCGTATTCGAGCATTTCTCAATTTCCGCTCACTTTCCTCGAGTTTCTCTTTTATCTGCTTCCAGTGAAGTGCTGGTCTGCTTCCATTACTTTTTTAAAGAAAAGAAAAAAGAAATAGGGAAGTAGTCGAAATGATTCTCAGTCAAAATCTTTCTTCCTACTAATCCTGTCGCTTCTCGTCAACCAAGAAGAACACGTATTAAGTTAAGGTCAGATTCTGTGAAAGAGAGGATTTTGTCGAAGGATACAAAAAAGGATAACAAGGATCAAGGGTAAGGATCAGCATTAATCTGCGTCTTCTGCGCTACGGCCCAAAAATAACGTCGGATTCTATGCACTCTATATACACATACTACCGGACGCCTCTTTTGAATAGACGCCGTAAAAACCACGATCTTGCGGTTTTTGCGTCTTTTTGATATAACTCGCCTAAAATTCATTCGTTTCAAAAAATAAGGTTATGTCTGAGCTCAAGAGCTCGAGCTCTATCGTTTGGCGACATTGTTCATATGGAGCCATGAAAATGTCGGTCGCAAACCGTCGAGAACCGTTGCGTGCACACAATTCCTCCATTTTGAGGTTTTTTGAGAAACAGTTGGTAACATTCGATTCGTCTCTTCGAGATCTACACAGCTTCGCCAGACCACCGCGTTTTTGCAGTGGGTGGTCAAAAATAACTAGAGCAGACTTCTTGCGATTGGAGAAGCTTATCTTCTAGTCCGTTCTCGGAGTATTTCAAGCATGGCGTAAAGTGTTCTGTCATGCGAGGACATCCTAAGTGTGCGCCGTGCACAATGCATATAGGATCGAACCTTCAAGTTTGAATCTTTCCGGCTGCAACTTGAGGATTTTGTGAGCAGTAGAAAGTTCAAGAAGTGCGCTGAAACACAGTGACTTAGCTTATGACTGAAGAAAGCTCCAAAATGCAGTTTAACCTTGTGTGACACAATTTTTTCCGAGTTCAGTCGACTACTGCAGGAATGCAAGGAGAGCTGACGGCATGCAAATGCACAGGCTAGCAAATACGTTAAGGTACTTTACGATGAAGTGTCCAGAGCTCTCCAGCTGCCTAACCTGCCTCAGTCCCAGCTGCCATTTTAGAGCTGCGGAGGGCAGCGGTGAAGTATCTTCCGCCCTTACTCGCCAAAATTTAAGTTTTTGACACACGAAATGGTACCGTTCTGTTCATCTCGAAAAGCTCTATCGAACGGTGTCAATGTCAGCCAACTCCGGAAAAACTGATTTTTTGACAATTTCCTTCCAGGACGAGGGCACTTTTCACCGTGTCTGCCCTGACGACGACGTCATCGAAAATCGATGTTTTCGAAATTGTCCAAATGTCCTCATCTAGGGGTTATTTGAGGCGCTGATTACGAATAGGACGATCTTTTTTGAAAATTCCGCCGATTTCGACAGGTTTTCGATTTTCTACTGGGTAACTGAGGGTGGTCGGGTCCGGAACACCGATTTTGCTCTAACTTTGTTTAAAGGCAGGGGTTATTCAGGGTGCAAAATACGATGCCGAAGTCCATTTGGCCGATTATGGCAGGAGACCACCCACACCGATAACTGAGGGTGGTCAATGATTCTGAACCTGCTAACCTCAAATGGCTGTAACATGCCAAAATCGGTGGAATTTTCACAAACGAACGTCGGAATCGGTGCTCCAATTAACCCCCTAGACGATTTTGGACGAAGTTTGTGCAAGAAAGTTTTGCAAATTTCGAAACTGTCGATTTTCGATGACGTCGTCGTCCAGGCAGGCTCCGCGAAGAGCGTCCTCGTCCTCGATGGGAAGATAAGATCAAAAAATCAATTTTCACGGAATTGTCCGAGATTGATACCGTTCGATAGAGCTTTCCGAGCTGAGCGAAGCGGTACCATGTCGAGTGTCAAAAACTCAAATGTCCAATTTAGCACAACAACGGTCGATGTTCTCCGTGTCTCTTACTCGCCCAGATTAGACTCGTGCTGCTCGCAGTAACACCATTCAATTCATACCAAAAGCTCTATCGAATGGTATCAGACTTGGCTCGGTTCAAAAATATCGATTTTCGATGACGTCATTGTCCTTCTGATGCGGCCCCGAGCCGCCTCGCCTTTGAAGCGAAATTGTCAAAAAATCGATATTCCAGTTGGTCAGTATTGAACGATATTGACACCTTTCGGTAGAGCTTTTCGAGCTGAACAGAATGGTACCATTGGGAACATCGAAAACTCAAATGTGGGCGAGTAAGGGCGGAAGGAACTTCGCCGTTGCCCTCCGTCGCTCTAAAATGGCAGATTGGGCTAAAGCAGTTTAGGCATCTGGAGGGTTGCGAGCATGCCATCGTAAAGTACTTTCAGTCTCGTGCTCACCCCCGCATTTGCATCCCGTTAGCTCTCCTTGTCTTCCCGCAGTAGTCGAATGAACTCCGAAAAAATCGTGTCACACAACCCTAAATGTTCACTTTACAAGCTGTCCCCTTCGATTGATAGGTTCGATCCTGTACGCATTGTGCGCGGCGCACTCTCAGGGATTCCACGCATGACAGAACACTTTACGCCATGATTGAGATACTCCGAGAACATCCTGGAATATAAGCTTCTCCAACCGCAAGAAGACTGCTCCAGTCATTTCTGACCACTCACTGCAAAACGCGGTGGTCTGGCAAAGCTGTATACATGCTTATGTAGATCTCGAAGAGACGAATCGAACGGTATCAACCGTTCCTCAAAAAACCTCAAAATGGAGGAATTGTGAGCACGCCACCGTTTTCGACGGTTTGAGACCGACATTTTCATAGCTTTATATGAGCAATGTATACGCCAAACGAGAGAGCTCGAGCTCCTGAGCTCAAACATAACCTCAGTTTTTGAAACGAATGAATTTTAGGCGAGTTATATCAAAAAGACGCAAAAACCGCAAAATCGCGGTTTTTACGACGTCTACTGAAAAGGCGCGTCCAGTACTGTATATAATACATATGTGTATTCAACTGGCGACAGCATTAAGATTTTAAACGTTCTATTAGAGATTAGTTGTAGCATATTTTCTGGAGTATGTAGTTCTAACTCAGTTTTGAATTTCTCTCAAAAAATTGAAGTTCTTTCAATTTCTAGAGCGTTTTCTTATCCATAAAGCGTGGATTAATTATTTTTGGCATGGGAGTTCAAAAGTGACGCTACATCCGGAACAAGAAGCCGAGAAACACAAGGGGAAATCGGACAGGATACAGACATCAGTTATTTCATGGAAAAACGCCTTTTCTTCAACAGTACATAGTGAAGGAGAAAATGAGTGGCAGACACTCCCATGGACGACGTGGCCAAGGTGGACCGCGCATTCGGAATCCTCCAGAAACAAGACGTAAGTAAGGAAAATCTTGTGGAGAAGAGAATACTCTGCAGAGCTGCGTAAATTAACCACGTATCCCCTTAATTTCATAATAAGAATACAGGTCAAATACGAAATCAATAGCAAAGCCTAGCTCAACGAATTCACTCATGCCATAAGTCTAGGAGTTCCACGCCCTGCAAAATTTCGTCTAGACGGATTTTTAGAAGCGATAGAGAAATTCCGACAGCTTTTTATTTGGGCTGGAAACCTATCTATGAGTGGAGGTACAACTTCAATCTGGCGGCTCGAATCCGGCATTATTTTTGGACCAATCTAGTAAATCTTTCTTCTTTTTTGAGGCTATCTTTGTTCGCGCTTCACCGCTGCAACGACTTATGATGGCCACCCAGTAGGTATGTCAGAGTTTTGTGCTTCCTAAACAAACCTTGTACCGATCCTCGGATCGTGGTGGAACTGAAGGCTTTGTTGGAATGAACAGAGTCCACGAATTAATCCGCTTACCGCGTGACAGTCGTCGGTTTGTCCGGCTACATTTCATGTGCCCGAAGTAAAAAGAACATATATCTTACTATTATAGATATAATTCTGTTAATGTCACGTGTCTGTCACGGGTAGGGGACCAATACCAAGGGATGCCTTCGAGAGGGCGGCGCATGCCGGCCGGCTCTTTCCTTCAGCTTACCATATGCTGACTACCATGTGTTGTACTGCTTGCTTGTGAAGATGTTTAAATGTAAACTCGAGCGAAAGGTGCAAGCTTGGTGTGATCACTTGGAACGGTTTGGAGCGAAATCGGTTTGGAGCCCGAGTACCTTATGACTAACGTAAAATAGTCCGGCTCCATTAAGACACCGGTGCTGAGCTTGCACGCACTCCGGTATTTAAATACCTGGGATCAGCAATGGCGTCTGATGGCAAACTGATGGTTGAAGTGAATTCACGTGTGAGTGCAGTTTGGACCAAGGGCACTCGCTAACTGGCAGGTTCTGCGATAGAAGGATAACAGAGCATCTGAAGTCGAAGGTCTACAGAGCGTCGTCCGTACAGTGGCAATATACGGTGCCGAGTGTTGGTATGCGACTAAAGAAGCTGAGACGCGCCTCAGCGTCATGGAGACGAAGATGCTACGCCGCACACGCACAGCTGGAGTCACGCGCATGGACCGCATCTGACGTCATACTGTTCGGCAGAAGTTCGGTGTCGCGCCGATAGCTGACAAGATGCGTGAAGCTCTCCTGGTACAGCCACGTTCCGCGTGGAAAGGAAGACAGCTTTCTTAAGGTAGGCCTTACCTTCAAGATAATTGCAAAGCGGCATAGAAGGTGCCCGAAGCAGCGTCTTATACATTACATGTGGAATGGAAGGTTGCTGCTATACATTGGATGCGATCGAAAATCTTCGGATAATTATTAGGTATGTAAAAGTGGGAAAACTTTAGAGTTTTATTGACTTTTTTGCAGATGGACAAAAGGGTAATCCGAGGCATTTACTTGTATGAATTCAAGCTGGGCACTACAGCTAAGGAGGCGGACGAGAAGATCAACGCCGCATTCGGTCAAGGATGTTCCACAATTCGGACGGCGCATGGTGGTATCAGAAGTTCCGGAATGGAGATGAGAGCTTGGAAGAACATGAACGTTGTGGGAGGCATAGTGATGTTGATGAGGACAAGCTGAGAGATGTGGTAGAGGAGGATCCACACAAAGGTACCGGGGAGATAGCGAAGGTTCTTGGCGTCAGTCACAACACAGCTGCCCGGCATCTGAAGGAAATTGGAAAGACCAAAAATCTGGAAAGATGGGTGCCTCACGAGCTGTCTGAGGAGCAAAGAAACCGACGATATGAGATCTCGTCCGCACTGCTTCTACGGAACGAAACGGACCCATTCCTTGATCGCATCGTAACCTGTGACGAGAAATGGATAATGTACGACAACAGGCGACGATCGGCGCAGTGGGTGGACAGCGATGAGAGCCTCAAGGTTTTTTCGAAGCCGGAATTGCACCAAAAGAAAGTAATGGTGACAGTATGGTGGTGTTCGCTGGGAATTATTCACCACAGCTTCCTCCATCCCGGTGAATCCATCACGGCAGAGAAGTACTGCATTGAAATTGAAGAAATGATGAAAAAGTTGAAGGATATCCGGCCGGCCTTGGTAAGCCGAAGGCGAGTTCTCCTTCAGCACGACAATGCTCGCCCCCGAATGACGTTCCAGAAATTGAATGAGCTGAGCATTGAAACTCTACCACACCCTCCGTTTTCTACCGACCTCTCCCCAACAGACTACCATTTCTTCAAGCATCTTGGCGACTTCTTGGTAGGGAAAACATTCAAATACCAACAGGATGCCGAAAGTGCCTTCGAAGATTTCGTCAATTCCAGAACTTCTGATTTTCAAGCTACTGGGATAAAAAAGCTTGTGTCACGTTGGCAAAGATGTGTAGAATCAGAAGGTTTTTATTTCGATTACTAAACTTGCCTACAAGCCGAAATATTAACTGTTTAAATTTACAGTGGTTCAGTGCCATTTATTTCGTTACAACCTAATAGATGATTCAGATAACAGCGATTTGCGGACCAGGGATTTTTGGATGGTTCGGATCGAGTTATCCAAATCGGATATCCGGAAACGATTCACTAAATACATTGAATCCGACCAAATCTTCGAATAATTGGATGATTCGGATAACGACAATTTCGGAGACCCCGGATTTTTGAATGGTTCGGATCGAGTTATCCAAATCGGATATCCGGAAACGATTCACTAAATACATTGAATCCGACCAAATCTTCGAATAATTGGATGATTCGGATAACGACAATTTCGGAGACCCCGGATTTTTGAATGGTTCGGATCGAGTCATCCGAATCGGATATCCGAAAAAGATTCATTCGGGTCCAATGTATACAGTCCACCCTGATGTAGCGCTGGATCGGGAAGGGTGGCGTCATTACACCAGAATAGCAGACCCCCCGAAGCGAGACTAACGCTGAAGAGGAGTGAGAAGAAAAAGAAACATAGGACTTCCAGTCACAACATTGAAGGTTTGTCGACAGACATGCTAACTAATGACTCAGCATCTCACATTTTGCAGACTATCGTGTATGCCACCATGTTTTCCTCGTTTGGTGTGTTCGTTCGCATGTGTTGTGTAGTTGTGCCCGTAAAACAGCTAATCATGCCGAGGAGCAACTCGTAAGCAAAAAGCAATTTGCCTTCATAAAGCAAGTAAAGTGGTGGTGACTAGAAGAGCTGTGCCTGCTTTCGAAAGAACAGAACTCGTCACTTGATTTGTTTTCCTACAAAAACCTGTCAGCATTCTAGAAGACATACAAGAATACTAGACAAACCAGGAGGATTTCAGAGAAATTGTTGAACAGAAACGTCGATCTAGCGTCCGTGTCCGACTCTGTCCATAGCGTAACTCGGAGGACATTGCAGGGGAAGTGGCGGCGAGTGGTATAACAACAATACCCCTTCAACACAAGGCCAGTGGTACAGCGTGGCGGGAAATGGGAGAACCGAGGAACGGGACGGCCGAAAGCATCGCTTCACAGGAGAACAACAATGGCCAGATCTCGCCCGTACGACACCATGGCACGCGCTGGATGCTTCTCATCAACAATTGAAGCGCAACTTGCGAGGGAATTGAGTGTCTTTGAAACGTTCTCAGGAGAAAAAGCTCCTGCCGCTTCCTTTCCCCACAAGCACATGAACCCCTCCATGCACAAAACGCCTCTCCCACTTAGCGCTTACCTTATCTGGACAGGCTTCTTCGATGCGGTCATTCCCCAGAATCGTGACAGTCTACGGCTCGCAAGAAACACACTCAAGCCATGCTGGACACTTTTCAAACAGAACTCAAATCACAACGGACTCCTTTTGATTCGAAATGGATCTCTTTTAAACTAGAATTGGTACGTTTCAAGGAAGTCAAAAGGTATTTTCGTTTTAAAAAAATTCCACCTTTCTCTGAAAATTTATACCATTTTCACTACGAGTTGGAAACTTTTCACGTCAAATTGGACACTCCTCTATGCTTACCCAAAACTTTTAAAATCAAAGAAAACTCTTCCAAATCGAAATGAACTTCTTCTACATTAAACTGGAGTTTCTCCAAAACTGTTAGAATAATTTTTTGTTCAAGGAGAAAATTAGTACACCTTCTTTAAAGTTTTAATTTACTTCTCAGTAAGAGAACGCATACAATACGGCTCAAATTCTTTGAAAGAAAGGCTTTGCAGGAACTTACTTTAAATTTGCTCCTGTGGATTCCAGCTAACACTATTCGAATCCCCTCTTCACTGCGCTTTCGCTGCTTCCAAGCCGCCCTCATTGCGACAACCTGTGACCTAGCTAAGGAGCATTTTCGTCTGGAGGGCCCCTAATTGATTTGCGACTTCTCCAAAGCTGCCATTGGCGCCTACCCGGCCACTTCACCAGCCAATTTCAGCGAAATTCGCAATTCTCTGTTTCTCTCAAAAGATCTGAATACAACTCGCAGCAACTGTCACACTAACACTAAACACTGCTTAATTTGGTTGATTTTGACTTCACCGCACATTTAGTCCAATTGCTCGCGTTGTTCACTTTCAAGGCGTCCTTGTTGTCTAATCACCTTCCCCTGAAAGCATTTATTTATGCTGAGTTAACTGTAAAAACCACCTTTCACGTGAATAAATAGTTTTAGGAGATAAAAAGCGGCCTCTTTAATATGTCTCACAAAAACGCTGTTTTTCATCCGCCGCAAAGAATTTCGCTTATTAAATTCGTTGAAGGATGTGTAATGAAGCAGCGTAGGAGCTCCCACTTTTTCACAGGACGATAGCTTCTTCTTCTTCTTCTTCTTCTTCTTCTTCTTCTTCTTCTTCTTCTTCTTCTTCTTCTTCTTCTTCTTCTTCTTCAGCGTTTGTCCCGCTTCGTCGTGGGGTCCGCTCTTCTGGTGTCATGACGCCACCTTTCCCGGTCATGCGCTTGATCAGAGTGGACGCCAGTTACATTCATGTCCATGTGTAACGTATCCGACCAACGCTGCCTTGGGCGTCCTCTAGGCCGCTTTCCTGACACTTCCAACCCAAGGCCTATCTTGCGGACGCTGTCTTCCTTTCCGCGCAGAACGTGGCCGTACCACCGTAAGCGAGCTTCGCGCATCTTGGCCGCTATCGGCGCGACACCGAACTTCTGCCGAATAGCATCATTTCTGATGCGGTCCATGCGGGTGACTCCAGCCGTCCAGCGCAGCATCTTCGTCTCCATGACGCTGAGGCGTGTTTCAACTTCCTTAGTCGCAGGCCAGCACTCAGCGCCGTACATCGCTACTGGCCGGATGACTGTTCTGTAGATCTTTGACTTCAGGTGCTCTGGTATCTTCCTATCGCAGAGCACACCAGTCAGCGAACGCCACTTGGACCAAGCTGCACTCACGCGTGAGTTCACTTCAACCATCAGACCGCCGACAGACGCTATTGCTTATCCGAGGTATTTAAACACCGAAGTGCGTGCAAGTTCAGTACCGTTAATCTTAATGGAGCCGGACTCGTTTGTCGTCAGTCGTTAGTTACTCGGTCTTCTTGACGTTCAATTTGAGTACGAACATCGCCAGGCGGTCGCACCAAGCTTGCACCTGCCGCTCGAGATCATCTTTATCTTCGCAAGCGAGCATCACGTCATCAGCATAGAGCAATGTCCATGGGACGGGCTTCTGAAGATCTCGTGTGATGGCATCCATGACGACAACAAAGAGGAGTGGAGAAAGCGCAGAACCTTGGTGCACCCCAACAGAGATGGGAAACTCCATTGAGGTTCCAGCTGCAGCTTGCACTCTACTCTTTGGGCAAGAGTAGAGCATCCGCACCCACTCTATGAGCTCTTCGGGAATTCCATGATGTCGCAAGGCGTACCATATCACTTCACGCGGTACGCGGTCAAAGGCCTTCTCCAAGTCGAGGAAGGCGATATGCACTGCCTTCTGTTTCTCGCGATGCTTCTCTATCAGGAGGCGGGCGGCGTGTATGGCATCAATGGTGCCACAGCCAGCCACGAAGCCGCACTGATTGCTGGAAAGCTTGACGATGTCCCGAATTCGTCCATCGACAATTCGCTCAAAGATCTTCATGCTGTGCGAAAGCAAGCGAATCGGACGGTAATTGGAGCAGTCTGCAGGACTGCCCTTCTTCTTCCAAATCGGAATCGTCGTACTTTGGCGCCAACTCTCAGGCACTTTTTTCTCCGCCACAACCTGATTAAAGAACTTCGCCAACCACTCAGCAGGGTACCAAAACTTTGACTTCCACAGTTCTGCTGCCACGTCGTCGGGCCCAGTCGCTTTGCCTGGCCTCATCTTCTTCAAAGCCGCTTCAATCTCCTCCACGGTAATCTTCTGAACGGGGCCGTGGGTTGGAGCCGTTGAGGGGATGGCTGGATGAGGAAATTCTACTGTAAAGATTTCCTCAAAGTAATCGCGCCATCGCTTCAATGCCTTCTTGCGGTCCATAAGAAGACGGCCGTTCTTATCATTGATGCCGAGGAACTTCTCGATGTCCTCGGTCTGGCGATGGCGATTCTTTGCGAGTCGGTACAGGCCGCTCGCCATCGCGTGACTCGAGCTTCTCGTTGACATCTCCATAATGAGTGGCTTTTGCAACAGCCACGGCCTTCTTTGCGGCTTTCTTCGCTTCTTGGTACTTCCGCCAGATATCGGCTGTCTTTTCGCCGAGAAACACGTGATATAGCGTCTTCTTCTCTCGAACTTTGGCTTTCACGTCATCTGTCCACAGCCAGGCCTGCTTGTCGACCTTCCGTCGTCCAGGCTTCGTGATGCCGAGCTCCGACCGTGCAGCGTGACGAATCGCGTCGGTGGCCTTCTCCCAAGTTTCGTCGACAGTTGTCACTGTCGGTAACCTTATGCGAGAAATCACAGCTGCTTCCTTCTCTTTCATTCGCCACCACTTGATTCTTGATGCACCGCATCGCTCGACCTGCTTCAGCCTCGGAGGGGCGATCTTTAAAGTACAGATCAGCGGTCGATGCTGTGGGGCGACCGTCTCATACGGCACGACCTTCGCGTCTGTGACAAGACTTCGGTCTCGATCCTTCACAAGGACAAAGTCTATCTGAGTCCTGGTGTTCCCGCTATAGAACGAGATGAGGTGGGAATCGCGTTTGCGAAATACGGTGTTCACTATGGTGAGGTTGTGCGATTCCGCATATTCAAGGATACGCTCACCATCTGCGTTACGCGATCCGTAACCGAACCCACCATGACAGCCGTACCCGTCTTTCCGACGTGCCCGTTGAGGTCACCAGCGACTATGATGACATCTTTCGACGGTACCTCTGCTGTCTTCTCATCAAGCAGGCTCCAAAACTCTTCCTTGGCTTGATCCGAGCAGCCAGTCTGCGGAGCATACGCAGAGAAGAAGTGATAGAGTCGCTCCTTCGCGGCGAAAACGATCTTCATCAATCGATCGTCAAAGCGCTCGACGCTTACAATCGAGTCACGAAATCGTTCGGAGACGATTATTCCGACACCACTGGTGGTCCTGGGACTTCCACATAGAACGGCCCTGAAGCCACGTCCTATGTCCCTTGACTTGCGGCAGGACCACCTCGTCTCCTACACCGCACAGAAATCAACTCTTCTACGCTCCAGTGCTTCAACCAACTCGCACGAGCGGCCCGTCAACGTACCCACATTCAGCGTTGCCAAGCGGGTCCTGCTTACGTTACGGGACTTTCGGACTAGCTCGGTTGCCCCCCGATGCCGTCCTCGCATCAGGGACCCTCGCATACTTCTCACACTCGCCGGGCTCTGCGAGTGCGCGTCGGCTCCCGCGGATGCCGTAGCACTATCTCGAAACACTTGAGCTGTCATACACCATGTGATGTGACATGGGTCTTCGTAGGCCGGCCTGTCACAAGGGCCTGTCGCCTGCAATCGAGTGTCCGTGTTCGGCTTAACTCGCAGAGCGAGTAGTTTCCAGTGGCACCACGTGGAGGAACGGACATCGCCACCGACTCCCATGCTATGCACTGTCTTTGCATTTTCCCGAAGGGCTATCAGAATCCCTAGTAGTAAACACTAGTTCCCCTCAGCAACTATACTCTCCTCGGAACCCTTTCAAATTCAGGGCTCAGGAAAACGGCACTACCTAGCAGCGAAAATTTCTGGAGCTGTTCGCCTCCGATGAAGCAAGCACTTTTATCGAGAGGATTCTTAGAAGAATTGTGTCTCCTGTGGTTGATATTCAACTTCACAACCTGAAAAATGTTTTGGTCCGCAACCGCCTGTGATCGTTCTTGTGGGACCCCTAACTGTGCGGTGTTTCCAATCGGAAAAAAGGCGACTGTACCCCATCAGGTGTAGTTCTTCTGGTCTAATGCCAAGCTGAGGAAAGGAATAAATCGGGGAAGCCTGATAGCCTCTACACGTAAGGACAAAGGAATACCGTGATGGGAAAGAGAAGCTTAGGTCATCCCCGCACTGGCTAACATAGGGTCCCTTGCCATAATTGGGATGATTTTGGCGTTGAGGTTGAAATTTTGGGGTAGGAGGTTCAAATGTCGGCACGCAAAGCCCTTAAAACCTTCTAGATCTTCTTCAGAAACCCCAAGGTGAACCGGTAGGACCGCCTGTGCGGTTTTCACTGGGGCTTCAGTGAGATAGGGGAGGTATGACACTTGAATTCTCTTAACTGGTCACGCTTTCAAAAAACACCTGCTAGCACGCCACCAGAACGACGGGTGCAGGCTCAAGCTTGAGGTTCGAGAATCGTAGGGGACGGCTCGTACTGTGATGCCGTTTTTGAAGTGGTCGTACTCTCTTCACAAGTTGTTTTTCAATCTCTTAACAAGCTGTGTTTGCCAGGTGTGGCCACGAAGATTTCTGAAGTGAAAAATGTGGAATTCAATACTAAAAAGTTTGAAATGCTGATTGTTCCAAAGAAGAAAACAAAAATTATCAGTCGGCAGATTCCGAATCAATGAGAAGTGCTAAATTTTTTCAGATTTCACCTGGCTGTCACGGACGCAGCGGTTTTTTTAACCTGAAGGAGCGCATCTACTTCCGAAATTGCACTCTATAATATTTCGATGATTATTTGCTAAATGATAAAAACATATTAAAATGTAAAATTAAAAATACCTAAGAGGGTTCGTTTCGCTACATAAATCTTCATGAGCTAGCCTTAGGACATCTGCGTTGCAGTTTGACAGATGTACCGCCCCAGCCAAATTCCCCGCCTGATAGTGTCTTAGGCGAGAGTCGCACGGCCATCAGGAGGCCATGCTTAACACTAAGAAAAAAGAGCCGAAACTCAATCCTCTTCTCACCGAATAAGTGAAAAATCGATGAAAGTGGTGGAATTTCATTGTCGACCGAAGTCTCTCACCTATGGTGCACCTCTTATGACTCTTCACAATGTCAAACTAGAGTCAACCTCAACAAGGTCTTCTTCCAACGCTATTTTTGCCAAGCCCGTTCCCTTTTCTGTGGCTTCGCTAGATAGTAGCTAGGGACAGTGGGAATTTCGTTAATCCATTCATGCGCGTCAGAAGTTAGCTGCCGAGGCATCTGGATACCTTAAAAGAGTCATAGATACCCCCGCCGTTTACTCGCGCTTACTCGAATGACTACGATAGGAGAGTAGAAGAGTTGATTTCTGTGCGGTGCAGGAGACGAGTTGCTACTGCAGCAGTCAAGAGACATAGGACGAGGCTTTAAGGCCGTTTTATGAAGAAGTCCCAGGACCACCAGTGGTGTCGGAATAATCGTCTTCGAACGAGTTCGTGACTCGATTGTAAGTGTCGAACGTCTTGACGATCGATCGATGAAGATCGTTGTTGCCAACAATGAGCTACTCTATCACTTCTTCTCTACCTATGCTTCGCAGAGTGGCTGCTCCGATTCAGCCAATGAAGAGTTTTGGATCCTGTTTGATGAGAAGACAGCAGAGGTACCGCCGAATGATCTCATTATAGCGGCTGGTGATCTTAATGGGCACATAGGTGTGACGAAGGAGGGTACAGATGTAATCGGATACGGGTCTCGTAATGCCGATGGTGAGCGTATTCTTGAGTATGCGGAATCGCATAACATCACCATTGTAAACACCGTTTTCCGATAACGCGACTCCCACCACAGCTCATACTACAGTGGGAGCTCCCAGTCTCAGACAGACTTTGTCCTTGTGAAGGATCGCGACAGAAGGCTTGTCACAGACGCGAAGATCGGCCGTATGAGACGCTCGCCCCACAGCATCGACCGCTGGTCTGCACCTTTAAGATCACCCCTACGAAGGTGCAGCAGGTTAAGCGATGCGGTGCTGCAAGAATCAAGTGGTGGCGAATGAAAGAGAAGGAAGCAGCTGTGGTTTCTCGCGTACGGTTACCCACACGACTGTCGATGAAAGAGCAACCGACGCGATATGCCAGCTGCAAGATTGGAACTCGGCACGACGTAGCCTGGACGACGCAAATCGACAAGCAGACATGGATGTGGACCGACGTTGTGAAAGCGAAGGAAAAGAAGTAGCTGTATCATGTGTTTTATATGTGTTTATCGGCGACAAAACGGCCGATAACTGGCAGAAGTATCAGAAGGCGAAGAAAGCCGCAAAAAAAGCCGTGACTTTGCAAAAGCCACTCATTATGGTGATGTCAAGCTCGAGTCGTCGCACGGAGGTGAGCGGTGTTTGTACCGGCTTGCTAAGACCCGCCATCGCCAAACCGAGGATATTGAAAAGTTCTTTGACAATAATGATGAGAGCGGCCATCTTCTGAGAGACCGCAAAAAGGCGCTGAAGCGATGGCGTGATCACTTTGAGGAAATTTCCACTATGAAATTTCCTCATCCGGCCATCTCTTCTGTGGCTTCTGTTCACGGTCCCGTTCACAATATCACCGTGGAGGAAACAAAAGCTGCTCCGAAGAAAATGAAGCCCGATAAGGCGAAACGGCCGGATGATCTGGCGGTCGATATTTGGAAGTCGAAGCTTTGGTACATGCTGAATGGTTGGATGAGTTCTTCAATTAGATAGTAAAAGAGAAGAAAGTACCGTAGTTTTGGCACAACGACGATTCCCTGATTCGGAATATAAAGAGCAGTCCTTCAGACTACTCCAATTACCTTCCGTTTTGCTTGCTTTCGCACATATCTTCGAGCGAATCCTCGAAAAACGAAATCGTTTTTTTAACGAATTCGGAAACAGAAACCGGTTTTAAACGAATTCGGAAACAGAAACCGGTGCATTTAGCCTTTCTCGACTTGAAGAAGGCCTTCTACCGCGTACCGCGTGAGCTTATATGGTACGCCTTGCGACAACACGTACCTCAAGAACACATAGAGTAAGTGAGGATGCTCTAGTCTTGCCCAAAGAGTAGGGTGCAAACTGCAGCTGGAACTTCAATGGAGTTTCCCACCTCTGTTGGGGTGCACCAAGGTTCTGCGCTTTCTCCTCTCCTCTTTGTTGTCGTCATGGATGCCATTGAGAGATCTTCAGAAGTCTGTCCCATGGATATTGCTCTATGCTGATAACGTGATGGTTGCTTGCGAAGATAACGATGATCTTGAGCGGGAGGTGCAAGCTTGGAGCGACCGCCTGGCGATGTTCGGACTCAAATTGAACGTCAAGAAGGCCGAGTATGTACCTAACGACTACCGTACGCGAGTGGCGGTCTGATAGTTGAGGTGAGTGCAACATGGTTAAAGTGCCGTTCGCTGACTGGTGTATTCTGCGATAGGAAGATACCAGAGCACCTAAAGTCGAAAACCTACAGAGCAGCCGTGCGGCCAATAGCAATGTACGGCGCTAAGTGTTGACCTGCGACCAAGGAATTTGAGATGCTCCTCAGCGTCATGGAGACGAAGATGCTGGACTGAACGGCTAAAGTCACCCGCACGAACCGCATCCGAAACGATGTCAATCGGTAGAAGTTCGCTGTCGCGCCGATAGCTGAAAAGATGCGCGAAGCTCGCTTACGATGGTACGGCCACGCTCTGTTGGGAAAGAAGACAGCGTCTGTAAGATTGGCCTTGAGTTGGTAGTGTCAAAAAAGCGGCCTAAAGCACACCCGAAGCAGCGCTGGTTGGATGCTTTGCACATGGACATGAAAGCAACTGGCGTCAACCCGTCGCAGGATCGGGAAGGCTGACGTCAAAACCAGAAGAGCGGACCCTGCAACGAAGCGGGATAAGCGCTGAAGAAGAAGAATATTTGCTAAAGTTGACTTAAATGCTCTCCCTACAAAAATTTTTAAGGCACTCTTCGGATCGATGACGGAATTGCAACCGAACTATCGACCTGTCGAAAAATTCTTTCCCATGTGAAGAAAACAACATCAGTCTTCATTCGTCTTCTATGCCAGTAAGCGGCGGCATCTATGATAGCGGGTTTCTGGCTTTTTCTTCAATTATTTTTGTTTTTTCCTACACGTCCCTTGCGTTTTTGAATCATGTTTCTAGGAACTTATAGTTAGGGTTCTTTTGTGCTCTGGTGCGTCACTCAGTGCAACTCTCACTCTTAATAGATCTGATTCCAGTCTTATACGATTGAATCGTTTGCATTGAACCTTGGTCATGTCTCAGCGCACTAAAATCACAAAAAGGGCACCTGATGTGTCTGCCCATCTCGGCGGTAAGGTTCAAGGGGTCGCCGATACTAGAAAGAGCTGCGCCGCTCATTTGATTTTTTGTGGTTGTTTCTTATGTATGATGTTTGCTCTCATTTCCAAGTGACCGCAGGAGATGGTGATCGAATTGAAGGTGAAAAGAAGTAGAGAAGCATTGTAATTGAATGGTTGCCTGAGCCACCCACCGACCTCTCTCCTTCACCAAGCATAGGGATCTCGAAGAAAGGTTAGTGAAATCTCTCATGTTTTTAACCTTGAGTGTCGCCCTCTGGAATTGTACAGAATGGGCGAAAGGAACCCAAGCGCGTCCGCAAGGTAAAGGTAGTGCTGCCCTCGAAGTCGCACTGGGCAACAGCCCTCTTGAACTCATGGCGGCTTCAAGGGTCCGCTCCATTTACCAAGGTTTGTGTCCGCCGCAGTATGACCCAGGAAGAGCGCAAACGGGAGTTTGAATCGAGGCAGGAGTGTAGGGAACGGAACAAACAGTTAAATGGCCCGGTGTAGGTGGTGTACCGTGGAGAGTTAAGACAGGTCTAAGATTTTGTGAGACCTAGAGCTTCGAGAAACGTCTAGCTGGACACGGAACACCAAACACATCCACCAGATCCACAGCCATCAAGTGTTTTTTTGTTGAACTCGCGTTGCCTTGTAAACAAAGTACATCATCTCCACCTATTCTTGTTCGTTTACGAGCCAGATTTACTCTTTACAACCGAAACGTGGCTTACAGACAAAATACCAGATGCTGAGATCCATGCAAACCTTCCGTACAGAGTCTTTAGAACAGATCGTGGAAATCGAAAGGGTGGCGGTGCATGCTGCCTTGCCAAAATTTCGATTAGCCTAACTGTTGTTAGCGTTCCTGCCTGCCCCAAATCGGACCATCTCTGCTTAGATCTCTTCGATATAACATGCAACTTAGCGTTCAGGGTTGCCCTAGTATATCGCCCACCCAACTCGAACACTCATGAAGATGATGCCCTCATTGATGCAATGTTGGAACTATGCCTTGCGAACAGGAATTTAATCGTGCTTGGTGGCTTAAATCTTAACATCGATTGGGTTACCAAGAGAGGACATTATAATTGTGCTCTCCCAAAAATTTCGATGAACCGAATATATTCGAAGCGACTATTTTCGAATATTCGAAAACCGAATGCATTCGAAGATCGCGTTTTCTCCGAGCATCCGAATTCGAATACGTTCGAGAATAGCGATTTTTCATGCGTTCGAATTCGAATACATTCGAAAATCGCGTTTTTTCTAACGTTCGAACACGAAAAAATTCATTTCGAATATGATTATTCGAATTCGAATGTTTCGCTCGTTTCCTCCTGCTCAGCTCCGGCGCTAGGTCGTTGGCCATATTAACTTCGCGACCCAGATACATGTAGCTAGAGCATCGGAGATGTTCGTTCCGTTGAGCGAGAATGGGGCATCAGAAACTTGTCTGTTCCTCATGAATATCGTCTTCGTAAGAATCAGCTGCAGTTCAACGTTTCCACATACACGATCGAAGTCTGCCAACATTCGCTCCGCCAGGCTGATGCTCGGTGCTATGAGCACGATGTCATCATCGAAGATGGTGCAGTTGCCGGCCTTTCGACTTTCACTCCCATGTGCTCCCATTCTAGTTCGCGCATGACGCTTTCGTGGCGCTGAAGAGCTTCGGGGATATGGTATCCCCCTGCCCAACCCCTCTCTTCACGTCGATGACGACGTCGTTGTAGAATGGTAAGATCTTGGTCGTGAGTCCATTGTACTGTTCTCGAAGGACTGTGATGTAGTGAGTAGGAACCCTCTGAGTGAGCTGGGCGTTGATGACCGCTTCAGTTTCGACGGAGTCGAATGCCTTCTTCAGGTCAATAAACGTGAGGCACAGCGGCAGCTTGTACTCTCGCGACACTTCGATGAGCTTCGCAATGGTGTGTATGTGGTCGATCGTGCTGAATTCTCTCCGAAATCTTGCTTGTTCACATGGCTGTCCTTCGTCCAGCGTTCTGCTGATCCTATTCAGGATCACTCGAGTAAACAGCTTGTAGACTACGGACAGCAAGCAGATCGGGCGATAGTTGCCAATGTCGTGCACGTCTCCCTTCTTGTACAGCAAGACGGTCTTGCTGGTCTTCCACTGAGATGGCACTTCGACAGGTAGCGTGTGAAGAGCCGCGCCAAGGTGTTGATGAGCGCTGGCGGGAGGTTCTTCAGGTGTTCGGGTCTGATCCTGTTGGGACCGGGTGTTGTACATTTCTTCACCGACGAGACTCCAGTACACACGGTAGCTAGTCGGGCACTGTCGTGCGGGCGAAGATCTCCGGGTAGCCAGCCAGACTGCCCGAAGGGACGGGGCGAGACTTTTGAGCCGGCCTCGAATCTTAGCAAGCTTTTGGCCGGGCCGACACAGTTACAATCCGCACAGGCGCGAACACATGCACGCACACTGTGCACAAACATGCCGCTCCCACGTTCAAGGAACGCGTCGACCGGACTCAGCAGGAACAAGGGGTCCATCCCCTGCATCCCACCTGCGTCTCTGGGCTGTACACGGTCGCATTTGGTTCGCGTTTTCGTTCCCCTATCCATCACCCGGGACGCGCCACGTGGCCCTGCGACAAACGGCCCGTGATCCCTCTTAACAAGAGAGCCCGAAGCCTCTCTGTCGAGGGAGATCCGTGGACTAGTGTACCCCGTACAAATATTCTTGAGGAACTCTTCGATCACGGAGTCGCAGCTGAAGGATGGACTTGTCAGGGAAAGAAATCTCTCACCTGAAGGAAACAGTATAATAGGTAAAGGTGGTGCTGCCCTCGAAGTCGCACTGGGCAACAGCCCTCTTGAACTCATGGCGGCTTCAAGGGTCCGCTCCATTTACCAAGGTTTGTGTCCGCCGCAGTATGACCCAGGAAGAGCGCAAACGGGAGTTTGAATCGAGGCAGGAGTGTAGGGAACGGAACAAACAGTTAAATGCCCGGTGTAGGTGGTGTACCGTGGAGAGTTAAGACAGGTCTAAGATTTTCTGAGACCTAGAGCTTCGAGAAACGTCTAGCTGGACACGGAACACCAAACACATCCACCAGATCCACAGCCATCAAGTGTTTTTTTTTGTTGAACTCGCGTTGCCTTGTAAACAAAGTACATCATCTCCACCTATTCTTGTTCGTTTACGAGCCAGATTTACTCTTTACAACCGAAACGTGGCTTACAGACAAAATACCAGATGCTGAGATCCATGCAAACCTTCCGTACAGAGTCTTTAGAACAGATCGTGGAAATCGAAAGGGTGGCGGTGCATGCTGCCTTGCCAAAATTTCGATTAGCCTAACTGTTGTTAGCGTTCCTGCCTGCCCCAAATCGGACCATCTCTGCTTAGATCTCTTCGATATAACATGCACCTTAGCGTTCAGGGTTGCCCTAGTATATCGCCCACCCAACTCGAACACTTATGAAGATGATGCCCTCATTGATGCAATGTTGGAACTATGCCTTGCGAACAGGAATTTAATCGTGCTTGGTGGCTTAAATCTTCACATCGATTGGGTTACCAAAAGAGGACATTATAATTGTGCTCTCCCAAAAATTTCGATGAACCGAATATATTCGAAGCGACTATTTTCGAATATTCGAAAACCGAATGCATTCGAAGATCGCGTTTTCTCCGAGCATCCGAATTCGAATACGTTCGAGAATAGCGATTTTTCATGCGTTCGAATTCGAATACATTCGAAAATCGCGTTTTTCTAACGTTCGAACACGAAAAAATTCATTTCGAATATGATTATTCGAATTCGAATGTTTCGCTCGTTTCCTCCTGCTCAGCTCCGGCGCTAGGTCGTTGGCCATATTAACTTCGCGACCCAGATACATGTAGCTAGAGCATCGGAGATGTTCGTTCCGTTGAGCGAGAATGGGTGCTGATATTCCGACGGTATCTTCCAAACTCTCCACCGCTCAAGAGGCAGTCAGAAGACCTGCCAGTAATGCATAACCCTTACCACTTATAATCCTAGATGTGTGTCATCAGGTAGGTTTCCACATGCTGAGCGATAAGAGAAAACCACCCCTGCGGAAGTGCCGCCGATGTTGATAACATGCCTGTGGGTTCAGAAGATGTCTCGCAGACGTCATCTATTCTACGTTTGACTTCAGGAGATCCCTTCCATCCTTTCCCTGCATTTTCCTGGAGAGGCCAGCGGCCGTTTCGCTGTGCACGTCTAACGTTTCGATAAACTTCAATGGTAGGAGGGACGGAAAAGGCAAGCATGATGAAGAGGAGCAACAGAGTAGGTGCCCTCAACTAGGACTGCACCGCAAAGTGTATTACAAGAAGTATGACTCGGAACAAATTGCTAATTATGAAAGAAAGATAGTCAGAGTTGCCGTTACATAGATAGAGTTCACTCCGTTAAAAATGCTACACTGTGCGCTGCTCAAGCGCGCTCCACTGCGAACACCTGGCCGAATCCATTGCACGGAGAGGGAGGGGTGTTTTTGAACGTGGTCTCCACCTGGGCATTCGATCGATGCCTTGTACGCCCGCGTTGGCACTCCCGCGAGTTGTGGGGAAGTGGATAGTGGCGTTGCTTCATGCGAGCGAGGTCGGGGGGTTCGGTTCTCCTGCGTTGCGGGATTGTCGCATTTCAACTGAGGTTGAGAATTGAGGGTTTTGACGTCTACATAATTCGCTGATATTTTCTTCGCATTTTCCAGCTGTATGAGGTTCTTGGAACTCAGCTGCAGTCTCCCACCCCAGCAACGAAGGCTGTTTCCACACGAGCAGCTTGGATGGCACACACCCTGAAGTCCCTTCCTTGGCCTGGTTCTCCGCTCGAAGAACATACATGATGTGTACGATTAGGGCGCCCACTTTTCCGATTGGAGCGTAAATTATTTGCTCGCGGGATGTATGAAGCAAAAAAGGTAGATTATTTTGTTGGATTGCTGACTTCACAGCAATTGAATGTTCGAATGCGAATGTTTCGAGCAATCGAATTTGAGCATTCGAAAATCGCGATTTTTCGAGCACTCAAATTCGAATACATTCGAAAATCGCGTTTTTTCGAACGTTTGAATACGAATATTTCATTTCGAATAGAACTATTCGAATTCGAATGTTTGAATATTCATTCGGGCACAACTTTAGTGGAAATAAGAAGGGATACTTAGGCAAATTTATAGAATTCTTCTGTTGCTGCATTTTGACACAACAAATGATGAAACCGACCCGTGGCGATGCAATTCTTGATATAATTTTAACCTCTTTGCCTATCATTAACAATATTGTCATCCTTCCTCCGTTTTCATCTGCCGATCACAACATGATTGGCTTTGATGTTCATATGCCTTTGATAAAACAACGTGAATTTCCCTTAGCAAATTTTAAGAAAGCTGGTAATCCTAGCTTGATGTTGTACTTCAATTCCATAGATTGGTGGAAAGTTTTTGTTGGATATATACATAAAACGGACCTCCAAAAGGCTGAGGCATTAGCTCGATTTTTTGCTTCTGTTTTCGACTCGGATTTGGAAATGTTTTCTGTCTGGACTTTATTTATGAAGTTCATCTCTTTAGTGACGTTTGATAACATCCATGTAATTGTAGTTTGTAATCACTTCTGTTTGTTACTGTTACTTTATTGAATGAAGTCTCAAAAATAACTCTGAAGTTCAGTGGATAGCTGGTCGACGCCATAATAGGTTGCCTCTGATATATTCCCGCGTAGCCATGCCATTCATAACATATCGTAATCAAGCGAAATTTGAGAAGTGGATATCACATTCGTGATCATAAGACACCTCAAATAACCCCATTCATAGGGTTTGGACAAAGGCGGTGACAACACTAGTTGTCGATATGGGTGGTAACCGGTCGTAATTTACCAAACAAACATCGCCACGGTGTTCAGCATTTAAGGTAATTTTCCTAGGCAAAGTTTTGGCGAAGGTGATGGCACCCTGATCGAAATAGTACTGTCGCGCACCATTGACACGGTCCCGTAAGACAGAATACCGTCGCGCACCATTGCGCGACATTGTCGTCAACGTGTAAAAGGTAATGAAGCGGCTTAACGGCTCAACTTCAGCCTGTTTTAATGGAGTTCCTCAAATTGTTTTCAGAAAATGCGCTCATTCCCTTAGCAAGCCTCTATTAATGATTTTTAATGATTATTTAAATTACAGTGAAGTTCCTGAAATTTGGAAAGAATCGATCATCACGGCTATTCCAAAAGCTCAAAATTCAGCACTAGTGTCGTCCTTTCGACCTATAAGCATACATCCTACCCCAATGAAGATAAGGGAAAAGATTGTATAAGATAAGATTGGCATGGTTCACTAGAAACAAATCAATTCCATCTCATCAGCATGGATTTACGGAGGGAGCTTCTACTACTCAACTTGCCGATCGTACTTTTGACTGGAGTATTGCATTGAATAATGGAGACTCAGTTGATGTTATTTACATTGATTTGTCAAAAGCGTTTGAGAAGTAAGCCACCGATTGCTTCTAAAAAAGCTTTATAATCTTGGCATTACAGGATCCTTGCTTCAGCGATTCAATCTCACCTGCATGGAAGGCATAAGCGGGTTAAAGTTGGTAATTCTTTTTCGAAGTGCTATGATTGCAGAAGTGAGGTTCCCCAGGGAGGTGTGCTGTTACCGGTCCTTTTTCTTGCATATACCTGCGATCTTCCTGCAGTTCTATCCACGCATTCTCATGTGATGGTGCAGATGTATGCCGATGTCATAAAACTTTATGGGAGATACAATGTTAGCAATAAGACTGAAGTTTGCCAGGCCTTATCCCAGCCCATTAACATGATGCCCGTATGGGCTAATGCTTTGACAATTCCTATGAATCCTTCCAAATCCTCAGTTTTACATATCGGTGAAGTGCCCATTTTAGAAGTTGGTCTTTAAAATACTACGTTCAAGACTGTATCCGAGGTTCCCAATCTTGTATTTTTTGGACGGAGGATTAGATTTCAATAATCACATTGATAGTATAGTACGATGAGCTTTGTCCGCCCTTTTTTCAATTTTCAGAAATATGAAATGTCACGACAGCACGATATTGATCAAACTGTATAAGTCATACGTTTTACCAAAACTTGGAGTAGTGCTCTCCGATTTGGAATCCTTTCACAAAAAAGCATATAGAGAAAATTGAAAAGGTTCAGAAAACCTTCACAAAGATTTTGTTTAATCGATGTGCAAACTGTACCCATTCTATTGGAACACAGATATGTCCTAGATATCAAGAACAGCTAAAACGATTCAGGCTAAATAGTCTATAGTACAGGCGCATTGTAAATGATCTAGTGTTTTGTCTCAAAATCCTAAAAGGCGAATCTAGACTTAAAGCTACAATAGCAACTGGGCCTTTTTGCCAACACAAAGTCGGCGTAATAGGTACTGCATTCGCTATCCCAAGATTAAGAAGAAAAACCGAGAAGATTTTTAATTGTCTGTTTTTTTGCGGATTTTGTTGGCTACAAATGCTACCACCCAACCTATTAGAAGCACCAAATGCGTATGTTTTTAAAAAAGGTTTGAAGAGAATAAACTTGCCTTCAACACTGCATATTCCTGATATCGCCTAAGTGGAAAGAGATGCTGCTTTTTTCATTTCTTAAAACCAGGAGATTTTTTTGTTTTGGATTTTTTGATTTTTTCACTTCAGAGCTTTTTTGTTTGTTTTTTGCTCTTTCTTTCTGCTTTTTTTGTCCTTTTTTGTACCTTTTTTGACGTTTGTTTGTTTCTTGTTTGTTTCTACTTTTCTTTAGATTTTAAAACTTCTCAGCTTTGTTTCTGAGTAGTCAGTGTCACCGTTTTACGCTTCCCCAAGCAGCCGTCTTCGATGGGCTCTGATGGAGTTGACGGACCTACTAAGTTGGTATCCAGAGCCGATTTCTCCCACGACTTGCAGTGTTGGACCATTGCTCTTCTCCATCAGTTACCCATCATCGTCTATCACATACTCTATCCCACCATTATTATTCCGCTTCCTTATCCTTATTCTCCCAGAACTCTAACTCTTCTAAGCGACTTCCATTTGCCGTTCAAGAGCTAAGCTAACAAGAAAAGTAGTTTTGATTAGTGGCTAGTTTTGATTTGTCAAATTTTTTAACACTACGTATTTCTTAATGTGCTGTTTCCTTTGAAAATATACTATTTTTTTGTGCGCACGGCATTGTGCACATAAATAAATAAATCAGAGCGAAATTGTGTCATATAAAACTTTATGTCGTAGTTATTAAACAAAAAACCAAGCTTCGGTTTCACTACGCTTCGATTTTCGATATTGTTAGGGCCGAGCGTATTCAAAGTTGTCGTTCTTGATGAAAAACTAGTTATTTTCTACTTGAAGCAGACCACTCATTTAGCTAAAATTCTGCAGCAAAAATTTTAAGTCTCAGTCAATGCACGTTGAAAAAATCATGATTTTCATGATCGAGCAGGTTGCATTGACCTCGATCCTGACCGACGTCAATGGAGCGACAAAATTGGACATTCACAAAAATGATCATAACTCGGTAAGTTTTTTGAACTTCAAAAAAATTCAATGGCTTTCTGAAAACTGCAGGAAAAATGCTTTCTTTATCTTTCAAGAACCAGTCTTCACAAAAGAGGTCTTCATACGAGGCAGGAAGCTTCAATTTTTGATCGATTGTTGCCGAAAAACTTGCTGAAAATCGACCCCCCCCATATAAAAAGCTCTTTTTTGAAAACTGTTTCTTATATGGCAAGAAAGCATTTTTTTCCAATTTCAGAAAAGCCAATGGGTTTTTTTTACTACATAATAATGAGGACTTAAAATTTTACAGGGCGCGATTTCACTCTATTATACTGTTTCCTTCAGGTGAGAGATTTCTTTCCCTGACAAGTCCATCCTTCAGCTGCGACTCCGTGATCGAAGAGTTCCTCAAGAATATTTGTACGGGGTACACTAGTCCACGGATCTCCCTCGACAGAGAGGCTTCGGGCTCTCTTGTTAAGAGGGATCACGGGCCGTTTGTCGCAGGGCCACGTGGCGCGTCCCGGGTGATGGATAGGGGAACGAAAACGCGAACCAAATGCGACCGTGTACAGCCCAGAGACGCAGGTGGGATGCAGGGGATGGACCCCTTGTTCCTGCTGAGTCCGGTCGACGCGTTCCTTGAACGTGGGAGCGGCATGTTTGTGCACAGTGTGCGTGCATGTGTTCGCGCCTGTGCGGATTGTAACTGTGTCGGCCCGGCCAAAAGCTTGCTAAGATTCGAGGCCGGCTCAAAAGTCTCGCCCCGTCCCTTCGGGCAGTCTGGCTGGCTACCCGGAGATCTTCGCCCGCACGACAGTGCCCGACTAGCTACCGTGTGTACTGGAGTCTCGTCGGTGAAGAAATGTACAACACCCGGTCCCAACAGGATCAGACCCGAACACCTGAAGAACCTCCCGCCAGCGCTCATCAACACCTTGGCGCGGCTCTTCACACGCTACCTGTCGAAGTGCCATCTCAGTGGAAGACCAGCAAGACCGTCTTGCTGTACAAGAAGGGAGACGTGCACGACATTGGCAACTATCGCCCGATCTGCTTGCTGTCCGTAGTCTACAAGCTGTTTACTCGAGTGATCCTGAATAGGATCAGCAGAACGCTGGACGAAGGACAGCCATGTGAACAAGCAAGATTTCGGAGAGAATTCAGCACGATCGACCACATACACACCATTGCGAAGCTCATCGAAGTGTCGCGAGAGTACAAGCTGCCGCTGTGCCTCACGTTTATTGACCTGAAGAAGGCATTCGACTCCGTCGAAACTGAAGCGGTCATCAACGCCCAGCTCACTCAGAGGGTTCCTACTCACTACATCACAGTCCTTCGAGAACAGTACAATGGACTCACGACCAAGATCTTACCATTCTACAACGACGTCGTCATCGACGTGAAGAGAGGGGTTGGGCAGGGGGATACCATATCCCCGAAGCTCTTCAGCGCCACGAAAGCGTCATGCGCGAACTAGAATGGGAGCACATGGGAGTGAAAGTCGAAAGGCCGGCAACTGCACCATCTTCGATGATGACATCGTGCTCATAGCACCGAGCATCAGCCTGGCGGAGCGAATGTTGGCAGACTTCGATCGTGTATGTGGAAACGTTGAACTGCAGCTGATTCTTACGAAGACGATATTCATGAGGAACAGACAAGTTTCTGATGCCCCATTCTCGCTCAACGGAACGAACATCTCCGATGCTCTAGCTACATGTATCTGGGTCGCGAAGTTAATATGGCCAACGACCTAGCGCCGGAGCTGAGCAGGAGGAAACGAGCGAAACATTCGAATTCGAATAATCATATTCGAAATGAATTTTTTCGTGTTCGAACGTTAGAAAAAACGCGATTTTCGAA
Source organism: Heligmosomoides polygyrus polygyrus (assembly GCA_947396885.1). NCBI lineage: Eukaryota > Metazoa > Nematoda > Chromadorea > Rhabditida > Heligmosomidae > Heligmosomoides > Heligmosomoides polygyrus. The sequence goes on from OX377202.1 coordinate 55,037,494, forward strand.
TGTATTCGAATTCGAACGCATGAAAAATCGCTATTCTCGAACGTATTCGAATTCGGATGCTTGGAGAAAACGCGATCTTCGAATGCATTCGGTTTTCGAATATTCGAAAATAGTCGCTTCGAATATATTCGGTTCATCGAAATTTTTGGGAGAGCACAATTATAATGTCCTCTCTTGGTAACCCAATCGATGTTAAGATTTAAGCCACCAAGCACGATTAAATTCCTGTTCGCAAGGCATAGTTCCAACATTGCATCAATGAGGGCATCATCTTCATGAGTGTTCGAGTTGGGTGGGCGATATACTAGGGCAACCCTGAACGCTAAGTTGCATGTTATATCGAAGAGATCTAAGCAGAGATGGTCCGATTTGGGGCAGGCAGGAACGCTAACAACAGTTAGGCTAATCGAAATTTTGGCAAGGCAGCATGCACCGCCACCCTTTCGATTTCCACGATCTGTTCTAAAGACTCTGTACGGAAGGTTTGCATGGATCTCAGCATCTGGTATTTTGTCTGTAAGCCACGTTTCGGTTGTAAAGAGTAAATCTGGCTCGTAAACGAACAAGAGTAGGTGGAGATGATGTACTTTGTTTACAAGGCAACGCGAGTTCAACAAAAAAACACTTGATGGCTGTGGATCTGGTGGATGTGTTTGGTGTTCCGTGTCCAGCTAGACGTTTCTCGAAGCTCTAGGTCTCAGAAAATCTTAGACCTGTCTTAACTCTCCACGGTACACCACCTACACCGGGCCATTTAACTGTTTGTCCGTTCCCTACACTCCTGCCTCGATTCAAACTCCCGTTTGCGCTCTTCCTGGGTCATACTGCGGCGGACACAAACCTTGGTAAATGGAGCGGACCCTTGAAGCCGCCATGAGTTCAAGAGGGCTGTTGCCCAGTGCGACTTCGAGGGCAGCACCACCTTTACCTTGCGGACGCGCTTGGGTTCCTTTCGCCCATTCTGTACAATTCCAGAGGGCGACACTCAAGGTTAAAAACATGAGAGATTTTACTAACCTTTCTTCGAGATCCCTATGCTTGGTGAAGGAGAGAGGTCGGTGGGTGGCTCAGGCAACCATTCAATTACAATGCTTCTCTACTTCTTTTCACCTTCAATTCGATCACCATCTCCTGCGGTCACTTGGAAATGAGAGCAAACATCATACATAAGAAACAACCACAAAAAATCAAATGAGCGGCGCAGCTCTTTTTAGTATCGGCGACCCCTTGAACCTTACCGCCGAGATGGGCAGACACATCAGGTGCCCTTTTTGTGATTTTAGTGCGCTGAGACATGACCAAGGTTCAATGCAAACGATTCAATCGTATAAGACTGGAATCAGATCTATTAAGAGTGAGAGTTGCACTGAGTGACGCACCAGAGCACAAAAGAACCCTAACTATAAGTTCCTAGAAACATGATTCAAAAACGCAAGGGACGTGTAGGAAAAAACAAAAATAATTGAAGAAAAAGCCAGAAACCCGCTATCATAGATGCCGCCGCTTACTGGCATAGAAGACGAATGAAGACTGATGTTGTTTTCTTCACATGGGAAAGAATTTTTCGACAGGTCGATAGTTCGGTTGCAATTCCGTCATCGATCCGAAGAGTGCCTTAAAAATTTTTGTAGGGAGAGCATTTAAGTCAACTTTAGCAAATATTCTTCTTCTTCAGCGCTTATCCCGCTTCGTTGCAGGGTCCGCTCTTCTGGTTTTGACGTCAGCCTTCCCGATCCTGCGACGGGTTGACGCCAGTTGCTTTCATGTCCATGTGCAAAGCATCCAACCAGCGCTGCTTCGGGTGTGCTTTAGGCCGCTTTTTTGACACTACCAACTCAAGGCCAATCTTACAGACGCTGTCTTCTTTCCCAACAGAGCGTGGCCGTACCATCGTAAGCGAGCTTCGCGCATCTTTTCAGCTATCGGCGCGACAGCGAACTTCTACCGATTGACATCGTTTCGGATGCGGTTCGTGCGGGTGACTTTAGCCGTTCAGTCCAGCATCTTCGTCTCCATGACGCTGAGGAGCATCTCAAATTCCTTGGTCGCAGGTCAACACTTAGCGCCGTACATTGCTATTGGCCGCACGGCTGCTCTGTAGGTTTTCGACTTTAGGTGCTCTGGTATCTTCCTATCGCAGAATACACCAGTCAGCGAACGGCACTTTAACCATGTTGCACTCACCTCAACTATCAGACCGCCACTCGCGTACGGTAGTCGTTAGGTACATACTCGGCCTTCTTGACGTTCAATTTGAGTCCGAACATCGCCAGGCGGTCGCTCCAAGCTTGCACCTCCCGCTCAAGATCATCGTTATCTTCGCAAGCAACCATCACGTTATCAGCATAGAGCAATATCCATGGGACAGACTTCTGAAGATCTCTCAATGGCATCCATGACGACAACAAAGAGGAGAGGAGAAAGCGCAGAACCTTGGTGCACCCCAACAGAGGTGGGAAACTCCATTGAAGTTCCAGCTGCAGTTTGCACCCTACTCTTTGGGCAAGACTAGAGCATCCTCACTTACTCTATGTGTTCTTGAGGTACGTGTTGTCGCAAGGCGTACCATATAAGCTCACGCGGTACGCGGTAGAAGGCCTTCTTCAAGTCGAGAAAGGCTAAATGCACCGGTTTCTGTTTCCGAATTCGTTTAAAACCGGTTTCTGTTTCCGAATTCGTTAAAAAAACGATTTCGTTTTTCGAGGATTCGCTCGAAGATATGTGCGAAAGCAAGCAAAACGGAAGGTAATTGGAGTAGTCTGAAGGACTGCTCTTTATATTCCGAATCAGGGAATCGTCGTTGTGCCAAAACTACGGTACTTTCTTCTCTTTTACTATCTAATTGAAGAACTCATCCAACCATTCAGCATGTACCAAAGCTTCGACTTCCAAATATCGACCGCCAGATCATCCGGCCGTTTCGCCTTATCGGGCTTCATTTTCTTCGGAGCAGCTTTTGTTTCCTCCACGGTGATATTGTGAACGGGACCGTGAACAGAAGCCACAGAAGAGATGGCCGGATGAGGAAATTTCATAGTGGAAATTTCCTCAAAGTGATCACGCCATCGCTTCAGCGCCTTTTTGCGGTCTCTCAGAAGATGGCCGCTCTCATCATTATTGTCAAAGAACTTTTCAATATCCTCGGTTTGGCGATGGCGGGTCTTAGCAAGCCGGTACAAACACCGCTCACCTCCGTGCGACGACTCGAGCTTGACATCACCATAATGAGTGGCTTTTGCAAAGTCACGGCTTTTTTTGCGGCTTTCTTCGCCTTCTGATACTTCTGCCAGTTATCGGCCGTTTTGTCGCCGATAAACACATATAAAACACATGATACAGCTACTTCTTTTCCTTCGCTTTCACAACGTCGGTCCACATCCATGTCTGCTTGTCGATTTGCGTCGTCCAGGCTACGTCGTGCCGAGTTCCAATCTTGCAGCTGGCATATCGCGTCGGTTGCTCTTTCATCGACAGTCGTGTGGGTAACCGTACGCGAGAAACCACAGCTGCTTCCTTCTCTTTCATTCGCCACCACTTGATTCTTGCAGCACCGCATCGCTTAACCTGCTGCACCTTCGTAGGGGTGATCTTAAAGGTGCAGACCAGCGGTCGATGCTGTGGGGCGAGCGTCTCATACGGCCGATCTTCGCGTCTGTGACAAGCCTTCTGTCGCGATCCTTCACAAGGACAAAGTCTGTCTGAGACTGGGAGCTCCCACTGTAGTATGAGCTGTGGTGGGAGTCGCGTTATCGGAAAACGGTGTTTACAATGGTGATGTTATGCGATTCCGCATACTCAAGAATACGCTCACCATCGGCATTACGAGACCCGTATCCGATTACATCTGTACCCTCCTTCGTCACACCTATGTGCCCATTAAGATCACCAGCCGCTATAATGAGATCATTCGGCGGTACCTCTGCTGTCTTCTCATCAAACAGGATCCAAAACTCTTCATTGGCTGAATCGGAGCAGCCACTCTGCGAAGCATAGGTAGAGAAGAAGTGATAGAGTAGCTCATTGTTGGCAACAACGATCTTCATCGATCGATCGTCAAGACGTTCGACACTTACAATCGAGTCACGAACTCGTTCGAAGACGATTATTCCGACACCACTGGTGGTCCTGGGACTTCTTCATAAAACGGCCTTAAAGCCTCGTCCTATGTCTCTTGACTGCTGCAGTAGCAACTCGTCTCCTGCACCGCACAGAAATCAACTCTTCTACTCTCCTATCGTAGTCATTCGAGTAAGCGCGAGTAAACGGCGGGGGTATCTATGACTCTTTTAAGGTATCCAGATGCCTCGGCAGCTAACTTCTGACGCGCATGAATGGATTAACGAAATTCCCACTGTCCCTAGCTACTATCTAGCGAAGCCACAGAAAAGGGAACGGGCTTGGCAAAAATAGCGTTGGAAGAAGACCTTGTTGAGGTTGACTCTAGTTTGACATTGTGAAGAGTCATAAGAGGTGCACCATAGGTGAGAGACTTCGGTCGACAATGAAATTCCACCACTTTCATCGATTTTTCACTTATTCGGTGAGAAGAGGATTGAGTTTCGGCTCTTTTTTCTTAGTGTTAAGCATGGCCTCCTGATGGCCGTGCGACTCTCGCCTAAGACACTATCAGGCGGGGAATTTGGCTGGGGCGGTACATCTGTCAAACTGCAACGCAGATGTCCTAAGGCTAGCTCATGAAGATTTATGTAGCGAAACGAACCTTCTTAGGTATTTTTAATTTTACATTTTAATATGTTTTTATCATTTAGCAAATAATCATCGAAATATTATAGAGTGCAATTTCGGAAGTAGATGCGCTCCTTCAGGTAAAAAAAACCGCTGCGTCCGTGACAGCCGGGTGAAATCTGAAAAAATTTAGCACTTCTCATTGATTCGGAATCTGCCGACTGATAATTTTTGTTTTCTTCTTTGGAACAATCAGCATTTCAAACTTTTTAGTATTGAATTCCACATTTTTCACTTCAGAAATCTTCGTGGCCACACCTGGCAAACACAGCTTGTTAAGAGATTGAAAAACAACTTGTGAAGAGAGTACGACCACTTCAAAAACGGCATCACAGTACGAGCCGTCCCCTACGATTCTCGAACCTCAAGCTTGAGCCTGCACCCGTCGTTCTGGTGGCGTGCTAGCAGGTGTTTTTTGAAAGCGTGACCAGTTAAGAGAATTCAAGTGTCATACCTCCCCTATCTCACTGAAGCCCCAGTGAAAACCGCACAGGCGGTCCTACCGGTTCACCTTGGGGTTTCTGAAGAAGATCTAGAAGGTTTTAAGGGCTTTGCGTGCCGACATTTGAACCTCCTACCCCAAAATTTCAACCTCAACGCCAAAATCATCCCAATTATGGCAAGGGACCCTATGTTAGCCAGTGCGGGGATGACCTAAGCTTCTCTTTCCCATCACGGTATTCCTTTGTCCTTACGTGTAGAGGCTATCAGGCTTCCCCGATTTATTCCTTTCCTCAGCTTGGCATTAGACCAGAAGAACTACACCTGATGGGGTACAGTCGCCTTTTTTCCGATTGGAAACACCGCACAGTTAGGGGTCTCACAAGAACGATCACAGGCGGTTGCGGACCAAAACATTTTTCAGGTTGTGAAGTTGAATATCAACCACAGGAAACACAATTCTTCTAAGAATCCTCTCGATAAAAGTGCTTGCTTCATCGGAGGCGAACAGCTCCAGAAATTTTCGCTGCTAGGTAGTGCCGTTTTCCTGACCCTGAATTTGAAAGGGTTCCGAGGAGAGTATAGTTGCTGAGGGGAACTAGTGTTTACTACTAGAGATTCTGATAGCCCTTCGGGAAAATGCAAAGACAGTGCATAGCATGGGAGCCGAGCATCTGGTCCAGCACTCTCGCAACAGTCGCGCAACCTGCTGAGCCACCGACTCGCTTGCCACAGTGCCTTTCGCGCGCCCCATACAACAGGGCGCGCACGCATGCACGGGCACGTGCTGACGGTGCCATACTGCAACCCCGCCTTCGAGGGCCCGTAGCTCTTTTGGTTCAAGGACTGAGCAAAGACGAAATATGTTTTTCTACTGTATGAAGGGTGAAGATTCTCGCAGTACTATCCATTTCCCCTGTTCAGGCCTACGGCTGACACCCCTCCCTGGCTAGATCAAATTTTTTCATCAACAGGGCTACTTCTAGCTATATCAAATTTATTAAAAATCGCACTCCTCCATGCTCAGTGCTTTCGTTTAAAAACATGGCTAACAAGTACCTGGATCCATTTGGTCAAATGGTCATTCTTTCTTGCTCTGTCTAGGCTTTTTACCTAGTTCCTCTTTTCTGTTTGTTCACTGTCCCGTTACTTTTAATAAGTTCTACTCTATTCACTGAACGCTGTCCTATCCGAGGTTGAGTTGTTGTTGATCAGAAATTTGATGAGGAAAAGTAGCAGAAGCATCCCAGGATAGCGGCCCCGCAATTAAGCCGGAAAAGAGCTGAGGACGAAGAAGAAGTAGGAGAAGAAGCTCAAGCGAAGCGGGACGGAACAGATTGCATGGTCCGTTTCACCCTGCGAACCTCACACAACCCGGCGAATTTGCCAAAGAAGAAGCGCTAACTTGTAGCAGTTTGCACTGCCTCGCTGCTTCGAGTGCTCTTCGTTGTTCTAGTTGATGACAGCACTTTGATAACGAACCTGGATTCGAGGAGTATTTTTTGAAAAAAAAGCTTCACAGCGGGAGGGGACATGTTCTGTGTTCCCAATGTCGGCAATCACAAACAGTGAGGCCAGCTAAATTAAGGCATGGGCTTTTCAGCTTTCATCACTTTTAGCTTCGCAGAAGCCGAGGCTTCGCCACTGGGGCAAACAAAGAACGTCGTTCCCGACGGCGTCGCGCGACGTCCGTGTTCCCTTGCATTCTAGGTCGACAATTTATAGCGAGTGGAAAGCAAAAGCCGCGTTGCACGTTTTCCATCAGTAGTAGCTTAGGCCCTTTCGACAGCAACCAGCTGTTTCGCAAAATTCGGGTTCTCGAGCCTGCTTGGCAGCATTGCAAGCCGAATTTCGTCAAGGGACGAAAAACAGAAGAATTGGCAGGCCTTGGTGCCAGCCTATTACCACGGCGAAGCCGTTATGAAGCCGTCAGTGGAATAACTCCGACGCAGATGTTGCTCTATCAGGTAGAAAAATGTGTCGTATCCATGAGATCCTCGGAAATCTGAGATCTTAAACTCGTTGTGATTAATTCAGAGACTGGTTCTTCATTCTTAGCTGCAGAACAATCAGTATTCAAAACGTTAATCAGTATTGTGCTTTTATCAAACAAAGCGTTCAGTCAACCGGGTCTGCAACTGGGAAGAAGAATCTATTAACGGGTACAAAAATCATATTAAAAATTGAAAAAATCAACACAGATAAGACAACAGTGCTGGAGACAGGGAACACAACATCATCAATAATAGTAGTGTTGAAATCCGAATAAAGTTCATTTTAGGTAACAAATACTTTGCTAAAGCAATCTCCTCCTCCCTCTTGAAGGGAGACAGTCTCACAGTTGGAATTATGTAAGCGAGATATAGAGGACCTGGAGAGACATTGAAAAAGCAAAAAAGAATCATCCAAAGGTAAAGTATAGACGAATGAGTCCAGATAATGAAGTACTAGTATTTTATAAGAAAGACTGCAAGGTGCAGCTTTGAAAAGTTTACGGTGCTTTTTGTGATGGGCCCTGTGGTAGGAAGTAGACGGATAAGACGCCTCAAAAAGTTTTCGGTCTTCAAGGAAGCGATGTGCCCCCCCCCCCCCCCCAAGACAGCACCCAGAAAGCTCCGTCACGTAAACTTCCAAGACACATTGCTTCTTTGAATGGGTACCACTCTATAGGCATTTCTACCAAACGCAGGCATCGCACAGTAGTTGAAAACGAGGCCGAGCAAACAAAATTCCCTTCTGCATACCGCTCATATCGGACGACGTCAGCAGGGAAGTCCGTGGCTGCCTTCGAAAGGCGGACTCCCAGGAAGTAAGAGCGGTAGAAGTCCCTCCCATGAATTTGAAGGGTCAACTAGTTCGCAAAGAATTGTTCGGCCGCACCTATCCTATTCCTCGTGTAATATGTGCTTTTGGAAAGGAAGGTAAAGTGTGACCTCGGGTTGGTGTACTCATGTCATGCAAGGAATGCAGGAAGGAGTTCGGCCGGGAAGCAGGAAGACCGTTGTGTATAAGGGTGAAGAAGCACGTAGGAGGCCTTAGAAGGCAAAAAAGTTCGACTCCAATGGGCCAGCACGGAGTAGAGTGTCATGGCGACGCAATGGTTCAGGGGGCCGTCACGATCCTTGCACCCGAGAGCGACGTGTCCGCGCGGAAAACTCTCGAAGCTTTTTGGATAGCTTTGCGAGAACTCAAGATCAATCGCGTGTGTTTTGACCTACAGAGTCATGTCCGAAGAGACTCTTAAGGTAGATGGTCCCCAAAGCTTAAGCCATTCACCAGCATCCACCTTCGTCTGACGGTGACTGATGCAACTCCTTGACTTCCACCAGAAAGATTAGCCCTCTGTCGCTTCTCCAAATAGCTTTCGCTCCATTCGGCTTTCTGTAATATGAAACGACCTTTGGGACAGTAGTTCTTCAAGTGTTATTTGGACTCTTCCAGGTTCCGAAGAAGGCGAAACCACCAAAACGTAAGTCGAGTAAAGTGCTGTGACAATCTCGGTGCATAGCTTCACGAGACCAACAATTCCCAGTGACTCGAATCTACAGCCGCATCAGTTTCTCAGAAATGCTAGAGCCAGTGCGCTAAACGGATTCGAGAAAAGAAAGAGGATCGAATGTCGCGGTCGCGTCTCTGAGCCGTGGAGACCCTAACTAGGCGGTCGTCCTCAAAAATGATGACGATGGTCATGGGTGCGGTGGTTGCTGGGATACGATTGAAGCAAATTTCTAAACAGAGGAGCGGGCGACTCATCGCAGTCCTCTGTACGAGTCTGTAACCCAGCTCGCTACTCCCAACAAATCACCACTTTATAAATTATTAAATAAGTATTGGAACGTTCAGAACGGATCCACGTACGCTGCAGGATGAAGCGAGCGACTCTTGACCATTCAAAGACTTTTGTGCTCGCTGAATATTATCAGAAGACATTTGCAGAACGTCCCAACAATATCCACTACTTGGGTATTATGAGCTGTAACTCCAGTATGGAAAGTTTAGGAAGGTTTCATAAGAAGGAGTTTTACAATGCATTATGCACTTTTTGGACAGGATACGCAGAATGAGCGAATGGAAGGTAACTGAGGGGCTCTAAAACGACTTTTAGAGAATAATAGTACACGCCTTCCCTTCGTTTTGTGGATGAGCGCAGCATGTTTTAAATGGCTTATATGAGCTGATCGATGCCATTTTCCATGTTGCTCCCTTCATGTTGCTGTATGTCTTCTGTGGGGAGCGCATTAGATATCTGCTCTGTTTGTGACTGAGTTGCAAACAGGGGTGTGCGCTGACTTGCCGCCGGTAAATTTTTTACCGAAAATTTTCAACGCGAAAATTCGCCGGTAAATTCCGGTAAATTCGGTAAACCCGTTAATTTTTTTAAATTTTAATATTCCCTTAAAAACAAATGGTTTTAAACGGCGGTATTGTAAAAAAGTATAAAGCTTTTCACCGAAACATCATCACGTTCAGAAAAACTATGTCATCTTCATTTTATCATGCATATGTCATCCTAAAGCAAACGAAGCAAGCGGAAGCCTAACAATGCACAAGTGTAATGATCTATACTGTGGGTGCTTCAAAAAAGGTAGAAGCTTAATTATAACTAAAAAAACTTAATTAAACTCAAAAACGTTTCTGGAACACCCGATATTCAATCGAATATCGCTATTTTCCTTTTTGGAATAACAATTATTAATAAAATCAATTATCATATCAATTATCATATTATCAATTATCACCGTTCATTCGATGAAGGAATGATTTACACCTTATCACTTTTTTGAACTATTAAAATGTAATTTGGAGCAAAGTCAGGCACTTCAGAAGAAGGAACGAGATGTGACATAATAGCGAATTTCTTTCCGTTCTTATGTGAGAAAACAGCTCAAGGCCGGGGGCATACTTCCATCGCCGCCATGCCATCGCGGTGCTCAGTTCATGGCATTCCGCCGCACGCGGTTGAATAGCCAAAGGGAACTTCGCCGCAGCCACCGCAACAGTGGCGATCGGCATGCGCGATGGCTTCCCGCGCCCATCACGGGCAGGGCATACTTTTTCGCGCCGCGCGCGGTGTTTAGCGTTGGTCCTAGACGGATCGCCGCAGCGCTTCCTTGCAGAGGTATGGGCGATGCGACGAGCGCAGAGAGATCCAAATTCTTTCGCGTCGCTCTGCAAAATTCGTCGCCGGGATTCCATCGCGGCGACGCAAAGTATGCACGAGGCCTAAGAGTCCAGCAGATCAGGTAGACTAGCGGAGTACATTCCCATGCCTTACATCTTGAACTAAATTACGGGAACAGGACATGAGCGTATCCTCTTCTTATCCCTCTGGCGACCGTCTATTCTGAGAGCTTCAATACCTCTAGTTCAAATTGTCTCACGTCGTGTGGGGAATGTCAGCGCGAGGTACTGTTCCAGTGGAGCGCGCTTTCACACTGGAGCGCACCATCTCCGCCTCCTATATGGGCATGGATGTTTTAATGAGGTTGAGGACCACGAACGCTAATAGCAAGTTATTAGAGGAAATAGAAGCAATCACTTCTAAACTGAGATTGGTAGTACGTTTTCTTCCCCATTCGATAGATAGGAACATGATTTTGCATGAAAAAAGTCGTTAAATTTTCCGGTAAATTTGGGAATTTCCCGGAAATTTTCGTTAAAAGAATTTATCGCGAGAATGCAGGTAAATCCGTTAAACCGGTAAATCGTTAACCGGTAAACGCACACTCCTGGTTGCAAACAATGAATCGTTTTTAATCTAACAGGGGCTGTTTTCAAAGAAGCCCTTGTTTTTCCTGGATTTTTCATGTACTAATTCTCTGCAGCTGATGCATCACGCCAACGCCTCACGAAATTATAATAAAGGGCACTGGCGGCCAGTTTTGACGACAAAGCCACTGGCAAGTTCCGAAAACATTTTAAGTATGATATTCTTCGTCAGGTCGTCAATTGCACCACAAAGGAAAGTAAAAAATCCGGTAATCTGATATTGGGTACATGCTCTCTTTCACTTCATTCAGGGTTTTTTTTTTTCGAAGGAAGCTGTTAAGAAAGCATTGACCAACGGAAAGGTCACAAAGCACAAATGTCTCGACTGGAAATAAGACAGACACTATTGGATATACCAAGGAAAAAAGGTGTCAATGTCAGGCTGAAGATGTAGGTTGATAAGCTGCATAACGGACAAGGACTGCCAATCGTAAAGAAGAAAGCTGCATATAGTGGATAGTGCTGCGTTACGCAGCGCCGGACTGCTTGCAACATAAGCAAAAGATTCCAAATTGGAGAGCAGAGAGCAGTGTGGAATGTGTGTTGTGTGCGTGAGGTGCGGAAGCTATCTGTGTACTAGTGTCATACTGCTACAAAGGAGACCGTCAGATTTCAGAAAGCAGTCCGCCGCTTTGGACAGAGGATACGCTGACTCGCATCAATCCTAAAACAGCTTCGCCCGCTAAACCTGAAAGACTGCTCCTTAGCGCATGACCTTAGTGGAGATGTTTAGGGTAAAACTTGCTCTACAACCTGGCCGTACAAACCGCGCTTTCGATTTGGGTCAGGACTGCAGGAGCTGGAGGTAGCGCCAAGGCCCAGTGCCGGCTGATGCAGGTCAATCTCGCCTTCGATGAATTGGTGCTGTTCAGAGCAGAAGGGCTATTCTAGCCCAGGTGCCTCGGAGATTCTTGGCGCGGAGTTCACGTTCATCTCTGCGATAATACGCGTCGCCTAAATCTTGAGTCTGACAGCGGAATCGGACACCTAATCGATGTTTCCTCCTTGCTGGGTCTGTCGGCACAATAGCAAGCTTGTCGATTGCTCTAGTTTGCCATGTGTCTTCCACAGGTGTTTCCTGGCCAGTATCCACAATCGTTTCCAGCACTGGAAGCTCTTTCCGTCATAGACAGCATTTCATCAACAACAACGAAACGTCAAGACGAGCCGCCAACTGTATTACCAATCGCTCTTCTTCCTCTATTGCTTCCGGTTTCAATTCCGTAGTGTCTTACAAGCCGTCTGATAGTAGCCTCCACAGTTTTGTAATAATCATTTATTTATTTATTTATTTATTTATTCCGACATGTGATACAACACATGTAAAGCGATGTACGTGAGCGAGCTCACCATCGCAACCAATGAACATAGTAACGTAACTTTAAAACAGTGGAACAAAAAATCAGTTATGTTTAAAAACAGCTTAACAACGGTTGGCCGATCGGCGACTCCGCCCGACAGGGTAACCACAGAGAAGAAAAAGATGGGGCAAAACCGTCAGCAACGTCTAAGCGCGGTTCCTCAGTAATCATTGTGTTTATTTGTTCTGCAAAAACCCTGTAAAAAAGGACGATAAGAGCTGTAGGTCAACCTAAAAGCATGAGATATTAGGTTGTCCCATTAGTCCCCGTCGTTTTTCAACGATGCATAGCGGATTTTGTCAGTGGTCTCTTGCATAGCGCTATACAGCCTTCGAAAGAGAATGATTTGCTCTATCAAACCATGCATTGCATTTCTTTTTCATCTTGAATTTTGTCAATTTTGAAGTCGTTGAAGTGAGAAGTGAAAAAGTGAAAAAGTAGCCATTTGCGCACTTGTTCTCTCCGCTTAGGTTTGCAGTTGGCGCAGTTTTTTATAGCGTTTGGAAGACAATGTTCTGTACTCAAGGAATACGTGTTGGTGCTATTTGTTCATTTGTCCTTTATTGATTTTTAGGTCATCAAATTGGAACGTCCGAAGGGGAAGGTTTATTTTACCGACAGCTCCTGCTCTGTGGTAGTTTTTTGCTTGATGTTATATGTCGTTCGGGAGAGGGTATCTTGTTCAATAAGAATTTGTGCCGCGCTTATTGGCTCATGCTGATTTCTGTCGAATATCAACTACTGAACAAGGAGGAGAAGTTGTTGGTGAAGATAATTTTTCCATTTTTGGCCCTTTGTTGATATTCGACAGAGATCAGCATGAGCCAAGAAACGCGACACAAACTCTTTTAGAGCAAGGCATTCTCTTCCGAAAGACATATAACACCAAGCAAAAAACTCCTACCGCAGAGCAGGAGCTGTCGGTAAAAATTCGGACGCAAAAGTCGGATGACCCAATTAGGTGACCTAAAATCAATAAAGGAGAAATGAACAAATAGCACCAACACGTATTCTTTGAGTACAGAACATTGCCTTCCAAATTCTATGAAAAGCTGCGCAAAAATTCCAAACCTAGGCGGAGAGAAGGAACTGTTGGCGGTGACCACTTTTCACTTTTCACTTTAACGGCCTTAAAATCCACAAAGTTCAGGATGAAAAAGAAAAGCAATACAGGTTCTGATAGAGCAAATCATTTTCTTTCGAAGGCTGTATAGCGCTATGGAAGAAACCGCCGGCGAAATCCGCAATGAATCGTTAAAAAAACGGCGGGGACTTATGGGACAAATTAATATTATGAAGTTACACGAGGACAACTAGACAAGCAAGGGCTTATAATGTAAAATTTGTAGAAATCAAACGCTGAAAGTCTGAGCACGTCTTTCTCGCGCACCATTTAGGGTACCCTTGCGCCAGAGGTTCCAATTTGAATGTCTAATTCTCTCTAAGGGATGCAACTTCATTGTCGAGTTCTGCTCAAAATTATCTCCGAGGAGTGAACTATGGTGCTCCTCGCCTATTCCTAGAAATAAGGTATCAGGTAAAAAATAGAACATGAGAAGCGTTCAGGATTGGGAACAGCCTATCTCGCTGGGCCCCAGCGACGCGTATAGAAGGCATTAAAAAGGTTTGAAGGTTAACGTGGTGCACTTCTGTGATAACTTCTTTGCAGTAGGAGAAGTACCCAAAACGTGCTTCAGCTGTCCTCAGTACCGGATGTCTGAAATTGCGCTATTAAAAACAATCTCCATTCCCCCTCCCCGTACAAATATGAAAGGGCGAAGTGAAGTACTATCCAACTTTCCCAAAGGCTCTATATACGGAACAGTGACGGAGTCAGACTAATCCTAATGATAGCGCCGGAAAACGGAACACCAAGCCATTTGTCATAAGTTGGCCTTCGAGGAGAGTTTCAACCGGAACCATTTCCGCAACTACTTATGGCAAATCCTTAGTTGCGCAGCATGCTACGCCGACACCAAAGCAGCACTGCGCCGCATTCTCTACGCGGAGAGATCTTCGAAGGAGCCCATGAAGGCTGGGAAGAGGATTGTGGACGCCGCAAGCAGGCCGGGAGGATCTCAAATGCACAACGCTCAGAGAGAACAATGGGGCAGGGCGGTGCCTGGCTCAGGCCCCTACGACGACCTGCACTCCGCTATTTCGCCCCTCAAAAACGTCTCCACTAATGAACTGCTGCGGCAATCGAAGAGCGTATCATAAAGAAGAGAAGCGCACGAGGTCTCATCAACTCGTCTCGAATAAGAGAGAACCGCGGGCATCGTTTTACAGTGCATCCCACAAAAACGCGTACCGAGCAGTAGCTCACCTAAGGCCACATGGTTTCCAGCTCATAAACTCCACGTCCAGCCTTCTTTGAATCTCGAATAATGCTTCTCGTTGAAAAAGCGATCAAGCGAAGCTGCTCACTGAGATTATTACCAGCAACCTATTTCATGGTTTATCGTTTCCACATGAAAGTAACAACTTCCTAGATCCCGCTTCCAGTTCCCAAAGCTGTTCGGTCGTGGATTTGCATCAATTCTATTCGGTTTGGTTAGTATGTATCTGTCACAAACAGATTGACTCGACGTTATTACCAAACAGGACGTGGAGCTAGAATACTTGTCTCTCCTCTACGAAACCGCTTCCAATGTTCTTTTATGGGCTGAAATGGAACAACCTTCGGCAGTAGGGATGCAATGTGCCTTGCCAGCTCTGGACCGGAAACGGAGGAGCCCTGCTTCACCGGTCTCCTAGACATGAGCTTATTTTCGATATTTTATTGCACTTGTTTCTCTTTCTCCTCTTGAACCTGTCCGGTTCTACACGGCAGCCTCTACAATGCTATAGAAATTGAAAAGTTAGCGAAGAGAAAACTCGGATTCGAGGACCCTGTGAGCAGTACGTTATTGTCTCACACAGTAACACATCAAATCATCAAAAATCAGCTCTAAAGAGAAGTGGGAATAAGCTATAAGGGGGACTATTAGAGAGGGCACATCTTCATAACCCAGTCCACACAAATTTGGTCGCCAGTTGGTTGTTGATCAAAGATCACATTTACGAAAGTTTATGGTTTACGACCCAAAATGTCGTAAATCGTAAAAAAAAATTTCACAAAAATAGCCGTCAATCGTAAATCGTAAGTCGTAGTTACGCATACCCCTGGTGCTCAGGTAAGAGTGTGTACCTCCGCCCAGATCCAAGCTTGAGGTTCCAGCTTAAGGTATCAAACAGGTCGTACTGTGGCACCGTTTTGAATGAGGGGGTCTTACTTTATTTTGGTCTTACGAGACAATTGCCTCATAACTTTTTAGGTTTGTATCCTATATATATATATATATATATATATATATATATATATATATATATATATATATATATATCCTATTATATAAAGCGGAGAGGCATGAATCACTGACGGTCAACGGGTGCAAACGCTGTCAACGGGTGCAAATGCTGTCAACGGGTGCAAACGCGGTGAACGGGTGCAAAGAGGTAAACAGTGGCAGGCAGCCACTGCTGCCGGTGGTGTTTACTACCACGAGGTGTTTACGACCATGACGCTTCCACTGCCGGGTGGTCACCAAAGGACGCCCACTTGATGAGATTTCGCAAGACGTCACCACGACTATGACGAGCCGCCGCTGCCGGTTTCAGAGAACACGTGAACGTTGCGGAAGAGGTCTGCGCCGCGGCATGGCTCACACCTCATGATCTGCGATGGAAGCCGTCGATGTGCTGCAGCGCTTGCTTCTGCTTTGCGCGTTCTTGCTAGTGTGTTCTTCTTCATCCACCTCCCTAAACATTAGCAGCAGCATATGATGGCCTAAGGCGTTTCGATCGTGCACTTTCCGGGGTGGGTGTTGCATGATTTTCACGTCGAAATGAACACCTTTTAAATCAAATTGGACAGTTTTCAAACCTAATTGGACACTCTTCCAAGCTGCTCGATGAACTCTGAAATCAAATTTAAGGTCTTCCAAATCGAGACGAGCTTCTTACAGGTTAAACTGCAGGGTCTTCAAGATGGTTAGAATATTTATTTAATTTTTGAGAAAAAATTGCATCGAAGGACTGGATTGCGCCATGCGCTCGAAAAGTTCAACGTAACGTTAGTTTGATGGACTCGCACGCAATCGGTCCGGGTGGGTGTTGTGTGATTACGATGGCCGACGCAAGGCCTATCAGGTAAATATTGGCTTCCCTTCAGACCTTATATCGATCGATATTATTGATCGTTTCACCTGTGTTATTGGTTCTCTCTCAGACTTAATCGATCGGGTGGGTATTGCGTGATTAGCTCAGATCGCGGTCAGACAACCTATCCCGTCTCGATTTGGAAGACATTCAATTTGATTTCAAAGTTCACAGGTCACAGCAAAAGACTGGATCGCGCCATGCACACAAAAAGTTCAACGCAACGTTTATTTGATCGACAAAAAAGTTAGAATATGTGTGTTTATTACAATTATTTGTGTTACACCGTTTGCAGGTGTGAAACTGCATGAAAACAGAAATTTTGCTATAAATCGAATGAAAATCGCTAATTTTCGGACGGGGCATGGCGCATTCTCTGTTTTAGCAATATAAATTGGCCGCTTTTTTCCTCTTCAAAACAAGCTTTAATTCATTGTTTTTCCTCAACAAATGCAACTTTTAAAATTTTCATACTACGTGTTCTCTCATTGGGAACTAAATTAAAACTTCAATTAAAGTTATACTAAAGTTTTCCTCGAACAAA
The DNA here is from genome assembly GCA_947396885.1 of Heligmosomoides polygyrus polygyrus. Lineage (NCBI taxonomy): Eukaryota > Metazoa > Nematoda > Chromadorea > Rhabditida > Heligmosomidae > Heligmosomoides > Heligmosomoides polygyrus. Next base: position 55,054,555 of record OX377202.1, read on the forward strand.
AATTATCCTAACACTTTTTGGAGAGTCCTCTCTAGTCTAATGTGAGTGATGCATTTTTCAAATTGGAAGAGTTCTCTTTGATTTGAAAAGTCTTAGAC
>OX377202.1:55054852-55089991 GCA_947396885.1 Heligmosomoides polygyrus polygyrus
CTTTCTAGTATCGGCGACCCCTTGAACCTTACCGCCGAGATGGGCAGACACATCAGATGCTCTTTTTGTGATTTTAGTGCGCTGAGACATGACCAAGGTTCAATGCAAACGATTCAATCGGTATAAGACTGGAATCAGATCTATTAAGAGTGAGAGTTGCACTGAGTGACGCACCAGAGCACAAAAGAACCCTAACTATAAGTTCCTAGAAACATGATTCAAAAACGCAAGGGACGTGTAGGAAAAAACAAAAATAATTGAAGAAAAAGCCAGAAACCCGCTATCATAGATGCCGCCGCTTACTGTCGTAGAAGACGAATGAAGACTGATGTTGTTTCCTTCATATGGGAAAGAATTTTTCGACAGGTCGATAGTTCGGTTGCAATTCCGTCATCGATCCGAAGAGTGCCTTAAAATTTTTTGTAGGGAGAGCATTTAAGTCAACTTTCGCAAATATTCTTCTTCAGCGCTTATCCCGCTTCGTTGCAGGGTCCGCTCTTCTGGTTTGTGACGTCAGCCTTCCCTATCCTGCGACGGGTTGACGCCAGTTACTTTCATGTCCATGTGTAAAGCATCCAACCAACGCTGCTTCGGGTGTGCTTTAGGCCGCTTTTTTGACACTACCAACTCAAGGCCAATCTTACAGACGCTGTCTTCTTTCCCAACAGAGCGTGGCCGTACCATCGTAAGCGAGCTGCGCGCATCTTTTCAGCTATCGGCGCGACAGCGAACTTCTGCCGATTGACATCGTTTCGGATGCGGTTCGTGCGGGTGGCTTTAGTCGTTCAGTCCAGCATCTTCGTCTCCATGACGCTGAGGCGCATCTCAAATTCCTTGGTCGCAGGTCAACACTTAGCGCCGTACATTGCTATCGGCCGCACGGCTGCTCTGTAGGTTTCCGACTTTAGGTGCTCTGGTATCTTCCTATCGCAGAAAACACCAGTCAGCGAACGGCACTTTAACCAAGTTGCACTCACCTCAACTATCAGACCGCCATCAAACGCTATTGCTGATCCCAGGTATTTAAACACCGAAGCGCGTGCAAGCTCAGTACCGTTAATCTTAATGGAGCCGGACTCGCTTACGGTAGTCGTTAGGTACATACTCGGCCTTCTTGACGTTCAATTTGAGTCCGAACATCGCCAGGCGGTCGCTCCAAGCTTGCACCTCCCGCTCAAGATCATCGTTATCTTCGCAAGCAACCATCACGTCATCAGCATAGAGCAATATCCATAGGACAGACTTCTGAAGATCTCTCGCAATGGCATCCATGACGACAACAAAGAGGAGAGGAGAAAGCGCAGAACCTTGGTGCACCCCAACAGAGGTGGGAAACTCCATTGAAGTTCCAGCTGCAGTTTGCACCCTACTCTTTGGGCAAGACTAGAGCATCCTCACTTACTCTGTGTGTTCTTGAGGTACGTGTTGTCGCAAGGCGTACCATATAAGCTCAAGCGGTACGCGGTAGAAGGCCTTCTTCAAGTCGAGAAAGGCTATATGCACCGGCTTCTGTTTCCTGCGATGCTTCTCCACCAGGAGGCGAGCGACGTGTATAGCAGCAGTGGTCCCACAACCAGACACAAAGCCGCACTTGTTGTCGGAAAGTTTGACGATTTCCCGAAATTGTTTTTCGAGGATTCGCACGAAGATATGTGCGAAAGCAAGCAAAACGGAAGGTAATTAGAGTAGTCTGCAGGACTGCTATTTCTCTTCCGAATCAGGGAATGTCGTATTGTTGTGCCAAAACTACGGTACTTTCTTCTCTTTTACCATCTAATTGAAGAACTCATCCAACCATTCAGCATGTACCAAAGCTTCGACTTCCAAATATCGACCGCCAGATCATCCGGCCCTTTCGCCTTATCGGGCTTCATTTTCTTCGGAGCAGCTTTTGTTTCCTCCACGGTGATATTGTGAACGGGACCGTGAACAGAAGCCACAGAAGAGATGGCCGGATGAGGAAATTTCATAGTGGAAATTTCCTCAAAGTGATCACGCCATCGCTTCAGCGCCTTTTTGCGGTCTCTCAGAAGATGGCCGCTCTCATCATTATTGTCAAAGAACTTTTCAATATCCTCGGTATGGCGATGCCGGGTCTTAGCAAGCCGGTACAAACAATGCTCACCTCCGTGCGACGACTCGAGCTTGACATCACCATAATGAGTGGCTTTTGCAAAGTCACGGCTTTCTTTGCAGCTTTCTTCGCCTTCTGATACTTCTGCCAGTTATCGGCTGTTTTGTCGCCGAGAAACACATATAAAACACATGATACAGCTACTTCTTTTCCTTCGCTTTCACAACGTCGGTCCACAGCCATGTCTGCTTGTCGATTTGCGTCGTCCAGGCTACGTCGTGCCGAGTTCCAATCTTGCAGCTGGCATATCGCGTCGGTTGCTCTTTTCCAAGTTTCATCGGCAGTCGTGACTGTGGGTAACCGTACGCGAGAAATCACAGCTGCTTCCTTCTCTTTCATTCGCCACCACTTGATTCTTGCAGCACCGCATCGCTTAACCTGCTGCACCTTCGTATGGGTGATCTTAAAGGTGCAGACCAGCGGTCGATGCTGTGGGGCGAGCGTCTCATACGGCCGATCTTTGCGTCTGTGACAAGCCTTTTGTCGCGATCCTTCACAAGGACAAAGTCTACCTGAGACTGGGAGCTCCCACTGTAGTATGAGCTGTGGTGGGAGTTGCGTTATCGGAAAACGGTGTTTACAATGGTGATGTTATGCGATTCCGCATACTCAAGAATATGCTGGCCATCGGCATTACGAGACCCGTATCCGATGACATCTGTACCCTCATTCGTCACACCTATGTACCCATTAAGGTCACCAGCGGCTATAATGAGATCTTTCGGCGGTGCATCTGCTGTCTTCTCATCAAACAGGATCCAAAACTCTTCATTGGCTGAATCGGAGCAGCCACTCTGCGAAGCATAGGAAGAGAAGAAGTGATAAAGTAGCTCATTGTTGGCGACAACGATCTTCATCGATCGATCGTCAAGACGTTCGACACTTACAATCGAGTCACGAACTCGTTCGAAGACGATTATTCCGACGCCACTGGTGGTCCTGGGACTTCTTCATAAAACGGCCTTAAAGCCTCGTCCTATGTCTCTTGACTGCTGCAGTAGCAGCTCGTCTCCTGCACCGCACAGAAATCAACTCTTCTACTCTCCTACGCTTCAACCAACTCGCACGAGGTGCCAGCTCTCAGCATTATTCCCACCGTTTACCCGAGCTTACTCGAATTACAACGAATGTTAAATCGTAGTCATTTGAGTAAGCGCGAGTAAACGGCGGGGGTATCTATGACTCTTTTAAGGTTTCCAGATGCCTCGGCAGCTAACTTCTGACGCGCATGAATGGATTAACGAAATTCCCACTGTCCCTAGCTACTATCTAGCGAAGCCACAGAAAAGGGAACGGGCTTGGCAAAAATAGCGTTGGAAGAAGACCTTGTTGAGATTGACTCTAGTTTGACATTGTGAAGAGTCATAAGAGGTACACCATAGGTGAGAGACTTTGGTCGACAATGAAATTCCACCACTTTCATCGATTTTTCACTTATTCGGTGAGAAGAGGATTGAGTTTCGGCTCTTTTTTCTTAGTGTTAAGCATGGCCTCCTGATGGCCGTGCGACTCTCGCCTAAGACACTGTCAGGCGGGGAATTTGGCTGGGGCGGTACATCTGTCAAACTGCAACGCAGATGTCCTAAGGCTAGCGCATGAAGATTTATGTAGCGAAACGAACCTTCTTAGGTATTTTTAATTTTACATTTTAATATGTTTTTATCATTTAGCAAATAATCATCGAAATATTATAGAGTGCAATTTCGGAAGTAGATGCGCTCCTTCAGGTAAAAAAAACCGCTGCGTCCGTGACAGCCGGGTGAAATCTGAAAAAATTGAGCACTTCTCATTGATTCGGAATCTGCCGACTGATAATTTTTGTTTTCTTCTTTGGAACAATCAGCATTTCAAACTTTTTAGTATTGAATTCCACATTTTTCACTTCAGAAATCTTCGTAGCCACACCTGGCAAACACAGCTTGTTAAGAGATTGAAAAACAACTTGCGAAGAGAGTACGACCACTTCAAAAACGGCATCACAGTACGAGCCGTCCCCTACGATTCTCGAACCTCAAGCTTGAGCCTGCACCCGTCGTTGTGGTGGTGTGCTATCAGGTGTTTTTTGAAAGCGTGACCAGTTGAGAGAATTCAAGTGTCATACCTCCCCTATCTCACTGAAGCCCCAGTGAAAGCTGCACAGGTGGTCCTACCGGTTCACCTTGGGGTTTCTGAAAAAGATCTAGAAGGTTTTAAGGGCTTTGCGTGCCGACATTTGAACCTCCTACCCCAAAATTTCAACCTCAACGCCAAAATCATCCCAATTATGGCAAGGGACCCTATGTTAGCCAGTGCGGGGATGACCTAAGCTTCTCTTTCCCATCACGGTATTCCTTTGTCCTTACTTGTAGAGGCTATCAGGCTTCCCCTTTCCTCAGCTTGGCATTAGACCAGAAGAACTACACCTGATGGGGTACAGTCGCCTTTTTTTCCGATTGGAAACACCGCACAGTTAGGGGTCCCACAAGTACGATCATAGGCGGTTGCGGACCAAAACGTTTTTCAGGTTGTGAAGTTGAATATCAACCACAGGAAACACAATTCTTCTAAGAATCTTCTCGATAAAAGTGCTTGCTTCATCGGAGGCGAACAGCTCCAGAAATTTTCGCGGCGGGGTAGTGCCGTTTTCCTGAGCCCTGAATTTGAAAGGGTTCCGAGGAGAGTATAGTTGCTGAGGGGAACTACTCCTGGCGTTTACTTCTAGGGATTCTGATAGCCCTTCGGGAAAATGCAAAGACAGTGCATAGCATGGGAGTCGAGCATCTGGTCCAGCACTCTCGCAGCAGTCGCGCAACCTGCTGAGCCACCGACTCGCTTGCCACAGTGCCTTTCGCGCGCCCCATACAACAGGGCGCGCACGCATGCACGGGCACGTGCTGACGGTGCCATACTGTACCCCGCCTTCGAGGGCCCGTAGCTCTTTTGGTTCAAGGACTCAGCAAAAACGAAATATGTTTTTCTACTGTATGAAGGGTGAAGATTCTCGTAGTACTATCCATTTCCCCTGTTAAGGCCTACGGCTGACACCCCTCCCTGGTTAGATCAAATTTTTTCATCAACAGGGCTACTTCTAGCTATATCAAATTTATTAAAAATCGCACTCCTCCATGCTCAGTGCTTTCGTTTAAAAACATGGCTAACAAGTACCTGGATCCATTTGGTCAAATGGTCATTCTTTCTTGCTCTGTCTAGGCTTTTTACCTAGTTCCTCTTTTCTGTTTGTTCACTGTCCCGTTACTTTTAATAAGTTCTACTCTATTCACTGAACGCCGTCCTATCCGAGGTTGAGTTGTTGTAGATCAGAAATTTGATGAGGAAAGGTAGCGGAAGCATCCCAGGACAGCGGCCCCGCAATTAAGCCGGAAAAGAGCTGAGGACGAAGAAGAAGTAGGAGAAGAAGCTCACGCGAAGCGGGACGGAACAGATTGCATGGTCCGTTTCACCCTGCGAACCTCACACAACCCGGCGAATTTGCCAAAGAAGAAACACCAACTTGTAGCAGTTTGCACTGCCTCGCTGCTTCGAGTGCTCTTCGCTGTTCTAGTTGATGACAGCACTTTGATAACGAACCTGGATTCAAGGAGTGAGTATTTTTTGAAAAAGAAACTTCACAGCGGGAGGGGACATGTTCTGTGTTCCCAATGTCGGCAATCACAAACAGTGAGGCCAGCTAAATTAAGGCATGGGCTTTTCAGCTTTCATCACTTTTAGCTTCGCAGAAGCCGAGGCTTCGCCACTGGGGCAAACAAAGAACGTCGTTCCCGACGGCGTCGCGCGACGTCCGTGTTCCCTTGCATTCTCGGTCGACAATTTATAGCGTGTGGGAAGCAAAAGCCGCGTTGCACGTTTTCCATCAGTAGAGGCTTAGGCACTTTCGACAGCAACCAGCTGTTTCGCAAAATTCGGGTTCTCGAGCCTGCTTGGCAGCATGGCAAGCCGAATTTCGTCAAGGGACGAAAAACAGAAGAATTGGCAGGCCTCGGTGCCAGCCTATTACCACGGCGAAGCCGTTATGAAGCCGTCAGTGGAATAACTCCGACGCAGATGTTGCTCTATCAGGTAGAAGAATGTGTCGTATCCATGAGATCCTCGGAAATCTGAGATCTTAAACTCGTTGTGATTAATTCAAAAACTGCTCGCGATAGTTCTTCATTCTTAGCTGCAGAACAATCAGTATTCAAAACGTTAATAAGTATTGTGCTTTTATCAAACAAAGCGTTCAGTCAACCGAGTCTGCAACTGGGAAGAAGAATCTATTAACGGGTACAAAAATCATATTAAAAATTGAAAAAATCAACACAGATAAGACAACAGTGCTGGAGACAGGGAACACAACATCATCAATAATAGTAGTGTTGAAATCTGAATAAAGCTTATTTTAGGTAACAAATACTTTGCTAAAGCAATCTCCTCCTCCCTCTTGAAGGGAGACAGTCTCACAGTTGGAATTATGTAAGCGAGATATAGAGCGAGATATAGAGGACTGTGGAGACATTGAAAAAGCAAAAAAGAATCATCCAAAGGTAAAGTACAGTACCGCCGCTAAACATTCAACCAAATGACGTTTGCGACGCAAAAACGCGTTTTTTGCGTCGCTTCATGATAACTTTTTTCAAAGTGAAGATTTCCTCATAAAAATTTGCAGCGGCTTTTACAATTATCCATTCTATCATATGGCATGCGATGGTCACTTCCGATTAGGAGGAAACCTGAAATCCAGTATTAAACTTAGGCAGCCGTTTAATTACCTTGACCCGACCCATAATCGCCGTCGAGTCTCGCTTAATTATGTCCTTGGGCAGAAGTAGCTTTTGCCAGTTGAATTTTGAAAGCTTCAAAACTAAACTAAAACATATGTGACTATGCTCACTGGCTTTGCCACGTTCTAGCGACCTATATGACACCAAATTTGCCTATGAAATATTCACTCCACGTCTCAGCTCAGAATGGGTTGGTAGAATCTTCCATTTTGTAGGAGATATTTCCGCAGTACTGTTGCTACACAGACTCTAGTGATCGTGCGCTCTACCATCCTTGATGCGCACTTTGCTATTCGACGAATACAGCTTGTCATGCCTAAAGAAACCCTAATTGTCACTACCCAAACTCATGATTTATCGAACTCCACGTCGCAGTGACGCGAGCAGCAAAATTAGAAGTGACGATCTATGTCACGAGTTCATGCATCACTGCGAATATGGAGTTGGTGAGTCCAGCACTGGGTGAAGTCTCTCTGCAATAAGTACTGCGACGCTAGCGGTTCGTGCTTGGTAGAACTAACGCGTTAAAAGTGCGACTTTCTCCAAATACGTGGTGGACATTTTGCATTATTTTTTGCCCAAATCTCGCAAACCAATTTCTTGTGTACAATAGAGGGTATCTTTGTTGTTTTTAAGAAAATTTTTCCAACTTGCCTAATACGGCTGTTTAATGATCGACTCAGAATCGGAGCTGATGCGGCATCCAAGGACGTTAACGGTTCTGACCTCGCATCTGCCCCAAGGAGACTTGTCACTTGCCAAACCTACCCCTAGGCGAAGAAGTAGTGAGCGCTCTCCCTCCACTGCACAAAACAATCTATTCAGTAATAACAGTCTTTACGGACTTGGCTAAAATTGCCGTCGCGCCTTTAATAAACCTCTGTTGCCGTACTTGAACATCATTCACTTTACTCATCATTCCCTCTTTCTGAATTTATTCATTTTTTTCGACTACCCTTCGACCTTCACCCTTGCAAAAAATTTCTGTTGCGGTAGTTATAATCCATCAAATAACCTGTTGTTGTGGTTTATAGTGCAGAAGATGATTAAAAATTTTTACTTAAAATCATTATTTCGCCAACTTTAGACTACTAAATATATAGGACTTCGCCTCAGAAACACGTCCTACCTTATTTACACGACTCCCTCGTCTGAACCAGAAATGGGTGAAGCCATTCGAAATCGGTTGGTTTATCGATATCAGTTACCGGTTTTGAAGCACTGACCATCATCTTCGCGTGTTTTACGCATTGAAAGGTTTCCTCCGAATAATAAATCAATAGTGCCTATAGAGATTCTCCTCATTGCGCTGTGCGAACGGAATGGAGAACATACAGGACACATCCTTCATATGTCGTAGCATAATATTATTAGTATTAATAATCAATTCTTTAAGTTCTCCTTAGAAAGTGATGGGAGAAAACTGCACACTCCAGCAGACCATTTTAATATTACTTCTTCTCCAAACAATGTTGATGTTTCTCGTGTTTGCCGAAGACCATTTCCATTTGTTCTCTTTCATCCAACACCCTTTTGGACCCTAAGCGGCTCGGGGGGGGGGGAGGTCACCATGAAAGGCAGCTCTGTTCGATGTTCTGTGTTGCACGAAATTAAGAATTTTGCAAAGTTGACATAGCTCTGTTGGGTTCTACCCAGTGGTGAAGTGAGGTAGGCCATTTCTGATGTAATTTGGCATTCATGTGCGTCTGTACCGAGGCGAATAACTACCCATTACAAGATGACACCGCGCCCCCGAGCCGCTTTGCTCCTCCTTTTGCAGGAAATGATAGAAAAAAGGTTAGCACCGTTCGGTTCGCCTCTTTGAGGTCTACATAAGCATGTACAACTTTGAACACCCATATTTTCGCCGTAAGTGGTCCAAAAATTGACTGGAGCATGCTATTGCGATTAGAGCAGCTTATTTCCCAGGACATGAATGCTCTCGGAGTATCTCAAGCATGGTGTACGTTGTCAGTGCGCTGTTACCAGGAATGCTGCGAGAGTGTGCCGTGCACATTGCACACAGAATCGAACCTATCAATTGAGTGGGGCGACCGATCGCAATCTGCACGCGCGGGCGTGTTCGGAGCGCAATAACTCCGTCATGTTCGAATATTTTCGGCTGCAACGCGTGGGTGTTGTATTCAGTAAAACGTTCTAATGGCACACTAAAATAGAGTGATGTAGCTTAGGAAGAGACAATGTTACAGGGTGCGAAAACGCAGGTGAGGGTTGTGTGGCGCATTTTTTCCGATTTTAGTCGACCCTGCAAGAAGACGCGGCGGACTAGCTGCATCCAAACGCGTGGAAGAGCAGAACACTAACGGCACTTTACGATGACGAGCTCATTACTCCTCAGCTACTTAACTGCTTTAGCCTCACCTGTCATTTTAAAGCGGCGGAAGGTAGCGGTTAGAGTTTTTTGCGCTCTTATTTCCCCAGATTTGAGTACCGTTTTATTCAGCATGAAAAGCGCTATCGAATGGTATTAATTTCGATCAATTTTGGTGAAATCGGCTTTTTGACAGTTTCGAATCGAGTCCGCGGAGGAAGGACGATGACTTTTCATCGAAAAGTCGATATCTCCGAATTGGCCATGCTTGATACCATTCGATAGAGCTTTTCATGCTGAATTGAATGGTTTTATTGAGAGTAGGGAAAACTGTAATCTGGTCGAGTAAGAGCAAGGAGAACATCGACCGTTGTTCTGCTAAATTGCACGCGCGTGCGTGTTCTGAGCGCGATAACTTTGTGAACATTCTGGTCCACAAAAGATAAGGAGGGATACGCCCAATGAAATTTTTCTGCCTTGCGCTGCTCGCTTTGATTATGGTCTGCTTGGAAGCTTCGGAATCGGAAAACCCTAGCAAGAAAACATGCGAGGATGCCATTGAAGCGTGCCAGAAAAAATGCAAAGATGATCGTTTAGACAAAAATCACCAGCCTTATCCCTTCTTCACAGGACATTATTGCTTGTTTAGGTGTGTGGCGGGCTATCCCATGGCCTGCATAGGTGAATATATTAGAGCAAACAAACGGAAGTGAGAAAGGCGAGATATCAGCTCGATAAATTGTTGTGATGAACCCTTCCCGCTACAGCTTGTGGGTTTTGTAGCTAGTAAGGAGATCTAACAGATCGGTAAACTACAGCGATGTAGCTTATGGTAGCACAAAGTTACAGCGGTGCGAAAATGCAGGTTAGCCTTGTGTGACACGATTTTTTCCAATTTCAGTCGACCCCTGCTGGAAGACGCAGAAAGCTAACGGCGTACCAATGCGCAGGCGAGCAGAACGCTTAAGTTTCTTTACGATGACGTCCTCACAACTTCCTAGCTGATTAAACTGCCTTAGCACCCGCTGCCATTCTAGGGCGGCGGACTTTTAGCAATCTCGACCTATTTCAGAAAAATCGATTTTTTCACAATTTCCCATCGAGGGCGGGGGCGCTCTGGTCGAGCATTCGCGGATGATAACTTCATCGAAAATCGATATTTTCGAAAAACAAACCAAATTTTCTCGTCCAAAATCATCATGGGGTTATCTGGGCGCTGAATATTTGGACGAATCCGACATCGGGTTTTGAAAATTCCGCCGATCTTGGTAGGTTACTCCTCTTTTGAGGATGGTCGGGTCAGGATCACCGATCACCCTCAGTTATTGATATGGGTGGTCTCCTGTCGTAGTCGGCCAAATGGACTTCGGCATCGTGTTCGGCACCCCAAATAAGCCTCCGCAAAGACTAACTATTATAACTGAATAGATTGTTTTGTGCAATGGAGGGAGAGCGCTCACTACTTTTTCGCCTAGGGGTAGGTTTGGCAAGTGACAAGTCTCCTTGGGGCAGATGCGAGGTCAGAACCGTTAACGTCCTTGGATGCCGCATCAGCTCCGATTCTGAGTCGATCATTAAACAGCCGTATTAGGCAAGTTGGAAAAATTTTCTTAAAAACAACAAAGATACCCTCTATTGTACACAAGAAATTGGTTTGCGAGATTTGGGCAAAAAATAATGCAAAATGTCCACCACGTATTTGGAGAAAGTCGCACTTTTAACGCGTTAGTTCTACCAAGCACGAACCGCTAGCGTCGCAGTACTTATTGCAGAGAGACTTCACCCAGTGCTGGACTCACCAACTCCATATTCGCAGTGATGCATGAACTCGTGACATAGATCGTCACTTCTAATTTTGCTGCTCGCGTCACTGCGACGTGGAGTTCGATAAATCATGAGTTTGGGTAGTGACAATTAGGGTTTCTTTAGGCATGACAAGCTGTATTCGTCGAATAGCAAAGTGCGCATCAAGGATGGTAGAGCGCACGATCACTAGAGTCTGTGTAGCAACAGTACTGCGGAAATATCTCCTACAAAATGGAAGATTCTACCAACCCATTCTGAGCTGAGACGTGGAGTGAATATTTCATAGGCAAATTTGGTGTCATATAGGTCGCTAGAACGTGGCAAAGCCAGTGAGCATAGTCACATATGTTTTAGTTTAGTTTTGAAGCTTTCAAAATTCAACTGGCAAAAGCTACTTCTGCCCAAGGACATAATTAAGCGAGACTCGACGGCGATTATGGGTCGGGTCAAGGTAATTAAACGGCTGCCTAAGTTTAATACTGGATTTCAGGTTTCCTCCTAATCGGAAGTGACCATCGCATGCCATATGATAGAATGGATAATTGTAAAAGCCGCTGCAAATTTTTATGAGGAAATCTTCACTTTGAAAAAAGTTATCATGAAGCGACGCAAAAAACGCGTTTTTGCGTCGCAAACGTCATTTGGTTGAATGTTTAGCGGCGGTACTGTATAGACGAAATGAGTCCAGATAATGATGTACTAGTATTTTATAAGAAAGTCTGCAAGGTGCAGCTTTGAGAAGTTTACGGTGCTTTCTGTGATGGGCCCTGTGGTAGGAAGTAGACGGATAAGACGCCTCGAAAAGTTTTCGGTCTTCAAGGAAGCGATGTGCCCCCCCCCCCAAGACAGCACCCAGAAAGCGCCGTCACGTAAACTTCCAAGACACATTGCTTCTTTGAATGGGTACCACTCTATAGGGATTTCTACCAAACGCAGGCATCGCACAGTAGTTGAAAACGAGTCCGAGCAAACAAAATTCCCTTCTGCATACCGCTCATATCGGACGACGTCAGCAGGGAAGTCCGTGGCTGCCTTCGAAAGGCGGACTCCCAGGAAGTAAGAGCGGTAGAAGTCCCTCCCATGAATTTCAAGGGTCAACTAGTTCGCAAAGGATTGTTCGGCCGCACCTGTCCTATTCCTCGTGTAATGTGTGCTTTTGGAAAAGAAGGTAAAGTGTGACCTCGGGTTGGTGTACCCATGTCATGCAAGGAATGCAGGGAGGAGTTCGGCCGGGAAGCAGGAAGACCGCTGTGTATAAGGGTGAAGAAGCACGTAGGAGGCCTTAGAAGGCAAAAAAGTTCGACTCCAATGGGCCAGCACAGAGTAGAGTGTCATGGCGACGCAATGGTTCAGGGGGGCGTCACGATCCTTGCACCCGAGAGCGACGTGTCCGCGCGGAAAACTCTCGAAGCTTTTTGGATAGCTTTGCGAGAACTCAAGATCAATCGCGTGTGCTTTGACCTACAGAGTCATGTCCGAAGAGGCTCTTAAGGTAGATGGTCCCCAAAGCTTAAGCCATTCACCAGCATCCACCTTCATCTGACGGTGACTGATGCAACTCCTTGACTTCCACCAGAGAGATTAGCCCTCTGTCGCTTCTCCAAATAGCTTTCGCTCCATTCGGCTTTCTGCAATATGAAACTACCTTTGGGAGAGTAGTTCTTCAAGTGTTATTTGGACTCCTCCAGGTTCCGAAGAAGGCGAAACCACCAAAACGTAAGCCGAGTAAAGTGCTGTGACAATCTCGGTGCATAGCTTCACGAAACCAACAATTCAACAAGTTTTCGGGTTGTTCCCAGTGACTCGAATCTACAGCCGCATCGGTTTCTCAGAAATGCAGGAGCCAGTGTGCTAAACGGATTCGAGAAAAGAAAAAGGATCGTATGTCGCGGTCGCGTCGTCTGAGCCGTGGAGACCCTAACTAGGCGGTCGTCCTCAAAAATGATGACGATGGCCATGGGTGCGGTGGTTGCTGGGATACGATTGAAGCAAATTTCTAAACAGAGGAGCGGGCGACTCATCGCAGTCCTCTGTACGAGTCTGTAACCCAGCTCGATACTCCCAACAAATCACCACTTTATAAATTATTAAATACAGTATTGGAACGTTCAGAACGGATCCACGTACGCTGCAGGATGAAGCGAGCGACTCTTGACCATTCAAAGACTTTTGTGCTCGCTGAATATTATCAGAAGACATTTGCAGAACGTCCCAACAATATCAACTACTTGGGTATTATACGCTGTAACTCCAGTATGGAAAGTTTAGTAAGGTTTCATAAGAAGGAGTTTTACAATGCATTATGCACTTTTCACAACCAACTTATGCTGCTGCTCCGGATGCCGCCCTACTTTTCCAGGAAAGTCCCCACTTCAATCGCTTGCCCTCTTTAAGAAATATTTAACGCCAGTTATATGTCAGGTGAAGCACCACTCTGACGGAAGCATGCGTTTACTGCAGCGGTTCCAAAAAAGGCTCCCCACCGTCTTTTATCCAACAATCGTCCAACTAGCATAACAGCAGTTTTTGCTAGGATGTTCGGGAGAAAACTCAAGGCATACTTTGCCTCGTCTCTTACCTCGAGTCTTGCAAACGTATTCCTAACTCCCTTATTCTACATGGCTTTCGGACAGGTAAGGGCACTGAAACGCTTATGATATCTACGGTGATCTATGCTTTACTTTGGACACGCAATTTCCGTTCGAGGAACACATCCCACTATATATAGAAGAGATAGCGGCTGTCCTTCGTCTGTCGTTTCATAGATGTCGAGCAACAGGCGTCCGGATTCAGAAGACGTGCCAATGGCGTCCGGACTCGGCCGGAACAAGCACGAGTCACGAAATGTCACAAGCCATTGGGGATGGGGAAAGCCCCTCCCTCATCCACTTCGTCATCAGTCAGCAAAACCGACGGTATAGGCATAGTAAAACTTGGACAGGATACGCAGAATGAGCGAATGGAAGGTAACTGAGGGGCTCTAAAACGACTTTTAGAGAATAATAGTACACGCCTTCCCTTCGTTTTGTGGATGAGCGCAACATGTTTTAAATGGCTTATATGAGCTGATCGATGCCATTTTCCATGTTGCTCCCTTCATGTTGCTGTATGTCTTCTGTGGGAGCGCCATAGATATCTGCTCTGTTTGTAACTGAGTTGCAAACAGGGGTGTGCGCTGACTTGCCGCCGGTAAATTTTTTACCGCAAACTTTTAACGCGAAAACTCGCCGATAAATTCCGGTAAATTCGGTAAACCCGTTAATTTTTTTAAATTTAATATTCCCTTAAAAACAACTGGTTTTAAACGGCGGTATTGTAAAAAAAAAAGTATAAAGCTTTTCACCGAAACATCATCACGTTCAGAAAAACCATGTCATCTTCATTTTATCATGCATACGTCATCCTAAAGCAAACGAAGCAAGCGGAAGCCTAACAATGCACAAGTGTAATGATCTATACTGTGGGTGCTTCAAAAAAGGTAGAAGCTTAATTATAACTAAAAAAACTTAATTAAACTCAAAAACGTCTCTGGAACATCCGATATTCAATCGAATATCGCTATTTTCCTTTTTGGAATAACAATTATTAATAAAATCAATTATCATATTATCAATTATCACCGTTTCATTCGATGAAGGAATGATTTACACCTTATCACTTTTTTGAACTATTAACATGTAATTTGGAGCAAAGTCAGGCACTTCAGAAGAAGGAACGAAATGTGACATGATAGCGAATTTCTTTCCCTTCTTATATGAGAAAACAGCTTAAGGCCGAGGGCATGCTTCCATCGCCGCGATGCCATCGCGGTGCTCAGTTCATGGCATTCCGCCGCACGCGGTTGAATAGCCAAAGGGAACTTCGCCGCAGCCACCGCAACAGTGGCGATCGGCATGCGCGATGGCTTCCAGCGCCCATAGCGGGCAGGGCATACTTTTTCGCGCCGCGCGCGGTGTTTAGCGTTGGTCCTAGACGGATCGCCGTAGCGCTTCCTTGCAGAGCGATGGGCGATGCGACGAGCGCAGAGAGATCCAAATTCTTTCGCGTCGCTCTGCAAAATTCGTCGCCGGGATTCCATCGCGGCGACGCAAAGTATGCACGAGGCCTATGAGTCCACCAGATCAGGTAGACTAGCAGAGTACATTCCCATGCCTTACATCTTGGACTAAATTACGGGAACAGGACATGAGCGTATCCCCTTCTTATCCCTCTGGCGATCGTCTATTCTGAGAGCTTCAATACCTCTAGTCCAAATTGTCTCACGTCGTGTGGGGAATGTCAGCGCGAGGTACTGTTCCAGTGGAGCGCGCTTTCACACTGGAGCGCACCATCTCCGCCTCCTATATGGGCATGGATGTTTTAATGAGGTTGAGGACCACGAAAGCTAATAGCAAGTTATTAGAGGAAATAGAAGCAATCACTTCTAAACTGAGATCGGTAGTACGTTTTCTTCCCCATTCGATAGATAGGAACATGATTTTGCATGAAAAAAGTCGTTAAATTTTCCGGTAAATTTGGGAATTTACCGGTAGTCTTCGTTAAAAGAATTTAGCACGAAGATGCCGGTAAATCCGTTAAACCGGTAAATCGTTAACCGGTAAAGGTACACTCCTGGTTGCAAACAATGAATCGTTTTTAATCTAACAGGGGCTGTTTTCAAAGAAGCCCTTGTTTTTCCTGGATTTTTCATGTACTAATTCTCTGCAGCTGATGCATCACGCCAACGCCTCACGAAATTATAATAAAGGGCACTGGCGGCAAGTTTTGACGACAAAGCCACTGGAAAGTTCCGAAAACATTTTAAGTATGATATTCTTCGTCAGGTCGTCAATTGCACCACAAACGAAAGTGAAAAATCCGGTAATCTGATATTGGGTACATCCTCTCTTTCACTTCATTCAGGGTTTTTTTTTCGAAGGAAGCTGTTAAGAAAGCATTGACCAACGGAAAGGTCACAAAGCACAAATGTCTCGACTGGAAATAAGACAGACACTATTGGATATACCAAGGAAAAAAGGTGTCAATGTCAGGCTAAAGATGTAGGTTGATAAGCTGCATAACGGACAATGACTGCCAATCGTAAAGAAGAATGCTACATATAGTGGATAGTGCTGCGTTACGCAGCGCCGGACTGCTTGCAACATAAGTAAAAGATTCCAAATTGGAGAGCAGAGAGCAGTGTGGACGTGTGTTGTGTGCGTGAAGTGCGGAAGCTATCTGTGTACTAGTGTCATACTGCTACAAAGGAGACCGTCAGATTTCAGAAAGCAGTCCGCCGCTTTGGACAGAGGATACGCTGCCTCGCATCAATCCTAAAACAGCTTCGCCCGCTAAACCTGAAAGACTGCTCCTTAGCGCATGACCTTAGTGGAGATGTTTAGGGTAAAACTTGCTCTACAACCTGGCCGTACAAACCGCGCTTTCGATTTGGGTCAGGACTGCAGGAGCTGGAGGTAGCGCCAAGGCCCAGTGCCGGCTGATGCAGGTCAATCTCGCCATCGATAGAATTGGTGCTGTTCAGAGCAGAAGGGCTATTCTAGCCCAGGTGCCTCGGAGATTCTGGGCCCCAGCGAAGCGTATAGAAGACATTAAAAATGTGTGAAGGTTAACGTGGTGCACTTCTGTGATAACTTCTTTGCAGTAGGAGACGTACCCAAAACGTGCTTCACCTGTCCTCAGTACCGGATGTCTGAAATTGCGCCATTAAAAACAATCTCCATTCCCCCCCCCCGCACAAATATGAAAGGGCGAAGTGAAGTACTATCCAACTTTCCTAAAGGCTCTATATACGGAACAGTGACGGAGTCAGACTGATCCTAAGGATAGCGCCGGAAAACGGAACACCAAGCCATTTGTCATAAGTTGGCCTTCGAGGAGAGCTTCAACCGGAACCATTTCCGCAACTACTTATGGCAAATCCTTAGTTGCGCAGCATGCTACGCCGACACCAAAGCAGCACTGCGCCGCATTCGCTATGCGGAGAGATCTTCAAAGGAGCCCATGAAGTCTGGGAAGAGGATTGCGGACGCCGCAAGCAGGCCGGGAGGATCTCAAATGCACAACGCTCAGAGAGAACAATGGGACAGGGCGGTGCCTGGCTCAGGCCCCTACGACGACCTGCACTCCGCTATTTCGCCCCTCAAAAACGTCTCCACTAATGAACTGCTGCGGCAATCGAAGAGCGTATCATAAAGAAGGGAAGCGCACGAGTTCTCATCAACTCGTCTCGAAAAAGAGAGAACCGCGGGCATCGTTTCACAGTGCATCCCACAAAAACGCGTACCGAGCAGTAGCTCACCTAAGGCCACATGGTTTCCAGCTCATAAACTCCACGTCCAGCCTTTTTTGAATCTCCAATAATGCTTCTCGTTGAAAAGGCGATCAAGCGAAGCTGCTCACTGAGATTATTACCAGCAACCTATTTCATTCAAACGGCGTAAATCGTAAACCGTACATCGTAAGAGCCACCTGAACTGTTGTGTAGTACAACTGAATTTCCTTGTTCTGCTAATGTTAATGATGATGTGATTCAATATTTAATTAACTGCTGTGTTATTTTCAGTTCAAGCTAAACTGTTTTCTTACCAGACTATTTCTTTTTTCACGGCTTCTTGCTAGTAAAACATCTTTCAAACCAAACCAAGCACGTTTCAGGAAAGTCAAAAACACTGTAAGTTCAAAAGCTATACTTAAGCCTACGCATGGCACTCCAACAAAAAGCTTGCATCGCTTGAATACTCATTCCCTAACTTGCTCCCAATTTTTAGTCTGCGTAGTCTTAGTCAAAGAATTAGCAGAAACAGCAGCGAAGAATTCGCTGTCAAAACTGAAAATGAAAAATCGTTTCACCACGGACCAATGCGCCGGTTTCCTGCTCAAGCCTGCACTTGTAAAATTTCGAGAACTTGTAATATTTCTTTACTATTTAATAACTCCATGCGCTCGCTCGAGCCACCCTTCGCCAGCTCCGTCTCCTCTCCGAGAACCTGCAGCATCCTAAGCGGATTAGATAGGGCGAATACGATAAACTCAATCACGCCGCCGCAAATGGAGACCGAAACTGTCAAAACCAGTTCGACCTTCTCTTGAAATGCTACGCGCTTGATTTTACCGCATTTTTATACCAATTTGCTCAGCCCTATAAAGCACAATGCAAACCGATGGAGACATTGGTACATGTCGCGAAGGTGGCAGCGTTGATAGGTGGCACCGCGCCAACCAATAATAACCATTCAATCACGCCACCGAACATATGCCAACCAATCAGCTCGCCGACTGACACGCCCTTTCTGAATGACATGCCCATTCAATGCGGTCTGATGGATGGGGCGTTCCCATCTCACAATGCTGCCCGCCCTCACGACATACATATAGGCCTGAGTTATACTCCTGCAGGAGCATCCGCGGAAGGGCGGGAATCGCGCGGAGACTCCTCACCTGGCCAATCGCCGCGCCTCGCCACGCCCGACTTCGCCGTGCACCATTGGTTCGCGGACGTTCCGCGAATGCTCCCGCGGGAGTATAACAGATGCCATACCGAGACATTAGTGGTTTATCGTTTCCACATGAATGTAACAACTTCCTAGATCCCGCTTCCAATTACCAAAGCTGTTCGGTCGTGGATTTGCATCAATTCTAATCGGTTTGGTTAGTATGTATCTGTCACAAACAGATTGACTCGACGTTATTACCAAACAGGACGTGGAGCTAGAATACTTGTCTCTCCTCTACGAAACCGCTTCCAATGTCCTTTTATGGGCTGAAATGGAACAACCTTCGGCAGTAGGGATGCAATGTGCCTTGCCAGCTCTGGACGGGAAACGGAGGAGCCCTGCTTCACCGGTCTCCTAGACATGGGCTTATTTTCGATATTTTATTGCACTTGTTTCTCTTTCTCCTCTTGAACCTGTCCGGTTCTACACGGCAGCCTCTACAATGATATAGAAATTGAAAAGTTAGCGAAGAGAAAACTCGGATTCAAGGACCCTGTGAGCAGAACGTTATTGTCTCACACAGCAACACATCAAATCATCAAAAATCAGCTCTAAAGAGAAGTGGGAATAAGCTATAAGGGGGACTATTAGAGAGGGCACATCTTCGTAACCCAGTCCACACAAATTTGGGTCGCCAGTTGGTTGTTGATCGAAGATCACATTTACGAAAGTTTACGGTTTACGACCCAAAATGTCGTAAATCGTAAAAAAATTCACAAAAATAGCCGTCAATCGTAAATCTTAAGTCGTAGTTACGCATACCCCTGGTGCTCAGGTAAGAGTGTCTACCTCCGTCCTGATTCAAGCTTGAGGTTCCAGCTTAAGGTACCAAACAGGTCGTACTGTGGCACCGTTTTGAATGAGGGGGTCTAGCTTTGTTTTGGTTTTACGAGACAATTGCCTCATAACTTTTTAGGTGGTTTTTGTATCTTTTAATAAACTGCTTCTTTAGGTATGACCTCGGCAATGTGAAGAGTTGCGTGCAGCTTTATTTGCTGAAGGAGACCTGACATGAATAATAATAAATCTTATGAAGTTTTGAATGTTGACTGTTCTACACTAAAAAAATAAAGCTTTTCTAGGGCAGTCTCCAGATCAATCAGGACAGGTTAATTTTTCGTCGATTTTAGCAAAATGTCATGGCTCGAAAAAAATTTCGACACCTGAACGAGCGAGATCCTCATAAACCTCCACCACATGAAGCTTCAGATCACACAGTATCACCTGTCGTCCCCTTGATCATCTAGTTGATCGAGTGGGCGCGAGCAACTTCTTCATTCGTCCCTGTCGTGCCCCAGAGTGGTCCAATTGATTCTTCTCGTTCAAGGGACGGGAAGAGCCGCGTACCATTCGTTCAGGGCTTATACGAACAAGTCCGACCAACGCGTTGGTGAGCGCCCTGGTATTCTCTTGACATCCTGCGGAATCTACTCGTGGACGGCTCCCGTCCAGAGGGTGTCTGCGAAACGTATTACATGGCCGGCCCGCCTAATTTTTGACGACTCGGCCCATGCGACTGCATCTTTGATCTTCTAGTGTCACGAAGCTCCCGAACTCCTGAGCCCTTCTCCCACTTGGGTAAATGCTGTCACTCCAATTTGTATTACATGACCTTCTATACACAACACCATCGTGTGTTGTTTGTCCCTTATGGTTAGAGAAGGCTGGCGACTGTATAACGTCTGGTGTGGTGTACCTGATCAGATGTGCAGAGTGCGGAGAGGAGTATATGGGGGAAGCATGTAGACCCTTGTGCGTCAGGATCAAAGAGCACTTGGACGGGTTGCGCAGGTCCCATGTCGATACTCCCTCGGACGGGCACAGGGTGCGGCAGCACGCTAACAGCTGTTTCGGAGTGGAGGTCAAGATCCTTGTGGGTGAAGATGAGAACTCGTTGCACCGAATGTAGGGTTGAAACTGCCCTGCCGGCCGAGCAGTGATGGCGCGGGGGGTAGAGGGGCGGCGTGGTGAGACGGGGTGGTTTATGGTTCGAGTCCCCTGTGGTGCTGGTTTTTCTGCACCTCCTAAAAAAGATCTACCACGATCAACCAAAGCTCTCCATGTCAAATTGCAACGGAAAGGTCACCGGAAAGACTTGTCTTCATAGTGTCAACTTCATAATGGCCCGAAGACATAATTTATCTTGAATAGTTACTAAAAACATGGTGAGAAGACAGACAATGCGTCAAGGCCTCCCCAGACTTCTGCGGAGAGCGGCGGGTGGCGGACGGCGAAATTGATATGTCACGCCGCTCAACGGCGACGGCGAGGTACTGTAGTCTTTCTAGTCGGGACCAACTGGTGCATAACAATAACGCGCCTCGCGAAAGGGCAGAGCGCAGACAGACTCTCCCGGCGCCGCTGGAGCGGCCCGCAGCGGTTAAAAAATACCTCAGTGCAGCCGCTACAAGAGCAGTGCTCCACTATGTCAATATGGAAACAATATAGAATTGGTGTATCATACGTCCCGGGGTGACTGTGCAGGTATTCTGCAGCGTACCATGAAAACGAGAGAAAAGTTCCAAATATTGAGGCAGAAAGCTGAGTGCAAATCAGTGATGCAATTCGAAGAACTGAGTAGCGAGAGTGAAATGAGAACTTTATACCGCGTGTCAATACATGAGAGGTAAAACGTTTGCACATGCTTTTGAATGGCAAGAAGAAATGTACGTCTAATGGTTGTATTTGTGATGTTGATCCTACCGGAATGTTCATCACTCTATAGGATCTACAAAAACTGATGAAATGATTTCGTGATCCTTGAACGGCTTCCAGCTGTCGGCCAAGAGCAACGTTGAGGTGCCGCTGATACCTACTTCTCTTCTGATCCTCTTCTGATTCCGCAATGATACCTTCTTCATCCTCTATCTCGATGCTCCCGCATTGCGCATCTCACAAGATGGATGCGAAACTGCTGGCCATCTTCTTCTCTTGCCTTTTAGGAACGCGTGAAGTATCGGAAGGACCGAACTCCTCCAAAAAGCACGCCAACACAACAGCTTATGAGAACATAGTTTGGGAGATAGGTCGGCAGTATTGTCCTAACCGACCCCCGTGTGTCGAAAAAGAATTCAAGAGGGTTATTTAAGGCACTACTTGTAAGAATGGGTAGTGGGATCATGGTAATCGATTTCGCCCAAACGTCGCCATTTGGTTGATCGTGACAGATCTTTTTTAGGAAACAAGATTCATCGAGAGTCGAACATGAATTTCTTGCAAAGTGATCTCCCATATATACATACCAGACGTTCAACGGCCTGCCGGCCGCCAAACGTCTGGTTGGGGCTTCGCCCCAAACCCGGAGTAAAGAACACCCCGAACGTCTTCTTCTCCTCTTTAGGCCTTCTCTCATTCATTAAAAAACTTGTCAGCCCCCCCCCCCTCCCCTTCGTCGGTCCCTACTACTGCAACCACCTTCACTGGACCTCCCTTTGTCCCCTCTTCGCTGGTTATCTTATCCTTCACCGATCCCCATTACTGGTCCCACCCTCACTGGTCCCCTTTTAACTCATCAACCCTTTTCCGGTCCCCCTTCACTGGCCCCTTACCCCCCCCCCCCCACTACCTCACCGGTGCCCATTGCTGGTCCCTTCCTCAGCGGTCCCCTTCACCTGGTCCCCTCTTCACTGGTCAACATTCTACCGTCCTCCTTTCACTGGACCCCTCCCCCTGCTTCACCGGTCCACCCTTCACTAGACCCCTCCCCCCCCCCTTCACCGGTCCCCATTACTGGTCCCTTCCTCACCGGTCCCATCTTCACTGGACCCCTCCCCCCCCCCCCCTTCACCGGTCCCTTTCGCTGCTTCCCCCCCCCCTTACCGGCCCCATTGCTGGTCTCACCTTCACTGGTCCCTCCTTTATTGGTCAACCCTTTACCGCTTCCCCTTACTGGGACCCCATCCTTCACCGGTCCCCAATTACTGGTCCCACCTTCACTGGTATCACGTCGTCTGAATCCGGAATCCTCGCGCGACAGCGGTGACACCTCTTCCAAACCCGGTGGCCTGTCGAACAACGTAAGTGACATGTGTTCTCAACCCTAACGTGCTTTGCGCGACATCGGTGACACGTCGTCTGAATCTGGAAGGCCCTTCGCGACATTGGTGACACCTCTTCTGAATGCAGGCACCTGATGAGCGACGTCGGTGACATGTCTTCTCAAGTCGGACGTGGTTTGCGCGACATCGTTGACACGTCGTGTGAATCCGGAACCCCTAGCGCGACATCGGTGACACGTCGTCTGAATCCAGACAGGCCTTTCGCGACATCGGTGACACCACTTCTAAACCCAGGCACCTGATGAACGACGTCGGTGACGTCTTCTCAAGCCGGACCTGCATTGCGCGACATCGGTGACACCTCTTCTCAACCTGAACGTCCTTTTCGCGACATCGGTGACATGTCGCCTGAACGACAACTGCAACCTCCTCCCCCCCCCCCCCCCCCCCTTCCCCACACTTCCTCCCAACACACTCCCCCTGCACTTCTGTGCAAACAAACACACACAAACTCACCCACAGACAAACGATCGTTCTCGCTTATATATAGTAGGATAAGCGCCCGGAGTGAGAATGTTTTCTATTGGTGCAAAACACGGGAAGGCAGTAACTCAAACCATCTTTGGGAAGAGGGCTCGGTTAAGCCCGTTGAAAATGGGAAAATTCATTGCTGCAAACAGAAGTGTGAGAAATGGTAGACTTGCGAACTACTAACTAGGGAAGGGCTTCAACCTCCCATGGAAGTTCAAGTTGATACCAGGATCATTAGAAAGAGCTCAGAATGCTGACTACGAACATGAATGTCAAAATTGCAAAATGAAACCCCTAAGCAGGTGAGCAGCATGACTTGCCGAAATTGCCTGGCCTGATCGCAGGACGGAGCTGACGCGAGAGCGATGAGGGTTCATAGAGGTTCCGTGAGAGCGAGCACCGAGATGCGGTGGTGGCGCAAGGGTAGTACATGCACTCGTCACACGTGACGTCGTTGGACTGATCACCATTGCTGTTGGTTTTTTGCGCATCATGATTTGTCTTCGAAATGACCTTTTTTTCTAAATTATGCCACGTGTTTGATTAAACACGATGAGAAACTATCATACACGTTCAATATTACTCAGAAAGGCAACCTACTAAAGGTTCTTTCGCAGATTTACTGTTTGCCTTGTACCCCTAGGTTTTCAAACGTTTTGAAATGCTCATGGCATAAGGCAGATCACCCAGGTGTGTGTTGTCACTCCTGGTGAATATTTGTTTGAGCGTGCTACAATTGTCTGTTTTGTTGCTGGTTGTAGAGAGGCTGGATGCATGTATTATATAAGATGTGTAGGGTGTGGGCAACATGTATGCATGGCATTTTTCCGCTTCGTTCCATGAATGCCAAGGTTGTTAGAAACACCTCCAATTGTTCAATATATTTCGATTGTGCAAAATCCTACTATATATAAAAGAGTAAGCGGTTGTCCGTCTGTCTGTCCGTCCGTCCGTCTGTCCGTCCGTCTGCCTATCCGTCTGACCTTTCCTATCCTAGACGTCGAGTAACAGGCGTCCGGGTTCAGACCATGTGTCACCCATGTCAGGTCGAGAGGGTCAGAAGGCGTGTCACCGATGTCGCGCAAAGGGCTTTCGTACTCACCATCAGAAGACATGTCACCGACGTCGTTCTACAGACGTCCGAATTCAGAAAAGGTGTCACCGACGTCGTTCAACAGACGTCCGGGTTCATAAGAGGTGCCACCGACGTCGTGCAACAGGCGAACGGGTTCGGAAGACCTGTCGCCGACGTCGCGCAAAGGGGGAAGGGGGGGGGGGCAGGTACAGAAGACATGTCAGCGATGTCCTTCAAAAGGCGTCCGGCTTTAGAAGACGAGTCAACGATGTCGATTAAACGATGTCCGGGTTCAGAAGGCATGTCACCGATGTCACGCCGTGAGCGTGGGAGGACAAGTTTGGGGGGGAATATCTTGAAAAGTGAAATTCTTGAAATTCGTGAAAGTGACCTGGAAGGGGGAGGGGGCTGGAGGTGACACGGAGACGGGGAACCAGTAATACGGGATCTCTAAAATGGGGTCAGTAGACGGGACCAAGGGAATGGGGAAACCAATAATGGTGTTCAGTAGACGGTTACCAATAAGGGAACAAGAAAGGAGGAGTTAATTAAGGATGGTTACCAATAAGGGCAATCAAAAAGAAGGGGTCCAGCAGCTGAAGCGGGCAAGAGGGGACCACTAAAGGATGACCTGTTCGAGAGAACCAGTAAGGTGGGGTGGGGAGGGGGGTGGCGTCCGGATTCAAAAGATGTGTCAGTGTTGTGGGGCAACGGGCTTCCGCGTTCAGAAGACGTGTCTCCGATGTCGGTCAAAGGCCGCTTGGGATTGCAAGACGTGTCACCGACATACAGAGGCAGGCGCGTTCGCTTATCCGTTTAGTATCTCTTATTATTGACAGTTTTGAGGAAAACATTTTTCTAAAACATAGGAGAGAGGTGATGTGACCAGTGAAGGGTGAACCGGAAACGGGCTGACAATAAAGGGAAACCAGTGATAAGGGATCAGTTAAGGGTCGTCCAGTGAAAGTGGTGGGCCTGCTTTGTCCTATTCCGCTATACCATTCTATATAGCAAAACCAGTTTTTTAATGAATGAGAGAAGGCCTAAAGAGAAGAAGAAGACGTTCGGGGTGTTCTATACTCCGGGTTTGGGGCGAAGCCCCAACCAGACATTTGGCGGCCGGCAGGCCGTTGAACGTCTGGTAGTAAATAAAAATCTTACCGTAGCAGTGTTTGCCTTCAAGCATTTTTACAAACGTGTTTGATACTTTTCCCGCTACTTTATCAAACACGCGCCGTAATTCAGAATAGAAGGTCATTTTGAAGATAAATCATGATGTTCAAAAGAGCCCAGAACAATGGAGACCGAACCAAACACGACACACGTGACGACCGGGAGCACTACTTCTGCGACACCGCCGCATGCGGGGGGTCCATTCTTACGGAGCCCTACGACGCATCTCGCTTGCGCCAGCTCTTGCGCACGGCCAGCCTGCGGTCAGTGCACCCAGCTTCGGCAGGCCATAACTCGTTCATGTGCTTTATTTTGCAATTTTTACACCCATATTCGAAATCAGCATTCCGAGCTCTTTCTAATGGTCCTGGTATCAGCTTGAAGTTCCATGGGAGGTCGACATCCTTCCCTATGTAGTAAGGTCAACGGTCAAGGTCAACGTGACACCAATGGTGCACTGGGACCAATCAAATAACAAACTTCACAAAGTCAGCATTTTGTTGAACTCATTCACAGCATTTATTCGCTAGCTGAGCGGTCCTCATACGTACGAAATTATTACACCTCTCGGTCGAGGAAGGGAGATTGTCGCAGAAGTGAATATCACTGACGGCACTGAACGACTTTTTTATGAAATGCAAATAGTTTTTATGTATGGATCCGTCGATGGCGATTTTAAATATATGATTTACTTCCGATACAGACCAGATTAAGGGGTACATTCATGACTAAACTAGTCGTGAAGTGAACCATGTAGGCACGCCATCCATCGACTGCGACGACGTGATGCTTTAACGCCGGAGCCGCCAATGGGACACCAGTCATGAGTGGTACTGCATATCGAAATTCGCAGCCTTGTGATAGCGACTGAGAATCTGTTTGAATCAGGAGCAACAATGTACCTCTACGAAAGCAGCATCGTGCTGTCCCTTAGCAGCTTGTGCCCACTTGAATCACAAGCTGTGCCCTCCAAGGAGTACTAATGCAGAAGCCATAATCACCTTAGGTGCAGCGCCTCCTCAACGGATTTCTGCTACCAGGGTCATAGTTCGGAATGGATCCATCTGAAACGTTGCCGAGCTTTCTTGGAACTGCACCAAGAATCCCAAGAGGACATGCAAAGAGTTCTTTCGCTAATTCTCTGTTAATGACTACAACGTTGCAGATTCCCTTCAACATGGCATCATCCATTGCAGAAGACGGTTACTCGCCGATGCCGACAACAGGTAGTGCCACATACTCTACACTTCGACTGTGAGGCAATCGACCCTCTGATGACTAGTGAGCGCCAAAGGAAAATACAGTGTGTCCCCGAAAGATTTCCTGACATAGACAGGAAATAGCAGCCACTAATTAACAATTAAAGAGTAGCGCCACACACAACCTTAATAAATGCTAAATAATTATTGTGCTACCATGATTATGTTAAACGGTGGGTTGTCACGAGGATTGGAAAATCACCACATACTTCCCGACAAGGCCAAGAAATTTGAAGTCATTTCCTGACACATCATGTAAATAGGATGTTCGATATACCTGCAGGTGACGCTTAAGCCCTTCAGCGGTTGTCACTATGAAACGAGCGAAAATCTTTTGTAAGGTCAGAATTCACGAGTAGCCACGAGTATATGCCATACAACT
Organism: Heligmosomoides polygyrus polygyrus; assembly: GCA_947396885.1. Lineage (NCBI taxonomy): Eukaryota > Metazoa > Nematoda > Chromadorea > Rhabditida > Heligmosomidae > Heligmosomoides > Heligmosomoides polygyrus. The sequence continues at coordinate 55,081,793 of OX377202.1, forward strand.
AGTTAAAATTAACTATAACTGCGAATCTAGCAGCGTATTTCACCATTCCTGATCATGACCCTGATTCCAGTTTCTGTCCAAAGGACGTTACTCTCTACACAGTGAACTAGCAGTGCTGAAAAATGCACAAACTTAGAACGTCCAAAGTAGCTGAGCACAGCTATTTGCATGCATTATGAGGGAACAAATAATTCCAAGACGTCGGAAGGAATGGAAAGCCGAAAGTGAGAGTTGGTCTGGAAGAGCCCGATGTCTGTGGTTCGGTTGGACCTCCCTATGTACACATTACACGTTCGAAGAGAGTACGAGCAACGGAGAGGCCACGACAAAATGCGACATTAAACTCGGACCCTTGCCACTCTACGCGACATCGAAGGCCGCCGACGGGGAGCGCTCGGCACTGCTGTCGCCAGACCGTCGGAAAGTAATTCACGCAGGTGAAAGCAGCCCAGACTACTTTCTGAACCGAAGGCCTCGAGCTGCGCAGAGATCGAGAAACCACTCGAAAGTGACCACTGTGGATATGCCAAAAGGTAACTATAGGTGAGTCCATACAGTGGCCGTTATTCTATGAGAATAGTGGTACTGATGGTGAGTGCTACAAAAAGAAAACGAGGGGGCGGCAGCTAAAGAGGAGATGAGGAACAATTCAGTGAATGCGATGGATTTTGCAGCACGACACGTCAGATACCAGACAAAGTGGAATACAGAACCCAGTGTGCAGACGTGAAACTGGATTGCGGCAAAGGCCGGCTTCCTCATTTCGAAGGAGGAGTCTGGATTCGAAGTGGAATTTTGGCCCCTTCGGAGGCTTAGGACAAATTGGTCGTTGACTGACAAGGCTGCTCGCTTCTCCGCAGTGACGACACCCTTAGGAACATCTTTCCGGCGGAGCAAGCAACTATGTTTTCCCTCCGCACGATGTCTCTACATGCAGACATGAGCACCTTCCGAAGGAGGGCTCCGCCATTTACAGTTCTTCTCTACACTCCTCTCGTATAAAGGTGGGAGCGCAAAAAAGGAATTGAGATTTGTGTAGAACTTTGATGCCCTTTACCAGAACAGGAACAAGGGCAGGGTACAAGAGGCCTCTAGAGCGAGCATATCATACAAGGCGGCTAGCCGAGGAAGTGTGCTTCTTGAGAACCAGAACAGCCATGGGAGAGCGTACTGCAAAGTTTCGTCTGAAGGCTGTGGCGCAACGAACCTTTTATGAGTTTCTTCTGCAATTACACATAACCATCCATGAAATTCTTGTTTTCTCTTATTTTGAGGCATACAGTTAACCTTGAAATATAGACGTGGAAAGCAATTCCAGCTTTGGAAGACGCAACAATTAAGTTCCCAACGGAACTCTCTCAACTTCTGTTTCAACAATACGGGAGTGCAGGACAGTGAATACTATAGGAAGAATCTCCCTCCTCCAGATAGTTACAAAATATGTGTTGTTTCTGCCGACTTCTTAAGCAAAACTAGTAGGAGGCACCAAAAATTTGTAGCGGCTAACGGCCCGCAGTGTCGACCTTAGCACGGAGGCGCAGTGAGTGGCATGAGCTGGATAGCGCTGGGATAGAAGTGCTTATTTATGTCATAACGTCGGGGGTTCGACTCCCCAGCATGGATCGACTTTGCGCTTTCCCTAATATCGAATTTGCATGGAAACGCGCAATCTGAACGTTTTTGATATAGACTTTATGATGCTGTGTGATGTTTTCACTACATATTCCTGGTCGGCACCTCGTGAAGAATGAAGCAGTGTTTCAAATATGCCAAATAAGATTAAATATGTGAATAGTTGTGAAATACCTTCAACACCTGCGATACACAGGCACAAAGTGCACGAAACAGTAGGGGCATCGTATGAAGGCTGCAGTTTCTTCACATCCCGACTTATCACATTCGCCGAAACTTCTGGTAACGCCATTCTACTCGGGTTTTCGAAGCAATCTGGATGTGTCTCCAAGTAGTGAGCTTTGTACCACGAATGCTTAATCAATTTTTTCCAGGCGAGGATGACAGCAGCCAACGCACCAGTGACATGACCTTCAAGTTTATAAATATTTCGTTCAAGTTAGAGCTTCGTGCCACCTCAATTCTTTCCTTCAAGATATATTCCCTTTTCTGCGGGTCAAAAGGAAGGTCTTTCTACATTGTGAGTACACAGTGGTGGACAATGAAAAGGAACAGCACCCTATGGAGATCCACAATTTAGTGTCAATAGGTAAATACCCACTCGTGGATGCGTAGACATTGCAGAGGTGGTGTTAACACTAACTTATTATGCGTACTGCGCGACATCGTAAGCACAAAAGAGGTGACAGTATTGATAGGGGTGATACGCCAAGTGGAAGATGATGAGATTCTTTCTACATCGTGAGTACACTGTGGTGGTGCTCTCCTCACCAACACTAATAAATTGCATGTATAGCAGTCTTCCGGCTTTCTGAGCTGTTTTACGTTGTTCCCACATCAAAATGTCTTACTTTGACATTGACTACCATTTATTGGCAAGGAAGTTTCCAATCTCATTTTGGGTATTTGAAGTATTGCTGGTGCTTCACGAGATGCCGACAAGGAATATGTAGCGAAAACACCACACTGCAGTGGAGCCAATAAAAACGTTCAGATTGCGCTTCTCCACGGAAATTCGACACTAAAGTAAAAGTGCAAAAACAAGCCGTAGCTGGAGGGTCAACTCCTCGACGACATGATATAAATCAGCGTCCCTACCCTGTGCGCCAAACCATGTCGCCAGATCCTTTAGCCTCCGTGGTCAACTCGACCCCGCGAGGCGCTACAAACTTTTGGTGCCTCCAAATCGTTTCTCTCAAGGATTCGGCAAAAGCAAAACGTACTTTGTAACTATTTTTAAGACGGATATCCTTCCTATAGCATTCGCTCTCGCATTCTCCTGCATATATTTGAGACAGTTCCCTTGTGAACATAAAGCTGTTGTGTCTTCAAAAGCTGAAATTGCTTTTCACAAGCCAAAACACTTCTCACGATAGCCATTAGACCTAACCAGGCGCTGACGTGCCAAAGTGCCAGCGCCTGTTCATGCCATCCGAGCCGTTGCCATTGGAGCACGTTTTCGTCGCTCAGTGGTAATCGGCAACTAGGTTCTGCCTTGCAGAGCAAGGCAAGGGAAGGGACTCCAGGATGTGGTGCAAAAATTCCGCACCGAAGAAGTACCGAACCCCAGCCTCCCTCGTATGCGGTATGCCACTATCCACCACCCCACGATCCGCTTTCCGTGGGTGTCAACGCGGGCATATAAGAGATCGATCGAACGCCAACGTCGAGGCCGACACGATCCGCGACGCAACGGCACGCTACAGTATCGCCGGTTGATGAGCAAACCTGCACATCAACCCCACGACTCCATGGAGTGCATCAGCAGAATTTGGGTAGGTCTAAGTAAGACCCACTTCTCACCGTGTTTCAAATCGCATGCAGGAAGGGGCTCGCCGTGTTGGAGGTAGATGCAAGAAGAACCACCAATCACCTAAAGCTAGACTTGAACGCGAATGAATGAGCCGAACCCTACTCAAGTGTTCTATGCCGGGGGGGGGGGGGGGGGGGGGAGGGGAGTGGGAGTGGGGGGAGGATCAGACCAAGCAGACCAGGACCCGCAGACGATGCGAACGGTAGCATTCAGTTGTTGCAAGACACCCACCTGGCCTGGTAGATCCCTAGCTGTGGTCCAACGCCCCTTGCGCGTCGACATATCACTCTTGCGAGCTGAAATCGACACAAACACCTGCAGCTTTGCATTGCATAATGTCGGGCTCTGGGTTTTCCTAAAAGAGTGCGGATATCATTGCCTTTTCTAGGGATACTTCCCGCTCGTTGCCCTCTCTAGGCCTCACTACATCCACTTCATCATTACTATATCTTTACTATCTATAATCGGGAGAAGCATGAGTCATGTCTGAAGCTTCTGTCCGAGGCCTGCGTCGACAGCAGCTCTGCCCTGCTGACGAAGTATGAGGCGTTGACGGAAGATATTGATCGGCTCATAGCATCTACTGTGTTTACGGAGTCATCATTATCATGTTTATCAATATCATTACCGGATGTTTTGTTGGATGATGCGGGTTCGAGTCCCGCCTGGCGCAAGAGTTTTGATCGCAACAAAACATCCTGTAACAACATACAGCCTCTCTATCAGCCGCTGCAGACTTAAGCAAATGTGTTAAAATATCATTACCATCATTACGAAGCCCATCGCGCTGTCCAGAGCCCGCGGCGACAGCAGGTGTTTACTGCGAACGACACATGAACGGTAGACGGCGCATATTGATCACATCTGGAGTGTTCATCGAGCAACTACCAGAGGGATGGAAATCAAAGAACAATCCATGACGTTTTGAAAGCCGTATCTGATGGGTGTACGTTTGCGCTCCGTACGGGCTTACCCACTTTTACACTTCATTTCCCCTTCATTTTCGCACTCGGTCTTTACTGCAGTTTCCGCACCTTACGGCTGATCCTTTTTTGTCCGTTTTTGTGGGTTCTGACAGAGCTTTTTATCAAACTACAGAATTACTGACATTTATGACTTTGGTGCTTGAGAAAATGTGCCGCAGACATCGCTCAACGGGTGTCAGGATTCAGAATCTTGCCGCAGCTGTCATCCCACGTGCGTCGGGATGCAGAAGAAAGTCGCAGCTGTCATTTAATGACTGTCGGGTCGGGATTCAGAAGACGTGCCTCATACGTTATCCACACATCGTCGAACGTGCGTTTGCGCGACTAAGATAGCTGACGGGAAGGCTTCACAGCAGGGAAGATGCTTCGATCAGGCAGTCAATATCGATAGATATTATCGAGGTTTGCTCTCAGAGCTATCTTATCATGGTGGTAGTTGTGATTGTGTTGGCGGAAGGAAGCGCTCCACAGTCGAGCGATTCTCGACCAGGAAATCAGTACTGATCGATATTATCGATCTTTTGAGAGGTGCTGTCGTTTTTCTCTCAGACTCAACCGATCGGGGTGGGAGTTGCGTGATTACGGAAAGGACGGAAAGGCTTCACAGCAGAGGGAACTTCGATCATGCAACTAACAAGCATGGGGAAACTCGACCAGACTTACTTTGCGCACTGGGTTACTAAGCTACTTCTAGCTGCCTAGGTCCTCCAATTTTCAGCGGGGACTAGGACAAGTAAAGGGACACAGGACGAGGCTTCACGGCCGTTTTATGTGGAAGTCCCAGGACCACCAGGATAGTTGGGGTCATCGTTTCTGAACGATTTCGTGACTCGATTGTAAGCGTCGAACGCTTTGACGATGCCTTGATGAAGATCGCTGTCGCCGCTAAGGAGCGACTCTATCGCTTCTTCTCTGCGTATGCTCCGCAGACTGGCTGCTCCGCTCAAGCCAAGGATGAGTTTTGGAGCCTACTTGATGAGAAAACAGCAGAGGTGCCGTCGAAAGATGTCATCGTAGTCGCTGGTGACCTTAATGGGCATGTCGGCGCGACAAAAGGCGGGTACAGCTGTCATGGTGGATTCGGTTACGGGTCGCGTAACGCGGATGGTGAGCGTATCCTTGAATATGCGGAATCGCGTATCCTCACCATAGTGAACACCGTATTCCGTAAACGCGACTCTCACATCATCTCATATTATAGTGGGATCGATGTGCCGTATGAGACAGTCGCCCCACAGCACCGACCGCTGATCTGCACCCTAAAGATCGCCCCTCTAAGGCAGAAGCAGGTCGAGCGATGCGGTGCGATGCCTCTGCCGGCAAGCAGCTCGGAGCGCAATGGGTAGTGAGGATGCTTCATGGGAGGAAGGTCGGGGGTTCGATCCTCATGCGCTGCTGCATTAATGCTTTTTAATTGATTTTAATTGATTGTTTTTATTATTAATTTTAATTGAATTTTAAATGATTTTTAAATGATTGGTTGAGGTTTGAGGGATTCTGACGTCTATACCATTTTCAGATGTTTTCCGCGCACTTTCCAGCTGCATGCTGTGGTACTCAACAGGATGATGCATAAATATTCAACACCAGTGAATACACAGGTACAACGTGCATAAAGCAGCACTGGACACAATGGGCAGGGTATAAATGCTGCAGGCTCTCAGTCTGTTTCCATACATCGGCCAATGACCTCGTGTAAAACCATCCTGCTCGGATTTTCAAAGGAGACCATGACGTGACGTCACATGTGGTTAAAACGAGAAAGTCTGTGGATCCCGGAAATTGACCTAAACGGCATCAATACACTCGTTCTCTCATCTTTGCCTGTCATCTGGAAATCAGAGGTGTGCTGGAGGTTCTCTAAAACCTAACACCAACAAAGTCGCCGATGCTCGAGTGGTGATCCACTTGCTCATGCTGAAGTGTGGTCCACCTTTAGATAAGCAGCCTTCATGGGAATGACACCAACCTGACCGAACGGATGGCTAGCATACCCAAGGACTTCGAAGCACGTCAACTTGAAGTTAACGAAGACGAACGGCTGAAAGTGGTGGAAAACCAGCAGAAGGTTGGGATCCGCAAAATGAACTGATAGACGTGGAAAGGCTGGAAGCAGTGGGCATATGATAACGTTTTCGGCTGGAACTCTTGTTTCAGAGGAAAGGGAACGTCTTCAATTGGATTTCGCCTATGGAGCCGATCTCATTTGTCCATATATGGAAGCAAACTGTGAGGAGCCAGCAGCCTTTATGCGCTGCTCGTATTGTGACCAGTGCTTATGTTCCAGGAACTTTGTGTCTGTGTATCACTGATGTTTCGAACGGGCGTAGCGCAGTCGGAGGAGGCGCGACTGTCGCGTGCACCCGATATCAGGTTCCTGGTTCGGATTTCCCGCCCAGGCCAACCAAGCCTTCCATCCCTCCGGGGTCGGTGAATTGGTACCAGACTTGTCTGATGGTGAGAAGGATAAAGCGCTGACTTGTTCATCGGCTGGCCACCGCAAGTCATTGTATGGCCAAATACGCATTCATGTCACCTCCACGACATCCCGTATAAGTAGAATGCGCTGGCGCATCCCAGAAGGGATTGAGTAACGCCGTCCTTTATCCTTTTTTATTTTATCACTGATGTTAAACGTTCATACAGCGTTATGTTGAACAGCTTTCCAATTGTGTTTTGGTTAAAAAACCGGTCAGTAATAAACACGTGGCAACAAAGTTGCTCTCACGGCATACATCTGGAAACACTGCGCAGCAAACATCTAAAATGGTGCAGATGTCAGAATACCTCAAATCAAACAATAAGTTGAAATGCAAAGATGCAGCAGCGCAGAAAAGTCGAACCCTCTACCTCCCTCTCATGGAGCAACGTCGCTATCCACTGCGCTACGAGCCGCTTCCCGATGGCGGCATTACGGGCGTACAAGACTCCCGAACTCGTGAGGCGCCGATTCCACTGTAACTTCAAGGATCCTCTACTCCTCGGGCTTATCGATTTGGCAAAAAAGAAACACATTTTTATACTAATTGAGGAGTGGCGATTATTCCTATATATATGGTGGGATGACTCCGTAAGGCAACCAAATACGACATTTTTTACTTAGCGCTGGTGTGTTCCATTTCCATTGGTGAACTAAGCTAGGTCAGATATAATGTAACTGGGCATTCACGTGCCTTGCTACCAGGGCATATAGACATTTAATTCAAGATGAGGCGCTCTAAGCTGCTTTGCGCGCTAGTGACTTCAATTGGTCAAGGAAATAAACGCGGAGTTACTGACGCGTTCCGTTTTCTAAGAGGCTGCGTGCCCCTATTATATCACTTATCCGGTTGTATCCGAATCGGATATCAGAAATCCGGCTCGACTGAAAATGGCGTTATCTGAATCATCCGAAGATCCGGGGTTTCTAAAATTGCCCTCATCTGAATCATCCGAAGATCCGGGGTTTTCGAAATTGCCCTCATCTGAATCATCCGAAGATCCGGGGTTTTCGAAATTGCCCTCATCTGAATCATCCGAAGATCCGGGGTTTGAAAAAATGGCCTATCCGAATCATCCGATTATCCGGAAAATCGGTGTCGGATCCAATGTCTAATATATATACATACATACATATACATACATACATACATATATATATATACATACATACATATATATACACATACATACATATATATACACATACATACATATATATACACATACATATATATACACATACATACATATATATACATATATACATATATATACACATACATACAT
>OX377202.1:55090191-55148952 GCA_947396885.1 Heligmosomoides polygyrus polygyrus
CCAAAGTAAGATCTTTTGGAACGTAGGACTGCTTCCCATTTATCAGCTACCTGGCCCTTCCCACACTGTAGAATTCTTGTGCTTTTGCAGCCAAGAATCCTTGGAGGTGCATTTTGACATGGTCCACATTAATAAGTCGTCCTCCAACCAAGAAGTGCTGCAGCGTGCTGAAAAGGTGCTAGTCATTTGGCGCACGGCCTGTGCTGTAAGGTGGGTGAGTTAGACGCTCCCAGCTAAGGTCTTCTATTTTTTGAAGCTCCCGATTCGTGACGTGTGATCTGGCGTTATCTTGCTGATAGATAATTCCGCTCCTGAAAATCTGTCTGAACCGATTCCAGCGGAGTTCAGCCTGCGCGCGGCCAGATTGAGAAGAGTAGATTACAGCATTAATGCTGGAACCGTTCTTGACGAGCTCCCAGAAGATAATACCTTCTTGACACCACCAAACGGAGGAAACGTAGCGAAACGGACGCTTCAAAAAATAGAAGACTTTGACTGGAAGCGTCAAACTCATCCACTTTACAGCACAGGCCTTGCGCCGAGTGACTACCACATTTTTAGTGCGGTGCAGTACTTCTTGGTTGGAAGACGATTTAATAATGTGGACTGGGTCAAAATGCACCTCCAAAGATTCTTGGCCTTAAAAGCACAATAACTCTATGGCCGTGGGATAGACCAGCTACCTGATATATGAGAAGCACTTCTGCGTTCTGAGGGATCTTATTTTAATTAAAGATTGTCACTAGTTATTTGTTAATAAAGAGTTTTGCTGAAGATTCTTGAGAGTCCACGAAATTAGTTGCCAACCTAATATAATATATATATATATATATATATATATATATATATATATATATACATATATACAGTCTAGCAACCGAACGGCATCACAGTAGCAACCGAACGGCGACATAGTAGCATCCTAGCGGCAACACATTAGCAACAGGAGCCGCCCCTCAATTGACCGTCTTCTCCCGGATAGCAACAGCTATTCCCCCAATTAGCAACTCGAGCCACCCGACAGCGTGGCTCGTGTTGCTACTCGGTTCGGCTCGTCGAGCACGAATGTCCGAGCCATTCTTTGCAGCGGATCGGTCGCGCGCGGCCGTTTTGGTGGAAATGGAATCGCGGGGAGGGGGGGGGGATGAGACGGCGTCACTATAGCATGCCGTGGCGGGCTAGCCTGGCGAGTAGCTACATATACCGAGTGTAAATGCAGTCTTCTCTACAGGGTGCGTAAAAAGTATTGACGCAGTAAATGGCGGTTGTGGAAATAGTAATGCGCAGCAAATTTCGAAATATTCATTTGAGAAATATGGAAAATGATCTTACAAATACGATAGAATAACTCGCAGTCGACATTGGCTCCTTTGCTGTGAATACAGGAGCGAAAACGGCGGAAAAACTCATGAGCACATTTGCTTGCATTTTGTTCCGTGCTTCAAACAGGGTAGCCTTCTGCGACTGGTCACTTCTGTTGAAAGTAGCACAGACCTCATTCTTCAAAATCGTCTAGAAAGAGTAATCCAGCGGACTCATGTTCAAGCTGTGCTCTTCTGAGAAGCTGTTCACACCTGCGCGCGTTATCTGTTTGCCGTTATGGGACAGAGGTTGACAATTTTTGATTTGAACGTTATCGTGCTAAGACATCTTGTAATCATCATCTCTTATGACAGAGCCGCGGCCGACGTTTGGGTTGTTGACCTCTTTTCTCATCCACCATTTCAAACACAGCTTAATTCTTTTGTTAATGAAGTATTCATTTCCTTTGGTAACAGCCAGAAAAGGCTCACCGTAACCACGACGGTATCATGTTTCTTCAGTTTTTAGAAGAATATTTTTTGAACACGATATAGACAACAAAAATAACACACAAAAACTTTGAAAAGTAGAAAGAGAAAGTTGGAGCTGAAACAAAAACTAGGTGCGTCCATACTTTTTACGCACCCTGTACTCATTTCGATTACAGGCCCGGCGCGGTTGAGGTGAAATGGCAATTGATTTTGTATTGCTTATATTGTTGCCTAACTAGGTACATTTATATTTTTAAATTTATCAATCCCTCTAATATGCGATTGCGCTCACTATTTGGTCTTTGGTCGACCGTTCCCAGCTGGTCCTGCACCGCGGTCGTAAGGCGTGCTTCAGTGTCGTCAAGCACTCCTTGCGATTACACTGGTGTTTGATCGAAGCGTTTACCTTCTTGCAGGTTGCTGATTACATTGCCATCAACCGGATCCTTCCTTAACTCCTCTGTCCGGGATGATACTTGAGTTACAGCTCTTACTATAAGCTCGTTCGCTATCGGCTTCCCATGACCGTTCTCATCACAAGGTGCCACTCCTCCAATAGAAGCGCTCGCTGCCTTCCTTGCAGCGCCGTTTGAGTGGTGCATCAGCTTCTCCCAAGCGAAGAATCTTCTCTTCTGCGGAAGTTTTCTCTCCTGTTACTTCTTCTGATTCTGAGGAGTCGTCACGAAGCTCTTCCGATACGTTACTAATATTTCAGCAAAACATGTTCTCCGTGGCGTGTTTCTTCCTACGCCTTCTAGCTCTGCTGCTCACTATCCTTCGCTTTTTCGGGCGCACATATACCTTACTGGCAACTATAGCGTCGTCGCTGTTTTTGCTTCAGTGACATCCACAGAGTTTCGCTCATGGTAGACTCGTGTACACTCGTCACTCTTCTGGTCATCCGACCGAAAAAAAATTTATAGCATCGACAACTACAGCGTGGGCAATCGCTCTTTCAAGTTAGGCTAAGCCCCAAGGGTGAAACACGTTAGCACCAAGCAGCAACGTTCCATCTTCGCCAGCCTTTACGAAGAGAGTCACTTTACATTTCGCTCTATCGCCAAGTTGCATCGTTAGTTGCATTGCGCCTTTAAACGCTATCCGTTGACCTGACTCATCGTACACCGCCTTCTTCGTCAGTGGAATTTTCTCCACATCCGCGTTCAGGTCGAAACCTGATTTATAAGCGGTGTGCAGCGTCTCTAGTGAGATAGTGCTGACTTGTGATCCTGAGTGAAGCACTGCCCGACTGGAGAGCCTTAGTAACTGGACATCTGCCATCGTCGGCTTCCCCACTAAATTCTTGTCCCTATTCTCCGCGGTTGTTGGTCCACGTGTCCACGTCTGAACCGATACTGTGAAATTTCGCACGCAGATGTTCGCCTCTTCTTGATGCTGTTGTAAAACGTCAGCGTCCTTTTCGCTTCTTTGCACTGAATGGCCTGGGTTGTTGCAATATGCCACATGTCCAACTGTACCACAGCTGTAACACTAACTGATGCCACCTCTTTGCCCTTCAGAATGGCCATTCTCACGGTCTGCTGAGGATTCTGCAGGGCGATGGCACGTTCTGTCTTGGAACGGTAGGGACTTCATATGGAAGTTCGCCCCACGTTCTTGCGCTTGCTCTGCGATTAGTTTGCTAGCTCACGTACCATTGACGCCACTTCCTTGCTCTATTCGCATCGCTGTGCCATGAGTTTCACTAACCGTAGGCAAAGTTTATCGGAGCCGTTTTCATAACAGTATAAAGCTGAAGGTATTCTGGTCAGATCATGGGATCATAGTCTACGAAACACAATACACAACGGGCACCAGGCGATCAGGCACTAGGCATCATTAACTGACCAGGATCGCGCCTTAACATACGGACCACCTGCCCGGGCCCCATTGAGCAGGCCACGTAGGCCAAGCCCGCCGAGCTCGACGAAGGGCGCCAGTTCTTGCATCACCGTAACGCACTCCTCCTTTTTTGGATTTTTGGATTTTGGGCAGCGATGCAGAACGCCTCGAGTATTCTGCGTGCCGAAATGCCGCCATTTTGGACTTCGTTAGGCTGCAGCAAATGAGATACACCATCCCCGATGTCATGCAGTCTCCTTCACTTCCGAAAGGGCAGATAACACACGATGGCAAGGAGCACGTCGGTGGCGATGTCCGTTCCTCCACGTGGTGCCACTGGAAACTGCTTGCTCTGCGAGCTAAGCTAATCACGGACATTCGAATGCATGCGACAGGCCCTTGTGACAGGCCGGCCTACGAAGACCCATGTCACATCACATGGTGTATGATAAGTCAAATTTCTCGAGATAGTGCTACGGCGTCCGCGGGAGCCGACGCGCACTCGCAGAGCCCGGCGAGTGTGAGAAGTATGCGAGGGTCCCTGATGCGAGGACGGCATCGGGGGGCAAATGTGCTAGTCCGAAAGTTCCGTAACGTAAGCAGGACCCCGTGGCAACGCTGAATGTGGGTACGTTGACGGGCCGCTCGTGCGAGTTGGGTGAAGCACTGGAGCGTCGTAGAGTTGATCTCTGTGCGGTGCAGGAGACGAGGTGGTCCTGCAGCAAGTCAACGGACGTAGGACGTGGCCTCAAGGTCGTTCTATGTGGAAGTCCCAGGACCACCAGTGGTGTCGGAATAATCGTCTCCGAACGATTTCGTGACTCGATTGTAAGCGTCGAGCGCTTTGACGATCGATTGATGAAGATCGTTGTCGCCGCTAAGGAGCGACTCTATCACTTCTTCTCTGCGTATGCTCCGCAGACTGGCTGCTCCGATCAAGCTAAGGATGAGTTTTGGAACCTGTTTGATGAGAAGACAGCAGAGGTACCGTCGAAAGATGCCATCATAGTCGCTGGTGACCTCAATGGGCACGTAGGTGCTGCGAAGGACGGGTACAGCTGTCATGGTGGTTTCGGATACGGGTCTCGTAACCCCGATGGTAAGCGTATTCTTGAGTATGCGGAATCGCATAGCCTCACCATTGTGAACACCGTTTTCCGAAAACGCGACTCCCACCTCATCTCATATTATAGTGGGAGCTCCAAGTCTCAGATAGACTTTGTGCTTGTGAAGGATCGTGACCGAAATCTCGTCACAGACGCGAAGATCGTGCCATATGAAACGGTCGCCCCACAGCATCGTCCGCTGATCTGCACTTTGAATATCGCCTCTCCGAGGCTGAAGCAGGTCGAGCGATGCGGTGCTGCAAGAATCAAGAGGTGGCGAATGAAAGAGAAGGAAGCAGCTGTGATTTCTCGCGTGCGGTTACCGACAGTTACGACTGTCGATGAAACTTGGAAGAAAGCAACCGACGCGATACGCCAAGCTGCATGGTTGGAACTCGGCACTACGAAGCCTGGACGACGCAAAGTCGACAAGCAGGCATGGCTGTGGACAGACGATGTGAAAGCGAAAGTTCGAGAGAAGAAGTCGCTGTATCATGTGTTTCTCGGCGACAGAACAGCCGACAACTGGCAGAAGTATCAGAAGGCGAAGAAGGCTGCAAGGAAAGCCGTGGCTGTTGCGAAAGCCACTCATTATGGTGATGTCTATCGAAAGCTCGAATCGCGCGATGGTGAGCGGTATTTGCACCGACATGCTAAGACCCGCCATCGCCAAACCGAGGACATTGAAAAGTTTGTTGGCATCAATGATGAGAGCGGCCATCTTCTGACAGACCGAAAAGAGGCGCTGAAGCGATGGCGTGATTACTTTGAGAAAACTTCCACTATGGAATTTCCTCATCCGGCCATCCCTTCTGTGGCTCCTGTTCACGGTCCCGTTCGCAAGATCACCGTGGAGGAAACAGAAGCGGCTCTAAAGAAGATGAAGCCCGGTAAGGCGACAGGGCCGGATGATCTGGCAGCCGATGTTTGGGAGTCGAAGCTCTGGTATCCTGCTGAGTGGTTGGCTGGTGAGTTCTTCAACCAGGTAGTAAAGGAGAAGAAAGTACCGGAGTGTTGGCACAACAGTACGACGATTCCGATTTGGAAGAAGAAGGGCAGTCCTGCGGACTGCTTCAATTACCGTCCGATTCGCTTGCTTTCGCACAGCATGTGCGGCTGCCAGTGCGGCTTTGTGTCTGGTTGTGGGACCATTGATGCTATACACGCCGCCCGCCTCCTGGTGGAGAAGCATCGCGAGAGACAGAAGCCGGTGCATGTAGCCTTTCTCGACTTGGAGAAGGCCTTCGACCGCGTACCGCGTGAGCTTATATGGTACGCCTTGCGACGACACAACGTACCTGAGGAACTAATAGAGTGGGTGCGGATGCTCTACTCTTGCCCAAAGAGTAGAGTGCAAGCTGCAGCTGGAACCTCAATGGAGTTTCCCATCTCTGTTGGGATGCACCTGGGTTCTGCGCTTTCTCCACTCCTCTTTGTTGTCGTCATGGATGCCATTACGCGAGATCTTCAGCAGCCTGTTCCATGGACGATGCTTTATGCTGATGACGTGATGCTCGCTTGCGAAGAGAAAGACGATCTCGAGCGGCAGGTGCAAGCTTGGTCGACCGTCTGGCGAGGTTCGGACTCAAATTGAACGTCAAGAAGACCGAGTACCTAACGACTGACGTGAACGAGTGCGGCTCCATTAAGATTAGCGGTACTGAACTTGCACGCACTTCGGAGTTTAAATACCTGGGATCAGCTAGAGCGTCTGAAGGCGGTCTGATGGTTGAAGTGAACTCACGTGTGAGTGCAGCTTGGTCCAGGTGGCGTTCGCTGACTGGCGTGCTCTGCGATAGGAAGATAGCAGAGCACCTGAATTCGAAGACCTACAGAGCAGTCACGCGGCCAGTAGCAATGTACGGCGCTGAGTGTTGGCCTGCGAACAAGGAGGTTGAAACGCGCCTCAGCGCCATGGAGACGAAGATGCTGCGCTGGACGGATGGAGTCACGCGCATGGACCGCATCCGAAACGAAGCTATTCGGCAGAAGTTCGGTGTCGCGCCGATAGCGGACAAGATGCGCGAAGCTCGCTTGCGATGGTACGGCCACGTTCTGCGCGGGAAAGAAGACAGCGTCCGCAAGATTGGCCTTGAGTTGGAAGTATCTGGAAAGCGGCCTAGAGGACGCCCGAAGCAGCGTTGGTCCGATACGTTGCACACGGACATGAAAGTAGTTGGTGTCCACCCTGATCAAGCGCAGGATCGGGAAAGGTGGCGTCGTAACACCAGAAGAGCGGACCCCGCGACGATGCGGGACAAACGCTGAAGAATAAGAAGAAGAAGAAGGCGTGGAACGCGTCCTGTCCTTTAGCCGGTATGAACTAGCTGCCCCTTTAGGTTGGTGGGAGGAACCTCTATCACTCTCAAAAGCTGCTCTAGAGTCTAGAGCTGCTTTTCGTACTCATACGAGGACTTGTTGTTTACTTGTTTCATCGGTCCAAATGGGGATGCAGAACCGTATTTTTCTATTGAACTGACGATGAGCCGCCGCAACAGCTCGCCGTCTTCGCTATCCTTGAAACCTTTTTGCGCGATACCAGTTTGTTCTGGCAATACAACCCTCCAGATTCCTTGGTGCGCCTTTCTGCTTAGCCTCAGACGAAATTAAGGCCGCTGTTTGAAACATATTTCGAACTATTCCTCTCTTCATATTAGTCAGATGAGAGGATCGGAAGTTGACAAGGATATTTTTGTTGCTCGGCTTCCAGTACCACCTTGTTCTGAAAAGTCCTCCAAAGGAGCAAACCTGTACGTTCAACAAAAAAATGGAAGCCAGCTCTCTGTAGGCACTTCTCTAGTGAGCTTTATATGCCCCGATTGTTTGTTCAGCAGGTGGAAGCAGGTGTCCATCTCAGACTGGGTGGAACACACTATAAAACAGTCGTCTAGCACCTACAGCAGACGATGGGTTTGGGATCTATGAGCGGGGCTTCCATTTAGGACAAGAATGCTACCGCAAGCTTTGTCCCATTGCCAGTCCTCTCACCTGACTGTAGTACCCTCCACATCACCTGAATATGTTGCACTTTAGGCCCTCATTGTCATGGTCTGCCCAGTGCTGAGGCTGTATTCAAGCTGGCCTAGTGCTCGGTGAGGATTTCGAACACGGCCTGCAAGGCGCTGTCCTTAGAAACGTTTGTGTACAACAAGGAAACATCAAACGATTCCATTACATTAAGAAATGCAAACTGCTATATGATGTGTCCACGTCCCACACTCCATAAATCTTTGCATTGCTAGCCTGAGCCGTGTAATTACTCCTCTAGGAATGTTTGCCGACCTGGCAATCTCTGCCCATTTTCTGTTTAGGCGGCGGAACTGCTTGACAAATTCATCATGAGAGGAAGGGGCATAAATGTTGTCATCTTGAAGATGAAGCCTTGTTATGGCCTTGTACAGCTCGCGAAAGAGCACCACAAATTCCCCACTTCTGTCACTAACTCTTATGGTACCAGATTCTGTCAGTTCCCTTATTTCCCTCAAAGCACTTCCTTCTACCGCTGTCAAATAGAAACCCTGGAAGTGCAGTACTGCTCAGCGTTCGACGCAACACCGTGAGCAGAAAGTTCGCAAATATGCGAAATTTTGCATCTACCATAGGATTTGGCGCCTGTGGCCTAATCTACGTGGCTGAGAAGGGAGGTGGCGGTATTGTCGTGTTGCTGGCCAAACCAGACCCAATCCCCCGCTCATCCATCTTGGCCCTATGCCATAGGTGATCATGCAACGACTGTATGTTGCCTACGATCTTACGCGCTGAACTAGCAGAAAATGCTGAGCAGGGGCGAAACTGGCCTGAAATCCAACGCGGACAGTGCGCCGCTTGACAAGTTGACGTTGCCGATTAGGGATGAGCGGATAATGAAATTTTGGAAACCGGATAACGGATAATTTTGCCCGAAAATGGCCAGATAACGGAAAAACGGATAACGAACAACGAACAAGCAACAAAAATTAAGACTCGTTTTAAATTGCACTGATTTCAACAAATATAAGCTTTTCTAGACATTTTAGTAGTGTTTTTTAAACGTTTTGCAGTCGCCGCATTAACTACTGCTCCATAGCATCCCAAGATCCAAGGTACTTCAACGTGGAATCTGGAATAGTATCTGCAAGCAGTTGTGTACAGCAAACATACACAAAGAATTACGACCTTTTGGATCTGAGGAAGAATATCCGACCCATCCCTTCTGAAGCAGAGGAAGAATAACCGACTCAGCCCCAAAACTGAGATGTTCCCTATGTTGCAGATAAGTTTCACAAAAAAACTCACAAATCAAAACAAATCTACATGTCTTCAGCACCCACGATGATAAGTTTACTCAGCAGTTTATTGCTCTCCTAAAATTTGTAATGGAGAAGTTGCTTGTTCTATGTATCTGAATTAATCCTATTTCTTTTGCAAGTATTCATTGCTGTACTGCAGTATCCTACCATATATATGTATAAGCGAGAACGGTCGTTTGTCTGTGGGTGAGTGAGTGAGTGCGTGTGTGTAGATGTGAGTGTGAGTGTGTGTGTGTGTGTGTGTGTGTGTGTGTGTGTGTGTGTGTGTGTGTGTGTGTGTGTGTGTGTGTGTGTGTGTGTTTGCACAGAAGTGCTGAAGGAGTGTGTTGGGAGGAAGTATGGGGAAGGGGGAGGGGTTGTAGTTGTCACCAGTTCTCAACTGTTGTAGTTGTCGACAGGCGTTCATGTTCAGACGACATGTCACCAATGTCGTGCAAAGGATGTTCATGTTGAGAATAGGTGTCACCGATGTCGCGCTAGGGGTTCCCGATTCACATGACGTATCACCGATGTCGCGTAAAGCACGTTCGGGTTGAGAACACATGTCACCAACGTTGCTCAACAGGCGTCCGGATTCGTAAGAGGTGTCACCGATGTCGCATGAGGATTCCGGATTCAGACGACGTGTTACCAGTTAATGTGGGACCAATAAGGGGAGACCGGTGAAAGATGGGGTTCCAGTAAGGGGGACAAGGGTTGACCAACAAAGGAGGGACCAGTGAATGTGGGACCCACAATGGTGACCGGTAAGGGGGGAGGGATCCAGTGAAGGGGAACCGGTGATAGAGGGGAGAGGGGTCCAGTGAAGGGGGACCGGTGAAAGAGATAAGGGGTCCAGTGAAGACAGGACCGATGAGGAAGGGACCAGTAATAGGGACCGGTGAATGGGGGGGGGGGGGAGTGGTCCAGTGAAGGGTGGAACGGTGAAGGAGGGGAGGGGTCCAGTGAAGGGGGACCGGTAGAATGTTGACCAGTGAAGAGGGGGCCAGGTGAAGGGGGCAGGTGAGGAAGGGCCCAGTAATGGGGACCGGTGAGGTGGGGGAGAGGTCCAGTGAAGGGGAGACCGATAGAAGGTTGACTAGTGAAAGAGGGAACCAGGTGAAGAGGGACCGGTGAGGAAGGCCCAGAAATGGGGACCGGTGAGGTGGGGGAGGGGTCCAGTGAAGGGGAGACCGATAGAAAGTTGACTAGTGAACGAGGGAACCAGGTGAAGGGGGACCGGTGAGGAAGATACCAGTAATGGTGACCGGTGAATGGGGGAGGGGTCCAGTGAAGGGAGACCGGTAGAATGTTGACCAGTGAAGAGGGGGCCAGGTGAAGGGGGGCAGGTGAGGAAGGGCCCAGTAATGGGGACCGGTGAGGTGGGGGAGAGGTCCAGTGAAGGGGAGACCGATAGAAGGTTGACTAGTGAAAGAGGGAACCAGGTGAAGAGGGACCGGTGAGGAAGGCCCAGAAATGGGGACCGGTGAGGTGGGGGAGGGGTCCAGTGAAGGGGAGACCGATAGAAAGTTGACTAGTGAACGAGGGAACCAGGTGAAGGGGGACCGGTGAGGAAGATACCAGTAATGGTGACCGGTGAATGGGGGAGGGGTCCAGTGAAGGGAGACCGGTAGAATGTTGACCAGTGAAGAGGGGGCCAGGTGAAGGGGGGCAGGTGAGGAAGGGCCCAGTAATGGGGACCGGTGAGGTGGGGGAGAGGTCCAGTGAAGGGGAGACCGATAGAAGGTTGACTAGTGAAAGAGGGAACCAGGTGAAGAGGGACCGGTGAGGAAGGCCCAGAAATGGGGACCGGTGAGGTGGGGGAGGGGTCCAGTAAAGGGGAGACCGATAGAAAGTTGACTAGTGAACGAGGGAACCAGGTGAAGGGGGGACCGGTGAGGAAGATACCAGTAATGGTGACCGGTGAATGGGGGAGGGGTCCAGTGAAGGGAGACTGAAAAAGGGTTGATGAATAAAAGGAGGACCAGTGAGGATGGGACCAGTAATGGGTATCGGTAAAGGATAGGATGACCAGCGAAGAGGGGAGTAATAAAGGGAGGTCCAGTGAAGGTGAGAGCAGTACTAGGGGCCGACATAAGGGGAGGGGACCAGTGAAGGGTGAGCCGGAAAAGGGCTGACAATAAAGGGGAGCCAGTGATAAGGGACCAGTTAAGGAGGGGGGTCCAGTGAAGACGATGGACCCGTTTTGTCCTACTCCGCTATGCCATTCTATATAGCAAAACCAGTGTCTTAATGAATGAGAGAAGGTTTGAAGAGGAGAATATAACACCCCGAACAAAACCAGCCGTTTGGCGGCCGGCAGGCCGTTGAACGGCTCTGACGACCACTCTTATGACCGTGAATGATCCTGTACATAGTACTCCCATCACCACGTCCAAAGCTAATCATAAGATTCAGCTAATTTGCTGTTCGTTATCCGGAACAAAATCGCCAGATAACGAACAACAAAACGGATAGGGTAAAACCCTCCCAGAAATGGAATAACGGATAACGGATAACGGTTAATCCACTCATCCCTGACCATCATACGTGCCGCACGCACTCCCCTTTTTCCTCAATTCCTTGGTGACTACTGGTTGATGCATAGGGTTTAAAATATCGCTGTTGCTTCTTCAACCTTAGGAATTTTTCCTGTAATTTTACTTTGAACTTAGAGCGAATAGAATCGCAGATGTTCTTCGACTCACCAACAGTTCTCCCCCAAAGACGAGTCGGCACGTACTTTTCACAGCACGCTTCCTTATACACACGACGACAAAAGCATGTCAGTTGATCCCGTTTGCTTCTTTTACTCAAATTTAGTAGCATCATCTCGACTTTGTGCGTTCTTCTGTCATGCAAGGAATGTCCGCACAGCTCGCGGAGACGTTTTCTACGTATGAACTTCGGCTCAATGTTGATCGCAGTTTTGGCCAAAATTCACCTTTAGGGTTATTTGGGATGCAGAGCACCGATTTGGCAACCAATTTTGGTAAAACGGTAAATTACAGAAGGTTACGATGGATACGCGTAGGTTAAAGGAGTGTTCGCTGAATAACCGGCACTGCTGCCTTTCACGACTCCAAAGGTCGAGGAGAGTTCAAAAGAAATTTTTCGCTCAAACATCGTTTAGGGGGTTACTTGGGGTGCTAAGCACGGATATAACATTTCTTTTCAAATTTCTGTCGATTACGGGAGGTTACGGTAGATATGGGTGACTAAAGCTGTGCACGTTAGTGGGATCGCTTCTTTCTCCAATGTTGTTAGACATATTTTCCAACCTTCGACTTCAGTTTCAACTTTGATGAGAAGTAGTACAAGCAAAGTGATAATTTAAAAAAAGGTGACAGATTCGTGGTCAGCAGCTTAAATAGTTTCCAACAGGGCCATTCCAGGTGTCACTTATGCCTTATCAACCCGCTCTGAAGTGATACTATTTTTGCCATTTCCGGACAACCCAGTGACCCGTACCAAAAACGAAGCACAAGACTGTGATAATTGTATGATGTCCTACATGACGATGTAGGTCTCGTTCAGAATCTTTGGGGGGACTTTATGGGCTTCCCTTGTAAGTTAGCCCACCTCCAGTTAAGGGTGGCTGGTGTATCACCTCGACCTCCACCGCTAAGATTAGCTCTGCTGGTTTCTGCTACTTCGCTCCTTGACTCCCTGTTTCCTTGTGAATTAGTCTCTGTATGCCGAAAGGGTGTTTGGGCGAATAGTTTCCGAATGTTACTTTGACACTTCCGGGCTCTGACGAAGGCGACAACGTGGAGTGCGTGCGGCACGTGTGACGATCATCGGCAACGTCAACTTGTTGAGTGGCGCACTCTCCGCGTTGGAAACCCTAGAATTGGAATATCTAATTTGATAGCGGCAGAAAGAAGTGGTTTAAAGGAAATAAGGGAACTTGCAAAATCTGGTGCAGTTAGTGACAAAGTGGGTAATTTGTGGTGCTCTCTCAAGAGCTGTACAAGGCCATAACGAGGCTTCATCTCCAAGATGACACCGTTATACCCCTTCCTCTCATGAAGAATTCGTCAAGCAGTTCCGCCGTCTAAACAGGAAATGGCCAGAGATTGCCAGGTCGGCAAACCTTCCTAGAGTAGTAATTACACAGCTCAGGCTAGCGATGCCAAGATTTATGGAAAGTCGGACGTGGACAGATCATATAGTAATTGTCAGACGGATTTGGCAGTGGAAGTCCCAGAGTCATGGCTGTTTTCACACTTGGATTTTCCCCCTATTATATAGAGCTGCATAATTGCAAAGTAGCACAGTGGCGCACACCATATTCAGGCCATCACGCTGCATGGTTAAGCCAGCTTCATCTTGTCATAGAACTAGACCATCGCGTTTCTGGTATGTAGAAACACAAACTGGAATAAATGCACGCGGTTCCAGCGCTCTCTTTCTTCCAGGCTGCCTGACACCTCCATGTCAGCTTTTTGCCACTAATTATTGATGCTGGTCATCGGAACCTTCTATCATAATTTGCCCATTCATTACTTACTTCTTCAAGATTCGCTCCGCCGCTTATGCGCAGGCCTTGTGAATACCCTATTAGCCATTCTCTCATCTTCTTGCCAAATGCAGCTGAATGCTCTTGGCTTGGGGTAAACCTGATATGTAGATAACCTCGCACTTCAGTAATTCACTTCAGTGATTAAACTAAAAGCGTTCGCTAATCAGCGAAACGACAATACCACATGCGAAACTTCCCCAAATCAAACGAATGGAGTTGTCGGAGGCATTGTGTTTCCCTTATTCGATGGCAAACGGCCCTATATGGTGGTAGACAGATTATCAGGTGTTGTCCAGTTAAGTTGTTAAGAGAACCAACTCAAATTTGTTATCCAAAAAGCATTCGCAAGCTTCAAGCAAAAGTATCTAGGTTATATCAAACACGATTTGTAGTGGGTCTTCAAAAATACCAACGCTATTCGAGAAAACTGAAACGTGAGTTGGCACAACTTAGCTTGACATATGAAGATAAAATTTCTCGATGCCGAAACATTGGGTTGTTTTATAAGTATGTTAATAAAAGGCTTTGTCAATCTAAAGGTATAGGGACTATTTACAACTCGGCTGGTGAAATATGCACATCTGAAGAAGAAAAGGCAAAAACATTTGCTTCCTTTTTCAAATCTGTCTATAAAAGACATGATACCAATGAGATTACTTGTCAAACTTACACACAATCTAGTTTAGATTTTATAGACATAAACAGTGAGAATATTTATAGAACACTGGAAAAACTTCCGGCAAGTAATTCGACTTCACCTGATAAAATCCCTTACATTTTTCTTAAGAAAGCAGCACTGGGTCTTACCCCGGTTCTTACTCTCCTCTTCAATAGGTTTCTACTCCACGGAGAGGTACCTTCATTGTGGCGGGTTAGTTTTGTTAAACCTGTGTTCAAAAAAGGAAATAAAACAGATGTGAGGAACTATAGGCCGATATGCCTTACATCTTCGACTAGCAAAGTTTTAGAGCGAATATTATGTAAACAGCTCCACAACTACCTATCATCTAACCAGTTTACAAAGTTTTAACATGAATTTTTGCGAGGAAGATCAACTCTCACAGCTCTTGTCAACACGATACCAATGTGGCAGAAAGTGCTTGACTCGCATGGATACGTTAGCGTGTGTTATATTGATTATGCTAAAGCATTTGACTCAATTCCTCTTCATCTTTTGAGTAAAAAACTCCAATCATACGGAATACACGGCTGTCTCTTAAAGTTTCTGCAATCTTTTTTGTGCAAGAGAATCCAAAAAGTTATAGTTAACGGTGCTTTTTCTGAGAGCTACGAAACACCTAGTGGTGCTCCACAAGGAACTTGCCTTGGTCCGCTAATGTTTCTACTTTACATTAATGATATGCCAAACAGTTTACCTGATGGAATTCATTGTACTATTTATGCTGATGATTGTAAACTATATTCCATCAACAATTACAAATTTCTCCAACAGGCGTTAGATTCTATAATGGCTTGGTCCACAGGATGGCTTCTGGGTATCTTATTAGAGAAAACCGCAATTATGCTTATTGGACAACATCATCCAAAAAATTGTGACTTCCACTTAGGTAATTACAAACTTCAAATAACAAACTCTATACGTGACTTGGGTGTTGTATACTCTAATAAGCTATCGTTTGATGAATGTATTGAAAAAATAGTTGCTACTGCTTCTGCTGAATCGACCTGCATACTAAGAGCCCTCCAAACTCGCGACATGGCTACATTACTTAGGCTTTTTTATATCTATGTAATGCCTCTACTTGAGTATTGTACACCTTTATGGTCATCAACAAAGCAAAGTGCTATTAGTAAGATAGAAAACGTTCAGAAAAGATTTACAAAACAAGTGTTCGTCAGAAATGGATTATTCGATGTTTCGTACAATGAAAGATTGAATAGACTTGGTGCTACATCATTATCGCTCAGACGAATAATTTATGATCAAAACCTTGTTCACAAAATTGTTAACGATCACATCGACATTGATAAAAACGATTTCTTCTCTTTTTCATCATTCAATGGCGTCACTAGGGGACATAGCCTACGTATTCAACCTCAAAAACCGCATTCTAAAGTCTTTCAAGGTTCCTTTATGACCCGAGTTGTCAAAACTTGGAATGAGCTACCCCCAGCATTAATTCACTGTCTTCCTAAGACATTTAATTGTAAGTTAGAAACATTGCTGAAACAAAAAGGCCTTTTGTGATAATGACTGCAGCCTTTTCAGAAAATAGTAAATCAGAAAAACAGAATTTTGCATTTTAAGTGATTCATTAAAAACAACTATTAAAGACAAAAAAGTTGAATCAATAGAAGAAAGAAATTCTTATTAAACGATCTTATTTACAATAATCAGTCTACTTCATAATGCTTAGTGCAAACGTTATACTGCACCACGCTTGGATAGTAAATATTTCGCTTCCTCCTCTGTTTTTTCAGCAAACGAAGTACAAATCCGAATTGGAAAAACCAATTTCCACTTTATGCAAACCAAGGAAGAAGTCACTTTAGCTGATCTTTTAAAAACCAGCGTTTGGTGCAACCTTTTGTACTAACTATTCTGTATCACTTTTTGGCTAAATAGCATCTGCGTTTTACTTTTGCCAATCTTAAAAAAGCCAACTTTTGCTGCACTCTTTTGTGAATTTATTTTGTGTCTCTTTTGGCTTAATAAATGTTCTGTTCTGTTCTGTTCTGTTCTGTCCGAATATTATGTGCTATATCCGATTCGGAAAAAAATCTCTCGTCTGAATTATGGTTGTTCTCGAATGACCTATTCGAATAGATATTCGAATGATTTCATTCGAATTTGAAGACTCCAATTCGAATATTCCAAAAATTGGGGTTTGAATATATTTGAATTCGAATATTTGAAATTTATTAGCATCCGAAATGATTCGAATATTCGAAAATTGTCAAAAGCTCACAACTATTCAAATATCGAATGGCTGTTATTTGAATGTTGGATTTCCTTATTGACCCTGCAGATATACCACTCTAGGCAAACTAGGATCTGCGTTGTTTTTCAAATTTCAAGCATGGATATTTTGAATAAGAAGTCCAGGAATTGTAATCTCTCTTTCACTACATATGCGATGTGGTCTACAGATTGCGAATAATCCCTCTTCCGCAACACCATACAGAAGGGAAGAAGCATTAATCCATCAGAAACCGAACCTTCAGAAACGTTACACATAGAAGGGCTTACATTTTCAATCGGATGCAAAATTTTCGGATTGAGTTTGACCTCACGAACCACTTTTCCGTCTGACGTTGGCCACTCCTGATCTTGATTTTCGTCCTACCTTTGTACCATTAAACCTATGCTTGATCTCCTTTTTTCCACAGAGTACCCTTCCTCTGGACATTGGAGCCTCTGATGTAGACCTAGAACACATTATGGGTTTTGTGCACAATTTTTTTTTGTGCACAACTCGTGCTCCAAATTGTCCACATCCACTCCAAAGTCCTCTGCTTGATGACTATGGATCCTTTGGTAGTCTTTCTATGCGTTTTTTTTACAAATTAAGTTACTTCTTAATCCTAAAGTGCAAAGGCAGCCTTGTTCCCATGATATGTTCTCAGCCCGAGAGTTGGTAGATCGGAGTCACCATGCGGCGCAATTGCCTGCCCAGGTACCTGAGAATCAAACCACACACTGGGGGTCTCACCCAGACTATCATATAGGCTGCTGCGAGATACATGGGTACGAGACTCCTAAGTGGTAGATCAGTTACAGAAGCTGAATTCTACACCTACTCAGACACTTGAAAACAGAGGTGTTTACTTCATATGATACAAACAGCATAACGAAGGGGTTCTTCGAAACAGGGTGGGCCTTCCTTTCCGAACCGCTCTCTTCTGCACCCAAGTGAACACTTATGGAGAGCGTGATTATTAAGAGCATTATTCGGGCTCTTTTCGAGAGTCATTGCCTTCCCTTTCCGTGTGCACACCCATGCAAAATGGCGTTTCCTTCAATTCGGGTGTTTTTGAAAAAAGCGTGTGTTTCTTTTATACGCTTCTGTGATCGAGATCGTAAGGTTGACCGTTCCTTATTGAGTGACCTAAAGATTCGACCCTTACATCGCCTTGTACACCCTAAATTTGCTCAGCATTGCTATCTACTCGATCAAACACCTAATGGGCTGCAGCCCTTCGGTTGTTGTCCACACGCACAACGGAAAACCTGAATCTACTAACAAGAAATTCAACCGCTGCACCACCCAACAAGACGAGCGGGTGAGAGGGTAGGCTGCTCAATATACATTGGGTCCGAATGAATCATTTTCCGGTATCCGATTCAGATATTCCTATCCGAATCATCCAATTATCCGGCCCCCGCAAAGTTGCTCCTATCCAAATCACCCAAAAATCCGGGGTCCGCGAAATGGCCATTATCCGATTATCCGAAATGGTCATCCAGTTATCCGAACCTTGCAAAAATGCAATGATTTGTATAAAATCGGATAACCCGTTCAATTTCCTCGCTCCATTTTTAAATCGCGCACCCTGGATAAAAGCACATCCAAAAGGAATTTTGTGGGCGGACATGCTGCTGAGTGGTACGTTTCCACGCCCCACTGTGAAACAGTGTCGTAATGAGATTGAATACATTTAACACGTTGCTAAGCGATACGTCGATCTTGGCATCTTTTTCTTCAAAAATCATGTTGCACTGCCGAGGGACAGGAAGGACGGAGACTTAGGAAGATGAGGATTAAGCACGTACTCTGATCGGCACTTCACTGCTTCACATTGTATAGCATTCGGCGCAATTTGGATCGGGGGGGGGGGGGGGGGGTGGGGCGTTACCATGTAGATCTGCACAAATTAACAATGTTATTCAACACTTAGGTGTCTAGCATTTGGTGAACTGTATTAGACTATTTCTGATGTAATCGACATTTTGTGTTTTCTTATCATAGAGGAAAACCACTGAACTGTACTATTGTACTTATTGTACCCCACCTATTCTTGTTTAGCATAGATCTGCTAGGGGTAATCTGCCATGGGGGAGAATGAATATCCTATCCGTTTTTTGCGTAAATGCCTTATAAGACAGAAGCAGAGGCTGAACACAGAATTGGGCTTTGAAGGTTCTTCGAGATTTCAAGGCTTATGCCCTGTTTCGCTGCCGCTTGCCGCTACTTCGCAAAGCCTTGGGCGATTCCAACTCAATATAAGGGGCTTACAGGGCATTTCCGCAAAATAACGATTATGATATTCGTTCATCTCATGGCAGTTTATCCCTAGTATGCCTATTTTGAACAAGATTAAGTGGTTACACTAAATAGAATACCACCTACAAAATACATGGTGACCTCTCCCCCCCCCCGGCCCAATTTGCACCATTTGATAATGACATTTGGAAAGCCGGATCTTACCAGGGAACTATCTCAGGCGTATGCCTGAATGGAGAAAATGAGTACCAGCTCGAGAATCTCCCATCCATGAAGTGCTAGAAAGGTAGGCTTCATTTTTACAAAGTCCTTAACCCCAAGTTTGTTCAGTAGTTTATTGCTCCCCTAAAATTTTCAATGGAAAAGTTGCTTGCTCTACGTATTTGAATTAACCCTATATCTTTTGCTAGTTAGGGGCTCCTGAAAATCTATTATTGAGTTGCACTGTCAGCACCTAACACGTCTGTGCGTGCCCTATGTGTAGATAAGGGAGGTGGTGAAAGATACCGGAGCAAGCGGCTCGGTGGCTCAGCGGGGACTGGCATGTAATGGTGCAGGGCTGCGTGTTCGATTCAGCGCCTTGCCGTATTTTTGCCTTTTTTAAATATTCATTCCTTGTTAAGTATCTATCACCTTCCCAACTTTTCCTGTGCATATATTTCACTATAGGCTGCCAAGTACGTGTTCAGTAAGATATTTTCATCAGCTGCCCCTCTATATGCGATACTTTGTATTTTTTGCAAATTTTTGATGGGAACCTTGGCTACATAGGGGATGTTCCTCCTCAACTAGACATAAATAAAGCAATTACAAAAGCATATGATGGTACCAGTCCACAAGTCGAGGATGGGTGTCCAGTCGATCTCACTCAACATGCACCCCATGTGCTCAAGGACATCGATCGTTGCACAAGTCATCCTACTGCCCATCTAATTTCATTAGTTGATTAGTTAGTTTATGTGGGACATCTATTGGTAAGGTGTAAAACTAGAAACAGTGATGACGACGGGTAGATAGCTACTGCAGTCCCAGGAGGTTAGCGCTGTTGGTCACCGTCATCTTCTAGTGTATTAGTAGACGGCGGCATGCTGGTCTTAATACACGTCTGCTGAGCCGACCCTTTAAAAACTGTTCAATATGCATAGATTTTTTATTTAAGATAGTGTGGAGATATATCTCAGGAAGATGATTCGCGCCGTGACATGAGGGTACGCTCCCCTGAGTATGCGATTGTCATGGATAAATATGACAAAAAGATAATAATATCGGTTTAATTACCCAAGTTTGAGTGTCAACTCGCCGCTGTTGCGATAGTCACCGCACCCCTCTTCTCGGCTTCTAAATATTCTCCCTGGATCTGCGGGCGCAGCGAGCGGCTGCGTATTCAAATCGTCCTCCCTTCAGCTAAGTTTAACTCTTTTCTTTTGGTTTTTTTAGACATTCTGTGTTTCCTCTAGTATACTTATTGCCTGGTTTCCCTGTTCTCGTTAGAAGAAGTTCAGTTATTTAGAGTAAACCGTTTTTCTTCTTCTCATCGCTCTTCACCTGGTCCTTCTTGCGTGCCGACATCGATATTGACTTTGTTTCTAACGTTCTTTGATCACACTCTCAATGTCGCATTCTAAAACTCGTCAGGCGGGGAAAAAGAGATTCTCTCGTTGAATCTCAATTTCGCACTGATGAGGACATTGCAAGCATTTCCATAAATGAAATTATGTCGGCCGTGTTGGCGCGCAACAAGGACCCAGTGATAGCAAAGCTCCTGGACGGTCTTGTTTCAAAACTTCCGCAGGAGTTTGCCGCAGCTGTTGAGTCGGATAAAAGATCTCGCAGCTTAGTAATCTCTGGGCTCCCTGAACCTGCTGCTGACCTACTGCCGTCGGCTAAACAGCGCGACGTTGAAGACAAAGTAGGCAAGATCATGGATGTGTTGAGTTTGGAGTGTCGGCGGTTGGAGGTGTACCGAATGGGTAGACCCAATAACACACGTCCAAGGCTGGTGAAGTTGGTTCTACCTTCTCGGACACATTGGATAACGGCACTATCCATCTCTTGCCGTTTGCGTTCTACTGAATTCTCAAACGTCTTCATTCGCAAGAGCTTGAGTGCGGAAGAACGTAAACGAGAGTACGCTTTACGGCAAGAGTGCAGGGAACGTAATAAGCAACTTAATGCCAGGGCGTGGGTTGTGTACCGTGGCGAGTTGGCTCGTGTCGAGGACCTGTCAAAAACTGGGGGTCCGGGAAGCACGAGGCTCGCCACTGCACCTCCCGGGGTGTGAGATGTTTTTTATTTAATGCACGAGGCCTGAGCAATAAACTTCATCATTTACATCACTTTTTGAGTAGCCATAATCCTGACTTAGTGTTCATAACAGAGATCTGGTTGACTTCAAAAACTATAAACTCGGAGATTAGGCACTATCCATACAGCGTTTTTAGAATTGATCGTTGTGGAAGTAGGGGCGGAGGAGTGTGCTGCCTCTCCAAATGTACTCTTATATTCAACGAAGTGGATCTACCCTCCCGCATCAATTCAGATGTACTCTGCCTTGAGTGTTTCGACACTTCGCTACATAGGAAATTTCGAGTTGTCCTAGTTTATCGGCCACCTACTCAAACGTAAACCACGACATGAGTTTGGTAGATATACTAGTCGACTTGTGTGTCTCAAGAGAACATTTTATTCTGCTTGGAGATTTTAATATCGACGTTGACTGGCTTGATTTCAAATCAATTCTCCCGCTTCTCGCAGAATTGTCGACTTTTTCAAAGCTTATGCGTTTACCCAACACGTTCTGAATCTCACCCTTGTAAAATCTATTCTGGATATTATTTTGACAGCATCTAATATTGTCAAAAATGTTAATGTGTGCCAGCCGTTTGCATCTTCGGATCACAACTCAATTTCCTTTGATATTGACATTTCCTTTGAACGCCCCAGTAATATACCGTTACCGAACTTCACCAAAGCTGACTACAAAGCATTATCTGAACGACTTCTGACTGTCAACTGGTGGAATGTGTTTCATGGGTACACAAATGTTGATGATCTCTACAGAAGGTTCTGTTGCATTGTCTAAAATTACCTAGCCCAATACGTTCCGGTTCAGGATGTTCAGAAAAGATGTGTCAGATACCCAACACACATTCGAAACCTGGAAGCTCAGAAAACTCGTCTGTTTAATCAACGTGTAAAACTCCAAGGTTCCTTCTTTCCTAGCCCCTACTACAGAGCGATCTGTTGTAAACTGGATCGGCATCTTCGAAAGTTTCTGGCATATCAACAAAAGCGAGCCAGTCTCCGCCACAACTGTAAAAGCTTTTTCTCACTGATGAGGTGCAAGCTAAGATCTCAAGTTGACCTTCCTGTGCTTGAGGACGAGAATGGAATTCAATATTTCGAAGAAAAACACAAGGCTGAAGCGCTAGCTACGTATTTTTGCACTGTATTTACACCCCGTTCTAATTCAAATTTGGCTGATTTTACGTTGCGTTCTACTGGTAGTGATGTTTGTACCGATATGGTAGTGGAACCTAGAAAGGTTTTGAAGATTTTGAAGACTCTTAAGCCTTCTATGTCTCTTCCGTATGATGGTGTCCCACAGATAGTATTCAAAAAGTGTGCTCAAGCGCTATATAAGCCCTTGGCGATGATTTTGAACATCTCGTTAATGTACAGTGAAGTTTCCATATGTGGAAAGAATCTATCGTTACCGCTATTCCGAAGCCTAATGCTTCTCCTTACTTACTTTCGTCGTACCGGCCAATTAGCTTTACGCCTAGTCCTATCAATATCCTAGAAAGGCTAATTCGTGACGAAGTTTCCTCTTGGCTGCTCAGAAATCAACTTATTCCTCGCGAACAACATCGTTTTTAACGGGAGCGTCGACCATCACCCAGTTGGCAGACTGCAATTTTGACTGGAATATGGCTATAAATGAAGCTAACAGTGTTGACGTCATCTATTTCGACTTATCGAAGGCCTTTGATAGAGTCAATCACGATAAGTTATTGTTTAAGCTAGAGAAGCTGGGGATAAAGAACTCTCTTTTGAGTTGGATCCGTTCATATTTAACAGAGAGATATATGTACGTCAAAGTTGGATACTCCTTTTCTAAATGTCTTCCGTGCCTAAGTGAAGTTCCTCAGGGAGGTGTTCTTTCGCCTCTACTCTTTATTCTATACACCATAGACATTCCCACATGTTTATCTACGCATGCCGACGTTAAAGTTCAGATGTATGCCGACGATATAAAGGTGTATGTAATATACAATCAAAACACTAAGGTTTTGGTGCATCAGGTCTTAGCACAATCCATTACTAATATGATGGACTGGGCCAAGACTTGGGACATTCCCGTGAACCTCGATAAAACTGTTGTGCTGCATATTGGAAAATCGGATAATCCTGAATATTATTATAATGGTACGGCTCTGAAAGTTGTGAAGGAGGTGCGTGATCTTGGAATCTTTATTAATGATGATCTTGATGCAAAACTTCATATCAACCGGACAGTTCAAAAGGCGTTTGCGGCTGTCTTTATATTCAGAAACTTCGAGGGTACCGATCCTATTATATATTTGAAGCTCTACAAGGCGCATGTATTTCCTATTTTGGAGTACGGATCCCAGATTTGGAGTCCTCACACAAAGAAGCTTCAGGCAAAAATTGAGAAAGTCCAACAAACCTTCACACGAATTTTACTTTATCGTTGCAATCCTGATCCGAATTATCCTTCGTCTCTTCCAAGTTATTCTGATCGATTAAGACTTTACAATCTCAAAAGTTTGCTTTATTGACGAGTGTTCAACGATATAGTCTTTTGCTTTAAGTTGCTTAAAGGTGATCTGAAACTGCGGCCGTGCAAATATTGGTGTTTTCGACCTTGCCGTGGGCTACTTTTTCGCTGTTAGTTGAGAATCCTAGGCTCAGCAGGAATCAATTTACCAAGGTCTTCAACTCGCTGTTTTTTCGGAGAACTAGATGGCTACAAAAACTTCCCGATACTCTTTTGGAAGCTCCGAACACATCCGAGTTCAGAACTAAATTGAAGAGTATCAATCTGCTCCAAGTTCTTGGTATTCCAGACTTTTGATCAGAACGATTTCGGTTTCGGTCTTCACCGCGTTTCGATGAAGCTCACTGTCTTACGAATCTCCGACTTTACGTAAATGCATTGGAAAGACACAAAGGACGAGGCATTCGAATGATTTCGTGTTTTGCTTACTGTTATTGTTTGCGCACTATGTTTAGTTTTAGGTCATGGAGTATTATGTTTTGGTGCACCCACCGCGACGGTGGCTCTCATTTGAGCTAGTGGTTTCCCACAAGTATTTTAAGCATTAACATGACTTATTTAAGTTGCATTACTTTGCTACTTACCGGCCATCTGCACTCTTTGGTAGGATCCTCTTAATTTTTGGTCCTACACAGAGATGGTGGCCTATTGCGACTGGGCTTTTAAGACTGAGCATGTTTACTAGAGCTATTATTCCCTCTTATCTAGCGCACCTATTTGTTCCATCTATTTTTCTTGGCTACCTGTCCTAGTTACCAGTCCCATGGTACAGCCAGCGTACGCATGTGTCGAAGTTCTATTAACTATTGTAAGGCAATATAGCTAATATATTAGTTTCCTTATGGAGTTAAATTATCCTATTACAGCACATTTTCTACGGCAGTGGATACCTGGCGTTGCTGAATCTTCTAGGCTCACAATGTGTTTGGAACTTACGTGCTAGGTAATTTGCGTAAGGCGTTCCATAGGGCCACAGGTGCCATGTTCCAATATATTCTACAGTCCGCTTGGAATTCTTCCCATACTATTGAAAGCCTCTTCTATAGGACTGTCTACGGGACATGCTCTTCGTTGGTCCTCGCCGACATGCGTGCTGCCCGCAAAGGATTGTTTATCTGATTGATTTGAACCATCAATCTACAAACTTAAATAAATAAATAAATTTAAATTTAATTAATTAAATAAATAATAACTGGCTGATGTGGACAGGTAGCCTTGGTGTGAACCTGAACAAGAGTAAGCGACAAATTCACACATTTAGAGGGGCATGCTCTTTTCTTCAGGCTCAGCTGCAAGTTGTGCCATTTGTTTCCCTAGTTCAAAATTGGTTGCCAAAGGGTTGCAACTGCCGGGTGATTTGTTGTTCTCGTTGTTTTAGTGTTGCCTTTTTTCATTGCATGGCTTGTTTCAATCTTGTTTTCTGGCGTTTTGTGCACGTCTATTTGACGTATAAATAAATAAAATAAAATAAATATGAAGCGGCACTATTATGCTTTTGCATCTCCTAGCTGGTCGAGGTCCAGAAGAAGTAGAAAAAAATCGTCCAAACCTTCCCTAAAGGGTTACCTGGGGCGCTGATCACAAATATGATATCAATTTTTGAAATTTCGGCCGGCCGGTTACGGTAGTTTACCACGTGCGTATGCGATCCCATAGTAAACTCTGAGAGTTTCTAGCTTCTTTGGTTCGACTTTGCGAAGACGGTACCGACCTTTCTTTTTCCTATGTTAAGGGGTTAAGGGTAGAGGCTCTCATAGTAGTATACGTCTTCGCCGTTCAGACCTATTGAGGGTTTCTAGCTTCTTGGGCTCAAGAACTTTACAAAAATGGTGCCCACTTCTCTGCTATGTGAAGGGGTGACTCTCATAGTGGTATCCATCTTGGAATGATTCAGCTCTTCGATATTTCCTTCCTTGACGAGAAGTGAGAGTCCTCCGTTACGTGCACTGTTGTTGTCGTTGTTGTTGCTGCTGTTAAAGAATGGGTTCCTCTTTGAAGAATGGTAGTATCTGACAAACTGCATCTTGCGCTAATGAGTTGGATACCGGGGGTCCGCGAAAATGCCATTATCCGAATCATCCAAAAACCCGGCGTCCTCAAAATCGCCCTTATCCGAATCGTTCAATTATCCGAAGATTTTCGATCGGATCCAATGTATATTACGGATTGGGTGTGATCCTATTCGCATCCATGCCAACCGAGCCTTCATTCCTCTGGAAGCAAGGAACTGTGGCCAGACTAGCATGGAGAAGGTAAGACACTGGTTCTTCCATAGACCAAATACGCATTCAAAACGCCTCACGCTCATAGAGAAGTAGAATGCGTTGCAGTATCGTCGTCGTCGACGATCCTAACCCCGTCTTGTTATCGCCCCCCCCCCCTTTAAGGGTGCGGAGGCGACCTCACTGTAGATAGAGTGCTCCTCTCTTACTCACGAGAGCCCCATCTCGGCTCCTTTCTCCTCTCCCCGTGCTCCTGCCCCTTCTACCTTCTCCCCTCACTATAGCCGGTGCTAGGCTACCGCTCTTCTATATATCTATCGTACCACTTATCATATCGTCTGCCGTAATAAACGTAGTAGTTACTCTGTCTGCTCGTTCTCTTCCTCAAAAAGCCACTGAACCACCTCTTCTGGGACACTAAGTCCTAACCGCCTCTATCACCCTCTATATGCGGATCCCAACAAATGCTTGAACAACGCCGTGCTTTGTCCCTTATCGCTGACCAAAGTTGAGGCAAACGCAAGCACATCCGAATCCTTTATTCTGAAAGCATGGCCACTGCTTGCGATTAGTGTCACCCCCGCCTCGAAAAACGTTCCTTTCTAATAGTCCGATTCCATTTTGTTTATGCAAGTCTGGGCCGAATTCTGAGCATAACAGGGGTGTGTGTATCCTCAACGTGGGGAATCGCTGGTCCACATGGCTTCAACGCCTGTTGTCGACGTCAAAATCTCATGCTTGGTTCCTGCGAGCCGCCTGGTGGGCTTGCTTTGTTTAAACACCAGGTCATGCGTCCACCCGTTATTGATTCGCAGCTGAACTTCAGAGCGCATCTCGAAGCGCAGCACAGTCGAGGAGGTGGGATCGCGGAGTGTCACGGGCGGTGGCGACCGAGTTCCTGCGTGCTCCTTCAATTCTCATAATTATCCTATCTCTGCTCTTCCCTGGACCTCGCAAAGGCTCCCGTGCACGTCCGACGAAAACGGGGTCATTCCGAACACTCTCTCTCACCGCTAACTGCGGGAAGGCTTTTGTAGTCAACGCCAACCTCAGTGCTTCGCGACTGGCGGAGTTGAGTTTGAAGACTGCGGCGGTTGACGTAAGGGTGCGTGTTTTAGACAATGCGCCCATGAAAGCGGCATCCAAACTATTGAGCATTTGACGCCGTTGCAGATCGCACGTTTAGTGAAATACGTGGAATTCGATGTCAACTGTGCTGGACTACGTGATCTGAGGGCCATTTGTCGTTTTGGCAAGTGTCCATGAATGTTCCTGTCAAGCAGAATTATTCAACTATTCTCTTAAGTCATCTGCGCAGCGCTCAGTGTGCTAGAAGACTACATGCCGAGCATGCTTTCCACTCTTCGTGTCGTACACATTTGCTGCTTGTATCTCACCAGATTTCACCTGTGTCTTCAGCTTATCGAATCTCTATTTGCGCTGCTCGTAATGTTGCTGGAACCAGTGAATCGCCGCGGCTCGTTCCTGTTACACTAGTCATTCGATTGAGGCGGAGGCATACTTATCACTGAAGATCTTGGAGCGGCTTGCGTGTTGGACGGCTCTGGCACAATTTATTTTCATCAAAATGGCGCGTAGTGACTCAGGTAACGTCTTCGGGAAGATCTCATGGTGCTTAGCCGCAGCAGTTTCGGTAACGGTTCAAAGGTGGCGTACAAACATTCTGAAGCCCGTTTATTTCAGCGATTAGAGTTCACCATCTAATTCATAAAATCTCTTTAGCAGTTCTACCTTTAAGAAGAACCTCCCTCAAATTTTGAACTTTTCTGAATGTTTATCCGTTCCATTGAATTTGTTTTCATCAAAATCTTGCGGATAATCGAGTTACTAAGCATAAGAGCCTGCAATAAGTGACACCCACTCCCCGTGAATCTGAAAAATTATGATATTGAAAGTGTGAATCGGTATGTGGCCCGTCGATTTGAACAGTTCATCAGCAGTGTAGCAAACAGAGGTTTACAAGGTTCTCCAAGGGCATGAACTCGCCATTATGGTCAGTATATTTTTACTTCTAGCTCCTCGTTATTGTTGCCTTCATGTAAAGAGGGCAGTTTCTCTGAAGTGGCCCGAAGTCAAGTCAAAGGCCCACTCGATTGATAGGTTCATCTCTATACGCATGGCACACGGCGCACACACACCACTTGAATCTCGCCGGAACAGATTGGAGGAATTTCCGAGTTGGGCGGCTGTAAATTTCTGATAAAATTCTCCAAACGGTTCGAAATATTCTTGAAGGCTTCACATTAAGCGAAGATGGAAACCCAATGAACATGCTTCCGCCCATTCGATTGATAGGTTCGATCCCACATGCATTGTCTCAGAGCACTCTCGGAGCATTTAAGGCATGACAGAGCACTGACAACGCACACCTTGCTTGAGATACTCCAAAAACACCGCACGTCACATGCACTTCCTGGAAAATAAGGTGCTCTAATCGCAAGAGCCTGCTCCAGTCATTCGTTTTGGCCAGCCACGGCCAATGCGGTGGTCTGGTAAAGTTTTACGTATGTTTGTGTAGATCTCGAGGAGACGAATCGGACGGTGCTAACAATTTCTCAAACAACTTAAAACTGAAGGAGTTATGAGCATGCGACTGTTTGCGACAGATTTTTCTGTCGCAAACCGCCTTTTTGACCGCACGACGCGGGCGGTATTGTAGTGTGGTCAAGAAACGTTGCTGAGTTCAGAATATACAATGAGGTCTACACTGCCTCAAAATATATGCAGTATGATTCAGTTGTGTTTCTTGGCCTCAATTCGCTTGTATCGAGGATGTACAACAATGCTTTGTCGCGATCAAAACTCTAGCGCCAGGCAGGACTCGAACTCGCACCTCCTGCTGACCGGGTAGGAATGCTCTGCGCCATTACACCCCTGGCACCGTTTGCTGCTATCAGCATGGAACCAGTTAAGCTGAAGGTCTTGATAGAAATGATTCAGTTTCAAGAGCTTTGATTGCAACAAAACATCTTTGTAACAGTTATGTGCAGTATGGTTCTTATTGCACGACAAGTACAACCACTTCAACGAAAGGTTCGGAAGGTTTAAGGGCTCCGGCAAACTTTAAAGCGTACCTACAATTATGATATGACTATGGCGGGCTGTAGTCCTGAAAATCTGGCCGTTTGTCGTTGAGTGACTTTGCGCGTTCTCGGGTGGTAGATAGCGGCACGACAGGGTGGGGGGTTAGTCGCGAACAGGGCTGTGCGTAATTACTGCCTACGATTTCACCATTTGAGGAGATTTTCGGCATTTTTTTACGATTTACGATTTACGCCATTTTGTGTCGTAAGTCCTAAATTTTCGTAAATGCTATTGATCGAGGGCAGCTGACGGTCAAATGACGTGACGCAGCCCGGATGAGAAAAATGTGCCCACTCTCCTTCCTCGAAGTGCTCATTCACATTTCGTTTTAGCGTAGTTTGTTATTGTTCTGATGTGGCACCGTGATATAATGGTTCGTGTAGACATCATTGCAACATACATATGTGCCAGCATTGTCGTGAAGAAAGTACGAATGGCCGCTGCCTGGTCCCACTCAAACTTTGCAGTTGAACAGCGTGTTCGCAGTAACTATGGTGCCGGCTCTAAAGAGCTCGTGATAAAGCATTTTCTTGAAGCCCCACCAACAGTATAGTAGTACCTTGTCCCTGTGTATGTCGGACTTTGATTGCTTCGAAGGTGGTTCTCGTAGGAGAGCCACTGGACCTCCCAGGCATGGTTGTCGTAGAAGACCAGGGGCCTGGCTGGACTCATCTCCCGTGACTATGTTCCCCCAGAAAAAATCCTAATGCGAAAGCGGAGAAGGGAAGACTGAGCGATGCTCAGTCGCGACGACCGGTCCGAAGTCACGTAGATCGTGACTCGGCCCGGTCACCACTCAAGTCGGGACCACCTTTATAATGTTGTAGAATTATCTAGAATGACATTATGTTTTAGAGTGTTCGTGCTATAAACCTGTGGTATGAAGCTAGACCGTAACAATCTAACGCAAACGCGATTTGTTCAAATGAAAATATGTAGCACGACAAATAAACTAATATTGGATCATCTTGTATTAACATTAACAGAAAAAAGATATAAAAATTCAGTTGTACTGCACGTTTATTAACTGTTACAATTTACGACAGTGTTTTCATAATTGCGATTTACGAAATTTCGAATTTCGGTGGCGATGTCCGTTCCTCCACGTGGTCCCACTGGAAATTGTTCGCCTTTGCGAGCAGAGCTGAACACGGACACTCGAATGCAGGCGACAGGTCCTAGTGACAGGCCGGCCTACGAACAGCCCATGTCATTTCATATGGTTGATGGTGCTGAATGTTTCACGAGATAATGCTACGGCGTCCGCGACAGCCGACGCGCACTCGCAAAGCCCGGCGAGTGTGAAAAGTGTGCGAGGGTCCCTGATGCGAGGACGGCATCGGGGGCAACTGAGCTAGTCCAAAAGTCCCGCAACGTAAGCAAGACCCGCGTGGCAACGCTGAATGTGGGTACGTTGTCGGGCCACCCCTTTGAGTTGGCAGAGGCACTGGAGCGAAGGAAGATTGATCTGTGTGCGGTGCAGCTGACGGGTGGTCCTGTAGCAAGTCAAGAGACATAGGCTGAGGCTATAAAGCCGTTCTGTGTGGCAGTCCCAGGACCACCAGTGATTTTGGCATAATCGTCTCCGAACGGTTTCGAGACGCGATTGCAAGCGTGGAACGATTCAATGACCGCTTGATGAAGGTCGTAATCGCTTCAGAACGGCGGCGGCATCATCTTTTCTCTGCATATGCCCCACAGACTGGCTGCTCTGAACGAGCCAAGGATGAATTTTGGAGCCTGCTCGATGAGAAGACAGCAGAAGTGCCGTCACAAGACGTAATCATTGT
Source organism: Heligmosomoides polygyrus polygyrus (assembly GCA_947396885.1). Classification (NCBI taxonomy): domain Eukaryota; kingdom Metazoa; phylum Nematoda; class Chromadorea; order Rhabditida; family Heligmosomidae; genus Heligmosomoides; species Heligmosomoides polygyrus. The sequence goes on from OX377202.1 coordinate 55,120,830, forward strand.
CGCAGGTGACCTTAACGGACACGTTGGCGCTGCGAAAGACCGGTACGGCTGTCATGGTGGTCTCGGTTTTGGTTCAAGTAAGTCTGATGGTGAACACATCCTCGAGTAAGCGGGGTCGCACAACCTCACCATTGTGAACACCAGATTCCAAAAACGTGAATCCTACCTCATATCATTCTACAGCGGGAATTCTAAAACGCAGCTCGACTTTGTCCTTGTGCGAAATCGGGACCAAGGGCTTGTCATGGACGCGAAGGTCGTGCCGTATGAAACGGTCGCCACACAACACCGCCCACTGATCTGCACTATGAAGATTACACCACCGATGTTTAGGCAGGTCGAACGGAGCGGTCCGTTAGGGATCAAGTGGTGGCTACTGAAAGAAACGGAAGCAGCTGTGACTTCGCGGACTTCGCCGACAGTCATGACCGTGGACGAGACACATGGCAAAATGCAACCGACGCGATTCTCAGTGCTGCGCGTTCCGATCTCGGCAGTACGAAACCGGGACGGCGTAAGGTCGATAAGCAGTCATGGCTGTGGACTAACGAAGTTAAGAAAGAGTTTTAGAGAAGAAGAGATCATACCACGCATATCTCGGCGATAAGACAACCGATAAGTGGCGTCTGTACCAGGAAGCCAAGAAAGCAGCTAAGAAGGCGGTAGCCGTTGCAAGAGCCACTCATTACGATGATGTCAACGGGAGGCTTGAGTCGCGCGATGGCGAGCGATTTCTTTATCGACTCGCGAAGGTCCGCCATCGCCAGACTGAGGATGTTGAGAAGTTCTTTGGCATCAACGATGCGAACTAGGAAAGCCCTACTTATGGAAGTAAAAATCCTGCTAACCAACGAAGTAGCTGGCGACGTTCTTCAACCAGGTTATTGCGGAGAAGAAAGTGCCCGATATTTGGCAGAGAAGCACGACGATCCCGATTTGGAAAAAGAAGGGCAGTCCGGCAGACTGCTCAAACTACCGTCCAATCCGATTGCTTTCGCATAGCATGAAGATCTTCGAGCGGATTGTCGACAGGCGCATTCGTGATATCGTTCAGCTCTCTACCAATCAGTGCGACTTCGTAGCGGGTTGTGGCACAGTCGATGCCATAAACGCCGTTCGTCTTCTGATAGAAAAACATCGGGAGAAACAGAAGCCGGTGCATCTTGCCTTCCTGGATTTGGAGAAGGGCTTTCGCGTTCCACGTGAAATGATATGGTATGATTTACGAGAGCATGGAGTCCCAAAAAAGCTCGTAGAGTGGGTACGAATACTGTACTCTTGTCCAAAAAGTCGAGTGCAAGCTGCAGCAGGTACGTCGATGAAGTTTCCCATCTCTGTCGGAGTACATCAAGGGTCTGCGCTCTCCCCTCTACTCTTCGTCGTCGTTATGGATACCATATCGCATGATCTTCAGCAGCCAGTCCCTTGGACGCTGCTGTATGCTGATGATGTAATGCTCGCTAGCGAAGATAAGATTGAACTCCAGCGACAGGTACAAGCTTGGTGCGATCGCTTGGAGAGATTTGGACTCAAATTTAATGTCAAGAAGACCGATTATGTGACGACTGACGAAGATGAGTCCAGCTCCATTAAGGTAAATGGCATTGAGCTGCCACGTACTTCGGTATTCAAGTACTTGGGATCAGCAATCGCGTCCGATGGCGGTATACTCGTTGAAGCCAACTCACGGGTGAATGCAGCGTGATCCAAATGGCGCTCTCTGACGGGAGTGCTCTGCGACAAGAGGATACCAGAGCGCCTAAAGTCGAAGATCTACAGAGCAGTCGTCCGACCTGTAGCAATTTACGGAGCTGAGCGCTGGCCCGTTACCAAAGAAATTGAAAGGCGCCTCAGCGTAATGGAAACGAAAATGCTGCGGTGGACGGCCGGTGTTACGCGTTTGGATCGAGTACGCAACGACTCCATACGGCAGAGGTTCGGTGTCACCCCGATGTTTGAGAAGGTCCTTCGCGGGAAGTACGGTCACGTCCTTCGCGCAAATAATGACGCTGTCCGAAAGAATGGTCTTAACCTTGATGTGCCCGGTAGGCGGCCACGAGGGCGACCAAAACAGCGGTGGCTTGATACGCCGCATCAGGACTTGAAGGTGGCTAGGTTGCACCCTGATCAGGCATTTGATCGGAGAAAGTGGCGCCAACATTCCAGGAAAGCGGACCTCGCAACTAAGCGGGACAAACGCTGAAGAAGAAGAAGAAGAAATTTCGAATTTTATTTACGCACACCCCTACCCAAGTATCTCAAATCGAATGTTTATAAAACAGCCGCCCGTCCAGTAGCGAAGTGCGGTGTTGAGTGTTGGCCCGTGACGAAGGAAATTGAAAGCCGCCTCTGTGTAATGGAAACGAAGATGCTAAGGTGGACGGTGGAGTAACACGATTGGATCATTTTCGCAATGACACCATACGACAGATGTTCGGTGTCGCCTCGATAGCCGACAAGTTGCGCGAAGTCCGTCTACGATGGTACGGCCACGTCCTTCGCTCCATGGTGCATATATTCTGTAAACTTGCTCTGCTCCATCATGAGATCATAGTTTGTTTACGTCTGAAGTGTCCACTGTAGCCAGTGGTTTCGCGAAGCGTTGTGTTCGCCATCACTCTTGTCGCACTGTTCTAGTGGGGGGGGGGGGGGGGGTTAATGTTTAGACTGCATACACATGTATGTGTGTCTTGAATAAACTAACTATAACTGAACGAGACCTAGAATATGTGCGTAGACCCATAATTTTGGCTGTTTTGGTAGATCTTTGGAGACTCGAGACTTAAGCCGTTTAGGACCGTCGGAAGGAACTGCTTCGAGAGCGCTTCACTAACGCGTCCGGCAAGGTATCGTATGACGAGGGCCGCCTTGCCAGTCTTCAGTGTTCTTGCGGTGGCGGTGATCTCTGGTTACTGCTACCCGGGAAGGACCTCTCCTCAGTCGAGGCCATTTGGTGAGCAGTGCCGAGTTTCCCTCATACGTCTATCCTTAATGCTTTTTGTTCAGAAACGTCTTCTAAACACGATCTGAGGTTCTCCCCTCTTTGCCTGTCGTGCAATGTGGCTATTTCTGCAATGTGGTAATGTCCTTTCTGGTTTCATGCGTCTTTTATTTTTTCACAATTCAAGACTTTGTCTCTCATTGATTTTTGCTTATTTTCACTTTATGGCTTTGGACGTGTAAGATTAGTAGGATTTCTTCTAAAGTTCTTTCCATAGTTCCTTTAGAAATTAGAAAAATAATGTTAACCTAGAACTTTGCACTAAAATCCTAGCACTGCTTCACGCAATGTTCTCTACTCACTGTCGCCGTCCTTGTGCAAAAGCAATATACTTCCTAAACGATAATAATGACGATGAGGAAAATAGGATTTCATAGAGAAAATTTTAGCGACAATTGAGTTGAGACTGTCATGAAGTTTGCTCTCTTTACGGCACACACAGGGACGGGCTAGTGTTAGAAGCGGTTACGGGGTGAGCATCTACGTTGCCAGAGATGTTCGTTTTGAGAGCGTTTGCATCTCGAGAATTTTGCGAGCATTCCCTCGATTTTACTTCGGAAATTAGTTCTGAGTGAGACTCTTCTAGTCATCATTAGCCATTTTGTGCGCTTATTACGGATGCAGATGAACTTTAGAGCATCGAGTTTCTGAACGATTCTCCAGTCTTCAGTTAGTTTCTGAAACTATTGACGTGAGCGCCTTTCGCCTACTGGCTTTAGGTGTGTAGAGGTAACAGAGGTTCGTCTGCTCGCTCGCCTTCTGTCTGTCGTGTTTCCCGTGTATCAGGATCTTTAATATTGGAAAGCATTGGAGTACTGTAGCGGAGCGGAGACGAGTAGTGGGCTGACGAGGCCGGGCCGAGCCGCCGAGGGCGAGCCGAAGTCGAGATTGCCGAAGCCAGGCGTGGTTTCGTTTTCGTAGACGAGGTGCGGGTGTAACGCGACAGCTGGGTGTACCGACAGCTGTCTGTGACCCGACATCTCCATTCCTCGATAAAGCTCGTCCTCGAGCTTGAGATCTTCGCCATCGAGTTGTCAATCGATTCATGTCCGAGAGAAAGCGCAGTCGGACACACAGAAAAAGGAAAATATAAACTGCAAAGTAGTCACGCTATCGGCTTCTACCGTATTATGATTATCGAGGATAGAATTTGTCAAGATGTGATATCGCTGGTAAGATGAGGAATCAGGAGGAGCAGGAGGATCTGCGCATCCATTGAGAATAAGCTCGTCCTCGAGCTTGGAGATAAAGGGTGGAATGAGACGATGTTCAAGTATTTCGTCTTGGAAAACGGGCACGTGAGGTGTGAAGATAAATGGTGGAAAAAATGTAGACGAGTTCCATGTCTTTCGTCGTGGATAATAGTTACGTTGATGGAGAAATTATGGCATAAAACGTTACCTTACAGTGTACAGAAGAGAAGTTTACGGTAATAAAGTCAAAATGCTGATTAACAGAAATTTACTACTCATGTTATGCATGATGACAAATATTCTAGAGAAAAAATGGCTTGATATACAAAATGTTGAAGAGTGGAATTTAATGATACAAAAATATGGGCAATGACATGGACAAATTGCCCTAATACAAAATTGAACATTTGTGAAATTTCTATGAAGACTTAAAAAATACATGACGTCATTGGCATTTTTATATATCATATAGCAACGGTTTTTCAAGTGTGAACCTGAATTTTTCAAGCAAAATTCATTGGGGGGTTGACACAGTGTCCGCACTTTAGAAAAGAGGTGTGTTTTTTTTGATGACGCTTTCTAGAATTCTTTGAATCACCCGTTCAAAGAACATATCGTATGACTTTGCGCTGAGGCGGCAATGAGATAAAATTCATACTTTCTTAACATAATTCTAGCAACTTGATTAAGTTGTAGAAAATTCTTCCTTGCTCATAGAACGTCGTGCTAAAATATATTATTAGACGATTGATATGAACTGTCTGTCGCTTTTGGCGATTAACAAGGTCGTGAATTCTGATATTTGTCGATCAAGTACTTCGACCATGAAAGGACCTTTCCACTGGCTTGTAAGTTTTAAACGTATAGTGTCGTCATGTAGCAGTACTAAATCTCCAGTGGAAAGTTCCGTGGGGAATACTTTAGCAGATGGTCGTACCTTGATTTGGAGGGCTCCATCTTCGCTGCAAATTCGATTCTCTCTGAGACTGTACAACCTTCCAGACCATTAGCGAGTCGGTCGGCGAACGTGTACATAGAAAAAGAGAGTGTGGACGGTAAATTGTGATGCTTTCACACCATGTGATCAAGCTTCTTCCATGTATAGCAAAAATGGGCTATACCCTGTATTACAGTATAAAGGCCTGAAATGTTACTTTTTGCTAATGTTATTTCCGATTTTTTTCTTTGGAGGTTTACGCAATCTTCTATAAAAAAATGCGGTAAACTTGCTCACTCAGAGCAACATTGACCTTCCCGGATTTCATCAGGAGCACGGTGTAACAAACCTATAAACTATGCAACGACAAATCGGTTTCGATGGTTTACTTTAAAAAAATAAACAAAATAAGTTTTAGAATGATTTTTAATCCGAATAAAAATTTTGAAATTTAAAGTTGCTGGAAAGGTAAATTTGTTTACTTTTGGGTCTCTATAATGTGTTATAGTTTTAGTACTAACTTCTATAAGAATCCAATGGTGGGATCAGTATTTATGACAATTGTGAAGAAATTGTGTTATTGAAAGTGTAGTTGAATGTGCCGAAATATTGTCGTGGGAAGGTTGTTTGTTGATCAGAAGTGTGAACGCTGTGCTGCTAGACGTTGGTTGTAAAGCTATCAAAGACAAGGATGCGTTCCACTGTAGGCAACTTTGACTAAAGTCTGAAATGAATTGCTTCATGATCACTTTTGCCAGGAAAAAATGCGGTAATTTGAGTTTTCGGTTAGCTGATTTGACATCTTTTTTTGAAATTTAAAACTGAGCACCTTTGCTTGTGATTTTATAAATAGTTCATTGTATTCGTTGAAAATAGAATTATTTCTTTAAAGGTTTGTAATGGTTATTTCCATCATTCACGTATTTAGTTTCTAACTGTGGGCTGGCTATAATCTGCTGCTGGCCTATTTAAGCTCAATGCGATTTTAAAGGATGAACTTTCTATGTTGTTCATACTTTCACTTTCTATGTTACCAATTCTATAGAGCAGTATTTTGTCACGGTATTATTGGGGACGCCTGCCACGTTCCGAAACTTGTTTAGGACGTAAATAATTTTTTCTTATATAGCAGAGTTAAATTTCATGCGTTCTGCTCTGGGTCGTTGATGACGATATTCGCCGTTCATGAGCGCAATTATTCCTCAAGTTTTTCGAAAAATTGTTATGATGTATGCTGAGCTTTACATATTGTAGTGGGAGTAGTCGCAAAAATTGTGCCTTAGGTGGGATCCGAACCTATTCTATGAAATTTGCAGTCAGAAGGCTTAGTGATGCATATTTTCCATATTTTTTGTTTCAAATCACTTACAAGACAAGCAAAAAATTGTACCTGGGATGAGATTCGAACCATGTGTAGATTTCCAGTCACGCGTGTTTGCACTGCACCACTCTGTGTCCTACTTCAAATCTCAACTATTTTAGATCTTAATATAGAAAAAAATGTTGATTTTGTGGTTCCTGACATCTCATGGTCCAGATTTTCTGCAAATTTTTTCCATCACACCTTGAGTACTGTCAAAATTAGTAAATTTCTCATAAGGTCATAATTATAAACAATAGTTCGGGATTTAAAATAATTTTAGTTCTGTAAAAATTTTGCAAAGCAGAAAATTAAGCGAAAATGGGAGAATAAGGATAGTGAAAAAATCGATGCTATAATAGAAAATGTTATAGAGTGCGCATAGCGCGTTGCAACGAGGCGCTTTGTCGTTCTAATGGTAATGGGTTTGAGTCTCTCCCTATCTAATCAAAATATTTTAAATAATTTGCCCTGCATCATGTCTAGTTACAAGTAGGTTTCGGATCATTTTAAAAGATTTATAGAGAAAATTTGCTTGGTAAATTAAGATAAAGTGGAAGAATGTTGCAGATAGGAGTACGATTTATACTTGTCTTAAGTATCTTTTTAAACTAGTGTGAAAGTGGAGCGTGGTTTAGCTTCTCCTGAAAGGCAAGTTGAATTAAGGTTTTTCAAAAATTGTGCATGGGTAGGAAACGAACTTGCATTAGTAATGCCAAAATGAAGAGTGGCTACGCTGAACGTATTTAACAGAGACTATTTCACGCCTTCATGCTATATCGTGCTTTTATTCTAACTTGCGTCTGTTAAAAAATCAATAAGTTAATAAGAAAGATTTTGAAATAATGAAGTGTGTGGAACAAATTTAAATTTCTTTTTGGATTTAAAGCTTAGAAGCTTAGTACTAAAATCTTTCTAGTTGAAACAGAATGCAAGGGATATTTTTGATAGTTGGAAGGCTGTACGAAGTGTGCGCGCCGTAGGCTTCAGGGAGAAATTGATTTTTGATTTGAAGACATTTCTAGGCACCATAGCGCAGTGGAGTATGGCACCATGGAATGAGTGTGCTTAGGAGTTGAATTCCGCACCCACGCAAAGCAAGGATATTGATGGCTAATCTATGGTAGCGCTTATGTATGATATGATTACTACGTGGTTCCACTATAAGATTTCAGCCTGATGTTTTTCTGAATTCCTTTTTTTTAGTAGGAGAGTTGAAATCTTAAAAATTTTGAAAGTATTTTGAATACTTTTTTTTATATACCTCTTTACCTTCAAAGACTGTATTTCAGTGTATGTTTCTTACTGCAAACACTAAACAGTTGTAAAGTACCTTAGTATTTAATAAATAAACATATTGCGTTATCAGGATATTTTGGGGCAAGAGGATATGCCGCGAGGTGTCTGCGTAGATGATGAACTGCGGGCAACGGTGGTGTCATGTCGCCAGCGCTGTAATCGGATTAAGTACGAGACTTCTGAGGTCAAGATGTACACAGTTTTATTTCTGGTGTAATGTTTTTCATATGGCGCAGAGTGGCAACCACGAGGCACACTGTATGTAACTTGACGAGGCTGCAAATTAATGGGTAGGGTGTCGTGTAATACGAAGTGTAAGACTCCACTGTCTGGATCGACATGTTGTCATCATCATCATCATCATCTTCTTCTTCTTCTTCTTCTCCTGAGCGTTTAGTCCCGCGCAGTCGCAGGGTCCGCTGTTCTTGTGATCTGTCGCCACCTCATCCTATCAAGGGCGTCATCTGCCGTGGCGCCGACTTCGGCGAGATCTCTCTTGATGACGTCCTTCCATCTTTTCCTTGGGGCTCCTCTCGGACGCTTTCCGGCCTCGAAATCTAGGGCCAACCTTGTTGTCTTTTGTAGACGTGTCCACACCACCTCAGGCGCTGCTCTCTCATCTTCAGCTGGATCGGGGCTGTCTTCATCACTGCCCTAACATCCTCGTTTCGCACCCTGTCCCGACGGGGCCATCCACATGTTGTCATCTTATGTGGCCGATTTAAGCTGCCATCGTCTTGGCTAGTGTAGAGACAGTATCTAATAATTTATTACCTGACCAGAGCGGCCAGTTGGTCAGCCATTTGGTCGGTCAGGTGGTCGGACAGTTGGCCGAGTGCCGTGGGCACTGTAGCCAATGTGACGGGCAAATTTATGGCACGACAGTCAGGACCACCAACAGGAACACCGTGCGGTCCTAGAAGAACTGTCCCTGATGCCACTTGGCCTTGCAACTTGCGTAATTACGCGGGACAGGGTCGGCAGCGCACTCTAATTACAAAGCAGACGTCTGGTGCATATAGGGTCTGCTGGACGGGTGTTGCTAACTAGGTGCGTCGGAAACTTGCGCCATTGAAAGCTAAAACTTTATGAACTTTATGAAGTTGAAACTAGAGTTGAAACTTTATGAACTCCTCGGAATAAGCTTCGGTTGCAGGAAAGACTTATTGGATCGGAGTTCGATATCCTGCTTTTTCACCTTGTGCACGGCGTATTTTATTTATTTATTTGTTTGGAGTCATGACTATATGGCGAACGAGTTCTTATTTCACAGCCGGCGTAAATATGTGTAATGCAATGAAGAAAATAACATAGGCGCGATTCATGAAACTAAAAATGAGTGAAAAACTAATATTATGGGAAGGAATGAGATTGCAGGCAGAGAAGCCTTAGTCTCAGTCCGGTTGGCAAAGGAAAACTCCGGAGATGACGCTGTCATCTCTCTCAGGAGCGAACCTTCTTTGGATAAGCTGATCCGTTTGTCTCCCTAGAGTACCTTAGGGGGAAGATCTTCTCCGGTTTCTTGGAGTCTCTAATCTCGGCACGGCTAAGCAAAAACCATCAAGAATAATCCCGTGAATTGCACAAAAGGCCCACATCAGGACGTAGCCTGATGTGGCCGAAAACTGAAACCTACACCTGTCCATGCAAGCCATGTGGTCTGGTCGTTCTCTTGAACAGAGACGCCCAAACCTTTAACGTGAGCTTCATGTCAGGTGTCTGGCTGTCTGGGTGGAAAGCGAGCTTTGCCGCAATTGCCAGGCCAGCCTCGTCAAGACAATCAGTTCTCTCCTAGGTTCCAAATAAAGAAGATTCACCAAAATAATAATAACAATGAGTTATGCGAAGTACTAGTCTAGATATAAAGGGAACCATTGAAAAGTGGGATCTCGTCGTCAGGACTATTGAAGAAATGAGAGGGATCACTATGTATACTATTGTTCTTAGATATTTCCCTGTGTACAGATCTTTAGTACAATATCCATTTGTGGGACAAACGTACCTAACCCCTTCCTGTGTGGAAATACCCCTAGCCGCCTCTGAAACGGGAGTGCGTAGCCCACAGTGTACGGTCAAGATATTATTTACGCCAGGGTCTTAGGCGATGGCCATCGCTAAGACTATATTGCTCACAGCTTAAGAAATGGATTTGCATGACGTTACGCGCGCTTTATCTTTAAATTTAGTATACATACTAAATATTTTTCAAATACGATCTACACCGCGCGGGGCACTACAAAGAGTCGATCGACAACGGAAGTCGCTTACCTGTAAGGGTCTGGCAGTCATCCGGCTCGGCAGTCCTCAGATCGTCCGAAGTAGGGTCAGGGCGGGGAAGGGTGTCAGTTGCAATTACTGGCTGACTAGGTTGTTAGTAAGTAACGAGATTTTTTTTGACTATTCCTCCTAAGGAAATTTTATTAAGATGAAAATTTTTAGTTCATTAGGTACCACAAGAATCGCTCCGGGACATATCAAGTTATAGGTTCCGGGGCCTATCTTGAAGCAGGGAGTTCCCTTTTTGTGTACTAATATATAGCTGGGTTATATCTTTAGTATGGGAAAGCATTGGGGTACTGTAGCGGAGTGGAGACGAATAGTAGGGCCGGGCCGAGCCACCGAGGGCGAGCCGAAGTCGAGACTGCCGAAGCTAAGCGTGGCTTCGTCTTCTAGACGAGGTCCGGGTGTAACGTGAGAGCTGGGTGTACCGATATCTACCTGTGACCCGACAGGAAATGCCTATGTCTAAATAGCCAGATCGCATTCAACAAGCCATCGCTTTCTCTCAAACTTCAGGATTTTTGGCTGCCACCGTTGTTTTTAACTAACCATGAGGTAAGTAAGTTAAAACCCATGGTCTTGCGAAAACCGCACTCTCCAACTTACATGAAAGATGGTGTGATAACCGAAATTTGTTAGGAATTCTTTCCAAGGAGTGTGACACATTGAATGTGGACCGAGGTGTTTAAATATGATGTGCGTCTACTTTCTGAAAGCGCGAGCACTAACAGAACCTCCGTTTCAACGAATAAGTCGTTGTATCAAAAAAGTCTTCATTTTAACACAATAGGAATTGCTACATTATTTTATTCATCTGTGCGAACTTTTGAAACTCTATGTAATGAATGAGCAAATCAAATTTCTTACGCTGGATTTTCACGGTTTCCCTGGTCTACATTGTTCTGTTAACCTTAATTTTTCTCAATAATTTACCTAAGCTATATAGAAGTTGTAGCAGGATTGCAAATAATTTATCATTCCAGCACAGTGTTGAAATGGGACAAAACTGAACCGGTGGTCTTAGAATTCGCGACCATAATCTGCAAGCTCGTTGCGAAGCAGAGCTGGGTGGTCTGCAATGGTATCTCGTCGCAATTTCGGGTGAGCTTTGATAGTCCCGAATTGTTGGACGGGAGCATCCACTACCGTTTCGTAATCGGGAGTTCGTCATTCCAGGATGAATTCTTCTACGTGTTTCGGCAACTGGCCGACCGAAGCCCAGAAGAAATTTGTGGCCTGTTGCTTCCCGACTGTGCCGATCCCGAAGATCCGAACCAGTCCGGTTGGACAGTCGCACTACCGCCAAGGCCAACTATTGAAAAATCGTCGAAGTCAAAGGATTTCCGAGGTCTTGATCAAAAAAGAGAGAACATTTTTCTTACATCAAACCAACGCCAGCTCAGATGCGACTCCGCGAAGGCCTTCCCAACGGCCTCTTCAAGTGCTCCAGTTAACCGACATTCACGTGGATCTGGAGTACGAGCCCGGTTCGGAGGCCGAATGCGATCTGCCTATTTGCTGCAGGAAGAGCGCAGGTGTGAAGCTCAAAACTTCACTGAGCGCATAAATGGAATCTCGATCTCCTAGGAGTTCCAACGAAGCCTGCTGGCTATTGGGGCACTGTCGGCAGGTGCGATGTTCCTTACCAAACGTTCGAGGATATGCTCAAGCACATCAATGCTTCGCATGAAGTAGGTTTGTCCGGAACATGAAACGTTGTTCGAAAGCTTTGCTTCTGTGCGCTCACGCAGGGGGAAGCTGTTGTGAACAGCTGGCGCCTTCCGAAGTTTGACGCGTGTTCACCCAAGTGATTAACTCTAGACTGCTACAGCTCCGTGGGCCATGTAGCTAGTTATTCGTAAAACGTCTCACAGTACAAGATCACTGTGCAATGAAGAACAGAGAACAAATCCCATCTTTTCTATTAGTTTCCCCCATTCGGCCTCAGCTTAAAGTTACATGAGAATTACTCATCCACTCAGTGATTTCCGGGCGTCCGCCGGTTTGTGTCTTATTTTCAATTGCTTTTAGCATTACCAGCATCTCCGTACTAATCTCCATTACGAGCTTGCAGATAGACTATATAATGTTGTCTGGCGATTTCATAAATCACGCTGACTGGTCCTACTCCACCGACGAGCATTTGGAGGCTCTCCGGAACGTCAGCTCATTAGTACGCTATTACTTTCCAAGGACGCCAACGTACTGGGCGATCGGCAACCACGAGGGAGTGCCAGTGAATAGGTAAGACTTTTCGCACACGTAAGTATGTGGCTTTCAACCGTTTAATTTACTATGAACTCACAGTTATTGCTCACCAGGGTAACTCATAAGGAAGGACGTGTTTTTTTTGTTGTTGAAAAAACCAAGACAATAGGCGGAACAGAAGATCTCAAAATGACCGAGAACCGAAATGAGAAACACGGTAATAGAAACCAGCACTGGGGTGGCTACCTCTGTCATTTTTGGTTCGGGGAAAAAATCCTCATCGTGAATGGTCTCAAAATTTCCATGGGCCTGTGGCGGATCACGTTGCAACTGGACAGCCATCTGCATGCTCAGCATCAGAATTACATTGTAATCACCAAATCTAATTCATATTCGATTCTGGAATCGGAAACGATATGTGGATGACTGACTTGGTTCACGGTGGTCACTCCTCTCGTCAGAAGATTAGTATGTGATAGCCTAGAAACTCCCTGATATGGAGGTGACGCAGCCGGGCAGTTCCTGCGATGCCACTCGCGTCGCACGGTCAACAAAAAACGCGTTGCGACGGATTAATCCGTGGCATACCGTCGCATGCTGATAACTCCGTTGGTTTGGGCACTTCGAAGAATTGTAGATACTGTTCGACTGCCCTTTGAGGTAGTAGCTCTGTTTAAGAGTTCGGCACTCGATCGAAGTAGCCTCAAGGTAGACAGTGCTTCTTCAAAAGACCAATTGCATGCCTTCATATAGGTGAAATGCAGCTACTGATCAGGATCACCAATGTAATGCTGAAGCAGGCCGCGGTCTTCACCGAACCGTTTGCTTCGTATTGCAAAGTTACCCAAGCTGAATGCATTCAGGACTGTTATGACCATTCGGATGTTGATTACTCTTTTTAGCGCACAATGCAATTCCTTTGTTGGCACACTATTTTCGCCTCCGCGCTCAACGGTGTCCATTTTTTACTAATAATCCGACCAACTTCAATTATAATAGTACAAGAATTGTCAGTGTCCCCTTACAATTATAAGGAGGACAGTTTTCTTTGAGTTGACCAGGTGAATGGCGTTAAGTACAGAACTAGTTGGACTGCTGTGGTGCAGTTTCTGCCGCGCACCTTCTGGAGCCGTTGTTCACCTGATTTTAAGTAATTAAGTATACATGTTGCTTCGACCTCAGTGTATGAGGCTTGGGGCCCGCTTGTTCAGTACATAGCTACGTATTCAAATTTCAGAGATTAATAAATAATTTAGTTGTACGTTGTATATCGCTGGAGCGTCCATCCTTTTACTTTTGAGTTCGTGGTTATCGAGCATAGCGTTCACTTTATTTTTCGTAAGAAAAATCAATGGTTCAGTACTATTGGCTCGGTGGCGATGTCCGTTCCTCCACGTGGTGCCACTGGAAACTGCTTGCTTTTGCAAGCCGAGCCAAACACGGACATTCGAATGCAGGCGACAGGCCCTAGTGACAGGCCGGCCTACGAACATTTTGTGTCACATCATATGGTTGATGGCGTTTCAGACTTCTCGAGATAATGCTACGGCGTCCGCGGGAGCCGACGCGCACTCGCAAAGCCCGGCGAGTGTGAAAAGTGCGCGAGGGTCCCTGATGCGAGGACGGCATCGGGGGGCAACTGAGCTAGTCCGAAAGTCCCGTAACGTAGGCAAGACCCGCGTAGCAACGTTGAATGTGGGTACGTTGACGGGCCGCTCGTGCGAGTTGGTAGAAGCACTGGAGCGAAGAAAGATAGATTTCTGTGCGGTGCAGGAGACGAAGTGGTCCTGCAGCAAGTCAAGGGACATAGGACGTGGCTTCAAGGCCGTTCTATGTGGAAGTCCCAGGACCACCAGTGGTGCCGGTGTGATCGTCTCCGAGCGTTTCCGTGACGCGATTGCAAGCGTAGAACGTTTCGATGACCGCTTGATGAAGATTGTTGTCGCCGTAGAAGAGCGACGATGCCATTTCTTTTCTGCGTATGCTCCGCAGACAGGCTGTTCCGAGCAAACCAAGGACGAGTTCTGGTCCCTGCTTGATGAGAAGACAGCGAAAGTACCGTCACAAGATGTGGTTGTTGTGGCAGGTGACCTTAATGGTCACGTCGGAACAACGAAAGACGGCTACAACTGTCATGGTGGTTTTGGATATGGGTCGCGCAACGCCGATGGTGAGCGTATACTTGAGTATGCAGACTCACATGACCTCACCATCGTGAACACCAAATTTCGAATGCGTGACTCCCACCTCATCTCGTTTTATAGCGGGAATGCTAAAACGCAGATTGACTATGTCCTTGTTAGGCGTCGCGACCAAGGCCTTGTCACAGACGCGAAGACCGTACCGTATGAGACGGTTGCCACGCAACACCGTCCACTGATCTGCTCGCTGAAGATCACGCCTTCGAGGTGTAAACATGTCGAGCGATGTGGGTCGGCTAGAATCAAATGGTGGCGACTGAAAGAGAAGGAAGCGGCAGTTATTTCTCGCATTCGGTTGCCGACAGTGACAACTGTCGACGAAACCTGGAAGGACGCTACCGATGCGATAACTCGGGCTGCACGCCTTGAACTCGGCACAACGAAGCCTGGACGACGCTGGGTCGACAAGCAGGCATGGCTGTGGACTGATGATGTCAGAGAGAAAGTCCGAGAAAAGAAACGGCTCTATCACGTGTTTATCGCTGATAAAACAGTCCATAATTGGCGGAACTATCGAGAAGCAAAGAAAGCGGTAAAGAAGGCAGTGGCCGCTGCTAAAGCCGCATACTACGCTGATGTCAGCAAAAAATTGGAAACGCGATGGTGAGCGTTATATTTACCGACTCGCCAAAGCTCGCTGTCGCCAAGCAGAAGACATTGAGAAGTTCTTTGGCATTAACGACGAGAGCGGTCATCTTCTGATGGGTCGTAAGAGGGCTGTGAAGCGATGGCACGACTACTTCGAGGAAATCTCGAATGTAGAATTTGAACATCCTGCTGTTCCTTTTGCATCACCTGTATACGGTCCCGTTCAGAAGATCACAGTGAGCGAAACTGAAGCAGCCCTGAGGAAGATGAAGTCAGGCAAAGCCACTGGTCCCGATGACCTGCCAGCTGACCTGTGGAAGTCGAAGGGCTGGTGCCCTGCTGACTGGCTGACTGCGTTTTTCAATCAGGTTGTTGCTGAGAAGAAAGTGCCTGAGGGTTGGCAGCAAAGCACGACCATCCCGATTTGGAAGAAGAGGGGCAGTCCTGCAGACTGCGCCAGTTACCGTCCAATTCGTCTTCTTTCGCATACCATGAAAATCTTTGAGCGAATTGTCGACGGACGTATCCGGGATGTCGTACAGCTTTCCACGAATCAGTGTGGTTTCGTATCTGGCTGTGGCACCGTTGATGCCATTCATGCCGTTCGCCTTCTGCTAGAGAAGCACCGCGAGAAACAGAAACCGGTGCATTTTGCCTTCCTGGACTTGGAGAAGGCCTTCGACCGCGTTCCGCGAGATGTTATATGGTACGCGTTGCGACAACATGGTATCCCTGAAGAGCTTATTGAGTGGGTGCGCATTCTATACTCTTGCCCAAGGAGTCGAGTGCGAGCGCCAGCGGGCACCTCGATGGAGTTTCCCATCTCTGTAGGGGTGCATCAGGGATATGCGCTATCCCCACTGCTCTTCGTGGTCGTGGTGGATGCAATCTCACGAGATCTCCAAATGGCGGCACCTTGGACGCTGCTGTATGCTGACGACGTAATGCTTGCATGTGAAGACAAAACCGAACTCGAGCGACAGGCACAGGCGTGGTGCGATCGTTTGGCATTGTTCGGTCTCAAGCTAAACGTCAAAAAGACGGAATACTTGACGACGGATGTGAATGAGCACGGATCTATTAAGATCGATGGTACTGAGCTCTCACGAGTGACATCTTTCAAGTATCTTGGGTCAACAGTCACGTCCGATGGCAGCTTAAAGATGGAGGTGAATGCGCGTGTGAGTGCAGCCTGGTCCAAATGGCGCTCGCTGACTGGGGTGCTTTGCGACAGGACAATACCTGAGCACCTCAAATCGAAGGTTTATAGAACAGTAGTACGCCCAGTAGCGACGTACGGTGCTGAGTGCTGGCCCGTGACGAAGGAAGTTGAAAGCCGCCTCAGTGTAATGGAGACGAAGATGCTACGGTGGACGGCTGGAATTACGCGTTTGGACCGCGTTCGTAACGACACCATACGACAGAGGTTCGGTGTCGCCCCGATATCCGAGAAGCTGCGCGAAGCTCGTCTTCGATGGTACGGCCACGTCCTTCGCGCTAACGACGACACCGTGTGTAGGATTGGCCTGAATCTTGTGGTCCCTGGAAAGCGGCCCAGAGGACGCCCGAAGCAACGTTGGCTAGATACGTTGCGCTTGGACTTGGAGATGGCTGGTGTGCACCCTGATCAAGCATTTGATCGGGATAATTGGCGTCACCACACCAGAAGAGCGGACCCCGCCACCAAGCGGGACAGACGCTAATGAAAATGATGATGATGAGTACTATTGGCTCGAACAGAAAGTTCTATCAGTATTCCGCGCCTTTCCGGCGTAAAGGTCGCCGGATTTAAAGGCTTTGTAGCCGTTCAAAGCCTTGTGTATGAAACGCCCTTTCCGGCTTCCCACACCATTTTTCCCTAGAGCGACTTTATCTTTAACGTGTTCATAAGTTCTGGTCGAAAGTTAACGGAGAGATCACGGTGCCAGCTGTGCTACTGGAAGATCTCGAGAAGGAATGAGCATCTTGCTCCCAGACTCAACCGCTTCCGAAGTATTAGGCTGTCCCATAAGTCTTCGCCGTTTTTTCATCGATTCATTGCAGATTTCGCCGGCGGTCTCCTGCATAGCGCTGCATAGCTTTCGAGAGAGAATGATTTGCTCTATCAGAACTTGTATTGCATTTCTTTCTTTTTTTTGAATTTTATCAATTTTTAGGTCGTTGAAGTGAAAAGTGAAAAAGTGAAAAAGTAGTCATTTGCGCACTTGTTCTCTCCGCTTAGGTTTGTAACTTTTTGCGCAGTTTTTTTTAGAGCATTTGAAAGACAATGTTTTGTACTACAAGAATATGTGTTAGTGTTATTTGTTCATTTGTCCTTTATTGATTTTTAGGTCATCAAATTGGGACGTCCGAAGGAGGATGGTTATCTTTGCCGACAGCTCCTGCTCTGTGGTTGGACTTTTTGGGTTGGCGTTATATGTCATTCGAAAGAAAATGTCTTGCTCTATAAGAACGTGTGTCGCGTTTATTGATTTCTATTGAATATCAACAAAATGCCAAAAAGAGAAAAATCGTCTTCACCAACAACTCCTTCTCCTTCTTCAGTTGTTGATATTCAACAGAAATCAGCGAGAGCCAATAAACGCGACACAAATTCTTACTGAGCAAGACATCCTCTTCCAAACGACATATAACAGCAAGCGAAAAAGTCCAACCACAGAACAGAAGTTTTGGTAAAAATTCGGACGGAAAAGTCGGACGTCCCAATTTTATGACCTAAAAATCAATAAAGGACAAGTGACCAAATAGCACTAACACATATTCTTGTAGTACAAAACATTCTCTTCCATGTTCTATAAAAAAAACTTCGTAAAAAATTACAAACCTAAGCGGAGAGAACAAGTGCGCAAATGGCTACTTTTTCACTTTTTCACTTTTCACTTCAACGACTTCAAAATTGGCAAAATTCAGGATGAAAAAAGAAATGCAATACGAGTTCTGATAGAGCAAGTCATTCTCTCTCGAAAGCTATGCAGCGCTATGCAAGAGACCGCGGGCGAAATCTGCAGTGAATCGTTGAAAAGAACGGCGGGGGCTTACGGGACAACCTAATAATTAGAAGGGTTGGATAGCAACCATACATCAGCTACTCACAGCTGTCCAAAGAGAAAGTGGGCATAAATAAATAGGCTGGGCTTGGAATACGTGGCTAAAGACTGCGTTTTCCCCATCGCTGTTTCTGAGTACATATCTCAGAACGAGTTGTGCGAAACCGCCTCTACTTTGAATTACAACTTTGGCGAAGAAGGGCCACATTGGAACAGGCGAAAACATTCTTATTAGTTGCTTTTCACTTACACGCCTTTAGAGGTCTCTCCGAAGTCTGTTTTGCGCAATGAAGGTCATCCGAAGGAGTGTGAAGCTCCGGACTGATCCTTCAATTTATTTTCAAAACATGCTCAGACTACTTTAGCGCAATCTCTCCGGACGGGCACAAAAATGTACGCGTAATTGAAACAGTTGGTTCTGAAACCTAGGAATTGCAGCGGCGCAGTGCTTCTTGCATGCCGATCCATCACCTGGCAGGGATCGGTAAATGTTGAGCCTGTCGCAGATTAAGGACCCCTTAATCTCCATGGATAAGTGCAAAAAATCTATCCATAACTCTAGCATTCTTTCAAGCATATGGTTATCTTCGAAAAAAGAAGTACTGGTTTTGATACAGCATGGCGCCGAGTCCGTCTTCTTTTAAATACCTTAAAAACCTCGGAGTTCAGCAAAATCTTAAAACAGTGCTGGCACTAGATATGTATCACGTTGAAACGGATGATTAAATACAACAACTTTTAGTTTACGTGAAAGGGTCGTTTGTGTAGCGAGTCACAGCTCATTGACAATAAATCGTGAAAACTGGCAGAACCTTCCTTACAAACCAATAGAGTAGGCAACTACCCTAGGTCATGCTGCTGAGATTAATGCATGACTAACAAGGAAAGATTCCCAACTCATAGTGAGCTTTTGTGATGCTATTTTGTCAGGATGTAGAGCCGTATCAGCGGAGTCCAGAACCACAGTTAGTTTTTGCTGAACGTTTTTTAAATACCGGAAAAATAGGTGTGAGGACGTATGCGCAGCACTCATCAACCCCTATGACACCCCACGAGATGTGTTTGTCGGTAGGAGCACATGTTTGTCGGTAGGAGCACACCAGCGGGCTTTTCAGTTCGAGTCCGCGTACTGTCGCTGTTTCTGCACATATTAGTTCGTTGCTATTACGCTTTCTCGTGATCACAGAAATCAAGTTTAGGCCATCAATGCTTAGAACAAACCAAGGCTGTCTACTTACGCCATCATATGTGCTAGTTTTTTAATGGTACGTCCCTCGTTTCTCTGAAAATAAAAGATCTTATTGCTCTTCTTTTTTAGATGACAACTATGGTTAAAAACCATGAAGCAAGTAAACACAAGCGTTTGTCACACCAGCAGCATCTCACAAAAGGCAGTGTGGAACAATCTTCTCCATCTTCGCCAAAATCCCATTTTCATCGCACTACCTTCGAAATGTGGTACGAAGGTGGAAAGTAGACGGCCGACAGTACGTTCAAGTGAGAACTTCATTTTAGCACACTTGTGTAAAGATATGGCCCGGCTCCATAATATTCAGCCGTGAGGTATGCGAATTTGTGTGCAGTTACGGTATCATAGGTGATATGGTTTGACATGATGGTGGTGCAGATACGCATCGTTGAAAAACTATGTGAAGGCGCAAATAGACAGCCTTGGTTTGTTGTAAGCAATGATGGTGTAAGGTTAACTCCTGTGATCATGTCAAAGCGTAATAACAACAAACTAATACGCGCAAAATTGGTAGCGCGGACTTGAACATAAAAGCCTTTAGCTTCTATGGGGCAGCACTACTACCGACTGCGCCATCGAAGCACATCTCGTGGGGTGGGGGTTGATGAGTGCTCCGCACACGTTTTCACACCTCCTTTTCAGGTCTTTAAAATAGCGTCCAGCAAAAACTAACTGTGGTTCTGGACTCCGCTCACAGGGCCCTACATCCCGTTAAAATCTTATCGCAAAAGCTTACCATGAGTTGGGAACCTTTCCTTGTAAGGAATAAACTTGTCTCAAGAAAATTGTAGAGGTTTGAAGGCTCTTTGCAACGGTATCGGGTATAAATGGCTTGAATTGAAGCGTATTTCAGCTTCGCTCCACATTTTGTGGACGAAAGATTCTGGCCGACCTGGCTCTACGAAGAATTTTCTAATATGAGCTCGCCGTGGCTCAACTTGGACGCGTCGGAGACCATGCTTTTGTGAGCTCTTTTCAGCCACGCTGGAAAACCCCATGGACTTCACTATATTTTGCTTTCAGTCGGGGATCCTACTCCGTGAAGGTAGCGGAGGGACTTCGTCTTATCTCTCTCAACTCCGGTTTTTGTGAAACCACAAATTTGTAAGCCAGGTGTTCTTTGTTCTCTAGTCCTCCCTCGAGTATAACTGTTCCGTTTTTCAGTTTCCTTTACCTGAACCAAAGCGATCCTGATGAAACAATGTCCTGGCTCGTCGCCGAACTTTTCAAGGCTTGTCTTCGTCATTTTGCAACGTCTTCGTGTAGACCCTATTATTGAATTTGCCACACCATTCAACTTCAGGCCGAGCTGGCAGGCGAGTCCGTTCATTTGCTCTCCCATATTCCTCCAGGTGATGGAGAATGTTTGGAGGGTTGGGCACGAAATTACTATCGCGTCGTTCAAAGGTCAACAACTTTCCACATATGAGCGGTCTTCTTGACTGCCTCTGTTATCGTATGTTTCAGGTTCTCGGATACGATCACGGCTCAGTTCTTCGGTCATGTCCACTTTGACTATTTTACCGTTTTCTATGAAGATATGCACAACATATCTTCAACTCCTATTGGAGTTGGTAAAACACACGGAACGATACGAATTTTGCAGACCTTTCGAAAGCGCTTCGGTTTTCTAGGTCCTTTACGCTGCTCCCAGCGTCACCACCTTCGCTGGCTTGAACCCAGCCTACCGCATATACGAGATCGACTACACTGACCAATTCGTGAGCATAATTATATCAACAACTGTTTAATTGCTCGGTTTCTAAATGTACCCCCACTGTGTGGTCCTCGCTCTGCTCTCCAAGACTCCTCCCTCCAAGAGTTTAAGCGCTCACTAGATTTCTGAAGACATTTCGAAGATATTTGAAAGCACTCAACCCAACCTGCGTTTTACGGCTTCAGTCGTAGAAGTTAGGTAGCAAGACCAAACCTCTCCTCTACTATTCTCTTCAACCGGCTGTAGGGTGTCACCTGAATGCTGGACTGTGATGGAAAGTCAACGCACGTTGGGACCAGAACCCGCATGCCTCGTTTTCTGAGCTAAGTAATTCCAGACTTTGTCTACAGCTACCTCCTGGTTCAAACCAAAATCGAACAGTATGTTTGTTCTTCGAAAATACACAACAGGCCAACATAAAAATTATTAGCGAGGGCTCTAGCTCGGAGTCGCGTTGGGTGCATTAGAAGTCTACTCTGTAAAGCAGTAGGTGCGAGTTCAAATAATCTCTGGAGTTTTGACCACAACCAACATTGCCGTGAAGCTCAATAAGTTCCAACAGCGGCAGCTTTTGGCTTTATTAAAGTTTAAAAGAGCTATTAATGTCTTGTTTATATACAAAAAATCTGCACTGCACCACCCTACACTCTCACTTTTACTAATAGTGATTAGTGATAGTCAACTAAATTTATAACTTTTATCAATAGTCACTAGTCATTGAGCTCTGAAATACCACCAGGACCGGAATCCTGTAGACTATTTCCGGGTAGTTCAAGCAACAGTCCTAAAGGCCCAGATCCACAGCACAGAATTATATCGTTCGAATGGTATGCAATTATTTCTGTTGGTTGTCGCACACCTAACTTGGCGTATTCCAGAAAGTTGTGGACATAAAAAACTACTTTGCTGATTTGGAGAAAGCAGACAGTGGTCGGTCACCAACGTGGGAACTGCTTTACTCAACAAAGGTGAACGCTCCTGTACTACATAACTTGGTACTGTTGTCCCGTTGATCATCGAGATGCTCTAGCGTAGGCCAACTTCTTCTTCTTCTTCTTCTTCTTCTTCTTCTTCTTTTTCTTCTTCTTCTTCTTCAGCGTCTGTCCCGCTTCGTAGCGGGGTCCGCTATTCTGGTGTCATGACGCCACCTCTCCCGATCCAGCGCTACATCAGGGTGGACACCAGCAACCTTCAAGTCCATATGTAACGAGACCAGCGCTGCTTCGGACGCCCTCTAGGCCGCTTTCCTACCACCTCGAACTTAAGGCCTATCTTGCGGACGCTGTCTTCCTTTCCACAAGAACGTGGCCGTACCATCGTAAGCGAGCTTCGCGCATCTTGTCCGCTATCGGCGCGACACCGAACTTCTGCCGAATGACATCGCTTCAAATGCGGTCCGAAACGATGTCATTCGTCTCCATGACACTGAAGCGCGTTTCAACTTCCTTAGTCGCAGGTCAACACTCAGCGCCGTACATCGCTACCGGCCGCACGACGGCTCTGTAAATCTTCGACTTCAGGTGCTCTGGTAACTTCCTATCGCAGAGCACGCCAGTCAGCGATCGCCACTTGGACCAAGCTGCACTCACTCGTGAGTTCACTTCAGTCATCAGACCGTCGTCAGACGCTATTGCTGACCCCAGGTATTTAAACACCGAAGTGCGTGCAAGTTCAGTACCGTCAATCTTTATGGAGCCGACCCGTTCACGTCAGTCGTTAGGTACTCGCTCTTCTTGACGTTCAATTTGATTCCGAACCTCGCCAGACGGCCAGACGGTCAAGCTTGCACCTGCCGCTCGAGATCGTCTTTCTCTTCGCAAGTGAGCATCACGTCATCAGCATAAAGCAGCGTCCATGGAACAGGCTGCTGAAGATCTCGCGTAATGGCATCCATGACGACAACAAAGAGGAGCGGAGAAAGCGCAGAGCCCTGGTGTACTCCGACAGAGATGGGAAACTCCGTTGAGGTTCCAGCTGCAGCTTGCACTCTACTCTTTGGGCAAGAGTAGAGCATCCGCACCCACTCTATAAGTTCCTCAGGTACGTTGTGTTGTCGCAAGGCGTATCATATAACCTCACGCGGTTCGCGGTCGAAAGCCTTCTCCAAGTCGAGAAAGGCTATATGCACCGGCTTCTGTCTCTCGCGATGCTTCTCCACCAGGAGGCAGGCGGCATGTATGACATCAATGGTGCCACAGCCAGCTACGAAACCGCACTGATTGCTGGAAAGCTGGACGGTGTCACGAAGTCGACCATCGACAATTCGCTCAAAGCTCTTCATGCTGTGCGAGAGCAAGCGAATCGGACGGTAATTGGAGCAGTCTGCAGGACTGCAATTCTTCTTTTAAATCGGAATCGTCGTGCTTTGGCGCCAACACTCAGGCACCTTCTTCTCCGTCACAACCTGATTAAAGAACTTCGCCAACCACTCAGCAGGGTACCACAGCTTTGACTTCCACAGATCAGCTGCCACGTCGTCGGGCCCAGTCGCTTTGCCTGGCCTCATCTTTCTCAGAGCCGCTTCTGTCTCCTCCACGGTGATCTTGTGAACGGGATGATGAACAGAAGCCACAGAAGGGATGACCGGGTGAGGAAATTCTATAGTGGAAACTTCCTCGAGGTAATCACGCCATCGCTTCAGCGCCTTTTTGCGGTCTGTCCGAAGATGGCCGCTCTCATCATTGATGCCAAAAAACTTTTCAATATCCTCGGTTTGGCGATGGCGGCTCTTAGCAAGTCGGTATAAATACCGCTCACCATCGCGCGATTCGAGCTTCTCGTTGACATCTCCATAATGAGTGGATTTCGCAACAGCCACGGCCTACTTTGCAGCTTTCCTCGCTTCTTGGTACTTCCGCCAGTTATCGGCTGTCTTGTCGCTGAGAAACACGTGATAGAACGACTTCTTCACTCGAACTTTTGCTTTCACGTCATCTGTCCACAGCCACGTCTGCTTGTCGACTTTGCGTCGTCCAGGCAACCGCACGCGAGAGATCACAGCTGCTTCCTTCTCTCTCATTCGCCACCACTTGATTCTCGGTGCACCGCATTGCTCGACCTGCTTCTGCCCTGGAGGGGCGTCTTTAGGGTGCAGCGGTCGGTGCTGTGGGGCGACCGTCTCATATGGCACGACCTTCGCATCTGTGACAAGACTTCGGTCGCGATCCTTCACAAGGACGAATCTGAGATCTGAGACTTGGAGCTCCCACTATAGTATGAAATGGGGTGGGAGTCGCGTTTACGAAATACGGTGTTCACTATGGTGAGGTTATGCGATTCTGCAAATTCAAGGATACGCCCACCATCGGCGTTACGCGACCCGTAATCGAATCCACCATGACAGCTGTACCCGTCTTTCGTCGCGCCGACGTGCCCATTAAGGTCACCAGCGACTATGATGACATCTTTCGACGGCACCTCTGCTGTCTTCTCATCAAGCAGGCTCCAAAACTCATCCTTGGCTTGATCGGAGCAGCCAGTCTGCGGAGCATACTCAGAGAAGAAGTGATAGAGTTCGCTCCTCAGCGGCAACAACGGTCTTCATCAATCGATCATCAAAGCGTTCGACGCTTACAATCGAGTCACGAAATCGGAGGCGATGACTCCAACTCCTCTGGTGGTCCTGCGACTTCCACACAGAACGGCCTTGAAGCCACGTCCTATGTCCCTTGACTTGCGGCAGGACCACCTCGTCTCCTGCGCCGCACAGAAATCAACTCTTCTACGCTCCAGTGCTTCAACCAACTCGCACGAGCGGCCCGTCAACGTACTCACATTCAGCGTTGCCACGGGGTCCTGCTTACGTTACGGAACTTTCGGACTAGCACATTTGCCCCCCGATGCCGTCCTCGCATCAGGGACCCTAGCATAGTTTCCAAACTCGCCGGGCTCTGCGAGTGCGCGTCGGCTCCCGCGGACGCCGTAGCACAATCTCGAAAAACATGACTATTCATACACCATGTGATGTGACATGGGTCTTCGTATGCCGGCCTGTCGCCTGCATTCGAGTGTCCGTGCTTAGCTCGCAGAGCAAGCAATTTCCAGTGGCACCACGTGGAGGAACGGACATCGCCACCTAGCGTAGGCCAACACCGTCTCCATTTGTTCCCGTTGTGTGCCAGAATGCTCCAGTGGATCCTCCCGAGGGACAGCGTCATATTGCTCGTTCAAGAAGTCCGACCGACGCGTTGGTGGGCGTCTGGTGTCCTCCTGACATCCCGTGGAATCCCACCTAATCTTCGTCGACTTGGCCCATGCGACGGCTTCTGCGATCTTCGATGAAGCTCGAAACTTTGGAGGCCTCTCACTTTCGTGAATAGTGTCACCCCTAGCATCATTCTCTCCGTTTCTCGCTGCACGTCGCTGACCTTCTATTCATCCTGCTTTCGTAAGCCCAGATCTCTAAGGCATGCATGTTAGTGCAGAAAGTACAACGGACTTGAGAAAAGGTGGACGCGGAACCGGACGTTCATCTCCTTCTTCACGGCTTCTTAGATGCTCTTGAAAGTTCACAAAGTTATCCTTTTCCTCCTCTCAAGCTCCAGCGGCAGGCCTTTGATCATGCTGAATTCTCGATCTGAATATACGAAGCTGGAGCATTCGAGATGCAGGTTCCATTGAGTGAGAACATGGCATCAGAGGCTCATCCGTTTCACATGAACACCTTCTTCGTGAGATTCAGCTGCAGTCCAACGTTCCCACATACACGATCGAAGTTTGCTCCACTTGGCGATGGTGCAACTGCCGCCCCTCGGCCTTCATCCCATAACTTCCAACTCCAAATCTTGCAGGACGTTTTTGGGGTGGCGCTGAAGGGATATTCGATCTTGGTCATGAACTCACAGTAGAGCCTTCGAAATATTCTGTTTTCCTCATCATCAGTAAGAAGACTCTGTCCGATCCGGGCTTCAGTGACCACTTCAGTCTAAACGGAGCCGAAGTATTCTTCAGGTCGACTAACGTAAGGCACGACTCAACGAGCTTCGAAATGTTGTGGAGGATTGTGCTGAATTCTCTCGGAAATCCAGCTTATTCGCATAGCTGTCGTTCGTCCGGAGTTATGCTGATCCTAGTCAAGATGACTCCGGCAAATAACTTGCGCACAACAGGCAGATCGCGTGTTAGTTGCCAATGTCGTTCACGTCTCCCTTCTTGCACAGCAAGAAGGTCTTGCCATCTTTCACTGAGATGGAACCTTGCACTCCGACAGGTAGCATGTGAAGAGCAGCGCCAGCGTGTTGATGAGCGCCGACGGGAGCTTCTCCAGGACCAGATTCATCAACCGCCTACCGCCCTCTAATGGTGAAAATACCGCCAACCCCTGATATGACACCCATTAGCATCAAGTTTTGGCGGTATTTTCACCGTTAGAGGGCGGTAAGCGGTTGATGAATCTGGCCGCTGGTGTTCAGACGGTAACAATATCAAACTAAGCGAGTCTACGTATTGTGTGATCAACTACTATCGTGTTCACAGGCTGAATACGACATGGAGGATCTGTCTCCTGAGAGCTGGAACAGTCTCATCCAGTCGATAATTGAAAGCAAGAAGACATCCAATCGATTTTTGAGGTAACGTCTTCACTTTTTCCTCCGTACTGACTTTCGGTCATTTAGTGATTGTCATTGGATTTCAGAAACGCTTTTCGTGTGGCAAATCCATCCTGCGACAATGCATGCCGGAAGGATTTACTGTGTTCTCTGAGGATGGGTCACCAAAACTCAACGCTATACTGTCCATCTGAGTCGCTGAGGCATAATTTCCTTTGGACAAATCGAGTTGCGCTGTAATACGGAATGTCTTATGTTGGCACATAGTGTCCATTTCGTGTGAACTGCAAAGATTACCGGTAAAATTGTACCACCTATCATGAATGGCATTGTTCTGTTCTCCATAGCACGCACATCATGTTTGATATTATTCAGAGTCAAGGCTGTGGGTTCTAACTTTAACGTAAGAAGCCCAAATACAACGCTGTGTCGACGGACGTCGCTTACGTCTTGCCTCAGGAGTCACAACAATGGTTCCATCGCAGTTTGTGCGGGACATCGTGGCATAACTCGAAAGTAGCATGGCCATGTATAAATCGTTGGACATTTGAGACACAAACTTGTTTTATTCCACCCAACCACGGCGAGTCATCTGAGGTATTAGGTTGAAAAAAGTCTTTTCAATTTCTTTCAAAGAATTATTACTACACAACCACAAAGTCAAATCGATTGAGATAATCTCCAATTTGTCCCAATACACTTCTCCAAAGACTGGGTAATTTTCTAACTCCTTTCGCGTAAAAGACTGCAGTTCTGTAGTCGAACCATCGCTGTATCCAATTTTTGAGATCTTCGTCCGTTTCAAAATATTCCTCTCCAACTTCTTGCTTGAGAGCATGGAAGAGATGGTAGTCGGTAGGTCAGAGCTATACGATGGATGTGGCATTGCCTCCCAGCCCAGCTCCTCTGTTGATTCTCCTATGAGTCTTGCAACATGTGGTTTTAGCCTCTTTTCTTGGAGAGCTGCGGCAACTTTGTGGAGTTGGCCACTGAATGTGGCAGCAGTAAGTGTCTCTCCACTTCTGAGAGTTTCCCAGTAAATCACTCCTCTGATATCCACCAAACCCTCAAGAGAATTTTCCTTTCGTGAACATTGGGCTCGAGATTAGGCTTACGATTCTCTTCTTTTTTGTACCCATTGTCTTTTCCTTCGAAAGTTGGTCTACAGAACCCAGGACTCATTCCCTGTCATAATTCGCGGCAGAAACGATTTTCTCTTGTATCTGGACAGAAGAGAAGGAGCGATGGAGAGCCGTTGACCTTTCTGAGTGTCTGAAAGGGCATGTGGAATCCAAGCTCCAAATTTCCATGCAATGCCAATACCCTTCAGATGGATTCCCACTATCCTATGAGACACTTCGAGCTTCTCTGCCAGTTGGCGCGTCGTCTGCCTACCATCGGAATGAAGAAGATGGAGTAGTTCATTGTCCTCCAATTCATTGGCCTTCCTGACCTTGCTTTCCCTCGAGTGAACAATCTCCCTTAAAAACTTTC
>OX377202.1:55149152-55371980 GCA_947396885.1 Heligmosomoides polygyrus polygyrus
ACACTACCGGGTGTCGTGAGCATTTGAATGCATATTGGGCCTAGACGATGACTTGTGGTTACCAGACGATGAACAAATTAGTGTTTTGTTCGTCATTCTCATGGACCCGATTGCCTGGGTGAGAAATCGGGTCCAACAGAGAACATTTTGGACTTCCGCTTGTACACGTTGAAATTCCTCCTTTAAACGCTTTAACGTAGGCAACACAATAAAATATAACCATCAAATCCAAACTTTACGTTTTTGAATTAATGACGTTTTATTGGGAGCTGCCGATAGGATGTGTATGAACTATAATATGTATTGAGCAGGGAATATTTTCAACAGATTTTCGGTGCTCTAATTTTATGCAAACCGCTTTACTTTATATTCATCATCACTCTTTATAAAAAATGCTTTTCTCACAAATTGTTCATACTGCACACTTCTACTAATGAAAATACCTAAAAAAGAAATGTATTTGGGTGGCATTGACACTCTTATTCCTATCAGTGTTCTCAGATTAGGTGAATATTTTTTCTTGTACAAGTAAGCCCTGAGCCCAATACTCGCCCGATACTTCAAAGCTTGTATTAAGTTATGGAGAATGGATTTTTGCCCTTCTTTCGCCTATTCCTCCGGACGATCCTCAATTGATAACACGGTCCTTCGTTATTTTAGGAACCTGTGTCTCATTTCTTTTTCATTCGAAGTACTAAAACGACAGAAACCCTTCATCCGACGTAATAGAGGAGTAAGGAGGGGCAGTGGTAACCAATCTATTTGGGAGAGAGACATACATTCTACTACAACTAGATATGGAAGCAGTCTCTGCACGTATTAGACATAAGTAATGATTTACGGCAGCGAGCCAATGAACAACTCAATGTTAAATACTTTCCTGACGCACGGTCATACACTGAGATGTTCCTCTTCAGGGTCGCGCTCTGTCAGGGTTATCTAGAAGCTGACGAGCTTTAGATTTTCGCAGAACTTGAAGTTTTTTTCATGAGGGAAATCACTTCTTTAAGCAGCAAGAGGAGTTGCGCAATTTGATTTTTTGTCCTTTTATGCAAGGATTTTAGAAATTTGGGCCAATATGCATTCAAATGCTTACGACACCCGGTAGTGTGATGCGTGGCGCATCGTAATGTGGATTGATTAGCGTCCTGCCTTGTCCTTCTAACCTTTTTATTCGAAAAATTGAAATGTTTTAACAATAGTTAAAAGGACTAATTCTGGCTGAAGACGGTGGAAGCTTCCGATCCGACCTATTCCTTTCTCTAAGCAGCAGCATACTGAAATGCGCAACTCGAGTTTTTATGCAAGGAATCAACAAAAAATGTGGTCAACCTTGGAAAACGCGAGATAATTGTAGAATCAAAATCAAGTAAGATACTATGCGATGACCTATTCAAGGGCGTTTAAAGGCTTGGTAGTATCGAGTGAATGTTTTTACAACTGTGAATCAATCATGCTAAAGTTTGGAGACGATCGATAGGAGATAGGGTTGCATGATGGGCCTTCATAGGTGTGAAGATGTCTCCTGGGCGGCCTTAGACATCAAGGGGTAGCGTGAGGTCACAATCCCGCTGCAGAGCTGTGCTCGCTCAAATCATGGCCAGGCCACATCCCACAGTCAGGCGGGATAGCTCAAAAATTTAGAAGTGCGCTAAAATAGTGATAAACAATAACTATCAACAGTATTCGACTTAGAATCGTTTGGCGAATCCGCTGGTAAAGAAATCTCTCAACTCTAGAACAACTTTTCTGGCCGATATCGCGCTAGGGCCAATTCGCGTTTTTAACGCAGTTTGACCGCTCGTTTGCATGGGTTGCAACGTGTACACCAAGCCGCGAATGTCACAGATGGAAGGTGACTCAGAGTTTTCGTGCAGCTTTTATTCTGCGGCCTGTTCTCTTCGGGACCACGACTCCAGCGCTCATTTAATTTGGCAAAAATCATATTTTCCTCCCTAGCTGGCACTGTAGATAATTCTGGGAGCTGCTAGCTTTCGAATCGTTTTTCCAGGATCGGTTTCCGTGAGCATAGTGGTAGATCACAATTACCTCAGCTGAGCTAACACCAATGAAAGCTCACAGGCAAAGCCGGGGTCAATTCACAGCTTCAGAGCTTTGATTATTTTCGATTGTTTGGTTGCCTAAACCATGCAAAGTTTTCAGAATATTACATCATTGTCGCTATCGTCGTCAGTTACAAAAGCAACATGCATTTGTACATGAATTAAGCTAAATTGTACTAAGAAACTGCTAATTTGTAGTCAGCTAGAGAGAAGTATGTAGAATGCATGGCGTGTCCGAAATAGGGATTGATTTACAACGCCTTTGATCTTTGTAAACTTATCGCTTTGTAGAATTTTGTTCTGGAACATTGAGCTCTCAACTATGCTAACAGTTGGTTTGGAGTTCGACCATTGTCCAATGTCCTTTGGGCGCAATTAGTAGAGACACGTGCCTCGCTAATGAGTAACCCCCGGCGCTTTCGAAAAAATAGCGGTCGAAAATGGAGTAACGAAAAATGTTTTTATGGCATTGGGTAGATCTTGTCGATGAGATCTCAAAGGTTGCGAATTTTTCAAAATGAATGAAAACTAAGACGGCTACAGAAAAAGAACAGAAAGAACGCGGATAACGCGCCTACCGAGCCCTTTTTCCAATCCTTATGGTGGGTATTGTACACCTGCCCGTGCAAGCCATGTGGTCTGGTCGTTCTCTTGAACAGAGACGCCCAAACCTTTAACGTGAGCTTCATTTCAGGTGTCTGGCTGTCTGGGTGGAAAGCGAGCTTTGCCGCAATTGCCAGGCCAGCCTCGTCAAGACAATCAGTTCTCTCCTAGGCTCCAAATAAAGAAGATTCACCAAAATAATAATAACAATGAGTTGTGCGAAGTACTAACCTAGATATAAAGGGAACCATTGAAATGTGGGATCTCGTCGTCAGGACTATTGAAGAAATGAGAGGGATTACTATGTATACTATTGTTCTTAGATATTTCCCTGTGTACAGATTTTTAGTACAATATCCATTTGTGGGACAAACGTACCGAACCCCTTCCTGTGTGGAAATACCCCTAGCCGCCTCTGAAACGGGAGTGCGTAGCCCACAGTGTACGGTCAAGATATTATTTACGCCAGCCCACGCTGATCCTAGAGCAGGGTCTTAGGCGATGGCCATCGCTAAGACTATATTGCTCACAGCTTAAGAAATGGATTTGCATGACCTTACGTGCGCTTTATCTTTAAATTTAATATACATACTAAATACTATTTTTCAAATACGATCTACATCGCGCGGGGCACTACAAAGAGTCGATCGACAACGGAAGTCGCTTACCTGTAAGGGTCTGGCAGTCATCCGGGTCGGCAGTCCTCAGATCGTCCGAAGTAGGGTCAGGGCGGGGAGGGGTGTCAATTGCAATTACTGGCTGACTAGGTTGTTAGTAAGTAACGAGATTTTTTTTGACTATTCCTCCTAACGAAATTTTATTAAAATGAAAATTTTAAGTTCATTAGGTACCACAAGAATCCCTCCGGGACATATCAAGTTATAGGTTCCGGGGCCTATCTTGAAGCAGGGAGTTTCCTTTTTGTGTACTAACATATAGCTGGGTTATATCTTTAGTATGGGAAAGCATTGGGGTACTGTAGCGGAGTGGAGACGAATAGTGGGGCCGGGCCGAGCCACCGAGGGCGAGCCGAAGTCGAGACTGCCGAAGCTAGGCGTGGCTTCGTCTTCGTAGACGAGGTCCGGGTGTAACGTGAGAGCTGGGTGTACCGACAGCTACCTGTGACCCGACAGGAAATGCCTATGTCTAAATAGCCAGATCGCATTCAACAAGCCGTCGCTTTCTCTCAAACCTCAGGATTTTTGGCTGTCACCGTTGTTTTTAACTAACCATGAGGTAAGAAAGTTAAAACCCATGGTCGTGCGAAAACCGCACTCTCCAACTTACATGAAAGATGGTGTGATAACCGAAATTTGTTAGGAATTCTTTCCAAGGAGTGTGACACATTGAATGTGGACCGAGGTGTTTAATAATGATGTGCGTCTACTTTCAGAAATCGCGAGCACTAACAGAACCTCCGTTTCAACGAATAAGTCGTTGTATCAAAAAAGTCTTCATTTTAACACTATAGGAATTGCTACATTATTTTGTTCATCTGTGCGAACTTTTGAAACTCTGTGTAATGAATGAGCAAATCAAATTTCTTGCGCTGGATTTTCACGGTTTCCCTTGTCTACATTGTTCTGTTAACCTTAATTTTTCTCAATAAATTACCTAAGCTATATAGAAGTTGTAGCAGGATTGCAAATAATTTATCATTCCAGCACAGTGTTGAAATGGGACAAAACTGAACCGGTGGTCTTAGAATTCGCGACCATAATCTGCAAGCTCGTTGCGAAGCAGAGCTGGGTGGTCTGCAATGGTATTTCGTCGCAATTTCGGGTGAGCTTTGATAGTCCCGAATTGTTGGACGGGAGCATCCACTACCGTTTCGTAATCGGGAGTTCGTCATTCCAGGATGAATTCTTCTACGTGTTTCGGCAACTGGCCGACCGAAGCCCAGAAGAAATTTGTGGCCTGTTGCTTCCCGACTGTGCCGATCCCGAAGATCCGAACCAGTCCGGTTGGACAGTCGCACTACCGCCAAGGCCAACTATTGAAAAATCGTCGAAGTCAAAGGATTTCCGAGGTCTTGATCAAAAAAGAGAGAACATTTTTCTTACATCAAACCAACGCCAGCTCAGATGCGACTCCGCGAAGGCCTTCCCAACGGCCTCTTCAAGTGCTCCAGTTAACCGATATTCACGTGGATCTGGAGTACGAGCCCGGTTCGGAGGCCGAATGTGATCTGCCTATTTGCTGCAGGAAGAGCTCAGGTGTGAAGCTCAAGACTTCACTGAGCGCATAAACGGGATCTCGATCTCCTAGGAGTTCCAACGAAGCCCGCTGGCTATTGGGGCACTGCCGGCAGGTGCGATGTTCCTTACCAAACGTTCGAGGATATGCTCAAGCACATCAATGCTTCGCATGAAGTAGGTTTGTCCGGAACATGAAACGTTGTTCGAAAGCTTTGCTTCTGTGCGCTCACGCAGGGAGAATCTGTTGTGAACAACTGGCGCCTTCCGAAGTTTGACGCGTGTTCACCCAAGTGATTAACTCTAGACTGCTACAACTCCGTGGGCCATGTAGCTAGTTATTCGTAAAACGTCTCACAGTACAAGATCACTGTGCAATGAAGAACGGAGAACAAATCCCATCTTTTCTATTAGTTTCCCCCATTCGGCCTCAGCTTAAATTTACATGAGAATTACTCATCCACTCAGCGATTTCCGGGCGTCCGCCGGTTTGTGTCCCTATTTTCAATTGCTTTTAGCATTACCAGCATCTCCGTACTAATCTCCATTACGAGCTTGCAGATAGACTATATAATGTTGTCTGGCGATTTCATAAATCACGCTGACTGGTCCTACTCCACCGACGAGCATTTGGAGGCTCTCCGGAACGTCAGCTCATTAGTACGCTATTACTTTCCAAGGACGCCAACATACTGGGCGATCGGCAACCACGAGGGAGTGCCAGTGAATAGGTGAGACTTTTCGCACACGTAAGTATGTGGCTTTCAACCGTTTAATTTACTATGAACTCACAGTTATTACTCACCAGGGTAACTCATAAGGAAGGACGTGTTTTTTTTTGTTGTTGAAAAAACCAAGACAAAAGGCGGAACAGAAGATCTCAAAATGACCGAGAACCGAAATGAGAAACACGGTAACAGAAACCAGCACTGGGGTGGCTAACTCCGTCATTTTTGGTTCGGGAAAAAAATTCCTCATCGTGAATGGTCTCAAAATTTCCATGGGCCTGTGGCGGATCACGTTGCAACTGGACAGCCATCTGCATGCTCAGCATCAGAACTACATTGTAATCACCAAATCTAATTCATATTCGATTCTGGAATCGGAAACGATATGTGGATGACTGACTTGGTTCACGGTGGACACTAGATCCGTCAGAAGATTAATATGTGATAGCCTAGAAACTCCCTGATATGGAGGTGACGCAGTTCCTGCGATGCCACTCGCGTCGCACGGTCAACAAAAAACGCGTTGCGACGGATTAATCCGTGACAAACCGTCGCATGCTGATAACTCCGTTGGTTTGGGCACTTCGAAGAATTGTTGATACCGTTCGACTGCCCTTTGAGGTAGTAGCTCTGTTTAAGAGTTCGGCACTCGATCGAAGTAGCCTCAAGATAGACAGTGCTTCTTCAAAAGACCAATTGCGTGCCTTCATATAGGTGAAATGTAGCTACTGATCAGGATCACCGATGTAATGCTGAAGCAGGCCGCAGTCTTCACCGAACCGTTTGCTTCGTGGCGCTGCAGTATATGTTTGCAAAATTACCCAAGCTGAATGCATTCGGGACTGTTATGACCATTCGGATGTTGATTACTCTTTTTAGCGCACAATGCAATTCCTTTGTTGGCACACTACTTTCGCCTCCGCGCTCAACGGTGTCCACTTTTTACTAATAATCCGACCAACTTCAATTATAATAGTACAAGAATTGTCAGTGTTCCCGTACAATTATAAGGAGGACAGTTTTCTTTAAGTTGACCAGGTGAATAGCGTTAAGTACAGAACTAGTTGGACTGCTGTGGTGCAGTTTCTGCCGCGCACCTTCTGGAGCCGTTGTTCACCTGATTTTAAGTAATTAAGTATACATGTTGCTTCGACCTCAGTGTATGAGGCTTGGGGCTCGCTTGTTCAGTACATAGCTACGTATTCAAATTTCAGAGATTACTAAAAGGTGTACGTTGTATAACGCTGGAACGTCCATCCTTTTACTTTTGAGTTCGTGGTTATCGAGCATAGCGTTCACTTTATTTTTCGTAAGAAACATCAATGGTTCAGTACTATTGGCAGTTCTATCAGTATTCCGCGCCTTTCCGGCGTAAAGGTCGCCGGATTTAAAGGCTTTGTAGCCGTTCAAAGCCTTGTGCATGAAACGCCCTTTCCAGCTTCCCACACCATCTTTCCCTAGAGCGACTTTATCTTTAACGTGTTCATGAGTTCTGGTCGAA
Source organism: Heligmosomoides polygyrus polygyrus (assembly GCA_947396885.1). Classification (NCBI taxonomy): domain Eukaryota; kingdom Metazoa; phylum Nematoda; class Chromadorea; order Rhabditida; family Heligmosomidae; genus Heligmosomoides; species Heligmosomoides polygyrus. The sequence continues at coordinate 55,156,243 of OX377202.1, forward strand.
AGTTAACGGAGAGATCACGGTGCCACCTGCGCTACTGGAAGAGCTCGAGAAGGAATGAGCATCTTGCTCCCAGACTCAACCGCTTCCGAAGTATTAGGTTGTCCCATAAGTCTTCGCCGTTTTTTCATCGATTCACTGCAGATTTCGCCGGCGGTCTCCTGCATAGCGCTGCATAGCTTTCGAAAGAAAATGATTCGCTCTATCAGAACATGTATTGCAATTCTTTTTTCATCATGAATTTTGTCAATTTTTAGGTCGTTGAAGTGAAAAGTGAGAAGTGAAAAAGTAGTCATTTGCGCACTTGTTCTCTCCGCTTAGGTTTGTAACTTTTTGCGCAGTTTTTTACAGCATTTGAAAGATAATGTTCTGTACTACAAGAATATTTGTTAGTGTTATTTGTTCAATTGTCCTTTATTGATTTTTAGGTCATCAAATTGGGACGTCCGAAGGAGGATGGTTATTTTTGCCGACAGCTCCTGCTCTGTGGTTGGACGTTTTGGGTTGGTATTATATGTCATTCGAAAGAAAATGTCTTGCTCTATAAGAATATGTGTCGCGTTTATTGATTTCCATTGAATATCAACAAAATGCCAAAAAGAGAAAAATCGTCTTCACCAACAACTTCTTCTCCTTCTTCAGTTGTTGATATTCAACAGAAATCAGCGTGAGCCAATAAACGCGACACAAATTCTTACTGAGCAAGACATCCTCTTCTAAACGACACATAACACCAAGCAAGAAAATTCAACCACAGAACCGGAATTTTTGTAAAAATTCGGACGGGAAAGTCGGACGTCCCAATTTGATGACCTAAAAATCAATAAAGGGCAAGTGAGAAAATAGGACCAACACATATTCTTGTAGTACAAAACATTGTCTTCCAAATGCTACAAAAAACTGCGCCAAAAACTACAAACCTAAGCGGAGAGAACAAGTGCGCAAATGGCTACTTTTTCACTTTTTCACTTTTCACTTCATCGACCTAAAAATTGACAAAATTCATGATGAGAAAAGAAATGCAATACATGTTCTGATAGAGCAAGTCATTCTCTCTCGAAATCTATGCAGCGCTAGGCAAGAGACCGCCGGCGAAATCTGCAGTGAATCGTTGAAAAGAACGGCGGGGCTTACGGGACAACCTAATATTTAGAACGGTTGGATAGCAACCATACATCAGCTAATCACAGCTGTCCAAAGAGAAAGTGGGCATAAATAAATAGGCTGGGCTTGGAATACGTGGCTAAAGACTGCGTTTTCCCCATGGCTGTTTCTGAGTACATATCTCAGAACGAGTTGTGCGAAACCCCCTCTACTTTGAATTACAACTTTGGCGAAGAAGGGCCACATTCGAACAGGCGAAAACATTCTTATTAGTTGCTTTTCACTTACACGCCTTTAGAGGTCTCTCCGAAGTCTGTTTTGCGCAATGAAGGTCATCCGAAGGAGTGTGAAGCTCCGGACTGATCCTTCAATTTATTTTCAAAACATGCTCAGACCACTTTAGCGCAATCTCTCCGGACGGGCACAAAAAATGTACGCGTAATTGAAGCAGTTGGTTCTGAAACCTAGGAATTGCAGCGGCACAGTGCTTCTTGCATGCCGATCCATCACCTGGCAGGGATCGGTAAATGTTGAGCCTGTCGCAGATTAAGGACCCCTTAATCTCCATGGATAAGTGCAAAAAATCTATCCATAACTCTAGCATTCTTTCAAGCATATGGTTATCTTCGAAAAAAGAAGTACTGGTTTGATACAGCATGGCGCCGAGTCCGTCTTCTCTTAAACACCTTAAAAACTCGGAGTTCAGCAAAATCTTAAAACAGTGCTGGCACTAGATATGTATCACGTTGAAACGGATGTATTAAATACAACAGCTTTTAATTTACGTGAAAGGGTCGTTTGTGTAGCGAGTCACAGCTCATTGACAATAAATCGTGAAAACTGGCAGAACCTTCCTTACAAACCGATAGAGTAGGCAACTACCCTAGGTCATGCTGCTGAGATAAATGCATGACTAACAAGGAAAGATTCCCAACTCATAGTAAGCTTTTGTGATGCTATTTTGTCAGGATGTAGAGCCGTATGAGCGGAGTCCAGAACCACAGTTAGTTTTTGCTGAACGTTTTTTAAATACCGGAAAAATAGGTGTGAGGACGTATGCGCAGCACTCATCAACCCCTATGACACCCCACGAGATGTGTTTGTCGGTAGGAGCACACCAGCGGGCTTTTCAGTTCGAGTCCGCGTACTGTCGCTGTTTCTGCACATATTAGTTCGTTGCTATTACGCTTTCTCGTGATCACCGAAATCAAGTTTAGGCCATCAATGCTTAGAACAAACCAAGGCTGTCTACTTACGCCATCATATGTGCTAGTTTTTTAATGGTACGTACCTCATTTCTCTGAAAATAAAAGATCTTATTGCTCTTCTTTTTTAGTTTATGTTTATGTTTATGTTTATTTAAGCCAAGAGCAAACAACAAAGCCGACAAGTGAAACACGCAACAACTCTATGATTGGCCATACAACTAAAAAAGAAGGCATGTTATACAGAAACTAATCTTCTGTTAGCTGAGAAAAGCCCTTGATTTGGATTCTTCCATATCATTGTTAAGCCATTGTTTCCGTAGGAATCATTTTATCCAAATTTGTGAAAAGGTATATTATCTTTCTTCCTCATACTTAGGCTAACTACAATTTGACAGCGTACGAACGTATTGCTGGAGGGCAAATAAGAGCTTTAAAAAAAACTATAAAAAAACTGCAGAGCATGAAGCGGTTTTGCAAAAACCAGCCAAGTTATAGCGTGGTATGTATGAAATTCGCCAATTTCGCAACCACTCTCGAGCAACTTTCTTGGCGCGTCAACACCTAAGCGTAAGGATATAGCCTTTTGAACTTAGGCGAAGCAATGCTACTTTCAGTGAGCGCCTTTGTTGCTTCTATAACTTCAGACTGGTTGACCATAAAAACCGCAAGAACTGGAAGAGTGACAAGAGTTTCCGGAAAGTTTTTTTGTTGATGTCTTGTCTTCTTGCCACCCAGCTTACCATTCGGTACGCAGTAAATTCCACGATACCACTGAGAAAAAGAGATGTCTTCACATATCAAGAGAGGAAGATGAAAAATAACTGGGTTCAGTATGTGTGCTCTTAATAATAAATACAATCCATGGGCTTGTCTCAGACTAGGCAGAATCTTGAAACAAGTGTAAAGAAAACACAAAAAAAAAACAATCTACATAACCCAAGGTAGAGAACTACTATACTTGCAGTATGAGCACGGTAAAAAGATCCATCGTGGAAAGTTTGTATATAGGCCTGTTGAAAGCGGAACATCCGACAAGGCAGTGATCTAGGCGGTTCCTGGAACACTTGGGCTCAGCTGCAAGTAAATTCGTGAAAATGCATTAAAAAAAACCCTTTTGTCTGAGATATGACTCCAGTCTTTGGTTGAAAACAGCTGCCGTTGGCGATGCGACTACATCATTCGGCAAGCTATTCCACATTCTTGGAGCACGTACAAGAAACGATTCCAGAAATTGCTGCTTCCGAACTCTTCCAGTAGAAATTCGCAGTGGATGGCCCCTTGTTCTATCGCTAAATTCCGAGAAGTTGAAAAGTTCATGACTGTCAATGTCTACAGCACCAAAGACTATTTTAAATATTAAATTTTCATCATATATTACTCTTCTCAGCTGTAGGGATGTACTGCCAAGAACATTCAGTCTTTCTCGATAGCTGATATCGAACAAACCGTTTCTCATAAATATCTGGCTCGTGAATCTTTTTTGCACCCTTTCAATTTTGTCGATGTAGGTCCTCTTAGATGGAGACCAGATAGGTGTACAGTACTCAAGCAGCGGCCTTACATATACAGTGAAAAGACGAAATAAAGTAGAACTATCACGTGTTCGGAAAGCACGCAGAATGAAATTACATTTCCTGTATGCCTTAGCAACTACATCATCAATATACTTTTCAAAGGAAAGGGAGCTAGAGTAAAGTACACCCAGGTCTCGCACCTCAGTCGTGATGCGCAAATCAATATTGTCCATGTGAAAAACTATCCCTCTTGGGTGGGCGCTTCCAATACACATTACAGTAGTTTTATCACGTGAAATATCCAACATCCACTTCTGTGACCAAGCATGAACGGAGTCGAGACCATGTTGCAAAATATCCGTATTATTAAACGAATATATCTTCGAATCATCAGCGTAAAAGGAGCAATGAACCCCAGAAGGAAGACAATCTGGAAGGTCATTGACATAAAGTAGAAACATGAGTGGTCCCAAGCACGTTCCCTGGGGAACCCCGCTTGGAGTTTCGTACGTATCAGACAATGCATGGTTAACTAGAACAGTCTGCGATCGTCCACTTAGAAAGGATTCCAAAAATTTAAGAAGACACCCTTCAATGCCATAAGCTCGCAGCTTTAGACACAAAAGATGCAGACTAATAGAATCAAAGGCTTTGGTGTAATCAAGGAAGCATACGGTGACGTACCCACGAGTATCCATTATTTTTTGCCAAAGTGGAACAGTGGAAACGAGAGCTGTTGCAGTAGACTTTCGTTCAAGAAAACCATGCTGTGTCCTTGCGAGAAGATTATTTTCCCGTAAATAACTATAGATCTGAGTGCGCACTATCCTCTCCAAGACCTTACTTGTGGAGGACGTGAGGCAGATAGGTCTATAGTTTCTGTAGTCAGTCCTGTCACCTTTTTTAAATATTGGTCTTACAAAGCTTTTCTTCCAAATCGAGGGAACCTCTCCATGAAGAAGGCACCAGTTGAACAAAAATGTGAGCGCTGGAACTAGACCAGTAGCTGCCTTCTTTAGGAAGATGTATGGTATATAATAAGGCGATATAGAACACCGCTCTGGCAAACTAGTCAACGTTTTGTAGACCAGTTCATTGTTGATATCAAGGAAGTCTATTTTAGAGGAAGTAAAAGACGGACAATCATGATCCACATTTGGATGTGCCTTGTAAACGGACTTTAAGAAGGAGGCAAACACCCTGGCCTTATCCATATCAGACTCACAGAGCTCACCATTATCATTAAATATAGATCCAATGTTATTTTTTAACTTAAGCCGGCTGTTCACGAACTTATAAAAGAGTTTAGGGCTCTTAGAGAGAGCTATTTTCTCTTCTATTTTAAGGTTAAATTTAGCCAACTCTCTTTTGAGTTTCCTAGAAAATCGGATGTATTTCTGTAAACCTATACGTGCTTGAGCGTAGTATAAATTCTTTACCTTGGTAGCAAGCTTTCTTAGTTTTACAGGATAGCGCATTTCCTTTCGAGCCATCTTTTTTAACGGAACAAATTCTCTAATCATCCGATAACAATTCTCTAAATAAACAGAATAACATTGGTCTGCAGAGCTACAATGGGACATCACGTTGCGCCAGTTAATTTTCAACAGGTTCTCACAAATCGCAGAGTAATCACCTTTGAAAAAGTCAAATTCAGAATATTCATACGTCCGTTTTGCTTTCCGTCGTTTGAAATAAAAAGACACCATTCTGTGGTCCGAGGTGGAAAATGGAGGCAAGATTTTAACATCATGAATAATGTCCTCGCTATTCGTTAAAACTAGGTCTAGAATATTAGACCCCAGCGTTGGAATGGTAACAAGTTGATTCAAGGCGTATTCATTACAGAAGTTGTAGAATTCAGAAGCTGATCCATAAATGCTGTATGATTCCCGTGCACGTGTCCAATCAATTGTAGGAAAATTCATGTCACCTAAAATTACGCAGTCTGATGCGCCATCGAGTATCTCGGAAATGTAAGTTAACGCGTCATGAAAGAACGAAGACTCGCAAGCAGGACTTCGGTAAAGTAAGATGAAGTATGTGGCCCGCTGATCTGAAATAATGCGTAAGACCAGACATTGACAGTAAGGGGAAAAGTTACGCGAACCGAACAGGAGGTGAGGCAGTCGTTCCAACACGAGGGCCAATATTCCACCTCCTGTTATATTATTCTCTCTATCACATCTATAAACGGTGTATAATGGATGTGGACATAATGTTGCATCATGAATGAGTTCAGGCTTACACCATGTTTCAGTGACAAACAGCATGAGTGGACTACTATTATATAGGAGATACTGAAGATCCGGGATTTTATTACAAATCGAGCGCGCATTAAAAAGAAAAACATCTCCAGAAACATTATCGTCATCATCGTGTTCATCTGTTATTCTAGGGGTCGCAAATTCCAGGGATAAAAATGCTCCATTTGAACTCGTTAAAATGTCCACGGCCTAGGCAGGCAAGGGTGACAGCATGTAGGAAGAAACCGGCGTTCGCGAGCTGTTGTGAGCATTGGAAGCTCCTCCCCCGTCAACTGGACTGAACGCGGAAGCCGCCGCCGAAACGTTCGAGGCAACCCGGCGTCTGGGCAGTTCACGTGGGGACCTAAGCTTCACAATGTCAAAGTCACGAACGACATAAGCCAGCCTACCTTCTCTGGCATTAAGGTCCCCCGCTTCCTTACGCAGCGCCCTGTCCAATTCGAGCTCTTCGGTCGTGTAATCCCTTCGAGCAAACGAGTGGACAAAGCGCTGCGTAAGGCTCTTTCTGCCACAGCGCATGTGGGCTAGTAGGGAGTCCCTGAGGCTTTGATTAGGTAGGGATATTTTGATAATCCGCCCTCGGCCACCATTATTACGAGGTTTACCAGGAGGGTGACGGTGGGCAGATATGTGACCAGCCTCAAACTCCCGAATTAGCTCCTCGTTACCCGATGTGAGCACTTCCTCCTTAAGGATCTCACGATCAAAACGACGGGTGGCCTCCTCGTTTGACTGCTCGTCAATACCCACCCAAGTGATCATCCGTTGCTTGTCATCGATTTTTTGCCGGTCGGCATTTAACTTCACCATAGTTGAATAAAGAAGGCTCTTCTGAACAGAAGGCCTGCTATTAAGAGAGCTAAATTTAGCCTCTAGTTCCGACAGTCTAGCTAGAATACTATTTTGTGTAGACTGAATGTCGCCAATAAGAGCAAAAAAACGATCGAACGACGATGTCAGCACACTATGCAGACTACTCGAGTACAAATCGAAACGTTCAATTAACTTACTGGCCCATAAGGGCATATCAGCTTCTACATCGTCGGATCCTGTCCTTTTCTTCGTGGCCTGTTTGCCCATTATCAAATCCAAAGACGAAGTGAGCACAGAGTACCAGTGCCGCCGCCGCTCACGGTGCATGAATGTAGACGAATGTTAATGTTATTCTGTTTATTTAGAGTTGACAACTATGGTTAAAAAACACGGAACAAGTAAACACAAGCGTTTGTCGCACCAGCAGCATCTTACAAAAGGCAGTGTGGAGCAATCTTCTCCATCTTCGCCAAAATCCCATTTTCATCGCACTACCTTCGAAATGTGGTGCGAAGGTGAAAAGTAGACGGCCGACAGTACGTTCAAGTGAGAACTTCATTTTTAGCACAATTGTGTAAAGATATGGCCCGGCTCCATAATATTCAGCCGTGAGGTATGCGAATTTGTGTGCAGTTACGGTATCATAGGTGATATGGTTTGACATGATGGTGGTGCAGATACGCATCGTTGAAAACCTATGTGAAGGCGCGATTAGACAGCCTTTGCTTGTTGTAAGCAATGATGGTGTAAGGTTAACTCCTGTGATCATGTCAAAGCGTAATAACAACAAACTAATACGCGCGAAATTGGTAGCGCGGACTTGAAAATAAAAGCCTTTAGCTTCCATGGGGCAGCACTACTACCGACTGCGCCATCGAAACACATCTCGTGGGGTGGGGGTTGATGAGTGCTCCGCACACGTTTTCACACCTCCTTTCAGTTCTTTATAATAGCGTCCAACAAAAACTAACTGTGGTTCTGGACTCCGCTCACAGGGCCCTACATCCCGTAAAAATCTCGTCGCAAAAGCTTACCATGAGTTGGGAACCTTTCCTTGTAAGGAATAAACTTGTCTCAAGAAAACTGTAGAGGTTTGAAGGCTCTTTGCAACGGTACCGAGTATAAATGGCTTGAATTGAAGCGTATTTCAGCTTCGCTCCACATTTTGTGGACGAAAGATTCTGGCCGACCTGGCTCTACGAAGAATTTTCTAATATGAGCTCGCCGTGGCTCAACTCGGACGCGTCGGAGACCATGCTTTTGTGAGCTCTTTTCAGCCACGTTGGAAAACCCCATGGACTTCACTATAGTTTGCTTTCAGTCGGGGATCCTACTCCGTGAAGGTAGCGGAGGGACTTCGTCTTATCTCTCTCAACTCCGGTTTTTGTGAAACCACAAATTTGTAAGCCAGGTGTTCTTTGTTCTCTAGTCCTCCCTCGAGTATAACTGTTCCGTTTTTCAGTTTCCTTTACCTGAACCAAAGCGATCCTGATGAAACAATGTCCTGGCTCGTCGCCGAACTTTTCAAGGCTTGTCTTCGGAATTTTGCAACGTCTTCGTGTAGACCCTATTATTGAATTTGCCACACCATTCAACTTCAGGCCGAGCTGGCAGGCGAGTCCGTTCATTTGCTCTCCCATATTCCTCCAGGTGATGGAGAATGTTTGGAGGGTTGGGCACGGAATTACTATCGCGTCGTTCAAAGGTCAACAACTTTCTACATATGAGCGGTCTTCTTCACTGCCTGTGTTATCGTATGTTTCAGGTTCTCGGATACGATCACGGCTCAGTTCTTCGGTCATGTCCACTTTGACTATTTTACCGTTTTTTATGAAGATATGCACAACATATCTTCAACTCCTATTGGAGTTGGTAAAACACACGGAACGATACGAATTTTGCAGACCTTTCGAAAGCGCTTCGGTTTTCTAGGTCCTTTACGCTGCTCCCAGCGTCACCACCTTCGCTGGCTTGAACCCAGCCTACCGCATATACGAGATCGACTACACTGACCAATTCGTGAGCATAATTATATCAACAACTGTTTAATTGCTCGGTTTCTAAATGTACCCCCACTGTGTGGTCCTCGCTCTGCTCTCCAAGACTCCTTCCTCCAAGAGTTTAAGCGCTCACTAGATTTCTGAAGACATTTCGAAGATATTTGAAAGCACTCAACCTAACCTGCGTTTCACGGCTTCAGTCGTAGAAGTTAGGTAGCAAGGCCAAACCTCTCCTCTACTATTCTCTTCAACCGGCTAGTAGGGTGTCACCTCAATGCTGGACTGTGATCGAAACTCAACGCACGTTGGGACCAGAACCCGCATGCCTCGTTTTCTGAGCTGAGTAATTCCAGACTTTGTCTACAGCTACCTCCTGGTTCAAACCAAAATCGAACAGTATGTTTGTTCTTCGAAAATACACAACAGGCCAACATAAAAGTTATTCGCGAGGGCTCTAGCTCGGAGTCGCGTTGGATGCATTAGAAGTCTACTCTGTAAAGCAGTAGGTGCGAGTTCAAATAATCTCTGGAGTTTTGACCACAACCAACATTGCCGTGAAGCTCAATAAGTTTCAATAGCGGCAGCTTTTGGCTTTATTACAGTCTAAAAGAGCTATTAATGTCTTCACTCTCACTTTTACTAATAGTGATTAGTGATAGTCAACTAAATTTATAACTTTTATCAATAGTCACTAGTCATTGAGCTCTGAAATACCACCAGGCCCGGAATCCTGTAGACTATTTCCGGGTAGTTCATGCAACAGTCCTAAAGGCCCACATCCACAGCACAGAATTATATCGTTCGAATGGTATGCAATTATTTCTGTTGGTTGTCACAGAGCTAACTAGGCGTATTCCAGAAAGTTGTGGACATAAAAAACTACTTTGCTGATTTGGAGAAAGCAGACAGTGGTCGGTCACCAACGTGGGAACTGCTTTACTCAACAAAGGTGAACGCTCCTGTATTACATAACTTGGTACTGTTGTCCCGTTGATCATCGAGATGCTCTAGCGTAGGCCAACTTCTTCTTCTTCTTCTTCTTCAGCGTCTGTCCCGCTTTGTAGCGGGATCCGCTATTCTGGTGTCATGACGCCACCTCTCCCGATCCAGCGCTACATCAGGGTGGACACCAGCTACTTTCATGTCCGTGTGTAACGTATCAGACCAACCACACTGCTTCAGGCGTCCTCTAGGCCGCTTTCCAGATACTTCCAACTCAAGGCCTATCTTGCGGACGCTGTCTTCTTTCCCACGCAGAACGTGGTCGTACCATCGGGCGTGGCCGGGTGAGGAAATTCTATAGTGGAAACTTCCTCGAAGTAATCACGCCATCGCTTCAGCGCCTTTTTGCGGTCTGTCCGAAGATGGCCGCTCTCATCATTGATGCCAAAAAACTTTTCAATATCCTCGGTTTGGCGATGGCGGCTCTTAGCAAGTCGGTATAAATACCGCTCACCATCGCGCGATTCGAGCTTCTCGTTGACATCTCCATAATGAGTGGATTTCGCAACAGCCACGGCCTTCTTTGCAGCTTTCCTCGCTTCTTGGTACTTCCGCGAGTTATCGGCTGTCTTGTCGCTGAGAAACACGTGATAGAGCGACTTCTTCACTCGAACTTTTGCTTTCACGTCATCTGTCCACAGCCACGCCTGCTTTTCGACCTTGCGTCGTCCAGGCACCGTGATGCCGAGCTCCAACCTTGCAGCTTCACGTATCGCGTCGGCAGCCTTCTTCCAAGTTTCGTCGACAGTTGTGACTGTCGGTAACCGCACGCGAGAGATCACAGCTGCTTCCTTCTCTCTCATTCGCCACCACTTGATTCTCGGTGCACCGCATCGCTTGACCTGCTTCTGCCTTGGAGGGGCGTCTTTAGGGTGCAGATCAGCGATCGGTGCTGTGGGGCGACCGTCTCATACGGCACGACCTTTGCATCTGTGACAAGACTTCGGTTGCGATCCTTCACAAGGACGAAATCTATCTGAGACTTGGAGCTCCCACTATAGTATGAAATGAGGTGGGAGTCGCGTTTACGAAATACGGTGTTCACTATGGTGAGGTTATGCGATTCCGCATATTCAAGGATACGCTCACCATCGGCGTTACGCGACCCGTAACCGAATCCACCATGACAGCTGTACCCGTCTTTCGTCGCGCCGACGTGCCCACTAAGGTCACCAGCGACTATGATGACATCTTTCGACGGCACCTCCGCTGTCTTCTCATCAAGCAGGCTCCAAAACTCGTTCTTGGCTTGATCGGAGCAGCCAGTCTGCGGAGCATACTCAGAGAAGAAGTGATAGAGTTCCCTCCTCAGCGGCAACAGCGGTCTTCATCAATCGATCATCAAAGCGTTCGACGCTTACAATCGAGTCACGAAATCGGAGGCGATGACTCCAACTCCACTGGTGGTCCTGGGACTTCTACATAGAACGGCCTTGAAGCCTCGTCCTATGTGCCTTGACTTGCGGCAGGGCCACCTCGTCTCCTGCACCGCACAGAGATCAACTCTTCTACGCTCCAGTGTTTCAACCAACTCGCACGAGCGGCCCGTCAACGTACTCACATTCAGCGTTGCCACGGGGTCCTGCTTACGTTACGGAACTTTCGGACTAGCACATTTGCCCCCCGATGCCGTCCTCGCATCAGGGATCCTAGTATACTTTCCAAACTCGCCGGGCTCTGCGAGTGCGCGTCGGCTCCCGCGGACGCCGTAGCACTATCTCGATACTCATGTAACGTCATCAACCATGTATGTGGCATGGGTCTTCGTAGGCTGGCCTGTGACAAGGGCCTGTCGCCTGCATTCGAGTGTGCTGCTTAGCTCGCAGAGCGAGCAGTTTCCAGTGGCACTACGTGGAGGAACGGACATCGCCACCTAGCGTAGGCCAACACCGTCTCCATTTGTTCCCGTTGTGTGCCAGAATGCTCCAGTGGATCCTCCCGAGGGACAGCGTCATATTGCTCGTTCAAGAAGTCCGACCGACGCGTTGGTGGGCGTCTGGTGTCCTCCTGACATCCCGCGGAATCCCACCTAATTTTCGTCGACTTGGCCCATGCGACGGCTTCTGCGATCTTCCATTCGGAGGCCTCTCACTTGCGTGAATAGTGTCACCCCTAGCATCATTCTCTCCGTCTCTCGCTGCGCGTCGCTGACCTTCTATTCATCCTGCTTTCGTAAGCCCAGATCTCTAAGGCATGCATGTTAGTGCAGAAAGTACAACGGACTGGAGAAAAGGTGGACGCGGAACCGGACGTTCGTCTCCTTCTTCACGGCTTCTTAGATGCTCTTGAAAGTTCACAAAGTTATCCTTTTCCTCCTCTCAAGCTCCAGCGGCAGGCCTTAGCGGGATCATGCTGAATTCTCGATCTGAATATACGAAGCTGGAGCATTCGAGATGCAGGTTCCATTGAGTGAGAACATGGCATCAGAGGCTCATCCGTTTCACATGAACACCTTCTTCGTGAGATTCAGCTGCAGTCCAACGTTCCCACATACACGATCGAAGTTTGCTCCACTTGGCGATGGTGCAACTGCCGCCCGTTGACCTTCATAACTTCCAATTCCAAATCTTGCAGGACGTTTTTGGGGTGGCGCTGAAGGGATATTCGATCTTGGTCATGAACTCACAGTAGAGCCTTCGAAATATTCTGTTTTACTCATCATCAGTAAGAAGACTCTGTCCGATCCGGGTTTCAATGACCACTTCAGTCTAAACGGAGCTGAATTATTCTTCAGGTCGACTAACGTAAGGCAAGACTCAACGAGCTTCGAAATGTTGTGGTGGATTGTGCTGAATTCTCTCGGAAATCCAGCTTATTCGCATAGCTGTCGTTCGTCCGGAGTTATGCTGATCCTAGTCAAGATGACTCCGGCAAATAACTTGCGCACAACAGGCAGATCGCGTGATACTTGCCAATGTCGTTCACGTCTCCCTTCTTGCACAGCAAGAAGGTCTTGCTATCTTTCACTGAGATGGAACCTTGCACTCCGACAGGTAGCATGTGAAGAGCAGCGCCAGCGTGTTGATGAGCGCCGACGGGAGCTTCTCCAGGACCAGATTCATCAACCGCCTACCGCCTTCTAATGGTGAAAATACCGCCAACCCCTGATATGACACCCATTAGCATCAAGTTTTGGCGGTATTTTCACCGTTAGAGGGCGGTAAGCGGTTGATGAATCTGGCCGCTGGTGTTCAGACGGTAACAATATCAAACTAAGCGAGTCTACGTATTGTGTGATCAACTACTATCGTGTTCACAGGCTGAATACGACATGGAGGATCTGTCTCCTGAGAGCTGGAACAGTCTCATCCAGTCGATAATTGAAAGCAAGAAGACATCCAATCGATTTTTGAGGTAACGTCTTCACTTTTTCCTCCGTACCGACTTTCGGTCATTTAGTGATTGTCATTGGATTTCAGAAACGCTTTTCGTGTGGCAAATCCGTCCTGCGACAATGCATGCCGGAAGGATTTACTGTGTTCTCTGAGGATGGGTCACCATAACTCAACGCTATACTGTCCATCTGAGTCGCTGAGGCATAATTTCCTTTGGACAAATCGAGTTGCGCTGTAATACGGAATGTCTTATGTTGGCACATAGTATCCATTTCGTGTGAACTGCAAAGATTACCGGTAAAATTGTACCACCTATCGTGAATGGCATTGTTCTGTTCTCCATAGCCACATCATGTTTGATATTATTCAGAGTCAAGGCTGTGGGCTCTAACTTTAACGTAAGAAGCCCAAATACAACGCTGTGTCGACGGACGTCGCTTAAGTCTTGCCTCAGGAGTCACAACAATGGTTCCATCGCAGTTTGTGCGGGACATCGTGGCATAGCTCGAAAGTAGCATGGCCATGTATAAATCGTTGGACATTTGAGACGCAAACTTGTTGCATTTCACCCAACCCGGCGAGTCATCTGAGATATTAGGTTGAAAAAAGTCTTTTCAATTTCTTTCAAAGATTTATTACTACACAACCACAAAGTCAAATCAATTGAGATAATCTCCAATTTGTCCCAATACACTTCTCCAAAGAATGGGTAATTTTCTAACTCCTTTCGCGTAAAAGACTGTAGTTCTGTAGTCGAACCATCGCTGAATCCAATTTTTGAGACCTTCGTCCTTTTCAAAATATTCCTCTCCAACTTCTTGCTTGAGAGCATGGAAGAGATGGTAGTCGGTAGGTCAGAGCTATACGATGGATGTGGCATTGCCTCCCAGCCCAGCTCCTCTGTTGTTTCTCCTATGAGTCTTGCAACATGTGGTTTTGGCCTCTTTTCTTGGAGAGCTGCGGCAACTTTGTGGAGTTGGCCACTGAATGTGGCAGCAGTAAGTGTCTCTCCACTTCTTTGAGTTTCCCAGTAAATCACTCCTCTGATGTCCCACCAAACACTCAAGAGAATCTTCCTTTCGTGGACATTGGGCTTGAAATTAGGCTTACGATTCTCTTCTTTTTGTAGTCATTGTCTTTTCCTTCGGAAGTTGGCCTACAGAACCCAGGACTCATTCCCTGTCATAATTCGCGGCAGAAACGATTTTCTCTTGTATCTGGACAGACCTTTCTGAGTGCCTGAGAGGGCATGTGGAATCCAAGCTCCAAATTTCCATGCAAAGCCAAGATTCTTCAAATGGATTCCCACTATCCTATGAGACACTTCGAGCTTCTCTGCCAGTTGGCGCGTCGTCTGCCTACCATCGGAATGAAGAAGGTGGAGTATTCAGTGTCCAAATAGGAGCACTTGTACTCACTCCCTCAACTCTGGAGATCGAAAAAGGTTATTTGTCCCAAATTTATCTATAGGGTTTTCTGTGATACAGGTCACCAACCTGGCAATCATTTTCGTTGAAACGATGGATGGCAGAAGGTTACGATGGGCATGTGTAAGTAAGGGGTTGTACGCAGAATAACCGGCACTGCTGCCTTTCACGACTCCAGACGTCAAGGAGAGAACGAAAGAAAAAATTTCGCCAAAACATAGCCTATGGGGGTTATTTGGGGTGCTGATCACGGATATGATACCGGTTTTTAAAATTTCGGTACCGTAACGGCAGGTGACGGTAAATATGGGTGAGTAACAGTGTCCACATTAGTGGGATCGCTTCCTTCTCCAATGTGTTCAGACTTAATTTCCAACCTTCGACATCAACCTTTGATGGAAAGTAGTGCAAGCAAAGTGATAATTTAGAAAAAGAGTGACAGATTCGTGGTCAGTCGCTTGAATAATCCCCATAGGCGAAGTCTGGGCGAAATCGGTAGTCATGACCTCGTCACCCTTATTCACCACAAGCAGCAGTAATACGGTACCCTATCGCAGCCAAAATGTACTCTTCAGTTGCAAAAAGATCAGACCACAGAGCAAATCCCGTAACCTTCTCTGGAATCGAACCCTAGACCCCCTCCCCAAGTCCGCATCGCATCCACTCGGCCATTCATTCGCTACCGCCACCGCTGCTAATGAATCACTTGAATGTACCCTGCAGCTTCGTCCAGGAAACGTCGTAGTTTATCACATTACTATAATCAAACTTTAATTTGAGCCCCATACGTTTTGTAGGTTAAGTTCTGAGCACGATAGGGTTATTCCAGGTTCACTTTTGCCTTATCAGCCCGCTCTGAAGTGATACAATTTTTTGCCATTTTAGGACCACCCAGCGGCACGTAGCAAAAAGAAGCACAGATCTATGATCCTCGTCCGATGCCCTACAAGAGAGTATAAGTCTAGTTGAGAATCTTTCGGGGAAGTTCATGGGCTTCCCTTGTTATAGATGGTGTGACTATAGCCAGAACTGACCTAGAAAAAGAGGATGTTTTATTCACTTATTTATTTCGTGACGTGGCGATGTTCCTTTCCTCCAAGTGATGCCAGTAGAAGCTGTTCGATTTTGCGAGCTGAGCTGAACATGGACACTCGAATGTAGGCGACAGGCCCTAGTGACAGACACTACGAACATTCTGTGTCACACCATATGGTCGATGACGTTTCAGAGATCTCGAGGTAAAGCTACGGCGTCCGCGGCAGCCGACACGCACTCGCGAAACCCGGTGAGTGTAAGAAGTATGCGAGGGTGGCTGGTGCGAGGATGGCATCGGGGGCAACTGAGTTAGTCCGAACGTCCCGCAACGTAAGAACCGCGTAGCTACTCTGAATGTGGGTACGTTGACGGGCCGGTCGTGCGAGTTGGTATAAGCACTGGAGCGAAAACGAATCGACTTATGTGCGGTACCAGGAGACGAGGTGGTCCTGTTGCAAGTCGAGGAACATGGGCCGAGCTTCAAAGCCATTCGGTGCGACAGTCTTAGGACCACCAGCAGTGTCGGTCTGATCGAACATTTCCAAGATGCGATTGCAAGTATGGAATGTTTTAATGACCACTTAATGAAGGTCGTTGTCGCTACTGAACAGCGAATGTCTCACATCTTCTCGACGTACGTTCCGCAGACAGGCTGCTCCGAGCGAGCCAAAGACGAGTTTTGGACGCTCCTTGATGAGAAGACAGCAGGGGTGCCGCCAGAAGACGCTGTCGTTGTTGCAGATGATCTCAACGGCAACGTTGGGACTGCGAAAGATGGTCACAGCTGTCATGGCGGCTTTAGATATCGAGCACGTAACGCTGATGGTGACGAATTCTAGAGTAGGCATACTCGCATAATCTCGCCATCGTGAACACAATGTTTTGAAAGCGTGACTCCCACCTCGTGTCTTTCTATAGCGGGAATGCCAAGATGCAAACTGACTTTATCCTTGTGAAGCATCGCAATCGAAGGCTGGTCAGCGATGCGATGGTTGTGCCGTATGAGACGGTCGCCCCACAGCACCGATCGCTGATCTGCACCCTAAAGACGCCCCTCCAAGGCAGAAGCAGGTCAAGCGATGCGGCGTTGAGAAGACATGGAAACGCGCTACCGATTCGATATTATAAGCTGTACGTTCCGAACTGGGCATGACGAAGCCGGGACGGCTTAAGATCGAGAAGCAGGCATGGCTGTGGACTGACGACGTCAAGGAAAAGTCAAAGAAAATAAAAGATATATCACGCTTTTCTCAGCGACAAGACAGCCGACATGGTATTGGCGCATATACCAATAAGCGAAGAGGGCTGCTAATAAGGCAGTTACCAGTTACCACAACCCTCTCATTATGATGATGCTAACAAGAAACTTGAAAGGCGCGATGGTGAACGACAACTTTATCCTCTTACCCAATTGAGAAGTTCTTTGGCATCAACGATGAGAGTGGGGTACTGATAAACCGCAAAAAGGCCATGGAACGATGGCATGACCATTTCGAGAGAAGAAGAGAATAACAGTAGAGTTTGCCCATCCGCCTATCCTTTGCATTCCTCCCGTGCACGGTCTTGTGCAGAAGATCACTGTGGAATAAACGGAAACGGCTTTAAAGAAGAGGAAGCTAGGTAAGGCAACAGATCCAGACGACTTAGCGGCAGATCTATGGAAGTCGAGGTGCTGGCACCCCGCTGAGTGGCTGACGAAGCTTTTCAACCAGGTTGTTGCGGAGAAGAAGGTACCTGGTAGTTGGCAGCAAAGCACGACGATCCCGATCTGGAAGAAGGGCAGTCCAGCGGGCTGCACAATTTACCGTCGAGCGCAATTAAACCCTACTATATACGAAGGAGTAGCGTGTGTGTGTGTTTACCTTTTTGTGTGTTTTTGTGGTTTCCGTCCGTTCGTGCGTCACAACTAAAGTGAGGGCACTCTTGGCGATACTCAGCGATTGACGGCGACCCGAAACTTCAGCCCTGGGGTAGTCCAGGTCGCTGAACACGAATCTAAAGTTCGTTTTTTGAAGTATCGACCGCCATCAATTGATTTTGGTGAAATCATAGATTTTCTGTAGATGTCGTTCAATCGGTCCGAAAGTTTAGCCCATGGGGTAATCGAGATCACTGAACACGAATGTGTAGTTCGTTTTCGAGTATCGATCGCCATCAATCGATATTGATTAAATTATCGATTTTCTGTGGATGTCGTTCAAGCGGTCCGAAACTTAACCCCTGGGGTAATCGAGGTCGTTGAACACGAATCTGTAGTTTGTTTTTCAAGTACCGATCACCATCAATCGGTATTGGCCAGATTATCCATTTTTTATGGATGTTGTTCATTTTTTCTGTTTCTTTCTAACTTGCCGTATTCGGCGTAGTTAAGGTGTTCTATTTATGGAAACCACAACAAGTTGTTTATGAGAAGTTATTACTATGGCGAAGCCGTTGAGCAGCCGTCAGAGAAGCGAGAGACCGCTCTGATGGCTGGTGAATAAATAAAAATAAATGTGCACTCAAGCGTCTTATTATCATAGCGTTCCTCGATGAGATGTCGTCTGCAGCAAAAAGAACTTCCGATAGTCGAAAACGTGGAGGACAAAGGGCAACACCTGCTGAAACGAGGCATTAGAATGAAATGCGGCAACTTTTCTGATGTGCTGACAAAACAATGTGTAAGCTGCAATGCAGTGTCGAAGGCGACATCAATGTGTCCCACCCGTCTTCACCAAGTTGAGTGTTTGCTCTACTGTGACTTAAATCGAAAAAATCACCGGGTGCACCCTGTATTTGGGACAAGACTTTCTCTAAAGCACGCCTCAGAGAAGTCATGTTAAGGAGACGGCTTTCAAGTAAAAGGGTGGAAACTTCTGGAGTACACGCCCTTGACACGATGCATGTAAACAATACTCCTCTGATTATATTTAGCTCTATTTAAGGGATCCCATGACTCGAAACGTATGGTTTGGGGATGCAAAATTTAACTGTTACGCCATCGTTAACCTGGAATTTGCTCCGACATAAGTTGCGGCTAGTGGTCTAAAAATCGAGGTTTCCGCTAACGTTTTTTCAATGTAGTGAAGAAGAAGAGATCATCGTGAATCATCAAGGAAGAAGAGGTCATCGTGGATCATCAAGAAGCGGTACTTTCTGCTTCGAAAACAGTAGTTCCAACAGCCTCGTTCCCTGATCAAGACGAAGCCACTGTTACCGATGCGAAGAGCTAGACAGAGTATTAACCAAAATTACAGAGTCTAACCAAGTTGCTCAAATCTATGGTGGTCCGTGTGCGCACTTTGTCGGAGGCATACCTGGAGTACTTACGCCAGTGCAGTCCCCACTGGGAACGGCTCGCTTTTGCGGGTTGAACTAGATGCGGTCACTCCAGCTTCTGCAGATAAAGCCAGACGTGCACTCTCAAATGCAGGGGACAGACCCCTTGTGACATGTCGGCCTACAGACATCCCGGGGTTCCTGTGATGGCTGAACGCTGGCCCTACGAAATACGAGCTCGAGCAGTGCTATTGACACTAATGGGTGCGCGGCCGTATATTATTGTGGCAAGACACCAGTTTCGAGCAGTGATATCAAACCTTGACCAACTTTCCGTACAAGTCTGGGACGGCTTTTATAATAGTTCCAGTTTTCTAGCTCCTCCAAGTTTTGCATAACTGCTGAATCTGTTTTGAATATGATGTATTTCCACCCACGGATCTCCCTCGATAGAGAGCCTTCGGGCTTTCTTGTTAAAAGGGATCTCGGACCGCTTGTCGCAGGACCACGTGGCGCGTCCCCGGGTGGTGGATAGGGGAAATTAAACGCGAACCAAATGCGACCGTGTACTGCCCAGAGACGCAGGTGGGATACAGGGAATGGACTCCTTGCTCCTGCTGTGTCGGGTCCACGCGTTCCTTGTGCGTGGGAGCGGCATGTTCGTGCACAGGGTGCGTGGATGTGTCCGTGACTGTGCGGATTGTAACTGTGTCAGCCCGGCCAAAAGCTTGCACTCGGTAGACTGGGAGTACATCGTAAGGCGATTCGAGGCCGCCTCAAAAGTCTCGCCCCGTCCCTTCGGGCAGTCTGGCTGGCTGCCCGGAGTTCTTCGCCCGCACGACAGAGCCTGACTAGCTACTCGTGTTGTCAGTCAAACACAGCAGCGCTAAAGGGCCTCATTCCTCTGACCCCAAAAGGGCCCCCTTTCTGCAGCGATGTGAAGGACGAATACGGAGAGGCTGCTAAAATCTCAGGGTCTAACCAGGCTGCGCAATTTGAGAAGCACTAGGATGACGATCTGTACTTACAACGCCCGCACGCTTGCATCGGAAGCATCCGTCGAGGACCTGATGATGCAAGCCAGGAATCTCAAGTACGACGTCATCGGACTGACCGAGACAAGAAGGCACCACCCCTACACGCCGCCTAGGACTCCGGAGAAGAACTGTTCCTCGGAACATGCGACAGCAGGGGAGTAGGCGGCGTTGGTGTCCTCGTCAACACGCACTCGGCCATGAACATCGATTCGTACGAGTCTCTGACAACCCGAATCGGATGTCTGCGACTGAAGCGATGTGGCTCCGTGCCAGCTTTGACTGTATTCGACGCGTATGCCCCAATATCCGACTACGACGACGAAGAGGTCGAAGCCTTCTACGTGGAGCTTGAGAAGTTCTATAAGGAAGATCACACCTTCTACAAGGTGATCGTTGGCGACTTCAACGCCAAGATCGGACCGCGAAGGTCGCCGGAAGAACTTCACATCGGAACCCACGGTTTGGAGTGGAACGAGCAAGGTGAAAGGCTGTCTGAGTTTATCATGTCGACCAACACCATCCATAGAAACTCACAGTTCCAGAAGCCTCCCTCTCTACGATGGACCTGGGGATCCCCCGGTGGCCAGTTCCACAACGAGATCGACTACCTCATCTTCAATCGCAAGTATTGCCTGACCGACGTCTCCGTTGTCCCCAAGTTCTACACGGGATCGGACCACCGCCTCCTTCGCGCGAGGTTTCGCTTTTCGCGTCAAGGAGAGAAGGCCGCGAAGTTTAAGAAGAGGAATCCCAGAACGACCATTAACTGGGACCTCTACACCTCTCTTGCCGGCCTTTGGGAAGATGTCGTCATGGACAACGTCGATGAGGAATACGACGGCTTCGTGCACCATCTCCACGATAGTGCTAAGGGAGCCGAGAGCTTGAAGACCACCAAGAGACGCCTGTCTCCGGAAACTCTCGAGCTTATACGCCAGCGTGGAGCAGCACGAGAGTCAGGCAACTACCTGCTGACGTCCGAGCTTGCGAAGCTATGCAGAGCGGCGATAAGGGAAGATCTCAAGGAGAGAAGGGCGGAAGTGTTGGCTGAAGCAGCAGAGGCAGGGTTGGGCATCCGCAATCCCCGCCAAACTTCGCCAACTTCAAGACCAAAATGACCGCTCTCCGACGTCCTGACGGAACCGTCACCTCTTCCAGAAGGACCATGGAGAAAGTCATCCACGACTTCTACTCCGATCTCTTCGATAGCCACGTCCACCTGCCCCATGCCATCTTCCGCAGGATGGATACGTCGTTCTCTCTGTTCTCCCTTCAAGACCGTCTTGCTCTACAAGAAGGGAGACATGCACGACATTGCTAACTATCGCCCGATCTGCCTGCTGTCCGTAGTCTACAAGCTGTTCACTCGAGTCATCCTGAATAGGATCAGCAGAACGCTGGACGAAGGACAGCCACGCGAACAAGCAGGATTTCGGAGAGGATTCAGCACGATCGACCACATACACACCGTTACGAGACTCATCGATATGTCGCGAGAGTACAAGCTGCCGCTGTGCCTTACGTTCATCGACCTGAAGAAGGCATTCGACTCCGTCGAGACTGAAGCGGTCATGGAAGCCCTGCTCACCCAGGGCGTTCCTACTCAGTACATTAGAGTCCTTCGAGAGCTGTACAGTGGATTCACGACCAAGATCTCACCATTCTACAACGACGTCGTCATTGATGTAAAGAGAGGGGTTCGACAAGGGGATACCATATCCCCGAAGCTCCTCAGCGCCACCCTCGAAAACGTCATGCGCGAACTAGAATGGGAAGACATGGGAGTGAAGGTCGACGGCCAACAGCTGCACCATCTTCGTTTCGCTGACGACATCGTGCTCATAACACCGAGCATCAGCCAGGCGGAGCGAATGCTGGCCGACTTCGATCGTGTATGTGGAAGTGTTGGACTGCAGCTGAATCTTACGAAGACGATGTTCATGAAGAACGGATGGGTTTCTGATGCCCCATTCTCGCTCAACGGAACGAACATCTCCGAATGCTCCAGCTACGTGTATCTGGGTCGCGAAGTCAATATGGCCAACGGCCTAGCGCCGGAGCTGAGCAGGAGGAAACGAGCGGCTTGGGGAGCTTTCAAGAGCGTCGAAGAAGTCGCGAAGAAGGCGAAGAACGTCCGACTCCATGCCCACCTATTCGACTCTACCGTTCTTCCTGCCCTAACATACGCCTCAGAGACCTGGGCTATACGAAAGCAGAATGAACACGCGATCAGCGTCGCGCAGCGTGGGATCGAGAGGACGATGCTCGGAGTGACACGACTCACGCAAGTGAGGGAAGGCCTCCGGAGTTCCGAGCTTCGCCGACGTTTGAAGATTAGAGACGCGTCGCGTGGGCCAAGTTGTCGAAAATTAAGGTGGGCCGGCCACGTAATGCACTTCGCAGACACCCGCTGGACGAGAGCCGTTACCGACTGGATTCCGCGGGATGTCAAGAGAACACCGGGACGCCCATCAACGCGTTGGTCGGACTTCTTTGTGAAAGCCCTGAACGACCGATATGATGCTCTTCGTGTCCCTCGAGCGAGGAGGATCCATTGGACCACTCTGGCACGCGACAGGGATGAATGGAGACGCTGCTGGCGCCCGCTCGAGCAAGTCGATGATCAACGGGACGACATGGGATACAGGTGATACAGGTATTTCCACGGATCCCCCACCCTTTAGTCTTCGGACTCTCTCACTGGAGGGGCCTTGGATTGCTTGTCCTAGTGCCACATGGCGCTCCCTTTCGGATGGCGAATAGGAGAATGAATCGCTTCTGAAAAACGAACATATACTGCACCTAGGCACACCTGGAACGCAAGAGATGTACCTCTTCCGCCTGCTGTGTTGCGACTCATGCCTTCTGTGTGGGCATGACATGTTCAGGCTTCATGCTTGGATGTGTTCGCGTTTACGCACACCATATCCTGCACGTTGGGCTGGCCAAAACCTTGAACTCGGTAGACTGGGACTACATCGGAAGGCGATTCGAGGTCGCCTGAAAAATCTCGACCCGTCCCTTCGGGCAGTCCTTCTGGCCACCCGGAGTTCTTCGCTCGAACGACAGAGCCTGACTGACGAGTTATTCTTAATACGATGAACAGGACAGCCATGCGAACAAGCAGGATTTCAGAGACGATTCTGCACGATTAACCACCCCCCACACACACACACACACACACACACACACACACACACACACACACACACACACACACACACACACACACACACACACACACACACACACACACACACACACACACACACACACACACACACACACACACACACACACACACACACACACACACACACACACACACACACACACACACACACACACACACACACACACACACACACACACATACACACACACACACACACACACACACCAAGCTGCCGCTGTGCCTTACGTTCATCGACCTGAAGAAGGCGTTCGACTCTGTCGAAAATGAAGCGGTCATCGAAGCCTTGCGCACCCAGGGCGTTCCTGCGCAGTACATCAGAGTCCTTCGAGAGCAATACAGAGGGTTCACGACCGAAGTCTCACCATTCTACAACGACGTTCTCGTAAACGTGGAGAGCGGATACCTTATCACAAAGCCCTTCAGCGTCATCCTCGAAAACGTCATGCGCGAACTAGAATGGGAAGACATGGGAGTGAAGATCGACGGCCGTTGTCCTTGCTTTACTGACGATATAGTGCCCATCGCATCTAGCATTAGCCAAGCAGAGGGACTGCTGGCCGACTTCGATCGAGTATGTGGGATCGCTGGACGGCAGATGATTCTCTCGAGCACGATGTTAGTGAGAAACGGGCAAGCTTCTGATGCCCATTCTCGCTAAAGAAACGAACGTCTCTGAATGCTTCAGCGCGAAATCAATTTTAGCGACGACCCAAAGCTGGAACTAAGGAAGAAGAAAGCTGCTTGGGGAGCTTTTAAGGTCGTCGAAGAAGACGTGAAGAAGACGAAGAACGCTCCGTGCCCACCTATTCGACTCCACTGTTCTTTCTGCACTGCGTACGCCTCAAAAACGTGGGCCATACGGAGAAAATGATGAACACAAATGAGCGACGCGTAGCGAGGAATCGAGAAGATGAAAGACGATAGAGTGACATGGTTCACACAAGTGAAAGCCCTCCGGAGTTTCGAGCTTCGTCGAAGATCAAAGACGCCGTCGCAAGAGGCAGTAGGCAAGAGTTAGCTGAGCCGGCCACGTAATGTGCTTCGCAGAAACCCACTGGACGACAGCCTTCGCCGACTGCATTCCGCGCGATGTCAAGAGAACACCAGGGGCCGGATTCATCAGCGATTTACAGCAATTTAACAGAGAAAATACCGCCGAAATCCCTGATAGCGCGGCGAAATGCTTCACCATATTCCTTGACAAGCCCTGCTATCAGTGATTTCGGCTGTATTTCTCTTTTAAATTGCTGTAAGCCGTTGATGAATCCGACCCCAGGATGCCCACCAACGTGATGGTCGGACTTCTTCGTGAAGGCCTTGATCAAACGGTATTGATTTACTTATACGTCAAACGAACAAATGCGCTAGACTATGATGCTATTTGACTCACTGGAGCAAAGACGATCCATGGAGCATTCAGGCATGCGATAGGGACGAATGGAGATCTGGCTATTGCCGCTCGAGCATCGCGATGAGCAGAGATATGTGGACGTTTCCGTGTCCCGAGTTCCGGCTCTCGACCACTTTGTGCTCTTCCGTTCCGTCCCATGTTCCGTTTGTTTTTTGACCGGAAAGCGGAAACGGAGATGGACCCTGTTCAACACTAGTTTTCCATTGAACACAATCGCTCATCAACTGAAAAGAGCTCCCTTCATATAATTGTTAGAGAAGTACTGTTTGAAAACTCTAGTATTAATATTCTTGATATTGCTTAGATTACTAAAAAACTGAAAAATGAGAACGGCCGAGCGCAAGGCAATATTAATGGTCCAGCAAAGGGAATGTATGCATTAGGAGCTAGGAAGATGCACACAGCATTTGAATGATCATGAGATTCTTGTTCCACTAGTCACAAATAGCTACAGAAACTTTGTAAGCATATAGCACCGTACCAGCAAAGGGTTCAGTGAAGGTTGTGCCATGCGCTCGTCTGCTCCAAGATTAAATCGTGTTCCTGATCGATGGTGTAAATTTAACCCACAAGGAGTTATGCAACTGATCTTTTAGTGAGACATTACGAATGACTACCTTGAGCTGTCGTTCTGCTTGACTAGAGTTAATTATTGAACACTGAAACAATTCCACTACTCCGGGAACCATCTAGGAACTGTCCCGATATGTCAATTTCATATCACGGCTGGTACAGACTGAATATTCTTGCGGAAGTGTAGACCCACCATGACTAATCAGTCATCCAGTTATTATCTTAGACCCCAGAATGAAATCTGGCAATGAGTACAAGTCTCGTTCAATGTAATGCAGCTGCTAATATTAAGTACATATACAGACCACCACGTCTTTCACGACACCACCGGTTCCTAGTAAAGTTGAGAGCGTTCAAGCAAAGATATCTCTTTCCTGGTCGGAAAATGATCTAGGTGGCTACTCCAGTTTTAGCCGAGTCAGTTTTTTTTAAAGTAGGGCTTCGCAAGTAATCTGAACTGGTTAGGTTTACCGCTCAAATTCACCTGTATCGCCTGTCGTCCCGTTCATCATCGAGATGCTCGGGCAGACGCCAGCAGTGTCTCCATTCGTTCTTGTCGCGTGCCAGATTGCGCCAATGGGTCCTACTCGCTCGCGGAACACGAAGAGTTTGTTAAGGTCCTTCACGAAGAAGTTCGACCAACGCGTTTGTGGGCGTCCTGGTGTTCTTTTGACATCCCGCGGAATCCAGTCTGTGACGGCTCTCGTCCACTTCAAGCATCATCTTCTCTATTTCTCGCTGCGCGACGCTGATTGCGTGTTCACCCTGCTTTCGTATAGCCCGGGTCTCTGAGGCGTTTGTTAGGGCAGGAAGAACGGTAGAGTCGAATAGGTGGGCATGGAGTCGGACGTTCTTCGTCTTCTTCGCGACTTCTTCGACGCTCTTGAAAGCTCCCCAAGCCGCTCGTTTCCTCCTGCTCAGCTCCGGCGCTAGGTCGTTGGCCATATTGACTTCGCGACCCAGATACACGTAGCTGGAGCATTCGGAGATGTCCGTTCCATTGAGCGAGCATGGGGCATAAGTAGCATTCGTTTCTCATGAACATCGTCTTCGTAAGACGCAGCTGCAGTCCAACGTCCCAACATACATGGTCGAAGCAGGCTCAAGCGTGGGCTGCGATTTCTCCCAAAAACTTACGACCCCCCCCCCTCCAGAATGATCTTGGTACGACGCCTCTCACCATCGAGAAAGTTGGTGGATTTAAATGTTATGCTGTCTCTTATGTTGCAAAAAAATTTAGAAAATGTGAAAAAAAGAAAAATAATTGATAATAATCAATTAATAAAATTTTGACGCAATTAAATCAAAAATGAAGAATTTTTAGGCATGGCAACGACATCGCAACACCCTGAGCACCGTTTCTCCTACGGAAAGAAGACGTCATTTGGATTTGAACGGAAAGAAGTCATTTGGATTTGTATCTAATAAAAATTGAAATAGTCTTTGTATTAGATAATAATTTTTTAAATCAGTTTTCAAGGTTGCTGAAATAAACCGATTGGTGATCAGTTTTCGCTGAGCCTTCGCGACACATTTTTTAGATGAGAGATGTAACTACTGAAGCTGAAAATGGATCTTACCGAAAGCTAACTTTCAATTTGTAGCGAGAAGAAGTCAGCCTTCCCAGGCGACCTTTCATCCGCCCAGGTGGGATGATCCCCTATCCTGGTTTTTTCCAAAAATAAAATATTTCCTGAACAATACTACCACTGGAGCTGAAACTAGAGTCCACAACAGCACAGTTTTTATTTAGCACTTCTTCAAGAAATCAAGTCTTTCCTATGCGGGGGTTGTAGTTGTCACCAGTTGTCAACTGTTGTAGTAGTCGACAGGCGTCCATATTCAGACGACATGTCACCAATGTCGCGCAAAGGACGTACAGGTTGAGAAGACATGTCACCGACGTCGCTCATCAGGTGCCTGGATTCAGAAGAGGTGTCACCAATGTCGCGAAAGGCCTTCCAGATTCAGACGACGTGTCACCGATGTCGCCCAAAGCACGTTCGGGTTGAGAACACATGTCACCGAAGTTGATCAACAGGCGTCCGGGTTCGGAAGAGGTGTCACCAATGTCGCGCGAGGATTACGAATTCAGACGACGTGTTACCGGTGAAGGTGGGACCAATAAGGCGGACCGGTGAAGGATGGGGTTCCAGTAAGGGGGACCGGTAAAAGGTTGACCAACAAAGGAGGGACCAGTGAATGTGGGACCAGCAATGGTGACCGGTAAGTGGGGGGGGGGGGAATCAGTGAAGGGGGAACCGGTGAAGGAGGGGAGATGGGTCCAGTGAAGGGGGGACCGGTGAGGAAGGGACCAGTAATGGGGACCGGTGAAGGAAGGGGAGGGATCCAGTGAAGATGAGACCGGTGAGGAAGGACCAGTAGTGGGGACCGTTGAAAGGGGGGGGGGGGTGGGACGGGGAGTGGTCCAGCGAAGGGTGGACCGGCGAAGGAGGGGGAGGGGTTCAGTGAAGGGATTACCGGTAGAATGTTGACCAGTGAAGAGGGGACCAGGTGAAGGGGGGGGGGGGCGGTGAGGAAGGTTCCAGTAATGAGGACCGGTGGATGGGGGAAGGGGTCCAGTGAAGGGGGAGATAGGATGACCAGCGAAGAGGGTACAGTAAATGGAGGTCCAGTGAAGGTGGGAGCAGTAGTAGGGACCGACGAAGAGGAAGGTAGGACCAGTGAAGGGTGAACCGGAAAAGGGCTGACAATAAGGGGGAATCAGTGATAAGGGACCAGTTAAGGGGGGGGGGTCCAGTGAAGATGATTTACCTGTTTTGCCTTCTTACGCTATACCGTTCTATATAGCAAAACCAGTTTTTTAAATGAATGAGAGGCCTAAAGAGGAGAAGGGGTGTTCTATTCTTCGGGTTCGGGACGAAGCCCCAACCAGACGTTTGACAGCGGCAGACCTTTGAACATGTGGTTATATATATATATATATATATATACATATATATATATATATATTTCAAAACTGACCCATTCCTTCTCGCAATCAGGTGAGGTCCTGCACAAATTTTATTTTCAAAAGTAAACATTTTTCTACCTGAACGAAACAATGTCTGGAGCTGAAATGTAGCCTCACAGAAGCACAATCTTTGTTTGATACATAACAAAAAAACACTGCTCATCTGGAGCTACTTTCTCAAAAAGGATGGATCACTGGTCCATCGCTCGTCGACGTGATTGGAAGGTGTTAGACTTTTACTTTGTATAATCGGTCGTAACTCGTTCAGTTTTGAAAATTATGCAAATGCGGGTGGCAATCTAATACTAGAAGAAATTCCCTTTCTTATAAGCATAAAACCACCTTTTAAAAAAGGCATCTTCATGTGGGCTCTAGTTTCAGTTCCAGTGGTAGCCTTGTTCAGGAAATAGTTTATTTTTGGAAAACTCCAGGTTATGAAAATCACTCCATCTGATCGAATGAAAGGTTGAGGCCTGATTTCTTCCTGCTACAAATTGAAGGATAAATTTCAGTAAGATCCATTTTCAGCTTCAGTAGTTACATCTCTTAACTAAAAAATGTGTTGCGCCGTCACTGCGAAAATTTAGCAGCAATCGCTACATTTCAGCTCTTTTGAAAAATGCTTAAAAATTTATTATCTAATACCATAACTCTGCAAATTCATATGGTCTGCTTTTCATAGAAGAAGCGGTGCTCATGGTGTTCCCATGTTATTGTCATGCCTAAAAATTTTTCATTTAATTGATTTATTGCGTCAAAATTTTATTAAATAAATAATAATAATAAATGTATTACTTACAAACCTCTGCTTTGAGTACTTGCGAACGAACGATCCCTCTGAAGAACCAAATCAAAGTACGACCATTCCCCCTCCACCTTGAGGCAAAGTAGGACTCCCCTGCGATTTTCGCACCCCACGCTTGAGACTGGGTCGAAGTCAGCCAGCATTCGTTCCGCTTTGGCTGATGCTCGATGAGCACGATGTTGTTAGCGAAGCGAAGATGGTGCAGCTGCCGGCCGTCGACCTTCACTCCCACGTCTTCCCATTCTAGTTGGCGCATGATGTTTTCGAGTGTGATGCTGAAGGCTCCGGGGATATGGTATCCCCTTGCCGAACCCCTCTCCTTACGTCGATGACGAAGTCGTTGTAGAATGGAGAGATCTTGGTCGTGAATCCACTGTACAGCTCTCGAAGGGCTCTGATGTACTGAGTAGGAACACCCTGGGTGAGCAGGGCTTCCATGACCGCTTCAGTCTCGACGGAGTCGAATGCCTTCTTCAGGTCGATGAACGTAAGGCACAGCGGCAGCTTATACTCTCGCGACACTTCGATGAGCTTCGTAATGGTGTGTATGTGGTCGATCGTGCTGAATCCTCTCCGAAATCCTGCTTGTTCAGATGGCTGTCCTTCGCCCAGCGTGCTGCTGATCCTATTCAGGATCACTCGAATGAACAGCCTGCAGGCTACGGACAGCAGGCAGATCGGGCGATAGTTGCCAATATCGCGCACGTCTCCCTTCTTGTACAGCAAGACAGTCCCGCTGGTCTTCCACTACGACCGAGAAAATTTAGAAAATTCTTCCACTTCGGCCGAGAAACCTTCAAAAATTGCAGCAACAAGAAAGTTGGCGAAAAACTGTAGCCTGAACGAGATGTGGAAACAGTGAAGAGGCTGCATGTTGAAGTAGTGAGAAATAGTGTGACAAGACCCTGAATTTGTTTTCGTTTATTGCTCTAGCTATAGCTAAGAGGATAGCACAACAATATTACAATTCCATGTTATATCACACTCTATAATAACGCGCTAAGCGATCAGTCATCCTATCGAACGGCGGCGCCGCAGAAATTAGCGGGGGGGGGGGAATCGGTGGAAAAATGGGGAGAAAATAGGGGAAAATTACGACACGAAAATAGCGAAAAAGATCCAGACGTCTCCTCCCTGCCTGGGGACTTCTGCCCTGGGGCAATCGAGGTCGCTGAACACGAATCTGAAGTTCGTTTTTGAAGTATCGGTCGCCATCAATCGATATTCATCAAATTGCGGTGCGGGAAAATAGCGGAAAATACCCAGACTTCTTCTACCTGCCTGGAAACTTCAGCCTTGGGGTAACCGCCGTCGCTGAACACGAATCTGAAAGTCGCTTTTGAAGTATCGATCGCCATCAATCGATATTGCCCAACGAAAATAGCGGAAAATACCCAGACTTCTTATACGTGCCAGGGGATTCAGAAGACGTGCGGAATACGTCGCATGACGAGTGCTCAACGAACGTGCCAAAGACTTCGCTCAACGTGTTTGGGGATTCAGGTGGATGTGCCGAAGACGTCGTCCGCTAAGGGAGGATCATTGAGGGGGGCCAGTACCAGTAATGGGGACCGTTTCACTAGGGGAGGACCAGTGGTGAGGAACCAATAGATCGCTCTATCGTACTACACACTGTACGTACTGCGAGCCTTTTCTACTCCTAGGTAGGGAAGAAAGCTGTACAAGTAGAGTAGCTATCTCGATCTCGAGCTTGGTGATACTGCAACATCGCACAAGTGCGAGGCACGCCGATAGGCGTGACGGAGCACTTGTTTATGATTAGCTTAACAGGTCAGAAGTCGTTCGAGGGATGCATTTTGCAGTTTAATCTGTGGAAGATGCTGCTGCTCGAAAAGTTCTGCGCAAGAAAAAGTGCAATAAAAGCAGCTTCTAACGCCACTTCAAATGTGCTATTTTGTTTCAGTAGCTGCTGTCCTGACGATATTGTTCTCAACTCTACCAGCACGGCAAAGTCGAGGAAATGCTGAACGAGCTCAATGTGGCAGGTATGGAAATTGGATTGGACACGAATATGTCCAAAACGCAATTTATGGACAACCAGTGGTGTGACACGAGACTCGTATGCTTAAATGGGGTCGCTGTACAACAGGTCGACTTCTAGGCTTACCCGGGAAGAGAGCTGAACATGGATAACGACCTCGCTCCTGAAATCGCCCGCTGGAGACGCGCAGCATGGGCACTCTTCAGTTCGATTCGCGAAGTCACCGATCAGGTCAAGGATCCCGGCCTCAGGGCCTCGATATTCAACGCCTCTGCACTGCCTGCGATGTGTTACGCGACGGAACCTGGCCCGACAACAAGAAAATGGCCAGAGTGATGCAAACTACGCATCGTGCACTGGAGAGATGTCTTCTAAGGATGTCTTCTAAGGACAAGCGCCAGAGCTACGGGAGAAGGCGCAATTAGCAGGCCCGCTGCAGTACATGAAGAAGTCCAAATATCGCTGGGCCGGATACCTTCTTGGACGAAAGGACGATAGATTGAGCCTCCGTGTCACAGAACGGCTCCCAAGAGACCATAAGAGACCACTGGGACGACCCGCCAACGTGATGGGCAGACTCATTCTCAAGATCTTTCAGAGAGCGGAGTCTGCCTCACTGGATGCAAGCAGCCAGAGATCGAGCGGTCTGGAAGAGTTGTGGTCCCCGCTGAGAAGACCTCCAGCCGACAAAAGGACCATCAAAGTAACTGCATTCCTTTCAGTAGTAATAAACGTCTTTCTATGGTTCTGAAGAAATGGCAAATATGTATCATTTCGGTTTCCGTGTTTCGTATTCCGGTTCCCTGTCATTTTTGAGCGCTTTCGTTCCGTTTCCCGCTTTTTCACAACAAAAAAATCCACACATCCATGAACATGATCATAGGGGCGAAAAGCATTTACAGTTTTGCTGTTAGTGTTCGCGTTGTTCGCTTTTTCATGCTTTCCGGCGCAAATACGATCCGGAGGGGGGGGGGGGGGGGGGTCCAGCATGGCGCGCCGGGCCGGCGTGGCGAGTAGCTACTTACAGTGAATGTGAATGCAGTCTTATCTCTTCGTTTCGATTGTAGATCCGCGTCTTATGTGCTTCCTAATTGGACAAGGGAGGGAACTCCAGGATGTAGGCAATTTTAACACGGATGCGTCACTTGAGGCACACCCTGGTCCCTTCCCCTGCCTAAATGTGGGCTCTCCTCCGCTGACGCGGAGAGACGCACAGAGCACAGCTACAGCATTGTTTGTTTGTCTTCCTTACAATCAGTGTGCCTTGTCTCGTTTTCTTGGTGTTGGTGACAGTTTTTATAAGGTGACCCCCCCCTCCCCGGACCCGGACCCTATTTGCGCCTGCTTTCCAACAAAAGCCCATAGCGACCTGAACTGAATGCTGGACTCCTCTCACTGGCGGGACACCGGACGGCGAACTGGGACAGCGGGGTGGCAGTGGACCACTGCCACTCGGCGCCCCATCGACACAACGCGGTAAGATTTTTCGTTCGAATGCCCGCAGCTTCTTCTGTGTGCCAACTTCAGGCCTTCTAAAGCGCAGCAGTTGCTATCAATCGTAGGAACGGGTCCTGGTGGCGCAAATAAGGCCGGGAGGGGGGGGGTCAGCCCTTACGGTTTGTGCTTTTCGGAACCGGAGTTTTTTGGAGCGCTGGTAGCTCCGCAGTGAACTGAGGTGGGCCATCTCTGATGTAATTTCACACATTCGCCCCTTCTTACCAAGGTGGACAAGCACTGAGTAAGCGTGATCCCTCTCTCCCCCCCCCCCCCCCGCCGACCCTGCGTTTCCGGAGCTGCTCCCTATTGACGAACGAAGTAGATGCGTTTCAAGTTTTCAACTGTTGACTAGTGCTGCTCTAGTAGCATAGTGCGTTGCATTTCAAACCGCTTAGCTTAAATGGGCTTGTCGACACGCCCTCTAAGCTCTTTTTAGTTGCTTAGATGCTGAGTTGCTTTGAACGTTAGTCGAATAACATATTATTTCAACCGTTTTCGCCTGCCGTACTTGAAGACTGAAAATCCCGGTAGGTGACGGGGTAGTGGGTGCCCCCGTAGAGGGAGATCTATTTTTGCTTGGGCCAGGCGAGAGCTGTCAGTTACATGGGAGATACAGGGCGCAAGTCTAGAGCGGGGGGCTCCCCTCCTTCTTCTTCGTGGCATCCCGATATTGTGTGTATACTATTTGACGGCTGTTGTCATTGTTGTGCAGTGTTCTTCTCGGTAGCTTCCGCTGAGTCCAACCTCCAGTTCTGTTTTAGAGTTGGGTGCAGATTGCGAGGCATGATGCCGGTCCAGTACGAGGGCACAAGTGCATTCGAGAGCCGCCAGTCGAGGTACGTGTGCCCCTGTCATCTGCTGCTCCTGTTCCTGGCTAACTCCGTGGGGCGCGTGTTTTAGCCTACGTGGTTTCTGAAATCCTTCGATGCAACGATAATTATCCAGACCACCCACACTGACTTAATAAGTCCTAGTAAGTTCATTACAAGGTGGAGCACTTCGCTTTAGGTCTTTTGGCTATTTATAGCTCTCTTTACTTCGTGTTTTGTCTCCTAAAAAGCCTAAACGAGCCTGCTTCAAGAAATCGCTCCGCTTTGTAGCAGCTTCGCTATACATGGGCTGAAGACCAAAAAAGATGCCGTCTGCACAGTGCCCTAACATCTACCTTTTGCCCTTAGTCGATGTAGCTGTTTCCTTCGCGTTCCACACACATCTTGCGAGGCTCACATATCCGATATCGTTGCTATTCTAAAGTTGATTACTTCACCATTGATAACTGTAGAAGTCAATCGAATATTGTTGGACTGTTATCGTGTGTGACATGGGCTTGTAACCAAGTGTGGGCATAGCTCTCTGAGCTTCTGTAAAGAAAGATTTGATATTAAAGGGCTGATACCCGCTCCGAGATTGCAGATGGTCGGTTGACGCGGAGAGCGCAGGAATCGTGTCTGTGAGCAAGGGAAGGAACCTGGGGCTCTGCCTGATGTAGCTAACCCGTTTTAAAAACCTTGCCGGTGTACAGCGGGCCCTAGCCCGCTTAGTACCAAAAATTTCACCTCAACCAAACGTAGTTGGATTGTTATCAGTTTTTCCACAAAGATAAGTTGATAAATGAATGCGCAGTCCTAGGACACAAAGGATCGGAGGGCGATCCTAGTCTATTTTGAGTGTAGATACTTCGCGCGAGCGTTGGCAAAAATATTAGTGAAGATGCGAGATTCGAGGAGGGCCTTTTTGATGAGCTGATCAGGACTCCCATGATGATCTTCAATATGACCAATTTTCGTGTGAAGCATCATGGGGCACTCCAGGCATTGCCTGGTATCGAGTTGGCAGTTGAAATCGATTTTTGGTTTTTCGATGACTTAAGGGGCACCCAACTGATAATCAGTGTTATAACCCCACGTCCGGCTCTCGATGAATCTTGGGATCTCTGACGTTGTCATGGACGAGAACATGCGTACTAAGCGGACTGGTGCCCGCTGTACAGCGGCAAGGTATCTTAAAACGGCTACGTTCGGTCAGCCACACCCCGGAGTTCCTTCCCTTGCCTGTTCTCCGCTCTCCTCCACGTCAGCGGAGGAGAGCACAGAAACCGTGTTTATTTGAGCGTTCCACGACCATGGTCTCATAGTGGAGCGGCCACCAGCCCGCTTAGTACCAGAACTTGTTTCAGCGTGGCCAAGATTGGTAGAGAACTTTATCACTGCCAACGTTTTGGCGGTGTCGCCCCGTCGGCGCCTTTGTGACGCTGGTGAACGCCTTCCATCCAGCTAGAGTGCCGTTGCACTCATTTCTCCACTCATAAAGGCTTCGAAGAAGGTGACGATGCCGAAACGTTAGCGGTAATCAAGTTCTGTACTAATCTTGGCCACGCAAGTTCTTGTCCAAGCGCTAATATTTTTCTCACCCACGTCTGCTACCAATTAGCCTAACCCTAGGCATGTTATGATTGCTTGACTTTGGCGTTGATCGGAAATGATGTCAAACAGGAGTGTCGGTCGAGAACTGGTGCTCCCTCTCTGTGTCATACATGTCGCGAGAGTTTGCCTTGATTGGAGCTCAGGTTAGGTGTTAGTTATTTGCTTGGTAATGAGTGAGATTGGATTTTTATTCAAGTATTAAATCTAGCATCGAACTTTGAAGCATTCTGGAGGCACGTATGTATCAGGATCGCGTAAACTTCTGAATACTCACATCTTCCTGCCCTGCACATTATTAGCTTCGCCAGTGTTTATATCCTTTATTTTTGCAAGCAATGAGAAGTAACATTTTGAACGCACAGCAAGCCTTTCTATTGTACAGTTTTTTAAACTGGTGCTATATGGCATGCAAAATGTTATTCCTCTATGTTCTGTTTTCGACCATTTTTTCCGTCCATTACTGCAAGTTGTGGACCATTTTGCAGCCCCCACTCTTCGGATTCCGTTGGTCTTCAAATTTCATCAACTGGCAGTGGGCATTCCGGCTGTTTAAGTGATTTCAATAGCGACTGTCACAGTATGGCTGTTCCGGTCAGTTTTCTTATACCTTTGACTTTATTGACGGGATGGAGCTGATTTTATATTCAATTCAGCTATTCAAGTCTCTGTTATTCAGCGAAAATGAGTGATGGGTGAATAGCTGATAGCGAAAATGGGTGCATTTTTCATTTTTATATTATAACGGGTATTCTTTGAGCATCCTTACCTGAAGGCTCTCAAGCTTCCATGGAACAAGAAGGAGACGTATGTGCTGCTTCGAGCATGGGATGCTGTTTGCAATAATATGGGCTAAAATTGCAAAATGCACCTCCTGAAG
This sequence comes from Heligmosomoides polygyrus polygyrus, assembly GCA_947396885.1. Classification (NCBI taxonomy): domain Eukaryota; kingdom Metazoa; phylum Nematoda; class Chromadorea; order Rhabditida; family Heligmosomidae; genus Heligmosomoides; species Heligmosomoides polygyrus. The sequence continues at coordinate 55,191,998 of OX377202.1, forward strand.
CAGTTCTTACTTGTTAATGCTTACCATTGCGGCCATTGGATGACTCTGTTGGCTAATAATATCAATCTCAGCAAGAAGTATGTCAAATAGGGATCTTAGGTTATGGATCGGCACACCTAAATGATCTCCATTCACCTGTTTTGAGCGAAAGGGGAGGGGCAGACATTGCTCCAACGGGACGTCGCGTCTGTGCCTCACTCGACGTTGCACGCAGCGATGAGCAAGCGTCGGACCGCGTAGTTCTCTTTTCCTTGCCTCGCTCCCGGCGCTGCAGTGCCACGCGCCATGAGCGCGTCGTTGGAGCAAAGTCCTGGATGCGAACAGTGACCCTGTTCATCCTTAGACACATATCATGACCAACTGCAATCGGCCCAAAAGGGAGAGATGTCAGGGTTGTTATCAGCGCCTTAAATAACCTCTGTAAACAGCCTAGGTTAAATCGGTGGTCTAGACCTCTCACTTTTACCCTCGTTTACTCGTTCCTACGAATTTCTATACCGAGGGAGTCACGAAGTACAGTACTGCCACCGAATGTTTTTATGACTGTAGGTGTAAAGCGTTTTGAAATACCGAAGGAATTGTTGATAGTCATCCGAGCAGGTTTGTTACTCATCACAAATGTTCCTTATGTCTCAGAAAGTTGGTCGATTTCATCACCTGCTGCAGAGAGGAAGCTTAAAATGTGCGGCAACGTATAGAGCGGGTTCATTTTTTTCATCGGTATTTGCTTTGGACACGTTTTTGACTTCGTTTTCGTAGAGAACAAGATTTGTTGTCGAGAAAGCTATTCCATCTTATGAAAACACATATGTATTACACTTTTTCCATGACTGTCAAAGCCTACGAGAGCTACTGTCTGTAAGTTGCGTGTAGGTATAAGTAAGCGGCAGTTTGGGGTGCTGGGGTCATAATCATCGATCTTGCCCAAATATTGTATAAGGGGTTGCTTGTGGCTCTGATCACTGATCTGACATTCGTTCTTCACTTCTTTAATACTGCAATAAATTTTCTGCCTATATCACCTTTCTCTCGGCAAGCACCTAAGCAAGGCATATGATAGTTGTTACCATAGTTACATACTGAAATATGTGTTTTATATGGGAAAAAGATCTCATGGAAGGTAAACCACAGCATGTAAAAATAAAATGCACCGCTGGAAATCAAACCCACGGCCTATGTTCTATGAAGCGAGAACCAAACCACTACACCACTACGAAGGGCGGGTGCGAAGTGTTAAAGTGCGCTGCTGAACCGCTCAGGAAGGGTTCTGTAGATAGCGAAGAGTCGACACATACAGCTTAAAGGTCAGAAGTCGTTCGAGGGATGCGTTTTGCAGTTTTCATCTAGACAATTGTAATCAGGAGCTCTGGCCCCATCCGGCTACCTAATTCTTCTTTGAAAGTTCCATGGGAGATTGAATCCCTTTCCTGGTTAGATGCCTTCAAATGGGTGACTGAAAAATAATTTCACTTTTTATGGATAAACGCCATGGCAATTCGCATATTTCGTTTTTTACGAGGTCGATTAGTCTGGGTGCGGAATCGACTTCATCTCGAGTTGCTCTGCGCAGCCAACTTTCCCATAAATGTTCGAGGTTTCCGCGGATTTTTTGTGGTGTTGCAGAGCTCTTTTCGCTACGGAGATCAAGATTCAGACGAGTTTGAAGCACTCTTATAGTGAGTTTTCCGTTCTATCGTCTTCACTTTTTATATTCACAAGTGCTCCGTCACGTCTATCGGCGTGCCTCGCATTTGCGCGCTTCGCGCGATGTTGCGGTATCACCAAGCTAAGGACAATCACATCGGGCTAGCTGCTCTACTTGTACAGCTCTTTTCCTTACCTAGGAGTGCAAAAGGCTCGCAGTACGTACAGTATGTAGTACGATAGGGCGATCCATTGGTTCCTCACTACTGGTCCTCCCTTAGTGAAACGGTCCCATTCCCCCCCCCCCCCCCTATTTTATGACTAATTTCTGCGGTGGCGCCGATCGATAGTATGACTCAGCGCTTAGCGCGTTATAGAGTATGATAGCTGTTTCCATTCACACAGGCGCAGCTTTGAAAAAGAGATACGCTCATCGAGAGTAGCTGGATAGCGCAAGAGACTATCTGGTTCTCACCCTTTGAACTGTCTGTGGTCGACGTTGTTTGTTCGTTACATGTCACATATTGTGGTAATTTTTGTTTGCATCATCCAGCTTTTAATCCATTTGCTTTGGGTTTTGCTGTCATGTGAGGCTGCTGGCGTATAAAATATGTGAGGCTGCTGGCGTATAAAATATGTGGTTCAGTTTATTTCAATTTTCACTGGATTTAAATGCGTTCAAGTTTTACCAACGAGAAAGGTTAAAGAGGTGACCGTGGAGTGCGTTGTCTGGGAAGCACCATAGTGGTTTCCGAATTTCCTGCGTGTCTCTGGGTAAGTCAAAAATGGCAAAAAATTGTACCGCTTCTTGGGCCGATAATGCAGAACTGACGCCTGGAATACCCTTGTCGTGCTCAGAAATAGTTCAGCAAAAGGTTTGGAGCTGTACTGGATGGCCGAATGGATAACGCGGTGGACTTGCGAGAGGGTGGTCAATCGGCTCCGGTGGTGGGGTCTGTGCATTGCTAGTGGTGTTCTTTGCATTTTTATCAATGTTGAATGCATTTTGGCCTCCGCAGGGTTCAGTGTTCGCATCTCAACCTTCCTCGTACTGGTAGTCTTGACACTCCAAAGGCTAAAAAATTCTTACGTTTAAACCTAGTGTGTCACTTATCATAAGTGACACACTTTGTATGGTACACAGCGGAGGAGAAGTCCTAATTGAAGTTCTGGCGTTTTGTTTGAGCTTTTATGGGTTAGCGTTTGAGGTTGCTTATTCCAAAATAAGAACCTTTTTTGCGGCGCAGTGGAACGTCCAGTCATCCCTCCTCCAATCGTTATGGCCACGCTACGTCTGGCGACTTCCCAGATTTCATCGTGATTGTTGCGGCAGTGCAGAGCATAAGGCCTCGTGCATACTTCCCGTCGCCGCGATGGAATCGCGGCGATGAGTTTTGCAGAGCGACGCGAAAGAATTTGAATTTCTCAGCGCTCGTCGCATCGTTCATCGCTCTGCAAGGAAGCGCGACGGCGATCCGTCCAGGACCAACGCTAAACACCGCGCGCGGCGCGAAAAAGTATGCCATGCCCGCGATGGGCGCAGGAAGCCATCGCGCATGCCGACCGCCACTGTTGCGGCTGACGCGTCGAAGTTCTCTTTGACTATTCGGCCGCGTGCGGCGGAATGGCCATGAACTGAGCGCCGCGATGGCATCGCGGCGATGGAAGTATGCCCCCGGCCTAAGAGGAATAGCGCGTTTCTTCACAATGACTCCTATGGGGACGTGGTAGCGTAGTGGGAGGAGGCGCCGGCTGTGGCGTCACCCGAATCGAGGCTTTTGCTCTGGATCCCACCCAAGGCAACCAAGCTTCCTATCCCTTCAGGGTCAGTTGATTGGGAGCAGATTTGTCTACGAAGCACGGACTCGTCAATCGCCTTGCCGTTGGAAGTCATTGTGTAAGCCAAATACGCTTTCAGGATGCCTTTATGATGTCCTGTAGAAGTAGAATGCGTGACGCACCCGCAAAGGGGTTTACTAACGCCGACCCGCTCGCATTCCATCTCCGTTCTCACTTACCCACAACCTCCTAACCTATTTATGCTTCCTTCTGACGCTGCTTAGTATTCTTGTAGCTCCGATGTCCAGTTCATCCAACTTCCGCGAAGGGTCACGAAAGCATTGCTACGTTTTCGTCGAGTAGTATTGGACAGTAGTGGCGGTATCACACCTCTACCTTACGGTACGTCTTCTCTCCTTTCAGACGATGCGCAGTTTCGGAACCACAATGCTTCATTGCAGAACCTGACGAGCCGTTAGAATCAGACGATAGATTCACAAACACTGTTGATCCTGTTCAAAGAAGAGTATTGTGCGCCCTTGATAAAGAGCGGAGCAGAAGGCTTAGCGGCATAGATGAGTACAAAGCGGACGTGCGTTTCTTTTTCTGTTTTCGCTGTATGACTTATGTTCTTCCAATATGTTGTTGTCTCTCTTTTTTTTGCTTTTCCTTTCTACGCGATGAAATGCATGCTTTTCGCTGCTTTCTAATGCTGCGACTTCTCTAGAAGTAGTATGTCTATTCAGAATAACTGTCGGTGCTGCCAACATTGATTGGCATTGCACTTACATGGTGCCCATCATTCCGATCTTGTATCAGAGCATTGTGCCTAAAAGGGAGGAGATCGTCACAATTTCATTCAACTTGCTTCTGCTTGCTTAATAACCTTACGGTGGAAAATTACTGTAATGTGAAACAGTGGCATTATTTGTGGCAGTTCAAAGGGTTCAAGAAAAAGGGGAAGGTCTACTATTTAAGGCCTAAAGCATAGTCATTTTTGCTGTATTAATCGAGGAGTTATAGATACTGTAGACATTTGTGATCTTTCAACCTTCAGAAGGGGTTAGGCTCCGAGTTGTTTCCCCATTGTCTTCACTTTTGAGAATGCTGCCGAAAAATTCTGATCTTAGCTCTAACAGTAGTCAACATTGGGCTAACCAAAATAAATCTGGTTGCAGGACATTGCCTCGGCAAGTGAAGACAAGGAGAACATGGTGGAAGATCAGTTTGAAAAGAGGAAGCAAGCAATGCGTAAGTTTTTTGTAGAGGGGGATGTGTATAGACCAGTTTTTTGCTTTTTCTCATATAGTTTTTCTTTGTTGGGTAGTAGATCGTTTCGTTGTTTGTTTGCTTCCTCAACCAAGAATCGAAACGTTGACCAGCTCTCCGCAAGACTTCTTCACCGTGTTTCACCTTTGATGACATAATTCATCGATGTAGCGACTGGAAGAACACTGTGCATCATGTGATGTGTGTCAATTGAGAACACTAGAGCTTCGACTTATAAGCTACTTATAAATCTGTTGAGAAAAACATTTCAGTGGATTGATAGTAGTTCTTCGTAATTAAGGGTTTATCTATGCGCTAGTTGATACAATTTAAAGGACCTGGACACCCAAAACTCATGTTTTTTGGTTTTGGAGTATTCTCTTGATGACGATACATTAGATAGATAGATTTTCTTGGTAGTTCTTCGTCAGCAACTCTGCTTCTATCCAACCTTTTCAGAAGGTGAGGGTGATTCAGTTGAGCTCCCTTCAGATGGAGAAGTGTCTAGCGATGTTGAGATGGAAGAATTGGATATGGTACTTCTCTTTTCTTTTTGTTTGTGAGGATGTGCCTGCATCTAGGTTGTTGCAGGGTCTATATTCTGCCTTGGGATTCTCGTCGGGTCAGATTGATCGTACGTTAGTTTAAATTTAGAACAGCGGTTCTTGTATTCCGTTGAGGATGTTATTACAGGATTGTTAAACGCACCTCTCTGGGCTCCACTTCCGAAGAAACTGGAAATGCAAGATGAGGATGCGGAGGAGGAGGAATCTCCACTGACTGGTCGGTCATCTTCGTTTGTAGTGTTGGTTACTAGATTTTCTGGGAAATTTAGATGCAGTCCCCTTCCGCTACAACGCCTCCGGATAAGACGCATTGGATCTAACGCAGATCTTTTCTTGTTGTTATTCAGAACCGTCTAACTTACTTTTACACCAATGCAAACCAATTTCTTATACTTATTGTTTATGGTGCGTTTGATATAGGCTTCTCCCGTTGTACACCATTTGAAGACATCTTCACGTTGAAGATGGCTTCCGAGCAGGGCGCGACAATGGCTCAATTCCGGTTCACACAAAAATTAAAGTAAAGCAATTTGCATACTGTGTTACGCAATTAGACACACCCTATGACACCGTTCATAGTCGCGGGCTAAGCGCGCGACAGCGTATTAGGAGCGTATGACATTTTCGCGCGCATATAGCGCACAACGATGTTCATAGTCAGCGCGGTTGCTGCGATATCTCGAGTGCAGTGAAAAAAATCTGAAAGTCATTAGACAATATCGTACAGTTCCCTCCCGTTATAACGCCTCCGGATAAGACGCGACTCTCGATATAACGTAGATTTTCTCTGGTCCCGGCCAGCTCACCTTTACGCCAATACAAGTCAACTCCGCTTAAGACGCTTCGGATAGAACGCTACTCCCGTCATAGCGCGGTTTTGGGAGGAACTCCGCGTTCAAAATGACTCCCGTTATATCGCGACGCGGGCCCGGTTCTGGTCGCACACGGAAAATGAAGACGAGCAAGATATGACCGCGTCTGAGATCAAACCTACCCTCTATTGCCTCGTTCGTAGTCGCAATTAGCACCTGTGCGACAAAGAATTGGATGCATGTAGAAATTTTTCATGAGCGCGGGCCCACAAGTGTTCATAGTCAGCAATATGTCGAGCACAGTTGAAACTCTGGGTAGGCGTTCGTTAGCTGTCGTATGTTGGGAGATTTCCTCTATCAGAAACCACAGATGGTGTGGATTGAAGCCAAAATTATTCAAAACAACATCCTACACCTTCGTATTAAGCCTAGAGCGGTGGTATAGCGGTTATGTGCTGTCGCATGTTGGTTTGTTGCGATCGGAACTCTAGCGTCATGCGGGACTTGTACCTGCACCCTCTGACTTCCGGACTGGATTACAGCAGCAGCGCTGTTTGCTCACAAGCAGCAGTCCAATAGCGTGGAAGAGTGCTGAGGTGCCACAACAACGAGGATATAGTGGACGCGGCGCGCGATATAACAGCGCTGATAGCGTAATGGGCTAGCATCGTGGAAATCTGCTCTGCTAACTCCATGAAAACAGTCTGGAAGGTAGAGTGCCGGTCCATATCCCGCCTGACGCGAGAGTTTTGATGGCGGCAAAGCATATTGCAACATCAGGTTACACAGTTTTGTTGTTGATCAGATCTAACCATCCTCTGGCACTCGTTATTCCTCACACACTGCTGTCATACTTATGCGTAGAGCAAATAGTATCGCTGAGGACAACACTTCGTCAATAATTTAGAGTTGGTCTTTGCCTTCAAACTCTCCTCATGGTCACACATTTCATTGCTTTAGCCACATTTAGCCATTGTATGCATTTCTAAATAAATCTACACGTAAAAGAGTCTAAAAAGTCAGCTCCGGTTAGGACGCACTCCCGTTATAACGCGGATTTTCTCCGGTCCCCTCAAACGCGTTATAACGAGAGGGAACTGTATATGCAAGATTTCCTCTCCCAAGGACCGTCTGTGAACTTATCCCAGCTATTCTCGATGGTATTCTAGGACATCTAAAAAAGCGCAGTGGTGAAGTTCGTTTTTGCTGTGGGCCACTAGGTGTCCAAGAATGGCAAAAAACTGTATCACTTCAATACCGGTTAAGAAGACAAAAGTGATGGCTGGAATGGCCTTGTCGCGCTCAGTAATTTGCCTAGAAGAAGCTCGAGCTTGGTCTATAGTTAGATCATTGCATTTGTTAATTTCCTAGGTTCCCTAAAATAGGTTGCAGATTACATTTAGATGATTCACTGCCAACGTTTACGGCAGCAACTGGGTGGCCCGGCGGACTTGCGGGAGGGGATGCAGGGCGGGGTTTCAGGTTTGCTATGTGCGATTTTTAGGTCTTTGTCAATGCAAAGAGCATTTTGGCTTCGGTAGTGTACGTATTCGCTTCCTACCCCGCTCTGAACCTGTTGTTAGATGTGGAAGAGGCTATTCTTGTTGTGTGGAGTTACGCCGTACGTTCATCAAATCATGCTTCTTCGCTAGAAGTCTCGCTAGATGCTGTCCCTATATGGCCTCTTTGTAATATTCTTATTAGTCTTGGGAGTGTTTCTTTTTACTTTCACCTCATTGGATATTGCAATAGACAGGTATTTCTTTAATCCATCATCACCTGCTCATCATTCTTCGGATTTCTATATAGACTTCTTTCTATTCTTCTAGCAACTTCCAGTAGTTCTACTAATTGCTGCCAAGTACAGTATATATTACCCACTTCATATTATTGGCCGTCTTCCTATGTACCCTTTCCTGACCACTCTCCCCACACTTGCGGGAGGGGGAGAGAGTGTTGAGATAGGAGCACCTATACTCCCTCGACTCGAGAACTCAAAAAACAACATTTTTGCTCAAAGATTATCGAAAGGATGATTTGGTTCACCAATCTGACTTTTTTCGGGGAAACAGCAAGCGAGATTATAGTAGGTTACGGTGTGTAAGTAGAGGGGTGTGCACTGAATAACCGGCACCACTGTACTTTCGTGGCTCCAGATTGATCACGGATATCGTATCTATTTGTGAAATGGCGATCGATTACGGCAGGTTAGGTAGGTATGGGTGGGTAAAGCTGTGTTTTTCAGTGGAGTCGTTTTCTCTACCCATGAGGTCAGACTTATTTTTCAACCTTCGTCTTTGAGGTGGAAAGTAGTGCACGAAAAATTGGTAATTTAGAAAAGAGTGACAGATTCGTGGTCAAAGCTTGGATAATTCTCATAGGCGATTTATGGGCGAAATCGGTGTTCATAACCTCGTCACCCTTGTTCACCACTACCCAATTATACAGTACCTTACCGAAATCAGATTTACTCTTCATTTACAAAAACGGAAAGAGTCCACCAAGCAATTCGCAGACTCCACCTCAGGAATCAAACCTTCGACACCACTTTCGCAAGTCCGCAACGCTTTCCACTCAGTCGCTATCGGGGTCCTTGCAAGTGAATCGTCTAAATGTACCCTGCAACTTCTTTGTCGAACCCTAGAAAATTATCGGATTGTAACGGTCTTACTATAACCGAAGCCCACAACCATTTTTATGTTAATTTCCGAGCATGACAAGGCCATTCCAGGCGTCACTTTCGCCTCATCAGGCCGCTCTGAAACGATACCGTTTTTACCAGTTTTGGACACCCTCTGGCCTGCAGCAAAAGGAGGATTTCTATTATATTTATGCCTGTTGTTGAAAATATTTCTGAGGAAAGGAGCGACATTAATCTTACGGGGTTATCCTGCTGTCTTTGAAGTTACGTGTTTCACTGTTACCTAGGTATTACGTGTGATTTTAGGTGATCTTGTGCAAAATAGTGTGTGAAAATTATCAACTCCAATTAGGACATTACCCTAGTTATAGCGCGGATTTCGCTCGGTTATCTCAAAGGCGTTATAACGGTGGAGAACTGTGTTTTTAACTCGTTTGCATGTTTTAGAACTAGAACGGAAGCCGGAGGAGAAACCAGATCCAGCTGAGAGGTCATGGGAGGTGGCCGTCATATTGCGACCGCATACAGTGAAATATGTAAGACTTCTTTTCCAAAACCAGCTTTGGTGACGCTTTTCGGCTTAACGAGGTTTTTAAACCGGTTGCTTGTAGCCGAACGGATCCAAAGAAAAGGAGTACATGGTTATTTGGAAGGACTGGCCTTGGAACGATTGCTGGAGTTTGGCTCCCGACTGCTTCGATGACGGTGACAAGAAGGTATATTCAGCGATCTGCGGTGGAATCCCATGAATCGTAGTTCTTCACGTTTTCAAAGAATTTTGCAGCTGGCAGCAGCCGACCATCGGGAGCGGTTGATTTCTCAAATGGCGTCTTACATGCAAATGAAGGATAGGAAATCTTTTGAAGAACTGTTTCCAAAGTTTCACAAGCGTCATGACTATACGGTGGGTGTGCTTGGGTTAGTAGTGCTCCCCTTCGGCGAGCCACTGTTCGGCGCCTATGAATACTTATGAGTATAGAGCTTACAGCTTAGGTAACTACATCAAATGATCTATTTCTCTTCGTTAACAGTGCATAGGCAATGCGCCACTACGCTTTTAAGTTGTGGGACTACTTATAGCGAGCGCGCTCTCTTCTGCAGTGTAATAATCTGTCTTCATAACACCTTAAAGGAGGAGGTAGATCACTTTTATCAATGTTGTAATATCTTTAGCTGTTTCTGACTAGGGAAGGCTTTCGTCGTGCCGCGGGGGGGGGGGGGGGGGGGGTCCTCCGCCCGTACATCGGTGGAGGCCGAGGACCCGCCCACCGCCCGAGCTGTGGCATGTTAGACCCGCGGCTCGCACCAGTGGACTCAGACACGCATGCAGTATTTACTACCCTAGGGCCCTTGGCGGATCTTGACTGCCGCGTGCCTGACCCATGCGACTTGGAGTTCCCACATGCTAGCGTCTCGACGTCTCGACTTCTGTTAACTTGCTCCGGGAGTAACTCCCGTTGGTCGGAGCGTCCCCCGACCCCCGGTGCTCCCTCCAATTGCGACGCTTCATGACCTTATGTTTGACCTCGACAGTTTGGTAGACCACCTCACATATTTTAGAAATTAGACCTTGTATTTTATAAGTTTATGTTACTAGGAGGCAACGATCAATATGACATAACACAAATGATAAAGCGACCTAACCTACGCGCAAAGGGCCAGGCTGCACCCAACCTACTCGGGGAGTTGGGACCGCGAATCGCGGGACTCACCTGGCCCAGGTCCTGTGGCCTATGCCAAGACAGGGCCAGCGAGACCAGGCAGAGGCCCCGCGTTACCTGTGGACAGACGACGATGACGTTGGCGAAGGATCCTTGGTCCTCTGGTGACGGCTGACATCGACCCACGATGGAGACAGTCGACGACGGCAGCGGCGGAAACGATGGATCTCGACGGCGACCAAGCTGGATCCTATCGACGGACGAAGCCCGGCCGCTCAGCGGGAGCGACCAGGGACGAGCCACCGCTCAGCGGGAGCGGTGGAGGCGAGACTGGCGACCACGCCGTTCAGAGACGACAGAGGCACCCACCCTCTGCGTCTCTGCCAGCTTCTAGAAGCTTTGGCGGCGACGACATGTTGATCAACACGCTTGACCAGGTTTGACCTGGTCGATCGACCGGACCGGCCCAGCGACGGCGGCGACGTGTGAAGACCTGTGGGACGCGAGTCACGACAGGTTTCGATCTCCCATGGAAGTCAGGTTGAGATTAGGATCATTAGAAAGAGCTCGGAATGCTGTTTACGAATATGGGTGTCAAAATTGCAAAATGAAACTCCTGAGCGAGTTACGGCCTGCCACCTGGCCTTACCACAGGCTAGCCGTATGAAAGCGCTGGCGCGAGAGTGATGAGTCATAGGGACTCCGTAAGAATAGACCCCGGAAGCGGCGGTGTCGCAGGCCGGCGGTCAGAGACAGGGCTTCTGCCAGTCAACTCTCTTATTTTCCTCAGACCGCGCTTTTCCGCTTCGCTTAGTTTGCTATCAACGCTTCTGACCACTACGCCGCAGGACCTTAAGCACGGATGTTGCAAATATGCGGGATTTTGTGTCTACCGCACTATCGGGCTCTTGCCGTCCGAGATACGTGGAGAGGAATGGTGGGGCGGCATAGCAACAGTGCTGAAAATACCTTGACCCTTACTCCGCGTATCAATTTTTGCTCTATCCCGCAGGTGGTCGTGTAACGCTTGCAGATTGTCCACGCTCTTACGCGCCACCATAGGGGATAAATATCGACTGGGAGCAAAACTAGGCTCCAGATCCAACACGAACGAGACGTCGCGCGATGGATTAACGTCGCCAAGAACCGTGACCCGCTGGCAACGCACATCACCCTCTCAATTATTAAGGGCGACCTAAGTACCTTCCCTACAAGATTTTCTGAAGCGCTCTTCTGATCGATGAAGGAATGGAAACCGAATGATGGACTTGCCACGAAAATAATTTTCCCATCTCTATGCTAGTGCTCCCGATCGTCACGTGTGTGTGGGCTTCCGTTGCCTCTGACACAAAATTATTTAATAATCCGTTTATTCGTAATTGTACAACTAAAGGCGAGCTAGCAGGGTGGAGGAACTCAACAAGACTGAGACCGCGAGGGAGGTCCTTCTAGAATACAAAGGAGACGTCTTGTACTTTCTGTTTTCAAGGAAGGAGACACTGTAGGCGAACTGTGAATGCACTATTCCTTTGTCCGTCTGAGGTCTCGCGGGTGAGAACTCATGAAAAGTAGCGGCAGCTGGTGCTTGCCGCGACAACGTGTGTCGTGTTCGGTTAGGTCTCCATTGCTGCCGGCTCTTCTGAACATCATTATTATCTTCGAAATGAAAAGATTTATCTTCGAAATGACCTTTTATTCTAAATTATGACACGTGTTTTATTCAATAGCGGGGAAAACAATCATACACGTTTGTAAAGATGCTGGAAGGCAAAAGCTGTTATGGCTATGGTGACATTGGACCTCTAGACATTTTTTTTTCTTCGGCGCGATGAAAAAACATTATGAAAAGGTTCAGGTCGTTTGCCATGGCAAATAACGAAGAGTTCAATATGACCCAGAGAGACAACCTTTCGCAGATTTACCGTATGTTTTGTACCCCTAGGTTTCCCAACTTTTTGAAATACTCATGGCATAAGGCAGGTTACATTGATGATCACCCAGATGTGTTTGTCACTCCTGGTGAATAATGATCGCGCTACAATTGACTGTTTTGTTGCTGGCTGTATAGAGGCTGGCTGCATGTATTATATAATATATAAGAGATATAAGAGGCTGCATGTGCAGTGTGTGAGCATGGCATTTTTTCCGCTTTGTTCCATGAATGCCAAGGTTGTTAGAAACACCTCCAGTTGTTCAATATATTTGGATCTATTTGTGCAAAGTAGTAAAAAAAGTCACCGTTGCAGTTTCTTTTTTGCCTTCAAGCATTTTCACAAGTTTGTATGATTGCTTACCCAGCTACTTAATCAAACACGTGCCATAATTTAGATTATCTTACTAAATATAATTCGCTAAATCCGTGGGTCACGTTGCCAGTCACGGGGAGGGGGACTGAAGAGGGATGCCTTCGACACGGCGGCGTATGCTAGCCAGGTTTTCTTCGAGCTTAACCATGGGAGATTGCTGGCGAACTATTATATATCCTTGGCGGTGGATCGTCCAACTTTACGATATTTTCGGCGGAAAGGGTATGAATGGGGATCAAGTGCGGAGCGTACTGATTCAGACGACGTGCCCTAGACGTCGTTCAACGTGCGTCAGGATTCAGATGACGTGCCACAGACGTCGTCCAACGTGGGTTAGGATTCAGAAGACGTGCTGAAGACGTCGTCCAACGTGCGTTGGGATTCAGAAGACGTGTCCTAGACGTCGTTCAACGTGCGTCAGGATTCAGACGACGTATCGTAGATGTCGTCCAACGTGTGTCGGAATTCGGAAGACATGCTCTAGACGTCATTCATCGTGCATCAGGATTCAGAAGAGTGCGGCAGACATCGTCCAACGTGGGTCGGATTACGGAAAATGTGCCAAAGGCGTCCAACTTGCGTAAGGATTCCGAGTAAGTGGTACCAGCGGCCGGATTCATGAATTACTATCTGCGGGTAAGTGCAAAATTTACCCCCCACTCCCCAGCTACGCGCGATTCATCAACGCACGGCGGGGAAAACCGGAGGTGAGTATCGAGGTAAATGCTACCTCGTCAGCACGTAGGGATACATTTACCTTCTAGGCGAGAGTTTTGCTCCGCTGTCAATTTCTGACCCAAAGCATCCCCTCTCTGGCCTGTTGCCAGCTCAGTGCTGGCAGCGGGCCAGCGAAGGGATGCATTGGTCAGAAATTGACAGTGAAGCAAAACCCTCGCTTTGGCCGTCATGAATCAGAAACAGGGGTAAGTTCAGCGAAAGTGGCGGGTAAGTGACCGTTGAGGTAAATGTGGGTAGGATTTACCTCCGACCGGGTTCATGATTCCGGCCCCAGTAGGAGGGGGGACAGTCAAGAGATTAGCAAAGGTGGACCACTCGAGGGGGGGGGGGGGAAACCAGTATTTTTCCTCAGGATCGTCCAATGTGCGTCGGGTTTCTAAAGACGGGTCCCAGAAGTCGTGGCACGTGTGTCGGGGTGCAGAAGTGTCATAGACGGCGGCAACGTGGCGACACGTGAGTTGGACTCAGTGTCACATGTGCATGCTTGACCCTCACTCTGTTTCTTTGCTCCAGCACATTGTTAAGGAAGTATTAGCGGGAGTTGGGGGAGGGGGAGGGGGTGGAAGAGGTAGGGAGAGTGACTACGGGATTCGGAGAAGTATTAGGGCCGTTGGACAGTAAACGATGTCGAGCTGTCGACCAATACCGATGAATTTTAATTGTTTCTGGAGTTTAAGCACTTCGGATTGGGACTCTCGTGATCTGTTTTTCACCACGTAGAGAACGGGCCCTACGAACAATAGATCGCGTACATGCGATGGAGGGTGGATAGGCTTTATGGAACAGCGAGGATTCTGCGCTACCATATCCCACTGCACTAATCTATAGTAAAACCTTTTTTTACTTAATAAAAGTAAAGAGCCCTAAAGGAGATTGGAGAAAGATTGGGGTTGTTCTATTCTCGGTGTTTGGAGCGAAGCCCCCAACCAGACGACTGGCGGCCGCTGAACGTCTGATTTAGAATAAAGGATCATTTAAAAGATCAATCGTAATCATGATCATCAGCATGTTCAAAAGAGGCCGCAGCAATGGAGACCGAACCAAACACGACACACGTGACGACCGGGAGCACTACCTCTGCGACACTGCCGCCTACGGGAGTTCTTTCTTAGGCCTCGTGCATACTTTACGTCGCCGCGATTACATCGCGGCGATGAGTTTTGCAGAGTGACGCGAAAGAATTTGAACTCTTCAGTGCTCGTCGCATCGCTCATCGTTCTGCAAGGGATCGCGACGGCCATGTACCAGGACCAACGCTAAACACCGCGCGCCGCGCGAAAAAAGTATGCCATGCCCGCGATGAGCGCGAGAAGCCATCGCGCATGCCTCCCGCCACTGTTGTGGCGGCCGCGGCGAAGTTTCCTTCGACTATTCGACCGCGTGCGGCGGAATGGCCATGATCTGAGAGCTGCTATGGCGTCGCGGCGATGGAAGTATGCCCCCAGCCTTACGGAGCCCCTATGACTCATCGTTCTCGCGCCAGGTCTTTCGCACGGTCAGCTGTGGTCTGGCCACCCAACATCGGCAGGTCACAATTCGCTCAGGAGTTTTATTTTGCAACTTTGACACCCATATTCGTCATCAGCATTCCGAGCTCTTTCCTATGATCCTGGTCTCAACTTCAAGTTCCATGGGAGTTCGAAACCCTTCCCTAGTGAATATAGTACCTACAGCAGGTTGGTTGGTTGGCCATTTCACTGAATCTGACGGTGAATCCTTGAAGCTGTTTTCAAGCGCACACTTTCGTAGGGGCGTTCCTCTGTACTCAGTCAGGAATGGGTTGATATTAGAATCCGGTGTTCCTGTTTATTTATTTATTTATTTATTACAAGGCACGGATAACAATCACATGCGGTAAGATTCTAACAATAACATATAACAAACAAAAAATAAGCCTAACGAAACTTAAGTGCAATTAAACGTTTAAGAGAAGATAGAGACATATTAACAATGTTCTCGTTCTCCGAAAACAAGATGTTGAGCTCCCTGATGCTCCTGTGAATGAGGAAACTTGACCTTACTTTTGACCTTGGAAGTGGCAGGTAGAGTCGGAGATGCCCTCTTCTGTCAGTTGTCAAAGGGGTGCCAAAAAATCCAATTGGATCAATGGAAAGCCTTCCTGTCAGGACTTTGAACAACATAACTAAATCTGCTCGCTTTCGTCTAGTCTCAAGGCTAGACAACCCGAGCATTTTGGCCTTGTCAGACCCACTCGGAATATTGTCGTAATTTAGACCACGATATTTTAGAAAAAGCTTACGGGTAAAGTTATTGTGAACACTTTCAAGGAGTTTTATGTCCTTCTTTTGACAGGGACTGAAAACTGAGACACCACATTCTACAATGGGCCTTACGTAAGATTTGTAGGCTCTCAGAAAAGAAGGTTGATCTTTGGTTATCAGTACCTTGAACAAGTTATAAATTCGGTAGTTAGCCTTCTTTACAAGTGCTTTATAATGATGCTCAAAGTTTAGGTTACTCGAGAAATGGAACCCTAAATCTCGTGCACTTGTAAGTTGCTCAAAATTGACCCGTTGAGTGTGTATGTTGGACGGTGACTTTGAGATTTATATTGAATCACGAGACAATGCGATTTTTCAGCCGAAAAGGGTAGTTCCCAGGTGCTTGCCCAATTCTCTACAAAATTTATAGCCGCTTGGACATGACAGGAGCTTTCTTGATTGTCGACTTCTCTATAGATCTTTATATCATCCGCGTACATTTTACAAGAAACTTCAAACCTTTGAACTGAATCAGGAATCTCATACGTATACAAAAGAAAAAGTAAAGGCGATAGTACTCCACCCTGTGGAACACCACTGGGGGCAGAATAAACCGATGAATACTCTCCTCCTCCTCTGACTTGATAGGTTCTGCCCGTAAGAAAACTCTTTATCCAGTCTACAATCATAGGATGTATGCCTACCCTTCCCATCTTGTACAATAATTTTTCTGTAGGAACCTTGTCGAAGGCTTTTGAAAAGTCAAAAAATACAATATCTGTGTGTTTTCTACGGTCCATAGATTTAGTCCACTCGTTTAGAGCAGAAAGAACAGCTGTTTCCACCGAGCGTTGTTTCAGGAAACCAAACTGGTCCTTAGGGACTGGATGTTATGCTCTTCAATATGACTCAGCATGTGTTTCTTTACAGTCTTTTCAAAAGCTCTAACGAATACAGAGGTTATACTGACAGGTCGGTAATTACCCGGTTGATTGAATGGTGGCTTTTTGCGAATTGGCGTAATAAAGGCATGTTTCCACCTTGTAGGATCCTCAGCTCTCATATATACTATATATATTAGGTTGGCAACTAATTTCGTGGACTCTCAAGAATCTTCAGCAAAAGTAATTATTAACAAATAACAAATGACAATCTTTAATCAAAATAAGATCCCTCGGAACGCAGAAGTGCTTCCCATATATCAGGTAGCTGGTCTATCCCGCGGCCATAGAATTATTGTGCTTTTAAGGCCAATAATTTTTGGAGGTGCATTTTGACCCGGTCCGCATTAATAAATCGTCTTCCAACCAAGAAGCACTGCACCGAACTAAAAATGTGGTAGTCGCTCGGCGCAAGGTCTGGGCTGTAAGGTGGATGAGTTTGACGCTCCCAGTCAAGGTCTTCTATTTTTTGAGGCGTCCGGTTAGCTACGTTCTCTCCGTTTGGTGGTGTCAAGAAGGTATTAACTTCTGGAAGCTCGTCAAGAACGGTTCCGGCATTAATGCTGTAATCTACTCTTCTCAACCTGGCCGTGCGTAGGCAGAACTCCGCTGGAATCGGTTCAGACAGATTTTCAGGAGCGGAATTATCTATCAGCAAGATAACGCCAGATCACACGTCACGAATCGGGAGCTTCAAAAAATCGAAGACCTTGGCTCGGAGCGTCTAACTCACCCACCTGACAGCACAGGCTGTGCGCCAGATGACTAGCACCTTTATAGCACGCTGCAGCACTTCTTGGTTGGAGGACGATTTATTAATGTGGATCATGTCAAAATGCACCTCCAACGATTTTTGGCTTCAAAAGCACAAGAATTCTACAGCTGTGGGATGGGCCAGGTAGCTGATAAATGGGAAGCAGTCCCGCGTTCCAACAGATCCTATTTTGGTTGAAAACTGTTATTTGTTATTTGTTTATGAACACTTTTGTTGAAGGCGCCTGAGAGTCCACGAAATTAGTTGCCAACCTAATATATACTGTTCAACTGTATACTGTTCAACTTTTTTTGGAGCTGTGTTCGCCATTCAAGTCTTAAGCGCATTAGCGGCGATCTTTTCCATTGTGAGAGTGGATGCATCCAGTGAGTAATAGTCTCGTCGATTCTCGGTAACCCATTGACAACCAATGTCAATGACTGTTCTGGCGGGACGCCAGAACTTCATATTCTAAAACGTGGGCATTTTGATGTAACTGTTTAAATTCTTCTGCGTCACGCAGATAAGATAAAAGGTAATTTTTTGTGCCTGGCGTTTCGACGATTTCGTCATTATCAATGGTCCGAAAGAAGTTGAATTCCAGTAGACTATGAACTTATATCGCCAACTACTCTAGCTTTTCCAACCCTGCAAGCACCAGTAAGATGCTAAGAGTAATAAAGTGAAACAATTCCAATGGAATCGCAACGAGGGGGTGTGCGTAAATAAAATCCCAATTTTCGTAAACAGTACTTACGAAAAAACCGTCGTAAATCGTAAGTACCTGACGCGTACTATTAGCACTATATTTCTGGGGTATTTTCTGGTTATGGTAATTAAAGGAATTCAGAATTCATTTACAGAGTCAATTTAGCTGAAGATGAACAGACTTATGGCCAACTGGGAACCTCTAGAATCAAATCAACATCTTCTAAAGAAATGTGGACACGTTTTGACAAATCGTTATATTAACAAGTTTAATCAAGCTTATCCAGGACGACCAAATAAAAAGCACAACTATACAATTCCCACACTTTAGCTTGCACTTTGCATGCATGTGATCCTATCGACTACGATGCTGCCGAGGTCTACCCTTTTCCGCATTTTGAGATATACCACTTTACCTTTAAACAGGATGTTTTATATTGTTAACCGGACTTTTCATTTTAAACCGGGCATTTCTCGAGCAAGATAAGAATTTTGTATTTATTCGATATTCGATTTCGTTTTTTCTTAGGACACTCCTTTAGGCAAGTGGTTAAACTATGTTTATTCAAAGTTTAGATATGTCAGCATTGGTTTGCGAAATGTCCATCTTTTTTCCAAATGTGGCTTCAGATTAAAAGTGTCACGTTTAAAACGAAGTGTTCGGTTCAAAATGAGAAGAATCCGGTTTAGAATGGAGAGAATCCAGTTATCAATGATCGGTTCGGTTGGTATAAACCCTAAGGCCGGGGGCATACTTCCATCGCCGCGATGCCATCACGGCGCTCAGTTCATGGCCATTCCGCCGCACGCGGCCGAATAGTCAAAGAAAACCTCGCCGCGGCCGCCGCAACAGTGGCGGTCGGCATGCGCGATGGCTTCCCGCGCCCATCGCGGGCATGGCATACTTTTTCGCGCCGCGCGCGGTGTTTAGCGTTGATCCTGGACGGATCGCCGTCGCGCTCCCTTGTAGAGCGATGGGCGATGCGACGAGCACAGAGAGATTCAAATTCTTTCGCGTCGCTCTGCAAAACTCATCGCCGCGATTCAATCGCGGCGACGGGAAGTATGCACGAAGCCTAAAACAGATTGCCATAGGCGATTAGTGTTGAAACGGTATAATCATACTTTTTGTACACCCTGGATAGTGGAATTATGTTTTTTTTTTAAATGAATGAAAGTTCATTGTGCAACGTTATTAGGTGATTTAGTAGCTACTCAGTTTAATTTGAAAGAAGTTCAATTTGAGCTCAGAAGCTAAGAAACCCAGCTTTACTGAGAGCACTATTAAGGGAAGATGGTTACAAGAAAGTAGTTAAGCATCAGATAAGCTTTGCTCAATGTGTGTTTACCCAGTAAGGACAATTATTTATTTTCTCGATTGTTGAGAAAATACTGCCAGGAAAGGGGCGCTTCCAGTAACTGTTACGTGCCGGTCGAATTCAGAAGCTTTATTAGTCAAGGATAGATTGTGACGTGCTTTAGCGATCTGATGAAAATTCAGTGGTGTGTTCTTCCCATGAGAGTCTAGTAGTTGCTCGTTACCCTGAATTCAGTTATGAATGATGTTTCTTCATGATTTTTCATCAATACCGTTCGATTTGGGTTAGGAAAAAGCGCTTGCGCGCATTTACGAAAATCTACGATTTACGACCAAAACATCGTAAATCGTAATTACGCACACCCTTAATCGCAACTCACCCATGTTCCACCAGCGCCGAAATATCGCCCAAGTACACGACAACCATTGAGCAAGTGAAGTACATCCGGTATACTGAAGGAACCAGACCCATGGTGTCTCACAGCTCACACAGTGAAATGAAGGGCAAAAAGTCACTCGTAGTGGAAGCGCACTCGTTCCTGCTGTTCATTGTTGGATTGATTTTTTCATGCATGGATCCAGAAGGCCACAATGGTCTTCCTGGCGCCCATTTTAGAAATAAATAATAGTAGTATGTTATAGATAAATAAAAGAGGCGTCAATCTAACTTGAAGCTGGGGAAGTAAAACGACCGTGACCTCGGTTTTCTATTCACCGACAAGCTGCGTTGTCTCCATCATCTGAAAAGGATTGTAAACAGCTCTCTCCCGCACATACAATCCTTTCAAAGCCTTAAGGACAAAAGATTCCACCACTCTCAGAAAGGCCTATAAAACCTATATTCGACCTCTCGTGGAATGCGGAACTACCGTTTTTAACCCAAAAGTGTTGGGTTAAAAGACGTAAATCTCCTTGAGAGTGTACAGAACAATTTCACCAGAAAACTTGTTATGAGATATAGTGGGCTCGAATACCGCTTTAGTCCCAGCAGTGTTGATAGGCGCGTGGTGTTAAAACTGCACTCGTTTCATAGTAGAAGTATCAAAAATGATCAGGTTATGGTTTCAAAATTTTGACTGGTATGACCCCACTCAAGCCTGAATGCTTCTTCAAATCTTTCTCTTCTCGATCTCGGGGTGGGCCCACAAAAACTAGGGCCTCTCGCTTTAGATGTAGTGTCAGTCCTTCTGTCAGAGGTTGTCCCTTTGCTGGCACCATTGGTAGCCAAAGGCGGATTACTCCTTACTCTCAGATCTTTCAAAAAATTATTTGCCTTAACGGTACCCTTATCATCTTGATCTATCTTGCTCTTGTCTTAATATCATTCATTCGTTTGTGTTTTTCACTACCTTTTTACTATTTAGTTTATGTTCAGTTGTCGTCATTTTTATTTCTCCGCAATGCACTCGAGTGCAGGCGAGAGGCCCTAGTGATAGGCCGGCCTATGGAAATCCTACGTCACATCACATGGTTGATGACGTTAAGTGAGTATCGAAATAATGCTAAGGCGTCCGCGGGAGCCGACGCGCACTCGCAGCCCGGCGAGTGTGAGAAGTTTGCGAGGGCCCCTGATGCGAGGACGGCATCGGGGGAAACTGAGCTAGTCCGAAAGTCCCGTAACGTAGGCAAGACCCGCGTGGCTACGCCGAATGTGGGTACGTTAACGGGCTGCTTGTGTGAAATGGCAGAACCACTGGAGCGAAGACCAGTCGACTTATGTGCGGTACAGGAGACGAGGTGGTCCTGTTGTAAGTCGAGGAACATGGGCCGAGGCTTCAAGGCCATTCTGTGAGGCAGTCCCAGGACCACCAGCGGAGTTGGTGTCATCGTCTCCGAACGTTTCTGAGACAAACGTGGAACGTTTTAATGGCCGCTTGATGGAGGTCGTAGTCGCTGCTGAACAGCGTATGTATCATTTCTTTGCGTATGCTCCGCAGGCAAGCTGCTCTGAGAGAGCCAAGGATGAGTTTTGGACCCACCTTGATGAAAGACAGCAGAGGTACTGTCAGAAGACGCTGTCGTTATCGCAGGTGACATCAACGGTAATGTGGGGACTATACATTGGATCCGAATGAATCATTTTCGGATATCCGATTCGGATATCCCGATCCGAATCCTCCAATTATCCGGCCACCGCGAAATTGCCCTTTTCCGAATCATCCAAAAATCCGGGGTCCTCAAAATCGCCCTTATCCGAATCATCCAAAAATCCGGTGCCCGCAAAATAGCCCTTATCCGAATCATCCAAAAATCCGGGGTCCGCGAAATTGCCATTATCCGAATCATCCAATTATCCGGACCCTGGATGATTCGGATAAAATCGGATAATTTCGGATAACCCGTTCAATTTCCTCGCTCCATTTTGTAATCGCGCATCTCGAATAAAAGTGCATTCAAATCGAATTTCGCGGGCGGGCACGCTGCTGAGTCATACGTTTTCGCGCCCCACTGTAAAGTAGTGTCGTAGTGACGTTGAATAGAGTTAGCACGCTGCTGTCACGTCGATCTTGGCGTCTTTTCCTTCAAATACCATGTTGTGCTGCCGGGGAGAGCAAGGACGGGGACTGAGGGAGAGAAGGGATTACGCATGCCCTCTGATCGGCACTTCGCTATTTCACATTGTATAGCATTCGGCGCAAATTGGGTCGAGGGGGGTCATCATGTAGAACAGCTCCATACTGCACTTTGTGCTGCATGAAATTAAAACTGTTATTCAACACTTGTGTGTCTACCACGTGATGAACTGTGTTAGGCCATTACTGATGTTCGACACTCATCTGCCTTCTTATGAAGGAGGAAGAGTGCTGAATACATGGTGACCCCCACCCGACCCAATTTGCGTTATTTGATAATGACATTTTGGAAAGCCGGGATCTTAGAATAATTCATCTTGGAACCAGGGATGTGAGGAAATTTTTTAAAGAAAGGCGGAAGACGGAATACGGAACGGAAGAGTTCAAAAATGGGCGGAAACCGAAATACGAAACGCCGAAACGGAAATGATTCAAAACTCATTACTTCGTCTAATTTTTCATAAATATACATATACCCATAATGGTAGTAATAACTGAGTCCCCATTAGCGAGTTTGGATAGCGAGCAAGGCAACTTCTTTCCAGCAACATATAACATTTTAAAAAATCCTTGTATTCGTATTATTACTAAGATGAAATGTCAAATTTTCAAATTACTAGTGTAACAAATCGAAGTTTGTGCAAAGTCTTTCTGTAAATAGGGCGAAAGTATTTTAAACGCAATGAACCTAGCTGACGAGTAAGATGTCAGAGATTTCGCCACTCATAGCACTTAACCGGTCTTATTGAATGTCCCAGGTCTATCCCAATTAGGAGGGGGGAGAGTTAAGGTTACAGCTGCGTTCATCACACCCACGCTCTGAGTTTGCATGGCTACCATTGTATCATTTGGCAGCAGCTGAAGCTCTGAAACAAACTCAGAGGAGGAGATTGGAGAGGCGAGACACCGCATACCCTGCTCCGACTAGCATAGATCCAGTGCCTTATGGAGCGCATTGTTAGCAGCCTAAGAGTTTATAGAATACTGATCTAGATTTGGTGCTTCAGGCCAGACCTACGATTATTAGGGAAAAAGATAAGCATGCTCCGGATAAGGAATTTGATTCTTTACTCAAACACTCATGGAACCTTTGTGGCCCTAGGCTATTCGATAGTACATCGTTTCAAAAAAAAGAGAAAAGAATAGAATTTGGTTAGTTTTTTGACATCAGGATGCACCACCGATTTGAAAGAAACACAATCACAAACGTATAGTTAATCTCTTTCTTCAACCTTTAGTTTATGTTCAGGAGGTGAATGAAGGCAGTGCAAAGCAATCAGTGAGCGATGAGTCACCATTTCCGTTCCATCTTCCGGCCAAAAGAGAGAGGAACACGGATCGGAACGGAAGGACTAAAAACGGCCGGAAACCGAAATTCGGAACATGGAAAAGGAATTTTCGCCCATCCCTGATTGGAATGACACAGCTCTTTGATGTTTCCTTCCTTGACGAGAAGTGAGAGTCTTTCGATACACGCACTGCTGTCGATAAAGGATGGTTTCCTCTTTGAAGAACGGTAGAATTCTGATAAACTGCACCTTGCCTTAATGAGTCGGATATCCGATTCGGATATCCGAAATCCGGGGTCCGCGAAATTGCCATTATCCGAATCATCCAAAAATCCGGGGTCCTCAAAATTGCAGTCATCCGAATCATCCAAAAATCCGGGGTCCGAAAAATCGCCCTTATCCGAATCATCCAAAAATCCGGG
This sequence comes from Heligmosomoides polygyrus polygyrus, assembly GCA_947396885.1. Lineage (NCBI taxonomy): Eukaryota > Metazoa > Nematoda > Chromadorea > Rhabditida > Heligmosomidae > Heligmosomoides > Heligmosomoides polygyrus. The sequence continues at coordinate 55,215,641 of OX377202.1, forward strand.
GTCCGCAAAATCGCTCTTATCCGAATCATCCAAAAATCCGGGGTCCACAAAATCGTCGTTATCCGAATCATCCAATTATCCGAAGATTTTCGTTCGGATCCAATGTATAGTGGGGACTGCGAAAAATGGTCACAGCTGTCATGGCGGTTTTAGATATTGAGCATGTAACGCTGATGGTGAATCCTTGAGTATGCAGACTCACATAATTCATCATCGCGAACACCGTATTTCGAAAGCGTGACTCCCATCTCGAGTCTTTCTATAGCGGGAGCACCAAGACACAGATCGACTTCATCCTTGTGGAGCATCGCGATCGAAAGCTGGTTACAGATGCTAAGGTGGTGCCGTACGAGACTGCCGCCTTACAACACCGTCCGCTGATATGCACTCTTAAGTTCGCCCCTCCGAGGATGAGGCATGCTGAGCGATGCGGTCCACCAAGAATCAAGTGGTGGCGGTTGACGGAAAACGCTGCAGCTTTTATCTCTCGTATTCGATTACCGACGGTGACAGCCGTCGACGAAACATGGAAAGATGCCACCAATACGATATTAAAAGTTGCATGTTCTGAATTAGGCATGACTAAGCCTGGACGCCGAAAGATTGAGAAGCTGATGTGGCTGTGGACTAACGACGTAAGAGAAAAGTCCGAGAAAAGAAAAAATTATATCACGCGTTCTTGCACGACAAGGCCGCAGACAAATGGCGTACGTACCAGGAGGCGAAGGAAGCGGCAAAGAAGGCCGTAGCCGTTGCAAAGGACGTCCTTTACGATGATCTCAGCGATAAACTCGAGACGCGCGATTGTGAACGACATTGTATCGATTTGCCAATTCACGCCATCGTCAGGCCGAGGACATCGAGAAATTCTTGGGCATCAACGATGAGAACGGCCATCTACTGACGAACCGCAAGAGGGGTATGAAACGATGGCATGAGTACTTCGAGAGAATTTCGACAGTAGAGTTTGCCCATCCGCCCATCCCTTCTGTCCCTCCTACGCGCCGTCCTGTGCAGAAAATCAGTGTGGAGGAGGCGGAAGCGGCTTTGAAGTAGATGAAGCCAGGCAGGGCAACGGGCTCCGACGATATAGCGGCCAACCTATGGAATTTGAGGTGCTGGAGTCCTGCTGAGTGGTTAACGAAGTTTTTCAACCAGGTTGTTGCGGAGAAGAAGGTACCTGGTAGTTGGAAGAAAGCAGGACGATCTCGATTTGGAAGAAGAAGGGCAGTCCTGCGGACTGCACGAATTACCGTCCAGCACACTTGCTCTCGCACAGCATGAAAATCTTCGAGCGAATTGTAGATAGACGTATTCGTGAACATCCAACTTTCCACGAACCAATGTGGCTTCGTAGCGGACTGTGGTGCCATCGATGCCATACATGCTGCTCGTCTTCTGGTAGAGAGACATTGCGAAAAGCAGAAACTGCTGCACCTAGCTTTTCTCGACATAGAGAAAGCATTTGATCGTGTACCGCGTGAGGTTATATGGTACGCCTTACGACAACGCGGTGTTACCGAAGAGCTTATTGAGTGGGTGCGCATACTTTACTCTGGACCAAGAAGTAGTGTGCGAGCGCCAGCCAGCACATCGGCAGTTTCCTATCTCCGTCGGTGTTCACCAAGGCTCTGCGCTTTTTCCGCTCCTTTTCGTTGCCGTAATGGATGCCATTTCGAGAGACCTTCAGAAGCCTACCCCTGGACGCTGCTGTATGCAGATGACGTAATGCTTGCAAGCGAAGAGAAGAGCGAACTCGAGCGACAAGCGCAAGCTTGGTACGGCCGCTTGACGATGTTCAGGCTCAAACTTAACGTCAAAAAATTAAAAGTACTTGACGACAGGCGTAAACGAAGCCGGGTCCGTTGAGACCAATGGCACTGCACTAGTACGGACGGCATACTTCAAGTACTTTGGATCTGCAATTGCGTCTGATGGTAGTCTGACGTTCGAAGTGAACTCGCGCGTGAGCGCAGCGTGGTCCAAATGGCGCTCGATGACACGCGTTTTACGCTCCTTAAATCGAAGATTTATAGAACCATCTCCCGACCAGTAGCGATGTATACAGCTGAGTGATAGTCTGCAACCAAGGAGGTTGAGACTCGCCTCACGTCTGGAAGCATGTCCCGCATTTAATCCTGATAGATGTGAATAAAAACCGATATTTAGCGAACAATAAACAGCGCCCGAAAAAATTCCTTTAACGGTTATTGAGGCAGGGTTCTTTTCTGGTTCATTTGATAGAGCTCGAAGTTCTAGTACAGGAGATGGTAGGGTTTACATCAGTAGTATGGAAGCATGTCTCACAATTAATCATGGTATAAATAACTGATATTTAGCGAAAATTAAACAGCGCCTTAAAAAAATGTTGCAAGAGTTATTGAGGCAAGATTCCTTCCTGGCTCATTCGATAGAGCTCGAAATTCTGATATAGGAGTGGTAGGGTTCAGATCAATCCCAATTTCTGGACAGCCTCTGCAAGCCGTCAAGTCTGAGCCTCCTATCCCTCTATCGATTGTAATCACACCAAATGTGGTCGACCTACAGGCTCCTGTGGTCGGCCAGGTCAGCGTCGCTTCCGCGGCGAAGGCTGTCTGGGCTCAGTGCGAAGCGGCGGGTGTCACTGCGCGAGTCGACGCTAATTGTCTTCGCAGGCACTGTCGCGCGTCTTTGCCCGCGCCGCTTTCAGGCAGAACGTCCCCCTCCCACTTTAGAATGAGGTCCTTATATTTGTGTACATTTGTTGTAGTCCGTATTGCTGAGTTGTTCTCAATACACCTTTCAGTTCGAAGGTTTTCTGTCACTGTTTACTATTTCATGCCGTGATTGATTCCTCCCTGATTCCCTATCCATCTTTAATGAGAAGCCATTTGTCCTCGTATTTGTTGTTTTTGTCCTGTAGAGTTGGCATCGGGTGCACCTTCGTCTGATCGAGCAATCTATCAACGATGAACTCGAAGGGCTTGATATCGCGCCGATTTACTTTGAAAATTGGACGAATGATGAGCGTGCCACCATCGATGTGAAAGTGGGTTGATTTATTTCGAAGGTATAGCTCGTCAGAATTCATTTCTGAAGGACATATTTCAGTATCTTACAAGGTGTGCTATGTCGATCTCGAACTACCGTGAAGCGAAGGAGACTGGCGTGGCTCTCCGTATGCAGTATCCGGATGATGGTGCCGGCTGCGATTGTAAAGACGGCCAGTGTTCCCCATCGTGCCCCTGTGTGAAAGTAATACAGTTGTTGCCTTATTCGGTTAAGCATGATCTTGAATCGTGGAATGGCGCATTTCTTCAGATAATGGGTCGAGATCAAATACGGATGCGCAGCACGGGTAAAATTGACGTCGAAAAGCTTGCTGAGGCTACCACGGTCGAGTGTGGAACCACCTGTTCATGCGATGCTAGCTGTCCGAGTAGATATGCTGAGGTATGGCGGCTGGCTTCATGTACTTCATGTCACATGACAGCTCTTATCTTTCAGAGAGGTAGAAAAGTTCCACTGGTTGTGCTTTACACGATGACGAAGGGATGGAGCGTTTACGCTCCTCAAATCATTCCAGCTGGAACGTTTCTCGGATCATATACGGGCGAGGTAAGAAAGCAGTGCAGCGAATTATAAGCATATACCATTTTCACGTTAAATTGGACCCTTATTTGAGCAAGCTTAATGCTTTCGTGGGCAATGTGAACATTTTGGGGTTTTGCTGTAAGAAACTGTCTGCGTCATATGAAGTGAAAATTTTCGGCTTTGGACTACCTATGGCAGGCGAAAATGAACCACGGTTAAACAAGCTTCAGAAGTTTCCGGTGAAACGGATTTGTCCTGAAACAATAGGCGAAAGGGTTTTCATCATTAAAACAGCGGAAAATATTCGCAAACTGTCAGAATGATCCATTTCCTGGCGAGACAGGTGCACAAGCAGTTGCACTAATCACCGGGCTCCACCTATGGGACCGCCTACAGGAGCACTCGTTGTGGTGAAACAAGTCGTGAATTTATGTTTCATCAAGTCGCCTGACGCTTTTGCCGATTTCATCGACTTGCTCCATGTGCTAGTAGCGAATGAAGCTCCGTCTCTCTTCGCTCCGAAAACAGGCTTCAGCGAGGTAAACGTGATGTTTTCGGAGACGTCGCTGGCAAAGTCGAAGCAGCCTGAGGCAAAGTTAGCAGATTTACCCTTGAACGCTCATCAAACAAAGACTACGGCGTAGTTTGCAGTTTTTCGGTCCCAGAAGGACAATAAATCAAGGCTGTCTGTGTAAGATAGGATGTTTGTGATAAGAATAGGCACTGTCATCAGAAATTTACACTATGTCCAAGTGCTTTACAATCATCGGATTGTAATTTTTCCATTATAGCAATGGAGAAATAGATCTGCATCTGAATGGATGTCTTCCAAATCAATAGGGGTTTCGAGATTAAACTAGAGACTCTACAACGCAGAATAATTTTTCTTATTCAAGGGAAATTTATTATAAAATTCTTTGAAATTTTATAACAATACAAGATAGCACTGCGAGTGCGCTGTTTGAAATTTTATAGTTCTACTTTTTAAGGGAAAAGAGTGTATTAAATTTTGGTCTAAAGCGCAGGAAGACAGCAATAATTTAGTGTATCAACAAAAGAGATCACGCCAACACTGGACTACATCCTCGCGATGTTTATTCGATGGATACTAAAAATTGTGTTTATGTTGAGTAGCACAGATATGAACGGTACAACAAGAACAGTATAGTTCAATCAAATAAAAATCGTGACGATCTAGTCTAGTGTGTGGCGCGATCTCTTCTTTTTAATGCGTTAAATGATTCCCTCGATAACTTAACACAACCATTTATTAAGTAACAATGACCGGGTTAGCACACTGGGTGGCGCCTTATATAGGGGATTTTGACCACTCATAATCAAATATAGACCACCCGAAGAGACGATCAACCAGTCAAATGCGGCCACCCTGCAAGATCATCTGGTCAAGTCGCGTCCTATTATGGTCGATCAGTTGCTCGAATTGCGGATCTTTCCGCGATAGTAAAATCAAATCTTCCTCAAGTTATTATTCTTGCCATGTTGGAGAATCATTAATCTGGAAGAGGCTCGCTTTGATTTGGATGATGCTCGTTTGACTTCAAAAGCGTCAAACTTGCATAGAAGAGTGTTTGCTTTGAAAAATGTCTAATTTGATTTGGGTGTGTCTAATTTGACGTGAAAATAGTACAGCGCTTGCATCATCCGTTGTTAGTGTGTAAATCTTACGCTTTCAGATAATTCCTTTGTGTACGGCAATTGCGCAAGGAGTATCGACAAGCTACCAATTTACAAACATTGTTAGTTTGACGGTTTAATTGAGGAAAGTGAGAAAGAGAGCAAAGATGAAACAGTTGTTGTTATCCGTAGAGATCGGACTCGAAAATGAAAACGCTTTGGCAGGAGTTGTGGGAATTAGCAACTCTCATGGAGTGGTTTCTCTGAGAAAAAGAATGCTAACGTTTAATTCTCAGCATCAGATTCCCGGTACGAAGCAGTACGTCGTCGATGCCTCGCGGATGGGAAACGAAACAAGGTATTTAGGAAAGGCTTCCATATGTTTTCTATGATTACTCGCTCGGAATTCTTTGGAAACAAAATTGTTGTATATGTTGGCGTGACATGTACAGTCGACAGTACGTAGAGAGTGAACGTGGTTGCTCTGTAATGATTGCTATGGAATACTTGGCAGGCTCATGCCCGCATCAAACTGCCAAGGTATCTTAGGACGGGGAAGTTAGAGCGGCCAAACTCCGGAGTTCCTTCCCTTACCATGCCTATGACCTCAACCGTTTATTCGGCAAACATTTCGGCTTCTTCGCATTTGCGAGAACCTAATGAGTCGAGGGGCGCGTGCAACGCAGTCGGAGGAGAGTGCCGGCTGTCGCGTGCACCCGATAGCAGGTTTGTGGTTCGGATTTCCCGCCCAGGCCAACCAAGTCTTCCATCTTTCAGGGGTCGCTACATTAGTTCCGGACTTGTCTGGGAAGGGCAAAGTGCTGACTTGCTCATCGACTGGCCGCCGCAAGTCATTGCATAGCCAGATGCACATTCAGATCGCCCCTACGATATCCCGTAGAAGCAGAGTGCGTGGCGCGGCCCAAAAGGGATTGAGTAACGCCGTTCTTTATCCTTTTATATTTTATTTAGTGCGTTGAGAAGAACCTGATAGCGGGCCCCTCGTTGCACGACCCACAGCGGAATTTTATTCCGAGCTTTGCGATTTGCTGTTATTGTATGAAGTAAACCTTCATGTGTAAAATGTAGAAGTATGAAAGCGAAATGCGTTACCGTATTCCCGACCCTGCCGACCTCTATTAGAAGTCAGTTACAACTAAACTCGACACAAAAGCGACAGCAAAGTCCCTGCCTATTCTTTAAGAAAAGCCCAGTGGTTGAACTTCTGAGGCAGATTTGTACCTTAAATCAGAGTTTGACTACGCATCACTGCAATGTTCTATGGCTGACGCTGTCAAGTAGTCTTCTAAGCCAAATGTAACATAGTTCATGAAGTGAGGTAATTGCAAATTTTAAGAAACGTATGGAATTGGTTACTTTTTATTGAACCACTTCGGTTGCCGTGCTATTTCTAGTTTTTAGGTACTTCAATCACGCATGCGGAGATGCCGCTAATCTCAAGGCGGTGTCTCTCTTATCTCGTGGCAACCTTTTAACTAATAATATGCTTTTCTTTACGAAACGACGAATTGCAAAAGGTATGTCTTGCTGGTTTCACGCTTTTCGATTTTTCCCAAGAGTCAGTTGAAATGTTCGTAGTCTTCATAGATTCTGATAGCAAGTTTGTTCAGTTTGGAGAATTTTGACATTTGCTTTGGTTGCTCAATGAGTATTAAGAGAATTCGCTTACTAAAAGGATGTTAGCATGTCGTGCAGAGATCTTGCTGTGGAGCTTCATCGGTGCTCTTTCTTCTTCATCAAAACGGAAACCAAAAGTGACCGTAATCCTAGATCAAATGCAGTGGCTACTACGTAGTGCGGGTGAGGAGATGGTGCTGTGTTGAAATGTCGTAATTTGTAGGAGAGGAGCTCACGTTCTCCTATCGCGGGAAGGATATGGAAGAGCAGAAAAATGGGATACGTTGCCTGTAAGTTCTTTTCATCGATGCATAATCACAATTTCGCGAGTTTTCTTGGATGGAAAATCCTATGCTTTTTCGCCTCGTGTAGTCAGGCTACGACTCCAGCTGCTACATCACATACCAGCGAGTGCCAAGAATAAACATGGAGCATTGGTGCTTAATCATTGTTATATTTCGGCGTTCCGCTCTTTCACTGCAACATACATAGGTTGTGTAGCATAGCGGAACATCAGACGATTGAAACAGTATCAGACGCACATTCTGTAGTTTATGGTTTGTATTTATTTGCTATCAGTTTTTCCTCAATTGCCATTAGGCACGCTTAAAATGTGACTGGTATACTAAGCCTGTCGGGGAAGAGCTGGACGTACTGCTAGAAATTTTTAGGTGCGGGTTTGGTGGTCCACGAGGCCTTACCAAGGGTTTTTAGTTAGTTTCGACAGCACACCCATGGACTAGGCAGTAACGATGTGATGTGACGTGGCTGGAGACAAGATAGATAGAAAACGATTTATTAAAAAAACGACAAGTAATAGAACACGAACAAGCGGAATTGAAAGGAGATTAGGGGTGGCGACGACGCAGCCGCGACGGAGACAGGCTGGTCCTCCCAGAGAAGATCTGCAACGAGAGGTGTCCCCCCTCTCGCCCCTCACGGAAGCGTCCCCCTTTTCCCGCGCCAATGCGCTCACCTCCACGCATGGTTTGACCCGTGATCTCTCGCATCGAGCATTTCGCTCCTTCTACAGCAACCCATTCTCAACATTTTCGACTTCGCTTCTTCTCCAGAGGTTTACAAATGTCGATACGTTCTCACGCTCTCTTAAGGGCCTACGCATTGACCACGACAGCAGCTCCCCGCCCAAAACATCATCTGTGCCCCCAGTTGATCATCGAGTTGCTCGAGCGGGAACTAGCAGCGTCTCCATTCATCTCTGCCGCGTGCCAGAGTGCTCCAATGGCTACTTCTCGCTCGATGGACAGGAGGACCGTCATAATCGCTCGTTCAGGCCTTTCACGAACAAGTCCGACAAACGCGATGGTGGGCGTCGTGGTATTCTCTTGACATCCAGCGGAATCCAGTCGGCGACTGGTCTCGTCCAGAGCGTGTCCGGGAAACGCACTAAGAGGCCGTCTCACCTAATTTTCGACGACTTGGCCCACGCGGCAGCGTCTCTGATCTTCGGTCGTCGACGAAGCTCGGAACTCCGGAGGCCTTCTCTCCTGCATGAGCCGTGTCACTCCGAGCAACTTCCTCTTGATTCCACACTGCGCAACGCTGATCGCGTCATCGCGTATTCATCGCTTTCGTATAGCCAGGGTCTCTGAGGTGTTTGTTAGGGCAGGAAGAATAGGTGGGCACCAGGGATGGGCGGAAATTTTGAAATTTTTCCCAGAAAACAGAAAATCGTTTTCGTCAGAAAACAGAAAAGCAAAAACGCCAGAAAACAGAAAATTTCGCAGTTATCATACTACCTCATTATTCAATCCGAAGATCCATCTGTCCAGCAGCAAATGCTTTTTGCACGACTAGAAATGTGGTCGTGGACCAGTGTTTTAACTTGCAAGCGTTTATAGGAATGGCTTATAAATGATGAATTTTTCCTGTTGTATTCATACTAAAATATAGCGGTTTAAGGCTCACAGTCCAAATGTAGGTGTAATCTCAAAACATTCGCTCGATTAGGGGTCCCACTAGTAAGAGACTGGCCTTATAGAGCACCAAACACGGACCAAAGATGTTTTGGGTACTGGCTTGATATTTCACAGAACAACACAAGAGTGCGACTGAAGAGGCTGTCAGCGCAAAAACTTTTGGGCAAAAGTGTTTCTTTAAATACATTGACATCTAATAAGGATCAAACATATGCCCTTTTCATCGTCATATTATTATTCATCATACATTCATGTCATATTACATCTCGATTTGTTAGGGAGGGAGACATGCCCGACACCGGCAACTATCGCACGATTTGCCTGCTGCCCGTAGTCTACAAGCTGTTCACTCCAGTCCTGAATAGGGCTAGCAGAATGCTGGACGAGAACGCAGGACGGCCATGCGAACAAGCAGGATTTCGGAGAGGATCCAGCACGATCGACCACATACACACCATTACGAAACTCATCGTGCAGCTGTGCCTTACGTTCATCGATCTGAAGAAGGATTCGACGCCGTCGAAACGGAGGCAGTCATCGAAGCTCTGCTCGCTCAGGATGTTCCTACTCAGTACATCAGAGTCAAAGTGGATTAACGACCAAGATCTCACCACTCCACAACGTCGTCATCATTGACGTGAAGAGAGGGGTTCAGCAAGGAGATACCATATCCTCAAAGCTCTTTAGCACCACCCTCGAAAACGCCATGCGCGAACTAGAATGGGAAGACATGAGAGTGAAGGTCAACTGACCATCTTAGGTTTGCTCCAGCTACGTGTATCTGGTTCGCGAAGTCAACATGAGCAGCGGCCTAGCACCGGAGCTGGGTATGAGGAAACGAGCTGTTTGGGGAGCTTTTCAAGAGCGTGAAATCATGAAGAAGACGAAGAACGTCCGACTACGTGCTAGCCTATTCGATTCCACTGCTCTTCCTGCCCTAACATACTCCTCAGACCTGCGCTATACGGAAGCGGGATGAACACGTGATCAACAACGCGCAGCGTGGAATGGAGAGCGCTATGCTTGGAGTAACACGTCTTCGCCGACGTTCGAAGATCAGGGACGCTGTCGCATGGGCCAAGTCGTCGAAAATTAGGTGGGCCGGTCACGTAATGCGATTCGCAGACACCCGCTGGACGAGAGCCGTCACTGACTGTATTCCGCGAGATGTCAAGAGAATACCAGGATGCCCATCAGCGCGCTGGTCGGATTTCTTTCGCTTGGAAGCCCTGAACAAACGATATGACGCTCTTCGTGTCCGTCTGGCGAGGAGGATCCATTGGAGCACTCTGTCAAACGTTAAGGACAAATGGAGACGTTGCTGCTGCCCGTTCGAATAACTCGATGATGATCACCGGGACGATAGATGATAGATGTGATGAATTAAAATTTTTATGTATCACTATTCTATCCCTACACCAGTGAAGTCAAAGGTAACTAAAACGTCGAACGTCTCTCACTAATGTTTGACAACCAAAAGCTGAACAAGAGTTAGAAAAGCAGCTCCGTCAAAGGCTCTCCTTTGCGATCATTGGGAAAGACCAGCCAGCAGTTTTCAATAACCGGAGGTGGAGAATAATCCTACCCACAATTACTCTACGGCACATGGTTAGTTAACATATATTATAATGAAATGCCCCTCAGAACACTAGTTTTCTAGCCTTTGCATAAAGTTCTAAGTAATCGTAGATAGTCTAAACTACTGCAGAAATTTGAGAGAATACAAAGCGAAATTATGAAAGTGGAGAAATGTCCTGTGAAGGGACTCCATATCAGCGGCACCTACACAATCAAACAAACAAAGCGGCATAGTTGCGAGTGTGTGGCGCAATTTCTACACGAGCAGATCTAGAAACTTACATGTTTGCAATTTAAAATACACTAGAAACATTATTTTGAGATGAAACTCATGATTCTATGATACCTTTTGGATTCTCCTTTTGGATTTCTATTATATAATTTTGATCGCAGCTCTATTTTCTGTTTTCTGGCCAATTTTTGGCCATTTTCCCAAAAAAACAGAAAACAGAAAAAATTTGCCCAAAATGGCCAGAAAATCAGAAAACAGAAATTCCGCCCACCCCTGGTGGACACGGAGTCGGACGTTCTTCGTCTTCTTCGCGACTTCTTCGACGCTCTTGAGTGCCCCACTAACGCTCTTTTTCTCCTGCCCAGCTCCAGCGTTTGGTCGTTGGCCAAACTTCGCGATCCAGATACACGTAGCATTCAGAGATGTTGGCTTCGTTGAGATAGGTTGAGCATCCGAAACTCCGGTTTCTCATGAAGATCGTCTTCGAGAGATTCATTTGCCATCCAACATCCACGTTCACAAAACATACAAGTCGATTATTGCGGGGCAATTGGCGTGACTGCTGTTTGTAGTTCCACGCTACGCAAAACATGCTTCTTACTGATTAGTTCTTCCTTTACTGATCGGGAGCGTATTGATGCACGTGCTCCCCCTCGCTCCCGGTAACGGGCTGTGCGTTCTTATTGCATGAATCACCAGAATGGGCTCCTGGGCTTGACCCCGACTTAGGGGAGTAGAAGGTTGGAGGCTTAGATCCCTACCATCTGCTTTGCACTTTGCAAAGCCATGTTTTCCATGTATACGATCCCTCTAGTGGTACTATGCATGTTATCCAAACGTTTAAATCTATAACTCATTCATCGAATTACGCGATGGTGAAGGAGGTCAACCACAAGATATCTAACGTCTCCTCATAGCCGTGACCTTATACCAAAATCTTTTCCTAACAAAAATTGTTCACAAAGAGAGAAGGTAGTGATGGTTTCTAACCCCAGTGGTATGAAGGAAGAAACTCAGTGCATAAAGCAGTATGAATGGTTGCGGTGTAAGCAACGAATGAATGCCGTAGGTTCCGTGTCTTCACATAAACTAAGGCCCTTTAGAGAACAAACATAGGTCCGTACTCACAAAACACCCTGGTGAGGTAGCCGGTCTTGTACGAAGCAAACTACCAGATTGTTGGAACTGGCATGGCTTAGAAGTCAACGAAACTACCGTAAATCTTATGGCTACCTCTTAACTTGGGATTTGAGATTAACGTCGAAGAACAGTTGCATAGAAACTTAACTTGAAGATGTGATTGCTTTTCGTATATCAAAGAGAAGTAGTGGAGTATGGAAAACTGATTCGGTTTCGTGAAAGTTTATTTTGACTTGTATGTTTGAATATTGCGGAATATGTGGATGAGGAAGCGTTACAGGTGTTTTGGATTCTCGCAAAAATCCAGTAATGAACAACAGGAATGACGGACTTTATTGACATTGCAATTTGTGAACTCTAGTGAACTGACGGAAGGGCGATCTCCTGCACAGTACGACCCAATCATTTTACTGGCATTATGAAACAGTACGAAGCTGGTCCTTGTGGTGGGTCCAATGCGTGAGTTCGCCCCTCGTATTTGGACTCAGCCGTTGTCTGAGGGGTGTTTCTGTCGAAAGTTTCAAGGTAATCGAGGCATTTAGTGCAGTCGGAAACGTTGACATTTGTGCACCAAGTCAAGACCTCTGGAGACGACCGGAAGTCGAAACTTCAGGATCTGATTGAAAATCCACCTCAAATCCTGTGACGCACAACCTACCAATAAGGCGCTTCATTACCGGGCTTTCAAGAAGAGGAAAGTTGAATGCATTGCTTGCTCATGGTTCTGCAGCTGCGCCTGACGACTTTTCCAAACCTACATCTATCAGAAGCGCTAACTCCGAAATTATCGCGAATATGCGTGGTGTTCTACTGAACTCACCACAAGCGCCTGTTTTCCGAAAGGGTCGCTTCTTTCCAGGTGTACACCGGGCTGTCAGAGCAGGCTGTGATAAAATCCGCTGTTCGCCTTTCTCATGGTGTCGTGTTCACGGATTACTTTACCGACGTCCTGGCCGGGTTTTCTCCGCAGCCCTTTAGCGACGTGGCAAGAGTTTGTTTGACATTGGTGTACTAGCTTCATGTCTCGTTGTCGTTTGTTCTGCAGCCTTTGAGGCTTCACCGGCTTTGGAAGCCAGCAGCCATTTGTTTCTCTCATCACCTCTCAACGCCTTTTTTGTCTGAACTTCTGCTCAGATCTTCGACTGAGCAATAGGAGCGTGGAAACACTCTAGTCGCCTCCTTTTTGTGTATCTGCCAGGAGTTCTGAGCACTACTCAGCACATCGTCGTTAATGTACCCTGCCACCGATTGTCTCTAGAGCATCTCTCTGGATCTCTGTAAGTTATTATTAGCCTTGATTGTAATGGTTCTTTGGACATTTTGTGCGTCGTTCATGCTGTTCCAGCGTTGTCTGTAAATATTGCAGAAACGATGCTTTTTTGTAGTTGTTGATTATGGCGAAAGTGTGAATATTTGGCTGAGCTCGTGCAAAAATTAATGCAGGAATTAGAATTATGCTCTCCGCCGAGCATTTGGCAACGCAGATCTATCTATAGCTGTGATCTGCTCTCCTTCCAGCAGTCAGCTATCTAAGTTGTCGTAGTACTGGCGAGTTCGCTAGCTAACAAATTCGTTTGCTGATACCTTAACCCGTCCAGCGTCCATCAGATTTACACGATTCCTACTTCAATCAACGCTGAGGAAAAACCATCGATGTGCGAAAATATTGTTCGACAAGGCGATGTTGTTCACTTGTTGTGAAGCCGGGCCATCAGCTGTCATTTTCAAGAATCCAGAAAAGGTCAGTTAGTGACTCAGTTCACATGGTCCGAAACGTGTCCCATATGCCTTTGGCCGGAAGCCGGCCTCTCCTTGACGCGAAAAGCGGATCTTCGCGCGAAGAAGGCGGTGGTCCGATCCCATGTAGAACTCGGGGACAAGGGAGGCGTCGGGTAGGCACTACTTATTTATTTATTTATCAGACCTGAACATAGTCATGCATTACATAAGTATTGACAGAAAAACAAATACTAGGTCACATAAACTACAATAAACATAAAATTAAACACAACACTTTAACATAACATTTTACGTTTTACGTACGTTACGTTAAGGACTTGAACGAACTCACAGACATGTTTATGATATTTTCATCCTCACTTAATAATGAGTTCAAGTCCTTAAGATTTCTGTAAGTTTGATCTCGCCTGCGATTTTGGAACAGGAACAACGTGGTCGACGACGTCACCTTCAACTACTTGCAGTTGAAGGTGGCGTCGTCGACCACGTTGTGAAACTGGCCACCGGGGAATTCCCCCCCCCCCTGGTTCCTTCCGGGTGCACAACAAAAACATGTAACGAGCACGCATATCTTCATCATGAAACTTCATGTAAGCGTCACTCATACTCTCGTTCAAATGAAAAAACGCGATGAGCTAATCGGATGCATGGGGCGATCCCTTTTTAATATACTAAATGATTGCAGCCTTATTGCGCTATAAAACAATCTCAAAATATAAAAATGTTTAAGAAAATCATTGCGTCCACTCGGGTCTTATCGTCCCGGTCAGTCCGATGACGTTGTACTTGATCTTCCTGCCTTGCGTCATCAGGTCCTCGACGGATGCCTCCGATGCGAGCGTGCGGGTGTTGTAAGTGCAGATCGTCATCCTAGTCCTCAGTTTGCACAGCCTGGGATTTTAGCAGCCTCTCCGTACTCGTCCTTCCCATCGCTGCAGAAATGGGGGCTCTTTCGGCGTCAGGGGACTGAGGTCCTTTAGTGCTGCTGTGTTTTACTGAAGTACATACTGGTACAATACCTTCCGCGTCGCGCGGTCAAAAAGACGGTTTGCGAGAAAAAATCTTCGCAAACCGTCGCATGCTCATAACTCCTTTAATTTTAAGTTGTTTGAGGAAGTGTTGGTACCATTCGATTCGTCTCCTCGAGATCTGCACAATAAAACGTTGCCAGACCACCGCGTTTGCGCCGTGGGTGGCCTAAAAAATGACTGGAGCAGGCTCTTGAGATTAGGTCAGCTTATTTTCCAGTACGTGCATGTGACGTGCAGTGTTTTCGGAGTATCTCAAGCATGGCGTGCGTTGTCAGTGCTCTGTCATGCCTGGAATGCTCCGAGAGTGCGCCGTGCACAACGTATATGGGATCGAACCTATCAATCAAATGGGCGGAAGCATGTCCACGGTGTTTCTATCTTCGCTTAATGGAAAATGTTAAGCCTTCAAGACTATTTTGCAACGTTTGGAGAATTTTATAAGAAATTTCCGGCCGTCCTACTTAGTATTCGCACCAGTCAGTCCGACGAGCCTTTGGAGTGGTCGTACACAATGTATATAGGATCGACCCTATCAATCGAATGGGTTCGACAACTGGAAGAGTGTGCGTTTGAGTAGTTCTATCATGAATTTTCAGCCGCCCTACTGAGGAATTGCTCTAAGGCTGTCCAGCTAGCCCTTGGAGTGCGTCGTGAACAATGCATGTAGAATCGAACCTTCAATCGAGGGGGCGACCACCTGCAAATTGTACGCGCGGGCGTTTCGGCTGCAACTCCTGGGTCTTGTAGGCAGTAATACGGTCTAGTGGTACAACGATGTAGCTTAGGAAGAGGCAATGTTACAGGGTGCGAATATGCAGGTGAGGCTTGCGTTACGCATTTTTTCCGATTTCGGTGGACCACTGCGGGAAGACCCGGCGAGAAAACGGGCTTGAAATGCGTACGCAAACAGAGCGCTTGAGGTTCTTCACGATGACGTGCTCAGAACTCCTCAGCTGCCAGTTTAAAGAGGCGGAAGATAGCGGTTAGAGTTTCTTGCGCTCTTACTCACCCAGATTTGAGTGTTCGACACGATCAAGGGTACCGTTCTGTTCATTGTTCTGTTCATTTTGAATAGCGCTATCGAATGGTGCCTACTTCGACCGATATTGGAACCGATTTTTTGACAGATTCGCATCGAGGACGAGGCCGCGGCAGACGGGCGATGACGTCATCAAAAATCGATAGCTTCGAATCGGGCCGTTCTTGATACCATTCGCTAAAGTTTTTCATGCTGAATTGAACGGTCTTGTTGTGTTTAGGAAAAACTGTATCCTGGGCAAGTAAGAGCGAGGAGAACATCGATCGTTGTTGAGCTAGATTGCACACGAGGGCGTGTTCTGAGCGCGATAACTCTGTCATATGTGAACCTTTCCGGTTGATGCTTGTGGATTTTGTAGGCAGCAGAACGTTCTACTAGTACGCTGAAATACAGCAATGTAACTTATGATTACAAAGTTACAGCAGTGCGAAAATGAAGGCTACCCTTGTGTGACACGATTTTTCCCAATTTGGTCGACCCTGCAGGAAGACGCCAAGAGCTAACGGCCTAACAATGCGCAGGCGAGCAGAACGCTTAAGGTGCTTCACGACGACGTGCTCGCAACTCCCTATCTGATTAAACTTCCTCAGCACCAACTGCCATTTTATGGCGGCGAAGTTTTAGCGTTTGAAGTTTCCTGCGCCATTATTCGCGCAAATTTGAGTTTTCGACTCTCAATAACACCGTTAGCTTCACCACAAAAAGCTCTCTCGAACAATGGTAATCTCGATCAATTTCAGAAAAATGGATTTTTTGACAATTTCCCATCGAGAACGGAGGCGCTCGATGCCGAGCCTGCGCAGACGTTATAGAAGTCCGATATTTTCGAAATTGGTCAAATTTCCTCATCCAAAATCATCTAGGGGTATTTGGGGCGCTGATTACGAATCCGACGTCAGTTTTTGAAAATCTCGACTTCGGTAGGTTTTGGATTTTCTTCTGGATAATTGAGGGTGGTCGGGTCAGGATCAACGATTTTGCTCAAGCTTCGTATAGGGGCGAGGACTTATGCGGGGTGCCGAACACGATGCCGAAGTTCATTTGGACGATTACAGCAGGAGACCACCGATACCGATAACTGAGGGTAATCGGTGATCCTGACCCGACCACCCTCAAACGGGAAGTATCGTACTGAAATCGACCGAATTTTCAAAAACGCACGTCGGATTCGTAATCAGTGCCCTAAACAACCGCCTAGATGATTTTGGGCGAAGTTTGCACGAGGAAATTTGGACAATTTCGAAAATATCGGTTTTCACTGACGTCATCGTCCGAACAGGCTGGAAAATTGTCAGAAAACCGATTTTTCTGAAATTGGTCGAGATTAACATCGTTCGATAAAAGTTTTCGAGCTGAAGCTATTAGTGTTAATGCGAGTGTCGAAAACTCAAATCTGGGCGATTAATGGCGCAAGAAACGTCAAACGCTAAAAATCCGCCTCCCTAAAATGGCAGCTGGTGCTAAGGCAGTTTAATCAGCTAGAAAGTTGTGAGCACGTCATCTTAAATAACCTTAGGCGTTCTGCTCGCCTGCGAATTGATAGGCCGTTAGCTCTTGGCGTCTTCCTGCAGGGATCGACCGAAATTGGGCAAAATCGTGTCCCACAAGTGTTGCCTTCATTTTCGCACTGCTGTAACTTTGTCCAATCATAAGCTACATGCTTGCTGTATAATCAGCGCGCTACTAGAACATTCTGCTGCCTACAAAATCCACAAGCACCAACTGGAAAGGTTCACATATGACAGAGTTATCGCGCTCAGAACACGCCCTCGTGTGCAATTTAGCTCAACAACGATCGATGTTCTCCTCGCTCTTACTCGCCCAGGATACAGTTTTTTCTAAACACAACAAGACCGTTCAATTCAGCATGAAAAACTTCATGGAATGGTATAAAGAACGGCCCGATTCGAAGCTATCGATTTTTGATGACGTCATCGCCCGTCTGCCGCGGCCTCGTCCTCGATGCAAATCTGTCAAAAGATCGATGTTTCCAAAATCGGTCTTTATTGACACCATTCGATAGCGCTTTTCATAGTGAATGGAACGGTACCCTTGATCGTGTCCAACACCCAAATCTGGGCGAGTAAGAGCGCAAGAAACTCTAACCGCTATCTTCCGCCTCCTTAAACTGGCAGCTGAGGACTTCTGAGCACGTCATCGTGAAGTGCCTTAAGCGCTCTGCTTGCGTACGCATTTCAAGGTCGTTAACTCTCCGCATCTTCCCGCAGTGGTCTACTGAAATCGGAAAAAATCCGTAACGCAAGCCTTACCTGCATATTCGCACCCCCTGTAACATTGCCTCTTCCTAAGCTACACCGTTCTACGTCAGTGTACTGCTACGCCGTTTTACTGCCTACAAGACCCAGGAGTTGCAGCCGAAACGCCCGCGCGTACAATTTGCAGGTGGTCGCCCCTTCGATTGAAGGTTCGATTCTACATGCATTGTTCACGGCGCACTCCAAGGGCTAGCTGGACAGCCTTAGAGCAATTCCTTAGCAGGGCGGCTGAAAATAGAACTCCCCAAACGAACACTCTACCAGTTGTCGGACCCACTCGATTGATAGGTTCGATCCTATATACAGTGTGCACGGCGCACTCTCGAAGCATTCCAGGCATGACAGAGCACTAGACATGGGATCCGAATCATGCATTTTCGGATATCCGGCCGGATTTATCCGGTTTCGGATTATCCGAAATCCGGTTCGGTCTAAAATTGCCCTCATCTGAATCATCCGAAGATCCGGGGTTTCTAAAATTGTCCTCATCTGAATCATCCGAAGATCCGGGGTTTTCAAAATTGCCCTCATCTGAATCATCCGAAGATCCGGAGTTTTCAAAATTGCCCTCATCTGAATCATCCGAAGATCCGGGGTTTCTAAAATTGTCCTCATCTGAATCATCCGAAGATCCGGGGTTTTCAAAATTGCCCTCATCTGAATCATCCGAAGATCCGGAGTTTTCAAAATTGCCCTCATCTGAATCATCCGAAGATCCGGGGTTTTGAAAAACGCAATGATTCGGATAAAATCGGATAAAAATCGGATAATAGGAGGTTAGCGCGTCTTGCTGGCAAACTCTGCGCCATTGATAACCTGACTTTTTCGGGCACATTTGCAATCATTTGGCGGGAATTCTCTCACAAGGGAAGGGTCTGATAGCGTATATCTGAACGGGGAGAGGGAGTCATCCTATTAAATAGGAATAATCGCCACCCCTCAATTAGCATAAAACGTGTTCCATTTTTGCCAAGACGTTAAACCCAATTAGTGGTGGTTCTTGAAGTCACAACTGAACGGCGCATCACGAATTTGGGTTCTTGTACCACCGCGATGCCTCTGCCGGCAAGCGGCTCGCTCGGAGCGCAATGGGTAGCGACGATGCTTCATGGGAGAAAGGGCGGGAGTACGATCCTCATGCGCTGCTGCATTCCTGCTTTTTGAATGATTGGCTGAGATTTGAGGGATTCTGACGTCTACACCATTTTCAGATGTTTTCTGCGCATTTTCCAGCTTCATGCTGTGGTACTCAACATGATACTGCATAAATATTCCACACCAGTGATACACAGGTACAACGTGCATAAAGCAGCACTGGACACAATGGGCAGGGTATAAATGCTGCAGGCTCCTCTCAGCCTGTTTCCATCGGCCAATGACCTCGGGTAAAACCATCCTGTTCGGATTTTCAAAGGAGACCATGATGTGACGTCACATGTGGTTAAAACGAAAAAGTCTGTGGATCCCGGAATTTGACCTAAACGGCATTAATACACTCTTTCTCTCATCTTTGCCTGTCATCTGGAAATCAGAGGTCTGCTGGAGGTTCTCTAAAACCTAACACCAACAAAGTCGCCGATGCTCGAGTGGTGATCCACTTGCTCACGCTGAAGTGTGGTCCACCTTTAGATAAGCAGCTTTCATGGGAATGACACCAACCTGACCGAACGGATGGCTAGCATACCCAAGGACTTCGAAGCACGTCAACTTGAAGTTAACGAAGACGAACGGCTGGAAGTGGCGAAAAACCAGAAGAAGGTTGGGATCCGCAAAATGAACTGATAGACGTGGAAAGGCTGACAAGCAGTGGGCATATGATAACGTTTTCGGCTGGAACTCTTGTTTCAGAGGAAAGGAAACGTCTTCAGTTGGATTTCGCCTATGGAGTCGATCTCATTTGTCCATATATGGAAGCAAACTGTGAGGAGCCAGTAGCCTTTATGCGCCGCTCGTATTGTGACCAGTGCTTATGTTCCATGCACTTTGTGTCTGTGTATCACTGATGTTAAACGTTCATACATCGTTATGTTGAACAGCTTTCCAATTGAGTTTTGGGTAAAAAAAACGGTCAGTAATAAACAAGTGGCAACAAAGTTGCTCTCACGGCATGCATCTGAAGACACTGCACAGCAAACATCTAGAATGGTGCAGATGTCAGAATCGCTCAATTCAAACAATAGGTTGAAATGCAAAGATACAGCAGCGCAGAAAAGTCGAACTCTCTACCTCCCCTCATGGAGCAACGTCGCTATCGCTACGAGCCTCTTCCCGCCGGCGGCATTGCGGGCGTACAAGACTCTGAAACTCGTGAGGCGCCGATTCCACTGTAACTTCAAGGATCCTCTACTCCTCGGGCTTATCGAAAAAAGAAACACATTTTTATACTAATTGAAGAGTGGCGATTATTCCTATATATGGTGGGATGACTCGCTACCTCCGTTCAGACATACGTTTCAGACCCTTCCCTTTTCAGAGCACGAGAAATTTCTTGCGGGGCGTTTCGGAATCGTTTCGTTATTGTTCTTTACAAGACTTCGCTGTGCATTACCAACTCACTATTGAGTTGGTATTGGCTCATTGGGGTCTTAAAGCTGTTTTTTGTTTGTTCTGGAAGCGCAAAATAGCTCTGCGGAGGGCTCCCCTCGTAAGGCAGCCAAATACGACATCTTTTACGTAGCGCTGGTGTGTTCCACTCCATTGGTGAATTGAGCTAGGCCAGATATAATGTAACTGAGCATTCATGTGCCTTGCTACCAGGGCATATAAATACTTAATTCAAGGTGAGGCGCTCCAAGCTGCTTTGCGCGCTCGTGACTTCAATTGGTCAATGAAATAAACGCGGAGTTACTGATGTGTTCCGTTTTTAAGGGGTTGCGTGCCCCTATTATATCACTTATCCGGTTGTATCCGAATCGTATATCCGAAATCCGGCTTGGCCGAAAATGGCGTTATCTGAATCATCCGAAGATCCGGGGTTTCTAAAATTGTCCTCATCTGAATCATCCAAAGATCCGAGGTTTTCGAAATCGCCCTTATCTGAATCATCCGAAGATCCGGGGTTTGAAAAAATGGCCTATCCGAATCATCCGATTATCCGGAAAATCGGTGTCGGATCCAATGTCTACAGAGCACTGACAACGCACGCCATGCTTGAGATACTCCGAAAACACTGCACGTACTGGAAAATAAGGTGCTCCAATCGCAGAGCCTGCTCAGGTCATTTTTTAGGCCACCGACGGCGCGAACGCGGTGATCTGGTAATGTTTTATATATGCTTGCGCAGACCTCGAGGAGACGAGTCGAATGGTACCAACACTTTCTCAAACAACTTAAAATTAAAGGAGTTATGAGTATGTGACGGATTTTTCCGTCTTTTTGACCGCGCGAAGCGAGCGGTGTTGCTGTAGTTATTCAGGATCTGTTCTGCGGGAGAGGAACTCCGGCCACCCAAGACACGACTTTCAGAAGGGACGAGGGAAGACTTTTAAGGCGGCCCGAATTGTCTTACGATGCACTACAAAGTGGAAACTTTTGGCCGACATAGATACAATCAGGGAATTTCGGTTTCCGTGTTGCGAATTCCGGTTTCCGACCGTTTTTAGCCCTTCCGTTCCGCTCCATGCTCCGCTCTTTTTTGGACCGGGAGACGGAATGGAAATGGTGACCAATCACTCACTGATTGGTTTGCACTGCTTCCTTCAATCACTTGTTGAACATAAGCGAAAGGAAAAAATAATTTAACTGGGCGTCGCGTTTTTTGTGATTGTGCTGCTTTTAAATCGGTGATGCACACTGATGTCGGGACATTGTGGTAACCAAGTTGGTTTCTTTTTTCTTTTCTCGAAACAATGCATGAATAGTATAAGGCCGCAGAAATTTAATGAGTATTTTAATCAAGGATCAAATTACTTATCAGGAGCATGCTTATCCTTTCCCCCCAAAGTCTTAGGTCGGCCCCAGAACACCAATTCTTGATCAGAGTTCTATAAGCACTATTAGGTTCCTAGCATTGCTTTTCATCAGGGACATTGGATATATCCTAGACGGAGGAGGGCATATCTTTCCATTCCTCCACCCCCTGAGTTTGTCGTAGAGCTTTAGCTACTATCCGAATGATACTATAGCACCCATGCGACCTCAGAGAGTGGGTTTCGTGTCGTGAGTGCTGAACGCAACTGTAACCTTAGCGCCGCCCCTCCCAATTAGGATAGATTCAGTACAGTCAGTAAAACCGGCTAAGTGTCGTGAGTGGCGACATCTCTGGCAGGTTATTCGTCAGCTAGCTTCATTACATTTAAAATACTTTCTTTCTATTTACAGAAATGTTTTGCATAAACTCCGTTTTGTTACACTAGTAATGTTTGAAAATTCAACTTACCAGGGAAGGGTCTCAGGCGTAGGTCTGAACGGGGGAAATGGATAGTAGTGCGAGAATCTCCACCCTTCATGTAGTAGAAAAACATGTTTCGTTTTTGCTGAGTCCTTGAATAAAAAGAGCTATGGGCTCTCGAAGGGGGGGGGGGGCGTACAGTAGTGCACCGTCAGCACATGCCCACGCGCGCGCTGTTGTATGGGACACGACGAAAGGCTCTGCGTCAAGCGAGTCGGTGGCTCAGCAGGGAGCGGGACTACTTCGTAGTACTAGGTCAGGTGTTCGACTCCCGTGCTATGCAGTATTTTTGCATTTTTAATGATTGCCGTCTTCTTTACCACTTTGCTTCCTGCACATCTCCTACATATTTATTTCACTCTACATTGTAAAACAAGGACCAGAATCGTACTCAATGCGAAGTTTGGATAAGAATGGTTACCCCTTACCATTAATCACATTTACCTACTGTAATTTAACTCAACTCATATATACTCCAGGGTAATACGGAAAACGGATGTCAGATTCGTGATCACTATCCCAAATAACCCCCTGAGAAGTTTGAGCGAAATCGGTAATTATGACTTCGACGGCCCCAGTCACTCGCACCTACCTTCACCTACCGTAATCGGCCGGAAATTGAAAAACCAATGTCAGATTCGTAATCAGCACCCCAAATAATCCCTCTGGGAGAAGTTTGGGCAAAATCGGTGATTATGACCTCGACAGCCCTAGTCACCCACCCGTAAATGCTGCAGCCCGTACCTGTTGTAAGATCATCTACCACCACTACCACAGAGGAAGCGCAGCCTCCTCCTGCTTGACACAACGGCGTCTGCGCGCGTTTCTGGGTGCCTGAATCCAGAAGTCGGGTTCCCTTCGTCGCACCACAACCTTCTGGAGTCAGAAGGTCGAAAAGAAAGGAAGCAGAGGTCAGATCGTCGTCGTACGACGACCGGCTGCATGCAGAACTCAGCATTATCCCATGTTGAGCGGAAAAGTTTACCCGCGACAGGTACGCCTCTGCGTACCTCGCGCGGGCGACGTTTGCTGTTCAATATGGGATATAGTTGCATCAGAGGAAGCGCATCCTCCTCCTGCTTGACACGACGGCGTCTGCGAGCGTTTCTGAGTGCCTGAATCCAGAAGACGGGTTCCCTTCGTTGCACCACAACCTTCTGGAGTCAGAAGGGGAGACGCCGTCGTCCTACGACGAGGGATCGCATTCATAATTGAGCATGAGATACTGCTGCAGCAGAAGAAGCGCAGCCTCCTCCTGCTTGACACAAGCAGGAGGAGGCGTTTCTGAGTCCCCGAATCCAGAAGGCGGGCTCCCTTCGTCGCACCATAACCTTCTGGAGTCAGAAGATCGAAAAGAAGGGAAGCAGAGGTCACATCGTCGTCCTACGACGAGCGGCCGGATGCAAAACTCAGCATTAACCCATGTTGAACGGAAAAGTTTACCCGCGACAGGTACGCCTCTGCGTACCTCGCGCGGGCAACGTTTGTCGTTCAATATGGGATGTTGTTGCATCAGAGGAAGCGCATCCTCCTTCTCCTTGACATAACGGCGTCTGTTCGCGTTTCTGAGTCCCTGAATCCAGAAGACGGGCTCCCTTCGTCGCACCACAACCTTCTGGAGTCAGAAGATCGAAAACAAAGGAAGCAGAGGTCACATCGTCGTCGTACGACGACCGGCCGCATGCAGAACTCAGCATTATCCGATGTTGAACGGATATACTTTACCCGCGCCAGGTACGCCTCTGCGTATATCTCCCCAGTCCAGAATTTTCTCATTGTCAAATGTACGTGGCGTGCTCGCGAGTTCGACGGAAGTCCCATCTGAAAATTTGGTTAACAGAAGAACTCAAGTCGATACCAAACGTAGTATTCACCGAGATGCTTCAGTAAATGTTGTCTTTTTGTTGTTCTGTTAACAAAATTGTTCTGAAGATCAGTCGTACTTTTTGGGCAAGAGTATTTTCTGAGAAAGAAGCACAAACCTATAACCCCGCGAAGCGGGCAAGTGCGAGACACGCCGTTAGGCGTGTCGTAGCACTTGTTGTTTAATATTCGATGAAAAACACAAAACATTGTATAATTCAGAAACTGAGAAAAGTGAGTGAAGCACAGTTCACAGAAGCATTTATTTGACAATTTAGAGTGAAATAAATGTGTAGGAGATGTGTAGGAAGTAAGCTGATTTAGATTGCCATAAGGGACGACTTTCACGACATTACTCTCACGACTCCAAAGGTCGAGGAGAGCTCGAATTTTTTTTTGCCCAAACCTCCCCCAGGGGTTATTTGAGGTGCTGATCACGAATCTGACATTCGTTTTTCAAATTTCGGCCGATTACGGCAGTTTATGGTGAGTACGGGTGACGGTGCAGTACTGTACCCCCAATTTCGAATGCCCGTAGCTCTTTTAAGGACTCAGCAAAAACGAAACGTTTTTTTACTGTGTCTTCAATTCATTTTAGATTACTGAACCTCCCGTGAGGGTCAAAGAGTATGCTGTGCGCAATGGTCGAAGTGGCAGGGACGACAATCTCAAAAATTTGCCCGGAGAAGTAGAAAATACTCTTATTAGTGAGTATTTTTTATTCACTTTCCTCTCGTTTTGGTACTCCTAGGTTATTTTGTAATTTCTGTTGAGGGGCCTTTTCGGGTATTACGACTCTGCGGTGGACTTGTTTGATTTCGAAAATTTGAACAGTATCTTGATGAAGCAGTGTTCTCCTTAATTACATAGATTATGTACATAGATTTTGGCGAGGACATGCTTGGACTCGGAAGAGACGAGCTGCAAGTGGGTGCTGTTTAGTTTTTATCTTCTTCAGTACAATGGTCCATGCTCATATTTTTCAGGTTCTTTCTGGACCTGGGAAAAACTGATGACGAGCGTACCACAATATACGAAAGCTTGGTTACGGAACGCATTACTTGGAGAAAGCAGCTGCTGAAGGCACTTCAGAGGACCTTGTAAGTTCCCCTGCTTTTATTGGAGCACCAATTGGTATGGATGTCATATAACTTCCATTTCAGAAGCGATGTGCGTGCCGACAAAAATTAGCCGGACAAGATGTAGACGTTTCCCAGGACGCCTTCACTCCAATATCTTCCTCACGATTTCTACTGCGCCCGGAGGATAGCTATTTCTATGTATGTACCGGAAATGTATGTCTCTGTTTGTCTGTCTCTGTTGAAGAAAACCACTGTTTTTCTACCTGATTCTGTAGTTGAGTATTGTGGCATATCTCCGCTGTTGTTATTTTTGCATACCTCCACAGCATTCGTATTTTCTCCTAACCTTCTGAAGATTTTCGTTCAGTTCTTTGTTTGTATAGGCATATAATTGGAAATAAACCTATAGCTTGTCTTCATGTTCTCTAGTCGTAACACCAGCAAACACTATAGACAGACTGATTTGTCTAGAAACCAGTTTCACGAACGTTCAAACGGTTAATGTAGCGAAGAAGGCGTGTGAGCAACGCATCAACCGAGATTTTGCTCAATTACTGGAGAAAGGCCGATCAATAGTCGGCGAAACTCTGGTCGCCTAACGGCGAATTTCTGGCGACGAGTAGTTGCCCTTCCAGTTCACCAGAAACTCGCCGACAGATGACCGCTGCGAATGTCTGAGTTTTCAGACACTCGCAGCGGTGACGACTGGGGGACGATGACGAATTATGACGTTGCGGCTGACGACTGGGTGGCGTTTCAGGGCTGAACTTCGCGAGCGGCAAGATGGCGGCTGCATGACGTCACTCAGCCGCTCTCTGCAACACGCTGCGCGAGCGGAATGTTGAATTAGGGCGCGCTAATCCGGGTTGGTTTGGGGTACAAGACTAGAGGCTCCACCCTGCATCTCTGAACTGGCAGCTTTCCCTACCTATGGCAGTCCTGGGTGACTTCCTATAGTTGCAGAGTGCATGTAGTTGGGCAATACGTTCTCATTTCAATAGCTTTGTGACAAATAGCTCTAATGCTATGAAGAGGGAAGAGGTCCGTCTCTCCGTTTCAGACTTGCTGTGATCTGGTGGAACCTTGTTTCGTATCGGTTTCTCTTTCTTCTTTCATGTTCCTTAATATCAATCACTACCTTATCTAGTTCCTCGGCGTTCTACAGACAAATATGTCTTCGGGTTGCCGTCCCTGACTTGGTTGAATTTTTGGAACGAACATTTTTACTTTCGTGGACTCTCACCAGTTCGTCACAAGTAAGTCGTTGATTTTTTTGTTTCGTTCTTTTTCTGCCGCGTGAGCGAAGCTTTACTATTCTATTTATGTGTCTATTCCCTATTTCTTTAGAAATCCGCCATCAGATTGAGGGTAAACTTGGAGTGAGGATATCGGGCAAAGCAGAACACATCCTCCCCATTCTCATTGGAACACGTTATAATTCCTCCTTTTCTCACGGTTGTCATCCCTCATATCTTGTGCTCAAATTTTTCCTTTAACGTTGTAACATTAGTGTTCTACCCCTTCTCATTAATATAGCATTACTCTTAAAATGGTTTCTTTTTGTGAGCACCACTTTAGAAGTGATTTTTGCAGATATGCATGTTGTTCATTGTCGATTTCTACAGTACTACTTCGCTCATCACTAATGGCAAAGTCTTTTCGCGTTGAAGCCGCTGCTGCACTAGAAAACAATCTGATGGGAGAGCTGCGGGCCCATAAAAAAGGCATACAATCCCCCTTTTCTCTGCTTAGGGGTTCCGACTGTAATGAGCGTAGGCATCTATTCGGAATCAGCTCTCGAGTGTCTTCAGCATGTTGTAACAGTGACAGCCGTTGTTTCGTCCCACTGGCTGAAGGATATAAAAGCACCTCTACGAATGCTGCGGGGTTTTCGTCCTAGTCTGATCGGAGGCCGTGTAGTGTCGGCTCCGGCGCCTCCCCGCCCCTGAGAAGTTCCTTCTCTCCTCCCCCCCCCCCCCCCCAACCCCGGCCATACATCCGTAGCCCCCAGTTACCGTCCATATGCGCCTTTATTGTTAATAAAATTGTTATGTTATCTGTGTTTTGTTATGTAAGGGCCCAAGAGGCCGTGTGATCTACACGTGAATAAACCTGA
The DNA here is from genome assembly GCA_947396885.1 of Heligmosomoides polygyrus polygyrus. Taxonomy (NCBI): domain Eukaryota; kingdom Metazoa; phylum Nematoda; class Chromadorea; order Rhabditida; family Heligmosomidae; genus Heligmosomoides; species Heligmosomoides polygyrus. Next base: position 55,242,914 of record OX377202.1, read on the forward strand.
GGGGACAGGTTTATTACATGGAGGTTCCGGCTAGGGTTTTTTTTAGTAAAAACCTCAATGAACGAGCTCTTTCATAGTACCCCCTCTATTTCTGTAGATCAAAATCTCCTATCTAATAACATGATGCTGCAAAATCACAATATTTCGTGCTAAATTTAAATTTGTGACATTCCCACCTCTGATGTGCTAAATTGAATCTCTCTTCTCTTTCCTTCGTCTTATACGAAGTCGAAGCGCATGAATTGCTCCCTCTAGCACGAGGCCAACCAGAAATCGAATAAAATCTTACATCTTTATTTCTGAGCAACAAATGAAGTCTCGGCCGAGCCGCACCACACCTCGTGTAATAAAATTATTCATTGAATAATGATGGTGTCCGAATAAGCGCTGTAACCACCAAAGTCTGCAAAATATTAATGCAGAAAAAACTTAAGATTTTCAAGGAATGTCACATATTAAAAACTCATCAACAAAAAATGCAGTATCATCCGTTTAGTTCCCCATAGCTCGAGTTTTACTAATTCCACTTTCCCGTGTGTCTTCCGCAATCGTTTTTACACAGCAGCTGCCTTCATAAACCCAGTTTTTTATCCTAGGAATAGATCCTGCAAACATTCACATTGCCGTATTACAGCCCGATACTTGCGTGACTCCACATCGTGTCCTACCTGCAATTAATCTCATTCACCGACCAACTGCTTTGCACCCAATAATAGAATGCCCCTCTCCCAACCTCATAGTATTGCAATAAGATATTTTTGAATAGACAGGCGCGCGCCCGCAGAGAGCCGCTCCTGTTCTCCATTTTTTCCTCTGCTATTTTTGCCATCCCCGATTGTCAGCCTCACATCAATCAACCAAGTCGCTCCGGATGCTGACTATAGCTCTACTGATCACTATCCCACTGGAAGCAATTGCTTCAAGTTACACTATCGCTCCTCCCACCCCCTCCTTCCTAAATCTTTTTCTTCTACGTACTTCCCTTGTCTACTCCCTCTCTGGCTGAAGATATTAATTAGCATAAGCACCTACATATCCCTTCATCACTTCAACTACACTACTGATCTGCTATTCCTGACGATGATATTCGGCAAGCTCTTCACCAAACGAGTAACGACGACATTTACGACAGGTATCTATTATGCATCTTCTCACTCTCGAATGGGACGGAAAGTCGCCACGAATGCCAACATGTGATCGAAGAACAGTGCTCGCTCCGTACGGCAGAATTCACGAAATTCTCTCCACCTTTCAGTCCCTGGGGACAGGGACTTCCAAATAGGGTAGGATGTAATGAGCGTAGGCATCTATTCGGAATCAGCTCTCGAGTGTCTTCAGCATGTTGTAACAGTGACAGCCGTTGTTTCGTCCCACTGGCTGAAGGATATAAAAGCACCTCTACGAATGCTGCGGGGTTTTCGTCCTAGTCTGATCGGAGGCCGTGTAGTGTCGGCTCCGGCGCCTCCCCGCCCCTGAGAAGTTCCTTCTCTGCTCCCCCCCCCCCCCAACCCCGGCCATACATCCGTAGCCCCTAGTTACCGTCCATATGCGCCTTTATTGTTAATAAAATTGTTATGTTACCTGTGTTTTGTTATGTAAGGGCCCAAGAGGCCGTGTGATCTACACGTGAATAAACCTGAGGGGACAGGTTTATTACACGACTATTTAGCTTGTATAATTTACGTCATTGCCTTGCAGTCACCTGGTATGTCCACGCGATTATGGATGCCTTCTAGGCCGCTCGCAGTGCTCAGGTGAGGATCTCATAACGACGCTTCTCAATAATACAGCGAGCTTGACCAGACCTTCACTGTGGGAATTTGTTTCAGAGTTTACGTGAGCTCGGTGAAGCTGCGAGTTACCTATTCTGCTTATTTCCATTGACAGATCGAGTCACGATGATCAACCACCACGCACTCTGGGACACGGCTTTGTTCGAGGAAGCAGTGCTGCAGTCTCCTTCAAGGTAAGTCTATACCCTGTTTCGTACAGTCCAAGTTTGAACTTATGTCGGACTATTACAGAACTGTATCTGCGACACCACTATTCAGAACTACCATTCCTGAAAATGGCTGCAGATGTTATCTAGATAATAACAATCCCATTCTTTCTATTATATACACCATTGTAAGTGGTGAGTACGTCCTTTAAGTTATACCAAGTTTGAGAATAACAAGCATAGCATGATTTTTGATTTTTTAGAAGTGTCATTCAGCCGGATTGCTACGTCTCCTGCCAATGAAGTTTCCAGTCAAACCGCCTACGATGCCGTTCTGCTGTATGAGCAGAATTTTTTCGCGTGAACTACGAGTGATGACCACGAACCTTCATATTCCCATTGTTTCTTAAATACTCTGCAGTATACGAAGGTTGGGATTTTGTTCCTGTTGTATCGTTATATTTTGTATCGTAATTTTTGTATTAGAGATTCTGTTGTTTCCTCATGTAGTCTTACCTGCCAGATTTTTTGTGTCGGTGATTTCTCCGATTGTGAAATGCTTCTTGTTCATTGTGGAGTCGAATACTGTATACGTTCACTAATACTAAATATTATGTAAGATAGGTAATAAAAATAAATGACCTACATGTGTACAAACTACAATAAGCAAGCCTAAATGTAATGAACAAACGCTACATGAGCGAAGGAAGGGCAACTCCGGTCACCAACGGGGGAGCGTCCGGTCACCATCGGGGGACGGCGCGGTGACGACTGCGGCACGGCCGAGTCACCACTGATTTGTTCCGAGGGTGACCGCGACGTCCCGCAGTCGTCACCGCTGCGAGTGTCTGAGTCGCCTCTTCACACTACTGAATTATAGAACTCAACCGGAATTTCCTGCCACCGTAATCCGGCGCGCCCCGTCCTTCAAACTACCGACCTCGCTGCCGCGCGACCCGACCGCGTGGCCGGCAGCGGACCCTCAGCACTAGGAGAGTGCGGGTACGGACTTCGACGTGTCTTCTTCGTCTTGTAGGAATTGCATTGAGGAAGGGGAGGAACGCCAGGAATGGAAACATTCAGGAATTGGTGAGAATCAAAATACCAGCATGGAGGCGGAAATAAAAGAAAACCCTAAAAACAATATCAAGATGGTCGCAGCAAGTTCGACTCTTTAAATGTTCACACCTTTTGGATGGGCATCAGCATCTCTGGCCGCCTGAACTAGAGAAGTGTATATGGCTCACACGATATATTATAGTTTTGAAAAACTCTGCCATACACCTGTCCAGATTGCTTCATTGATGGCGGAAACGCCACAGTAGCGGAGTTCTGCGGTAGATAGTTGAGAGACTTTTTCGGTGTGCTTCTGTGCCAACGATTTTTAAAGCAGCATTCTCGATTGCTTGAGACTGTACCTACAGCTCAGTTCCAAACCTACAAGAGCAGCTGAAAATTAGTCTAGTTCTTCAAATAACAGAGCAAGACAGGCCTTTTGCGCCTCGAAATAACGCCTTAAACTTTTTGTAGCTAGCGTTTACGGTACGATTTTCATGTTCTTTTACGCTATTCTTTGTGCTGGTGCCGCCCACAACGTTATAACTTCAAGGAGCACAGCAATAGAACAAGAGGAGCAACAGAAATCTTTGTCGAATTCGAATCAACAAGTGTGTACCGTAATCATTTATTGACGAAGACAGCATTCTCCGTTTCCTCCTTCAGCTCCAAAAAATCCGGAGTATAGAAAATGAATTTATGTAAAAAAAAGTCGGAAACAGGACTCATTAGAAGTGTCGTCTTGCTTTTAATCCCCTTTTAACAAGCCCCTATCTCTCCCTTGATGCAACCGAAGAATCATAGGTCTACTTGGCGTCACATCTCCAGATTAGATCTATGAGTATTCTATTATATTTACCTCCACTCACCACCTCATCACTTGAATTTCAGTTCCAACAAGTGTTTATGTATAACCATAATACTCGCAGAAGCAACCACACAGGAAGTCAAAGGTGGAAATATGCACGTTCCCGGTTTTCGCCTTCGGCAACCGCTTTATAGTACCTCCCTGCGATCATTTCTACTAGGAACCCTACTCATCCGGTCCATGTCCTGCTTCTACTACCAGAGAAGAAACCTGTGTCTCTACCCTTGAGTGAGTCACAGAACAAATCAGGACGGCAAAGCTCTGTCGACGAATAGTGCCCATCATACTAAAGTCTGGCGAGGGTCCGCTGCAGGCCGCGCGGTCACGCCGTGCGGCAGCGCGGTAGACAGTTTAAAGGACGGGGCGCTACCGAATCGCGCGCCGGATTACGGTGGCAGGAAATTCCGGTTGAGTTCTATAATTCAGTCTTCACACTTCCGTGCGCTGCGCTCTTGTCGCTGCTGTCGAGAAGTATGAACAAGTCCTAAACGTCGGAGGTAGAGGGAATCAAATTGCGATTGGAACGGGCCGTTCTCGGTGGAGCGCGTTACTGCCTGCCGGGGCCTTCTCTAAAAGTTGTCTTTTCTTCATTTCTGGTATGCTAGAACTGATCCACATTGTAGTACGATGTTCACAGAGGTTGTGCTGGTTCTATTTGTTTCTCCTATAAGCACATTCTTACAGTTAAATACGGGGTGCGCACGAATGCGCACGATTTTGGGGGCGGGGTCTCCAGCACTGGGGATGAGCAGTCGCGGCGATGCTTACGTGATCCCAGCGCGTTTGCTGATTGAGTCAAGAGGATCGAGGCTTGTCCCACGCATGAGAGGGATGATTTCAAGGTAGAACAAGGTGCACCAGGGTTTTCGGGAGCGCTACTTACGATTCCAGTGTTGTTTTCATCGCAGTTTTTGTAGATTGATGACTTTATGCGATTTGTCGGATAGGTTTCAAGACAATGCTAGTAGCTTTAGGTTTCTAATATGTTGGTATTTGTAGAGGTACGCATAATTTCCTTGCCTACCATTGCCAGCTGGTTCAAGCACTTGGAGCTGGGGATGTTTCTGAGCGTTATAAAGCTCAATCACTAATTTCACTCAAAAGCGTTTGGCTAGAATAGGCTAGAATAGAACATGGAGCTTACTAACACGTAAGAAGTTTGAATGAAAGTTTTGAAAGGTACTGATTAGAAGAGCTTCCTCGGTCTACTCTCGACTGTAATAGGGAAAGAAGGCTACGAACACGCGTACAATGAAACACTTATATTGCAGAGTGGTAGAGATGCTAGGTGTTGGTTTACAGAACTTTAAAAAACGCGATACCAATTTATTTGACGCTTATCCGATATTGACTCGTGCAACAAAACAGCTTGTCCGCTAATGTTCTACCTCACACGAATAATTGCAGCGACCTTGCGAAAGCGAATTTCCTTCACAGATGGGAATGCTTACTCTTAAATGTGTTCACAGCTAATAAATTGTTACAATGGAAGTTTCATAGCAACAGCTTCTTCCTTCGAATATCTTTCAACTTCCTGACGACATTTCAGGACTTCTTGTCACCTGAAATTATATGCCAAGGGGGAATTTTAAAGAAAGCAGACTGAACACATGGGATTCCACAATTCTAAGGCGCTATCGGTTCTATTAGGAAGGAGTCAAAACCGGGAACTTGTATTCTGTTCAATAGTTATACAGCACTGCAACTGTGTCTGCGTGCCAGAAGTGTTCTCCAGCACACAAAGTCAAAAGAACTGTGCTGAACCAAGAGCACTTGCTAGAATCATTTAAACGAGGTGTATCAGATCTAGTTTTCATTGGAAAGAATGCCACAATTACTAAAATGCTGGTGTATTTCTTTAAAACACAATGGAAACGTGACGTTCAAACTGCTTTGTTTGCTGTGGGTGATGTTTAAGGCTCATAATCGAATATGGCATTGTTTTCATACCAGGTTTTTCAAAAAAGGTTGAGTTCCTCAATTTTCAGTCATTTGTTATCATTCATTCGCCTTTTTGAGAGAGCACACATGTGAAAGAGATCGACTGGAGTGGCATGGTTGTATACGTTGGCGGTGAAAGAGGATCGTATTTAAAGATACAAAGCGGGAACGACAGCGGTCGCGCGCGGCGGCGCCTGGCGCGTTGCCAGCCCTGTCGGCCTGCCGCAATTCTTGCATTGGACCACGTCAGCATGCTTCCTATGGCATCTGGATTGTAGAAACGCATGAAAGGCAGGCGATTCACTTTCAAACAGACCAAGCCGTTAGTGATATGACTTAGCTGAGCGAAATGTCACATATCAAGGAAGTTAAACTTTTATTTTTGTCCATTTACCCGCCTCACTTCTGAAGGAACGTTGAACTCGAGATATTATCGTGAAACGTATTTCCAAGATATACAGTGCATGGCCTAGAGTGGTGTGCTATTAATGCTAGTTAAATATGTTTAACAGAACATTCAATTGAGGAAGATATGACATCAACACTGGATACTGTTATGGCTTCACAAAACACAGGAATGCTGCTTTTGTCTTCTTCTCCAACGGTCAACGGCGAAGAAGCTAACCCAATGTGCTGGGTCGTGGCGCTCCTACGCTGTCGAATCTGCTTAACGTCATGTTGAAGTCTGCAAAGTTACAACACTCTACTCCACTACTGCGTTTAACTTCACACCTATTATCTATATGTTATATATTATCAATTTTTGTAGTTCATAGTGATTTATACAACTACCTGTCACCCTCCTCGCTCGTCCCAGAGTTCTGTGCCAGTAGCCTATCGGCGAAGGTCGCTAACAGAACATTGTATCACATTTAAGGTTCATTCTTCGTAGGGAAGCGCCTTCGATTCGTTGAACCCCATCGATCCTTGGTATCCCAGTAGTACCGTAATTTCGTAGGTTCCATAACCCCTTCGGTTACGTCCCCTTCCCCTCCTCCTTTTCGCCTCGCTCGAAGCCTTTCCTTCCTGGGCAAGCGCATGAAATGCACGAGAGTTCAGAGAAGCAGTACAGGTGCCGCCACTGGCCATTTCCTCTCTGGAACCCTCTCCGATGACTCAGCATGCTCGGGGGCGAGCTGCCCCGTAATCGGCCGACAGAGCTGGCAACGCGCCAGGCGCCGCCGCGCGCGACCGCTGTCGCTCCCGTTTTGTATCTTTAAATACGATCGTGAAAGAGTATGTCAGACAGCGAGGAGAGCATGGTGGCGCGGAGGGCGCGAGACAACGCGACAACTTGTCCCAAATGGCGACCAAAGCCGTTGTTCCCGCCCCCAAAATCGTGCGCATTTGCATCCATCCGCCACTCATGGATACGCTGAGAAAAAAGTAAAACAAAACATAAAAGTAAAACACAAAAATATTAAGGAGAATATCAAATCTGCGAAGTATGGTACGATGCCTGACATCTCATGAGAGATATGTGGGAAGCCATTATTCTCAACACGCGGAAGTATCATATAGAGATACGTTGCTTAGAATTTTCTTCTACTTTTGTAACAACGCTGCACCCAAATACATATCTTTCCACCACTATATAATTGAGTTAGCGGTCGATGATGTTTGAGTGATCCAACCTAAGTGAGATATGCCGCATCACCCACAGCGAGGGCGGTCGAGTGAGACAATCATAAACGGCAGATATCAACACCGGCTCACCGTAAGGCCCCTGTTATACTCCCGCGGGAGCTTCCGCGGGACGTCCGCGGACGGACGGTGCACCGCGGATGGTCGTCGTCGTCCCGGGGCGGCTAGCGTCGCATGGGAGCGCGTTTCCTGCGCCGAACTCCGCGGGACGACAGCCTTCCGCGGTGCAGTGCACCGCGGACGGTTGTCCTCCCGGTTTTTCCGCCCATCCGCGGAAGCTCCCGCGGGAGTATAACAGGGGCCTAACCGCAGTGCGGGTGGCGCCGAGACTTTTGCTGGCTGCGCCCTCCTAGCTTAGGCCCCTGTTATACTCCCGCGGGAGCTTCCGCGGATGGGCGGAAATCGCGTCGGGACCCCGCGCCGGGCCACTCGCCGCGCCTCGCCACGCCCGCCTCCGCCGTGCACCATTGGTTCGCGGACGTTCCGCGGATGCTCCCGCGGGAGTATAACAGGGGCCTTAGAGATCGCGCGTCGGCGTCAACGCTGCGACGTCTGATCGATGTCTTGTGCATCCACGATGGCACGTGGATCGTGGTGCAGAAGGTAGAGGGTTTGCTTCATGCGAGGGATGTCGGGGGTTCGGTTCCCGCGCATCGCGGCGTTCTTGCATTTCAGCTAAGCATCTGAGATCTAGGAGGTTTCGACGTCTACACGACGTTGCGCTTTTTTTGCGCATTGTTTCAGCCGTATGCGCTTTGCCGCTCGAAGAGCCGCGGACTCCCTTTGAGCAACGAAATCAGTCTCCATACGAGCAGCTTGTATGGCACACACCCTGGAGTCCCTCCCCTAACCTGGCTCTGCGCTCGAAGAGCGCAGAACCCAGCCGCGGACTCCCCCTGAGCGACGAAGGCAGTTTCCATATGAGCAGTTGTATAGCACACCATGGAGTCCACTGGACGTCTCACCCGACGCCTAAGGTTACGGTGAGCCGGTCCTGATATCCGCCGTGTATAATCTTGTGGTCGAGTGATCTAACCTGAGTGAGATACGCCTCATCATCTACAGCGAGGGCAAAGTTTGCTATTGAACGTGAGATGTTGCTGCAGCAGGAGAAGCGCAGCCCCTTACTGCTTAACGCAACAGCACCTATGCGCGTTCTGAGCGTCTAGATTCAGAAGCCGACTTCATGTCATTAGCATGAAAAGGCCACTAAAGAGGTAACACTAGAAAACGGGACTTTGAGGGTGCAGAAACGACAGCGATCAGGAGGGAGCGACTGGAGGAGGCATCAGGATAGGGAAGAGGGGGTGGTCGAAGGGGGTACAATGAAGCAGGTCAGCAGGTCCAGCAGGGCGCCATTCGCCCGTCTGAGACATCGGGTTTTTTATTCGACTGATAGCAAAATTTCTGCTTGCATGAAGTTTCACACTTGTAAACGATACAATAAGAACAGTTGCAGGGAAGGCACAATATCTTTATTTAGATGCTTCATGTTACCAGCATTTATACTATCAGTCAAACAATGATCGCGACGAGCTTCCCAAGCGCATGGCGCGAGCTGGTCCTTCGATGCGCCCGTTTGCTGTGCTTTAAGACAAACTTTAAGTTACTATTTTTCTAAAAAAATAAAAATAAAAAAATTATTTATAGGAGCAGGTGAACTGAAAGATTTTAGAAAAGTTACACCAATTTGTTTTGAACAAGAAATATTCGAACCATCTTTCTGAGACCGTAGTTTAAGGGAATTTCGATTTGGAAGAGTTTGAAAGAAAAGAAGTCTGATTTAAAAAGTCTTCGTTCCAGCTCCGATGTCTAGCCAACGTCTTTATAAAGGTTGCTGAGGAGGAGTGGACCTTTGAGGCAAACGTGAGATTTGGCAGAAGTTTTCATGTTTGCGTGTTAACTGAAAAGTTTAAAAGCAGCGTTTAGGTTAAACAAATAGAACCAGCACAACCTCTCTGAACATCGCACTACAACGTGAACAACTTCAAGCATATCGGAAGTGCAGAAAAGACACAGTGTTCTGAGGAGGCCACCGTCAAAAACGATGTGCTCCACCGAGAACAGCGCGGCGCAATGTGGCTCGGGGGGGGGGGGGGGTCACCCCCCTACTCAGTGGTTGTCCGCCTTAGTAAAGGATACGTGTGTGTGAAATTACATCGGAAATGGCCTACCTCAGTTCACCGTAGGGGGGTACACCACTGCTGCAAAAAAATCCGGTTTCAAAAAGCACAAACCGTTGTGTAGGGGGGTGACCCCCCCCCCCCCCCCGAGCCACATTGCGCCCAGCGCGCTCCAATCGCAATTTGATTTCCTCTACCTCCGACGTTTCCAGCACAACCTCTGTGAACATCGTACTCCAATATAGATCAGTTAAAGATACCAGAAATGGAGAAAAGACTCAACTTTTAGAAAAGGCCCCGGCAGGAGTAACGCGCTCCACCGAGAACGGCGCGCTCCAATCGAAATTTGATTACCTCCGACGTTTAGCAAACGTCCGCTTTGGCTGTTAGGAGCATTCTTGCTGTGTAGCCCTGTGCAGTTCGTTTCGTCAGGGTCATCTTGCCTGCATTAATGGATTCTGGTAACTACCCGAGAGTGTGAGTATTTTCATTGATTTCCTCTTTCAAACGATTGAACGATGCCGTTACCGTTCATGTGGGAGGTCAATGTGACGACTCATTCTATCTTGTGACGCTCTGCTAGTTCGGGAGGGTTGGGGAGATGAGTGGGATAGATGTAACAAATGTCAGCTCTTTATTTCCTATTATTGGTCGCACATCCGCTTCCATTAGTCTTCGTGTAGATGGGAGGAAACAACTCCAGGATTTATGCAATCGATAGTCGGATCGGGGTTATATGGGCAGACAAACATTATCTCTTTTTCATGTACATTCTTTCCTTTGACGCATTTCCTCATTCAATACTTTGTAATAGATTTTTCTTCTTTCATTTCAAAGCTATCGGACATCTATTTCTATAAATTTTTATCTCCTAGAATCTCAAAAAAAAATTAAACAGTGCCATGGCTGCTTCTGCATGTGTCCTTTACTAAAAGTATGTCTTGTTTCTCTGTTTCTGCGTTTCTGAAGTTTGTATGAGGAGATCCCAAGCAGGTACCAGAGCCCCCGTTTTTTGCCGTTCTGCGCTGACGAGAGGGAGAACACATAACTGGGCAAGAGAAAGGGGTCCTTTTCCTGTTTCACAACATCAACAGAATTCATAAAAACGTTTAGATGTAAAAAAAATAAAAGGTAAAAATCGCAAATGCAGCAGTATAAATGAAGAAGGACATCGAGGATTGCTGAGCAAGGTTAGAGCTCCCAGTCCAGGAAGCGATAGAGGTTGGACCTCTCATTCCAGACTTGCAAAAGCGAGCCTTGGGAGTACGCATCATGATTAGAATCAACCAAGGGATCGCCCCATTTATCACTCCTCATATGTGGCGCTCGTGGCTGCCTCTTTTCCGCGCTGCAGATCGTCGAACTCATTCTTAGTCCCGGAAACAATTACGACAAAAGTTATTCCCTGACCTGTGGCTGCCTTTTGAATTCGCAGCAGAGCGCGAAATCTACGCGTGTGGTCGGGGGCTCACCGTTGCTATCCAATCAATATAGCAAGAAGCAAATTGCGTTGAAAGGAAGTGGTAAAGTTTGCAGTGCTGTTGAAGTTCAATTAGGTGCTGAAAATAGGAATAGAACCGGCACACTTGAACGGCTAAATCCGTTTGGACACCAATCCAAACTATAGACTTTTCTGGCGTGTTGGAAAGACTTCCAACACGCGTCTTTACGCGCAAACCCCACCACGTCAGCGCTGCTGCGCTGGTGTAACACGTCACGTCATCTACACGTCTTGTAGATGGCGGCTAGCTGCAAAACTAGCGGTCGTGGCCTGCCTAGAAGTGGACTTCACGAGGTTGGCTGAGGTCGAATTTATACCAGAAGCAACGGGAAGGGACAGAATCCCCAAATGCGGTGCAAAAAATACCGCGAAATCCGGCAATTTATATTGTGCTGTGGAGTACTCTTGAACTGTATAATACTGAAGCAGTCCTAGTGTAGAGGCGCATTCAGTTTTCTCCTCATGTAGGTGGATATATATATATATATATATATATATATATATATATATATACCGCCCAACCTACATGCTCCGCCGGTGCAATCGACATTGTGTTTTGAAAATTCTTGTGAGGAAGCCGGAAACCGTGGATGTGCTAAATCCCATTTTCTACCCGTACCAACCCCTCCATCTGCTACAAACTGGATGTTCTTAATGCCTTCTTCATTGTGCTATTAGGAAATAAGCTCGTTAGAATGGAAGCGCTTTCGATAGATTGTATACGCAATACGTTCGACGTCGGATACAATAGCTGTCGCAACCAGGCGATTCACTTCAGTTTTTTTTCGATCCACTCACTGAGCAGTGCGTTTGTGCAATTTCTGTGATGACTTTGCAGATCCAGAGTTCTGTCAGCTCCGACTTCCAGGCATTGCCAAAACTGTCTGTCAAAAACACCTCATACTTCTTATCTGTGAGAGCAATCGTGTGAAAAGATTAAAAAAAAGAAGTGAGCGAAATCTTCAGCGTGTACGATCCCGAAGGTGGGAGCAAGTCTATAGCAGCGGGTTCACCATCATGCTCCTTCACAACATCGAGGGGCTCTGACCCCAGATTACCTAAGAAACTGTAGAACGAAACGCCATAAACGTTTATCTAATCAGCCCTAGAAGGTATCTAACTTTGCTTGTTTGGAGTAAAGCTGTCAGAAATAGAGAGGAACAGATTGGACCCCCTCTCTAGGTTTGCAACTGAAAATGAAAGTGCACCATCTATCGGACCTGTAAAGGCCTGTTGAGGGCATGGGTTTCACCAGTGCAGCGTCAGTGGCATAATGGACCTTGCGCTTGAGAACGTGTGTTGGACGTTGATCCAACACGCCAGGAAAGTCTCCAGTTTGGAAGTTGGTGTCCAAACGGATTAAGCCCACTTGAACGACCTAAACCGATCCTATGGTTGGATTCTCCACTATTTGCAGCGCCTTATACGATTACTGTGCAACATTTACAGCAGATGAGTGTCAAATAAAGGTGGGTGGTGCATAGCGTAATAGAAAGACTGAAGAAACCATTGCCCCTTGGAACCACTCACCGATGGGTAAAATGCGAACTCAAATCGCGCAACACCGTCTGCGCCTTCAAAGTCTCGCTTGCAATTCAGTTTCACTTCAAGGCGGCTTTCAAAGGCATCTCGATACCACTAGATCCGTTCGAAGACCGTTCACATAGGAGTAAAGCAGTTGGGTATACTACTGACAAGTTGAACTTATAAGCCGCGTGCACATTTTGCAGCGGGCAGTGGAATGTGGGCGGAGCTGGTCTCGCACACTGCGGCACTGTTGGGTATAGCCGCGTGCATACTCCGCTGCAGCAGTGCGGCAGCCACTCTGAAGCATAGCACGGAGGGGCGGAGTCACACTGCGGCAGCGGAGGACGCAGTGAAGGGGGTGTGCACACTTTCGGCGGAGAGTCGTTGGATACACCGCCCTCAGAAAGGGGCGGGGCGACAGACGCGCCGAGGACAAGATGTCCGGGTCCCCACCTTCACATGGAGGCATCGCATTTCTAATCACTTCCCTTAGCCCTGCAGCTCTATCCTGAACTGATTTCGTTCTTGAGATAAGAGTCAGAACCTTGCTCACCATATTTGGAGGAAAAGAGTTTTCAGCTGCAGCGGCAAGGCCTTCCTCAGGTCCCGCCATTTGCTCAGTGCTAAGGCGTCGTCCGCATTTTCCGATAAGTACAGCAACATCTTAGCGAGATGTGTCATGACACTACGAGACCATCCACTAGAAAGTTCTTCGACACAAGGAAAATTGTCTGATCTTTGGAAAAAGAGGACGGTGAGCCGGTTTTGCGTGCAATTATGGATAAACCTTCAATGTAGAACTCCTGACCGGAATCACCCGTAGTCTTTAGTTGAGGAGAAATTTAAAAGAATTGTGGTGAAAATTGAAAGAATCTAGAGAGAAGAGCGACGTTCTCCTTTCCTCGACTGCCTTCATAACCGAACCGATTGGAAAATGACCTCAGCGTTTTCCGAGATGCGCTTCCCAATTGTCGCCTATCAGCTGTTAGGTTTTTGGACGACTCACGCCAATTAACGACGGTTTCGCGCGCAGCAAACTAGTCCAAATAGGGCGGCGGGCAGCAAGGTGTACCGAACGACTGCCCCCCCCCCCACACTTTCGCTGCCGGCAGTGGCAGCAAAGAATGACCCGGGCATTTCTCACTGTCGCTGCGTGCGGCCGCGGCGCAGTCCAACAGTGCCGCAGTGTGCGAGACCAGCTCCGCCCACATTCCACTGCCCGCTACCCGTTGCAGAGTGTGCACTCGGCTTACGGCTTTCAACTCGCCGATACACTTCCAACCGGAAAAAAATCCGTCCGAGTTTTCCGAAGTGCAACGAACACAGCCGCGCGATTCAAACATGGTTTTTATTAACCATGGAACGCCCTTACTACAGGCTTTATACGTTGGAGCCAGGGATGAAGGACATTAACGACGTTCTATGGGATTTTCTGCCCATTAGAAGCCCCTCCCCCCGACCCTATTTGCGCAGGAGAAGCATGCAAGCAAATATCACTAGCTGCAACGACTGATTAGCAGAGGGATAGGCAACTCGGTCCCGTCACGATTTGCCTGAATTTCACTCCGAGACTACGGTGGATAACTCGGACGGTTTTTTTCGGTTGTAAGTTTATCAAACACTCGGCTTTCTCAGGTAAAAATACTGGTGTTGTCTCTATTCTAACTACAAATGTAAGGAAACCTTTCTGGTTTCACCTTTTATACCCGTTGCTAAGCAAAAGTGAGATGGTGACCCACTTGTAAGATTTTGAAGAATATGATTTCCCTTATAAATTGGCAATAAATTTAATGTTCCAGTCCCCTAGACTGTTTGAAAAGTGACGAACAATGTCACTGTCACTACTAGTTGTTTGTGATATAGACTTATTTACATCATTACACTGTAGAACTGGTTATTTGTTGGTGACTTTTATATAACACCTTAGGGAAGTAATGGAGCCATTGTTGTTGGACAACGGGTGGGACACCCCCTTCCCTCCCGGGTGGGCACTCTGCCATTAAAACTGCTCCTTTCGTGGAAATTTGCCGTTTCTATGCATATGTTCGGCGCTAAGCTGGGCTGCGACAGAACTGTCAACCATCCCGCTTTGTCACAAGGCAGTGCACTCATAGTTCCAGCTACTGGATAGCCAAGATGTCGCCACCCGAATGCGCGATTTCGCGCTTTGCTGCGAATTCAAACGGCAGCCACAGGTCGAGGAAGAACACCCTAAAGCAACTACCCCACAGGAACTGAAGCGTAGCGTCTGCACTGTTTGAAATCCCATTGAACAGCAACGAAGGGACGTATAGAAAGGGGTGCACTCGTGTAAGCAAGCAGGATTGATCAACAGCGCCTTTACCCCTTTCATCCCTTCTGCCTGGGACTGTTGTGAATATTCCTTAGTGGAAATACTGGGAGGTTAATATTAACCACAGGATTTTGTTCGTCTGAAAATTAATTACATGGTTTAATGGAATTGAAGGCATTACAGGTTTCAAGAGAGCGGTTCCGCAATTCCCGGTGTGCCGATTGACGCCCCATTAACAGTTAAGCAGCACTTCCAGCAGCAACGCAAGCAACAGGTGTGCCTTTGTATTTCAGTGGTGGCGTGTATCCGAAGAAGAGCTTGCAGTTGAGCATGTATGCTTAGTTTGCTCTGCCAGCACTTACTAAACCTTGCTAAACGCAATCGTTTAACTGTAGAATAGAGCTATCCCTGAGCCTCATACAATCGTTTATGTTGGGCGACGTTGTAAACAACCTGTCAGTTACGGAGCTAGTGCAAATGTCTCTATATCGGCGCCGTTTGTAGAACATTTTCATGAACTGACTCTTACTCTTCTCCTTACTGTTTTTGCAGGATGTTTGTCAGCAGCTTCCCAGTGTTGTAACGCATTTGTAACTGATTTACTGCATCGTTTCAGAAAAATCGTGCACGACGGGAGGCGAAGAAGCAAGCGTCTTTGGCGGTTGGCTTGGCACCTCTTCAGGCAGGGTGAGTAGGTCGCAGTCCTCTGCAACGCCTTTTGCCATCCTCTGTTCGCAAACTAAGGGCACTTAATTCATAGCTCGACTGTCACAGTGGACTCCACAACGAACGCATTGAACTCAAATGAAGATCCTCTCCCTTCAAGGGCGTTGTCGGAGCCGACCTTTTCACAACAGCCTAATCTTCAGCAGGTAATTTATACCCTGTGATTTAGTTGTCCTTTTCAATAATTTCTTATTTGTTTTGCGCTTCAGTCTTTAGTTGATTAGTTCAACAATGTTTTATCGGACTTGGAAATGTATTGAGTAACGAGTATTTCAAACCACGTTATTATATCTCGAAGAACAATAACGGTGCTGCTCGTATAAGTACCTTGTTTAATTATTTATAGAATTGTAATGTAATTCCTGATTGGGCGCTGGTAGGGTTATTATAGCTGCAAGCTAAAGCTATTAGGTTGGAAAAAAGTCTCTTCACACTTCGAATTTTTTTTACCCTTCCCCTTGTAAACGCACTAGCCAATGTTGATTGCTGATTTCGTAATCCTATCACACTTGTCTACCATTCGCACGCGGACACAGGTTAAGACCCTTCTTGTACTTCGTTATCTACTCAACCTTCCGGACTCAATGCCAGATCTACCTCATGGCCGTTTTCAGCACGGCATTCTTCATGAATTCATTAAAGAATCCACAGCACGCAAGACAGCCGACCAAATTAACCATATACATATATGGCTTGGGATCTACTACTCATCGCGCCTGTTATGAGTGGTTCGGAAAGTCTTTAAAGGGAGATTATTCACTGAGGGCAAAGCATGGACAGGAAGGCCAACTGGATTGGACGACAGTGAACTACACCATCTTCTTCGTACCGATAGTTGGCAGACGACACGTCAGCTGGCAGAGAAGCTCGAAGTGTCTCATAGGATAGTAGGAATCCATCTGAAGAATCTTGGCTTTCATGGAAATTTGGAGCTTGGATTCCACATGCCCTGTCAGACACTCAGAACGGTCGACGGCTCTCCATCGCTGCTTCTCTTCTGTCCAGATAAGGAAGAAAATCGTTTCTTCCGCGGATTGTAACAGGCGAAGAGTCCTGGGTTCTGTGTGCCAACTTCCGAGGAAAAGACAATGGGTACAAAAGGGAGAGAGCCCTAAGTCTGATCTCAAGCCCAATGTTCACGAAAGCAGGATTCTCTTGAGTGTTTGGTGGGATATCAGAGAAGTGATTTATCGACAAACTCTTCAGAAGTGGAGAGACACTTACTGCTGTCACATACTGCGGCCAACTCCACAAAGTCGTCGCAACTCTAAGAAAACAGGCCGGAGAAGTCGAAGGTGGTGATCCTGCATGACGGTGCAAAACCACATGTTGCAAGACTCACAAGAGAAACAATAAAGGAGATGGGCTGGGAGGTAATGCCACATCCAGCGTATAGCCCTAACCTCGTTCGTGCCGACTACCCTCTCTTCCGTGCTCTCAAGCAAGAAATTGGAGAGAAATATTTTGGAACGGATGAAGACCTCAAAAATTGGATTCATCAATGGTTCGACTCCAGAACTGCAGTCTTTTAAGCGAGAGGAATTGGAAAATCACCCACTCTTTGGAGAAGTGTAGTGGAACAAATTAGAGTTTATCTCAGTTGATTTGACTTTGTAGTTGTGAAGTAATAAATCTTTGAAAAAAATGAAAAGACTTTTTTTTCCAACCTAATACTTAGAACGCACAATAGTGAAGGTCACGCCATGTCCCGTATTGGAGACTTCGTATTTCGTAACATATGTGGGTGTAGTTAGCGAGCTTTCTGTGGCTAGCTTACCATATCTATGTAGTAAATTTTGATAAACTGGTTGGCCAAGAAGGGTCAGAAAAGCTTTTGCATATCTTATATCATCTGGGTGTCGAGGCCGACCACTTCTCTAACCTCCGCTGGTTGGAGTGTTTAAAGTCACATTTTGAATTTACGCTCTTTTCACTAAATAGGTGTAGAAAACAAAAGCAAGAATCACCTTAGCCGATTTTTTCTCGTCGAGACTTCGAACAACGAGTTCTTCGTTGAAGAGATACGAAAATCCATAGTCTCTTGGAACGTTTTTCTTTCCCTGGTGGGATTATCCAGGCAAGGAGGTGACAGTGAATTATAATATTCCTTCGTAAGTATCGTTTAGAATAATGGCATGAACTCTATACTCATTGTTAACAAACATGATCACTAACAATCACTTCTAGCAGGTGCGCGGTGTGTAGTATTAGTAAGTCTCGTTATACTTCTCTCTCTCTCTCGTGAACAAATAGGCTTGACACTTTTGGAAATTAGTGTCCATCCGAGTTTCTGAACCAAATGTAGCTTTATTTTCGAATTTGAGAAACAGCTTTTGGAGTCTTATCTAACACCTCCGGTTGTTTTTGGTGATGTTTTTACATTGCTAGTGGTATCTATGGTGCTCCAGTGTATGTTGCCTGTGTATCAGCAGAGTCGATACCATGTTACACTTATCACCTTCAGAATCGACCCACACCGTCTCGGAGTGCAGAGCGAGAGCTACTTCGCAGCACAAATATGAAGGTCGACCCAAGGCTTCTCGGTTCCCTTGAATCAGAGGAGTACGGTCCCATGTACGGAGAGGCACAGACAGTGATGGAGCCGTCCATTGGAGACGCCAATTGCATGTCGGTAAAACCTCCCACGAATGTTGGCAACTCTCCTCTTGAGTCGTCTCTCAGAAGCTCGCTGCTTGACTCGTCATTGGAGTCCTATGACGCTCCTTTCCAAATCTCCGATCCGCAAAGGAAGTACTTCGATGTTTTAGCCCAGGGAGCGTGTATTCGACCATATGGGTCGTTTTCCAGTGTACGTTCTACTATCCATTCAGCAGTGATGCTGAGAAATCAAGTTGTCTTTTTGCTTTCTGCTACAGGCTTGCTCCTTTCAGTCAAACAGATGTGATAGTGGAATGGATCCAGCGTCGACCATGCATTCAAGCGAAAATTCTAGGCTGGGATACTGCATGTCTTCCGATATGACAGGCGTAAGATATTTATGATATGGTTTATAGTGCATTACTTTCTTGTTGAGGAAGACGTAGTAGAATGATCAGTTATGATACACACCAGCGTCGGTCGCCGGCTCCGCCGGCGCCGACGCTGGAGTGTGCGGGCCACGCCAGGCTAGCCGGCTTCGCCGGCATCGCATCCGCGGGCCACGCCGGGCTAGCCGGCTCCGCCGGCGTCGGGTATGGCGGGCCACGCTAGGGACGTAGCCAAACCTAGCTACGGATGCTTCCTCACCCAGCGTCGGTCGCCGGCTCTGCCGGCGCCGACGCTGGAGTGTGCGGGCCACGCCAGGCTAGCCGGCTCCGCCGGCAACCAACGCTGGGTAAGGAAGCATCCGTAGCGTCGAGCACGTTGAAACTTACGCCTACTCCAGACTGATTCCTTGCTTCCTACCACTCACTCAGTATAGAAGAATGTTCTCAGCACTCCTTCTTCATCTAGCGTTGAGTTCACAGCCTATTGCAGCTTGTCAAGCCTAAAGAATTGTCTGACACTTCTGTCCAGTCGTCGTGCTTCGAGCCGCTAGGTGTGGCGAATTCCGGAGGTGACTTCATTAGCCACTAATTTTGAGAGAACGTACGGGAAGAATTATTCCGAGAGCCTAGTGCAGGGGTGTGCGTAATTACGATTTACGATTTACGATTTTACGATTTACGGCTATTTTTGCCGAATTTTTTACGATTTACGATTTACGACATTTTGGGTCGTAAATCGTAAATTTTCGTAAATGTGGTCTTTGACCAACAACCAACTGGCGACCAAATTTATGTGGGCTAGGTTATAAAGATGTTCCCACTCTAATGGTCCCTCTCATAGCTCATTCCCATTTCCCTTTAGAGTTGATTTTTGATGATCTGATATGCTACTGTGTCGTACAATACTTCTTGTTCACAGGCTTCTCGAGTCCGACTTTTCTCTTCGCTAACTAACTTTTTCATTTCTCTAACATTGTAAGGGCTGCCGTTTAGAACCTGGCAGGGGAGAAACAAGTGCAATACAATATCAAAAATAAGCTCCTGTCTAGGAGGCTGGGCTCCTCCGTTTCCGGTCCAGTGTTAGCAAGGCACAGCGCATTCCTACTGCCGAAGGTTGTTCCATTTCAGCCCATAATCTGTGTTTTATTTGTATTTATTTTTCCCGTGACTGCCTTTTGCAGCGTTTTGAATAAATAAATAAATAATAAAAGGACATTGGAAGCAAGTTCTTAGAGAAAGAGAGACGAGTGTTCTAGCTCCACGTTCTGTTTGGTAATAACGTCGAGTTACTCTGTTTGTAACAGGTACATGCTAACCCTGCCAAACAGAATTGACGCAAATCCACGATCGAACATCAATCGTGATTGGAAGCGGGGTCTAAAAAGTTGTTACACTCATGTGGAAAGGATAAACCACTAATGTATATGTCGCAAAGACGGACAGCATTGTGAGATGGGAACGCCCCATCGAGTCAGACCGCATTGGATGGGCATGTGATTCAGAAAGGGCGTGTACAGTTGGTACCCTGATCGGCTGGCATATTTTCGGACTGTGCTCTGGTTATTATTGCCTGGCGCACTCCCTCCTACCTAGGCTGCTCCCTTCGCGACATGTACCAATGCTTCTATCGGTTTGCATTGTGCTTTATAGGGCTGAGCAAATTGGAATAAAAACTGCGGTAAAATCGAGCGCTAGCATTCCAAGAAAAGGTCGAAATGGTCTTGACAGTTTTGATCTCCATCTCCGGTGGCGTGAATGAGTTTACCGTATTCGCCCTATCTAATCCGCTTACGATGCTGCAGGTTCCCGGAGAGGAAACGGAGCTGGCGAAGGGTAACCCGAGCGAGCGCAGGGAGTTATTAAATAGTAGAGCAATACTATAAAGTTTTCGAAATCTTACAAGTGCAGGCTTAAGCAGGAAACCGGCGCGTTCGTCAGTGGTGAAACTATTTCTTAATTTTTAGTTTTGACAGCGAATTTTTCGCAGTTGTTTCTGCTAATTCCAAGACTAATACGATAGACTACGACTAAGAGCTTAAGTATAGTTTTTGAATTTACAGTTTTTTTGACCTTCCTGAAACGTGTTTAGTTTGGTTTGAATGATGTTCTACTAGCAAGAAGCCGTGAAAAAGCAATAGTTTGGTAAGAAAACTGTTCAGCTTAAGCTGAAACTAACACAACAGTTAAATAAACATTGAATCACATCTGATTAACATTAGCAGAAAAAAAGCTTCAGGAAATTTAGTTGTACTGCACTACAGTTCAGGTGACTTACGATTTACGGTTTACGATTTACGATTTACGACGTTTTTCTCGTAATTACGATTTACGATTTACGAAATTTCGAATTTCATTTACGCACACCCCTGGCCTAGTGTAGTCGAAAACTGGGGGTGGGACGGGAAATTGGTTTCCGCTGTTGACGAACCACTACAGACAGTGACTTAAGCCTCCCTCCTTTATGAGATTTATGAGATTTTCTGTCTCTGATTTCCTTACCTCCAATGTGTCAGATAGAAATCGTGGTCGGTTCGGTTTGAGAGAAAACCGATAACACCACTCAAGTGATCGATAATATCGATCGATATCGATTGCCTGATCAAAACGCCCTATCTACCGCGGAACGCTCCCGTCGGCCAACACAATCAGGCAACTCCAATCCCGATCGGTTAGGTCTCAGAGAAAACCGATAGCACCACTGGTTATTTGATTGATAGCGTAAATGCCTCTTAACTGAATCACCAAAGTGGGGGTATGTGTGCTCCTCACTGTTGTATTTGTTGTTCAACTACTGCTATCAATCGAGTAAAAATCGCTCAGCGAAATAACTTCGAATGGGAGAATCTTACAGCCCGCAGCTAAGAAGCAAACATATAGCGCATTAAAAGATGAGATCGCGCCATGCACTTCAAAAATGCCACGTAATTGATCCACCAAAGTGGGGATATATGTGTTCCCCACTGTATTATTTGTTGGTAAATTTACGCTATCAATAAATATCGCAACGTCTTAGAAGGGGGCCCAAGCGATAAATAGGAATCATGAGTGGGCGGGAGAAACTGATGCATGCACTCGACGCAACCTTCGAATGGGTGAATCTTACTTACAGCCTAGCTAATGAGCAAGCATATAGCGCAATAAAAGACGAATCGCACCATGCCTTCGAAAAGTTCACCGCAACTTTTAATCGACTGATAGTGTATAAGCCACTTTATCACAAAGGTGGGATATGTATGTTCCTCACCGTACGAATAAAAATCCGACAGCTTGGAAGGGTGTAGACAGTAGGAAGTTTATGTGGGCGGGAGAAACTAATGGGCTCAATCCAACCACCTTAGAATGGGAGAATCTTACTTACAGCCTACAGAATCAGGCGCAGAGCGGCTCGGGTGGACAGGGTTCATCGTGTTAAGTGGTTGTGAGCCCCTTTAAGAAGCACACGAGTGGATAAGTGGTACAACTAGTAGTGGGGATCAAATAGGCTGGGGCGGGAGGCCCACGATGTAGGAACGCCCAATCCGTCGTTTTGTGCTGTATGAAATTCAAAATTATCAGCAGCACTGGTGGGTTCTAGCCCTATGGTGAACCAAGTTAGTTCACTTCTGCTGTGAACGGGCATACATGTGCCTTCCTACCAAGGGGCATACTCTAACGTGTACAGCGAGGAGCACTAGAATAGGGCCGCAGATTCTCACCACAACACTGACATCAACTTAGGACTCTCGAAGAGAAACAAAGTGAAACGGTGGCAAAGGCAGTAACGAAGAGCGACAGTATGGATTAACACAGCAGGAGCTGTTCTCAAAAAAGGGAAGGCGGAAGCTCGCACACATCAGAAGGTTATGCACGAGCACAGAGAAAGTAGCAAGAACAGGAATCAGCAGTGACCTCGGCCATGCACACAGGCGGCTGAGTTGTACCCTGCGGTAACACAACTGTAGCAGCACCAAATTGCAAGCACTAACTGACCGGTAGCAAGGACAGGAGCCTCCAAGGGGGTGAGTTCGAAGCAGTAGCCTTCCAACACGTGCGCGGGCAGAGCCGCGGCGCCGGCCTATTTCGCAACGCCTCACGTGTCCTCCTCGGCAGCGGCGATCGCTCACCTCCCTGCGCTTCCCTTCGGAGAGAGAAGTCGAGAACCTGCCTCAAACTTGGGTGATTAAACCGCCGAGCCCGCGAAGTTTACGAAGTTTCCCACGGTCACGTTGAGACAAAAAAACCCTCCTCTATTATATATGGTGGGATTAAGAAGGGTACAGAATCAAGGTCAGCGTTAACTAATCGCTTTGAGTAATGCGCGAGGCGTTCTTTACGTGCAGGTTATCTTGGAGGCAGTTCACTTGGGAACGTAGCCTAGGTGGAACCTGCGATGGCCAACTAATCAAGAAATCATTTTTTAAACCTCTAAGTTACCTACTCATCCGGAATTCATCCGGAGTTTTCTATTATGCACCTCTTATTGCTGCTCTACACCACTCGTAAGGCAATTCTTTTGCCTAAAGCTTATTAAGAGAAATTTTCTTCAAGTCTAGCTGCACGTCTTTTAATCGTTCGAGGCTTTTCAGATGTACTCCACTATGGACGGCATCGACAGGCAGAGCGATCCAAATAGTGGAGCCTCGGAACAGAGCCATGCCGAATCGGATGCCACCTCCTTTGATCAAGGCGTCGAAAAGCTCGACACTGAAACAGACGAAAGGTTTCTAAGCTGGCTTTACGTGAGTTTATGAATTTTGCGGAATACGGTTCCTTGTGAGTGAAATTGTTGCGAGGGCGGAATTATGTTGAATACTGAAACACCCAGAATTTGCTGCCACCGTAATCCATTGTCTGGTGGGGGCGCGGATGCTGCTCTCCTGCGGCACAGTCGCGCTGTTAATAGCGGATTGTCACCAGCATCTAGAGTTCCTTCGAATGTTCATCAGATTTTATAATACTCCTGCTTGAGTACGTTTGAGTCCCACACTAGCTGCTGTGGAAGGAGCTTTAGATGCACTTTTCTCCTATCCTATGCACTTTTGTTGGAAGGTGGAACAAGGAATGTGATTCTTCCAGCTCTTCATGCGATTATAACTATTTTCCGTCAGCAAACATGCCAGATTCGATTTCAGGGTGTTCGAGATTTGAAATGAGGTCATGCGAGAACTTTTAGGAACAGTGGATGGGGATATCATAGAAACCTCCAAAAATTCCCGAGCACTCTTTCTTCCGATATAACAGTCCTAGCTTCACCTCTACATCCGTCTTCCGGTGTCCGGTTATAACTAACCAAGGAATTTTCAGGATGGGCTTTAATGTTTAGGTATTCTTATTGCAACGAAATATCACTGAAAGAAGAGGGTATTGAGCCAAGGTTACTCACCTAAATGACTTTACAAGTGCCAAACCTTACATTGCGGTGGAAGTCAGATGTACTCTAACAGAAACTGTGAATGAGGATTGGATGGTGTGCAAAAATAGTTAAAGGCAAGCTTAGATGAGTCGGTTCCGCAAGGGTAAAGGAGGTTTGAGGTGCAGTGCTCACAAAGAACATCCTGGACTGCGCAGTACGTTAAACTAATTAACCGAATATGGGTGAAGAAAAGTTGAAGCTGTTTTGGCAAAAAATGTACTAAATGTTCTGAAAGTGAAGTTGAAGTTTAACCTGAGGCTTACACATGAAATGGGAGAGTGTGGTATAGTGCGATGCTTTAGAGGACCGGGCCAATCAAACCCCAATTTACAGTGACAACAAGTATTAATTGACTTCTATAGCTCAGTCATTTATAGGAAATAAATTTAAGGGATCGTAGTTTGCAGAAAGGCCAGTCAAACCTCGAAATCAACGGCGAGAAACTGTAATTCCTCCTTGTGCGCGAAGATTTGAAGTGATCTACAGAAAGGCAGGGATCTCGTTTAGTGCAGTTCGTATTCAAGAAGTTCATCTGTTGCAAATATGGAGATGGTCCTTCAAGTAAGGCGAAGGCGCATCACAGTTTTATCATTCCAATTATTCGAACATAAGTGCTCCGACACGCCTGACGGCCTGTCTCGCACTTGCGCGCTTCGCGCGACTTTTATTTATTTATTTACCAGTCGTTCGGCGGTCTAGCGGCCGCCTACGACTGGTTGGGGCTTCGCCCCCAAAGCCCGAGAATAGGACGCCATGGCCGCTACGGGTTTCCTATTCTTTCCTAGGCCTTCTGACCATTATGTTAATCGAGATGGATCGGCTGATCTTTCTCAACGTGATCCTCAAAAAATCGATAATATCGATCGATATCGATTGGTCGACTTCAGATTCGTGTTCAGCGACCTCGATTACCCCCAAGGCCGAAGTTTCGCGCCACTTAAACTCCATCCTCAAAAAATCGATAATATCGATCGATATCGATTGGTCGACTTCAGATTCGTGTTCAGCGACCTCGATTACCCCCAGGGCCGAAGTTTCGTGTCGCCGACGTGTTCGGCACGTCTGCGGCTCGCCATGCACGGTTGCCGATGTGTTTGGCACGTCTACGGCTCGCCATGCACGGTCGCCGACGTGTTCGGCACGTCTGGGGCTCGCCATGCACGGTCGCCGACGTGTTCGGCACGTCTGCGGCTCGCCATGCACGGTCGCCGACGTGTTCGGCTGCCGCGCCCCAACTCAAGTGTGACGGACGGACACACGCACACACACACACACACACACACACACACACACACACACACACACACACACACACACACACACACACACTTGCTGCTTTATATATAGTAAGATACGCCAAATAGACGTGCACAAAACGCCAGAAAGCAAGATCAAAACAAGCCATGCAATGAAAAAAAAAAAGACAACACTAAAACAACGAGAACAATAAATCACCCGACAGTTGCAACCCTTTGGCAACCAATTTTGAACTAGGGGAACAAGTGGCACAATATGCAGCTGAGCCGGGAGAAAAGAGCATGCCCCTCTAAATGTGTGAATTTGTCGCTTACTCTTGTTCAGGTTCACACCAAGGCTACCTGTCCACATCAGCCAGCTATTATTTAATTAATTAATTAAATTTAAATTTTTTTATTTATTTAAGTTTGTAGATTGCTGGCTCAAATCAATCAGATAAACCAGCCATTGACGGGCAGCGCGCATGTCGGCGAGGACCAACGAAGAGCATGTCCCGTAGACAGTCTTATAGAAGAGGCTTTCAATAGTACGGGAAGAATTCCAAGCGGGCTGTAGAATATATTGGAACATGGCACCTGTGGCCCTATGGAACGCCTTACGCAAATTACCTAGCACGTAATTTCAAAACACATTATGAGCCTAGAAGATTCAGCAACGCCAGGTATCCACTGCCGTAGGAAATGTACTGAAATAGGATAATTTAACTCCATAAGGAAACTAATATACAGGGTGCGTAAAAATATTGACGCAACTACTTTTTGTTTCAGCTCCAGCTTTCTGTTTCTACCCCTCTAGGTTTTTATGTGTTATTTTTGTTGTCTGTATTGTGCTCAAAAAACACGAAAAAACTGAAGAAACCTGATCGCCACCGTTACGGTGGCCCTTTTTTTGTTTGTTACCCAGACAGCTGAATACTTCCTTAACAAGGAAATTTGGCGCTGTTCGAAACGGTTGGTGAGGGAAGAGGTCAGCAACCCAAACGTCAGCCACGGCTCTGTCATAACAGATGATGATTACAAGATGTCCAAGCACAATAACGTTTAAATCCAAAATTATCACTCTCTGCCCGATAACGGTTAACAGATAACGCGCGCAGGTGTGGACAGCTTCTCAGACGAGCACAGCTTAAACATGAATCCGCTGGATTACTCTTTTTAGGCGATTTTGGAGAATGAGGTCTGGGCTACTTTCTACAGAAGTGAGCAGTCGCAGAAGGCTACCTTGTTGAAGGCACGGGAGGAAATCCAAGCGAGTACTAGCGGCGCGTGCTCATGAATTTCTCCGTCGTTTTCGCTCCTGTATTCACAGTAAAGGAGCCGATGTCAATTACGATTTATTCTGTCGTGTTTGCAAGATCATTTTCCATATTTCTCAAGTGAATATTTTAAAACTTACTGCGCAATATATTTCCACAACCGCCATTTACTGAGTCAATACTTTTTACGCACCCTGTATTAGCTATATTGCCTTACAACAGATAATAGAACTTCGACACATGCGTACGCTGGCTGTACCATGGTACTGGTAACTAGGACAGGTAGCCAAGAAAAATAGATGGAACAAATAGGTGCGCTAGATAAGAGGGAATAATAGCTCTAGTAAACATGCTCAGTCCTAAAAGCCCAGTCGCAATAGGCCACCATCTCTATGTAGAACCAAAAATTAAGAGGATCTTACCAAAGAGTGCACATGGCCGGTAAGTCGCAAAGTAATGCAACTTAAATAAGACATGTTAATGACAAAGTCATACTTAATGTTAATGACTTTGCATCATCACTGACCTGAGGAAAGTGGTTTTTTATAAAAATTAAAATTCGCTAACATCTGGAACATCTAGGACCTGCTGCGTACTTTATCGGCATGAAGCCGTTCAACACTTCGGTACCTTCATCACAGACATTCTCTCCGGACCGTCCGGTAACGTCATTGGTTTGTGTTGCGCAGTACTTCTCTCCCTCTGGTTGCTCCTCCGCAACCGTTCTCATACTCAACAGCTCGCGTTTTTTTCCGGATTCGGAAGGTCGTTGACACGTCTTCCGAATCCAAGTTTCTCCTCGCTCATTCCTTCTTACTGGATCTAATTGCTGGTCCGCCTTTACTGGTCTCTCCTTCTCCTCCTCCCCCCCCCCCCCCCACCTGCCTTGTCCCAACTCCTGGGACAGGTGACGACTCCAGACGCTTGTTGCGCGACGTAGGGGACCCATCTTCTGGATCCGGACGCTCAGAAGACCAGTCTTCCGAATCAAGAAGCTCAGAAGCACGCGCAGTTGCCGCTGTGTCGAGCATGAGGGGTGCACAGAGGGCAGATTCCTGGTTTTCCGTATGAATTCCCTTACGGCTCCCTTCTTCCTGCCCCCCCCCCCCCCCCCCTCGTAGTCCTCCTTATTTTTCTACCCCAATTAAGTTGCCCTCCCACACTCGTGGCACGACGACTGCGAGCGAACGCCTATTGCGCGACATCCGTGTCATGTTTCCTGATTCCGGTCTCCCTTACTGGTTCCCTCGTAATGGATTCCCTTCCTTCTCCTCCTTACTGCCCCCTCCCCCTTATTGGTAAATCCCTACCGGTCCCCTCTTAATGCTTTCACCCTTGTTGGCGCCACCTCCTGACCTGCTTCATTGTTTCCCTATTGACCTCCCCCATCCCAATCCCTACTCCAGGTTGCTCCTACCTCGGCGCTGTTGCCTGTTCTTCACCCTCCAAGGTCCCCTCCTACTCTTACCCCTTTAGTGGTCCTCTCATGCTCATGGCACGAAGTCGGCGGCACGACTTCTCAATCTGGACGCTCAGAAGTGCAAAGGTGCTGTTTTGTTAAGCATTAAAATGCTGCGCTTTCCCTGCTGCAGCAATATCCAGGTAGCATTGCAAAATTTTTCAGCTCTGTAGATGATGAGGCGTACCTCACCTAGATTAGATCACTCAAACGTCACCGACCGCTAAGTCAATTATATAGTGGTAAATTATGGCCCACATTGGCTGCGGCCGATTTCTTTGTTTGAATCTTCTTAGATATTCGATGGCGATGTTCGCGTTTTAGCCCGTGGTCTTACCTTAATCTGGTGGCTGACAGAGAGACTCGACGCTACACTTACAACGCTGAAATTTTCACGTACGAGTTGTCGTGGGCGGGGCAATGGACTTGGGGCGCGGAACTCACTCGACGCTACACTTACAACGATGAAATTTTCATGGACGAGTTGTCCGGGGCGCGCCGATGGGCTTGGGGTGCGCTGCTCATCGTGGAGCGCGGTCTGAGGGCGGAAGAATGCCCCGCCCTTCAGCACACTCCGCAACCTTTGCTCCGCCCGGATGTCACGAGCACCCCAACCAAAAATTGTGGTTTCAACCCAAGCGCCGAAGCACTGGGCCCGAACCCGTGCACTGCGAAATACCCCTCGTCGCTATGCGGGCTGTGGCGTATGCGGCGCGGGTTGTCCGGGAATCGCTCTCGCGGCAAGGAAAGCAAAAATCGATACGGTGGCGTTCCACCGCGTTGTTGTTGTTGTTGTAACCCGCCCCGGACAACTCGTCCGTGAAAATTTCATCGTTGTAAGTGTAGCGTCGAGTCGCGGAACTCACCGTGGAGCGCGCTCTAACTCATGCGACGTGCAGGGATTCGGGCAACTAGACGGAACTGGTGGGAATTGGATGGCTTATTTCATCTTACACACCTCCCCATCGTTTTCTATGATACGCAGGACGCAAGATTCATCCACTGCAGTGGGCGAGAACTTTATGCTGCCGAAATCTCACCTATTCGCTTTTAAAAGCGGTGAAGTAGGTTTGGAAACGAGGTAAACATCGGTTTTCACGGCACGTATTTGTCCTCGTGTGTCTAATTCGCAGGAGAATGTTGTTCAGTACATTACCAGCCATAATGAAA
Organism: Heligmosomoides polygyrus polygyrus; assembly: GCA_947396885.1. Lineage (NCBI taxonomy): Eukaryota > Metazoa > Nematoda > Chromadorea > Rhabditida > Heligmosomidae > Heligmosomoides > Heligmosomoides polygyrus. The sequence goes on from OX377202.1 coordinate 55,272,052, forward strand.
TTCAACTGGGCTGAATTTATTGTTAGAGCTGGATGCAGTAGCCATGACGAGTGTACTAACCATAAGTTAGCGGCCAACACAGTGTGTTTAATATTTATTCATCATAAACATTTAAGGTGTAATGGCCTTTTTTGCAACCTCTGCATAATAGTTCTACAACGACTTGTCCACACAGCGCATGGACCCAAGCTTTAGAATTTGTAGAACGCATCCATTCTGTCTCTTTTGCAATTAGGTCTTCAGGATCTGTGTTAGGTGGAAGTCTGGGGTGTTCCTCGAAACATAACGAGCAGAACAAGATGTTTTCTTTGTCCACTGTGAGATGTTCAACTGATTGTGACCTTCTCGTCTTTCTTCGTAACTTTACTCTCTGTAAAAGGAGATGTGTTGGCCCGTTTTTCGACGTATACACTGCTCCACATAATTCACAGATTAGCGTGGACTTTCCCATATTCTGCTTTTCAGCTAGTTTAGTCTGTTTTTTCATTTCTTCTATCTTTTTGGAGAGACGCCGTGTACATTGCGATGGTGTACGAGAATATTCCTTTTCAGCAACATTTTCCCGCAAACAGCACACTCAACTTCACTTGAGGCCATGTCCTAGAACACCTAGTTTATTAACTGTGATTTCATATTTGCTAACAAAAATAGAATTGTGATGGTAAGTTGAGGATATAGTTCAAAACCTATGGCTACAAAAAGATTGTGTTTAATTAGGAAGAGTGTAGATGGATAAGAATTGCAGTGTAAGTGACTGCAGAAAGATACTGCATCTAAAAGCCATATACTGGATGTGACTGTTGACATATGTGGAATGAGTATTTCATCATGTCCTTTTCATTTCTGACGAAACGGCTGGTCATGGTTGGTTCACTCATTCAGATTCGCCGTGACTACAAACTAAACCGACCGTGTTACGTCACATCGAACTCCAGAGATGCTTATAGTTATCAAACTACACAAGGCGTATCATATGCAGGAAATACGTTATAAAAATTAGAAATGTCTGTAACGAGACATATGTTATGTTTCATCGTCGTAGCAGTCTGTGTCAATCTACCGAATCAAAAAAATGACACAAAAGAGAATGGAAACGTATAACAAAACTTTCGCATCTTTCTGAAAGGTACTATCAAAATGGCATTCCCTTGTATCATCAGTAGTTAATATTTCTTTGAGAGGAACGAGTAATTGTTGAGAAAACAAGCGATCAGTTTCTCCTTCGAAGCAACTCACTGTTGTGCAGCAGCACAGAACCGAGGTGAATGCGACAAATATTAACGAAAACAGACATCAAAATCCTTCCCCCGGCTATATACAGGAAAACGGGATGAAAAAGTAACAATTACCAAGGAAATTAGTCGAAATGGCACCCCATTTGCATTTGTCATCAGTAGGATCGCACCTCGTTATGGATCTCCAAGTTGTTCACTTACAAAATAGTCGAGATGTATTGTTCCATGCATGCCGCATCAGTAAGAGCGCGCTCCACGGTGAGTTCCGCGCCCCAAGTCCATCGCCCCGCCCACGACAACTCGTACGTGAAAATTTCAGCGTTGTAAGTGTAGCGTCGAGTCGCGGAACTCACCGTGGAGCGCGCTCTAACTCATGCGACGTGCAGGGATTCGGGCAACTAGACGGAACTGGTGGGAATTGGATGGCTTATTTCATCTTACACACCTCCCCATCGTTTTCTATGATACGCAGGACGCAAGATTCATCCACTGCAGTGGGCGAGAACTTTATGCTGCCGAAATCTCACCTATTCGCTTTTAAAAGCGGTGAAGTAGGTTTGGAAACGAGGTAAACATCGGTTTTCACGGCACGTATTTGTCCTCGTGTGTCTAATTCGCAGGAGAATGTTGTTCAGTACATTACCAGCCATAATGAAATTCAACTGGGCTGAATTTATTGTTAGAGCTGGATGCAGTAGCCATGACGAGTGTACTAACCATAAGTTAGCGGCCAACACAGTGTGTTTAATATTTATTCATCATAAACATTTAAGGTGTAATGGCCTTTTTTGCAACCTCTGCATAATAGTTCTACAACGACTTGTCCACACAGCGCATGGACCCAAGCTTTAGAATTTGTAGAACGCATCCATTCTGTCTCTTTTGCAATTAGGTCTTCAGGATCTGTGTTAGGTGGAAGTCTGGGGTGTTCCTCGAAACATAACGAGCAGAACAAGATGTTTTCTTTGTCCACTGTGAGATGTTCAACTGATTGTGACCTTCTCGTCTTTCTTCGTAACTTTACTCTCTGTAAAAGGAGATGTGTTGGCCCGTTTTTCGACGTATACACTGCTCCACATAATTCACAGATTAGCGTGGACTTTCCCATATTCTGCTTTTCAGCTAGTTTAGTCTGTTTTTTCATTTCTTCTATCTTTTTGGAGAGACGCCGTGTACATTGCGATGGTGTACGAGAATATTCCTTTTCAGCAACATTTTCCCGCAAACAGCACACTCAACTTCACTTGAGGCCATGTCCTAGAACACCTAGTTTATTAACTGTGATTTCATATTTGCTAACAAAAATAGAATTGTGATGGTAAGTTGAGGATATAGTTCAAAACCTATGGCTACAAAAAGATTGTGTTTAATTAGGAAGAGTGTAGATGGATAAGAATTGCAGTGTAAGTGACTGCAGAAAGATACTGCATCTAAAAGCCATATACTGGATGTGACTGTTGACATATGTGGAATGAGTATTTCATCATGTCCTTTTCATTTCTGACGAAACGGCTGGTCATGGTTGGTTCACTCATTCAGATTCGCCGTGACTACAAACTAAACCGACCGTGTTACGTCACATCGAACTCCAGAGATGCTTATAGTTATCAAACTACACAAGGCGTATCATATGCAGGAAATACGTTATAAAAATTAGAAATGTCTGTAACGAGACATATGTTATGTTTCATCGTCGTAGCAGTCTGTGTCAATCTACCGAATCAAAAAAATGACACAAAAGAGAATGGAAACGTATAACAAAACTTTCGCATCTTTCTGAAAGGTACTATCAAAATGGCATTCCCTTGTATCATCAGTAGTTAATATTTCTTTGAGAGGAACGAGTAATTGTTGAGAAAACAAGCGATCAGTTTCTCCTTCGAAGCAACTCACTGTTGTGCAGCAGCACAGAACCGAGGTGAATGCGACAAATATTAACGAAAACAGACATCAAAATCCTTCCCCCGGCTATATACAGGAAAACGGGATGAAAAAGTAACAATTACCAAGGAAATTAGTCGAAATGGCACCCCATTTGCATTTGTCATCAGTAGGATCGCACCTCGTTATGGATCTCCAAGTTGTTCACTTACAAAATAGTCGAGATGTATTGTTCCATGCATGCCGCATCAGTAAGAGCGCGCTCCACGGTGAGTTCCGCGCCCCAAGTCCATCGCCCCGCCCACGACAACTCGTACGTGAAAATTTCAGCGTTGTAAGTGTAGCGTCGAGTGACAGAGAGATGGTCGTCCTCTGCGAACAGAAGCAGACGGTCATCCAAATACCAGCATTGTTCATGGAGTGAATGTTTCACTCGGGTTGTAACCTGCTCAATTCTTGTGTTGCAGTGTGAGAACGAACATGCTGAAGACGACAACGCCGAGTACACACGCGTCCTCGAAGAGATAGAGAAGGACGAGTGTTACCCTCACAAGGTCGAAGGGGACAACCAGATATTGGATTTCGGCGCGTCAGCGTCAATGCCCTCCACTACACAGACAGAGTCGTACGGCAGAATGGAACTAGACCCTTCTCACCCTCTCGCGTCCGATTGCATTGTGGGGGAATATGCGTCTCTTCCACCGACCATGCCTCCTCGCAATCCAGTTCCAGAGGTGAGATCTAGTTTTGATCGTTTTCTATGTTTTGACGGCAGCTTTGCCTGTAACGTTGTAGTTTTAATTTTAAGAAGTTTTAATGTTTAAGTAAACGTCTTTCTTATTGAGAACTACGGCACGAGTGATTTTGAATCCGACCTCGATCTTGATCTGATCCCGACGGGAGAAGACGAGGAGACCTTGTATGGAAGGCTGCTGGATGTGTTAGTACGCGACATCAAATTGTTGACCTATGTGAGTTTTTGATGTGTGATTGATTGTTTTATCCTTCCACATAGCATGTTTGTGGTCGCTCTTCATTTTCTTGCTCTGTTTATAATTTTTTGTATTTCGTTTCATTTTGCAAGAGCTGCGTGTGTTTGTGTTCATCATAGGTATAGACGCATCGGGCGCGTGGTAAGGCAGTTGAGGAGAGGCGCCGGCTGTCGCGTGACATTATTCAATGTCCTGGCTAGGACTTCCTCTCCAGGCCATTCAAGCCTCCCATCCCTTCGGGATCGGCAAATTGGTACCAGACCTGCATGGCAAGAATAAAACGCTGACTTTTCCATCGGCTGGCCACCGCAGGTCATTGTATAGGCCAATTACGCATCCAGGTTGCCCTAGTATGTCCCTTAGAAGTAGAACGCGTACCACATCCCACAAAGTGATTGACTAATGCTGACCTTTTCTTATAGAAACATCACTGCGCTGCTTTTATTAGGCGAATTCTATCGCAATTGATGGTTTTAAGTTTATAAGCATGTATATTAGGTTGTCCCATAAGTCCCCGCCGTTGTTTCAACGATTCGTGGCGGATATCGCCGGCGGTCTCTTGGGTAGCGCTATACAGCTTTCGAAAGAGAATGATTTTCTCTAGCAAAACGTGTATTCCTTTTTTCATCCTGAATTGTGTCAATTTTTAGATCGCTGAAGTGAAAAGCGAAAAAATGGCCATCTGCGCAGTCGCTTCTCTCCGCTTGAGTTGGGAATTTTTGCACAGTTTTTCATAGCATAGGAAGACAATGTTCTGTACTGCAAGAATACGTATTGGCGCTATTTGCTCATTTGTCCTGTCCAAAATTCCAAAAAGAGAAAAGATCACCTTCACCAACAACTCCTTCTCCTTGTTCAGTTGTTGATATTCGACAGAAATCAGCGTGAGCCAATAAACGTGACACAAGTTCTTATAGAGTAAGACATTCTCTTCCGAACGACGTATAACACCAAGCAAAAAAGTCCACCCCAGAGCAGGAGGTGTCGGTAAAAATTCGGACGGAAAAGTCGAATGTCCCAATTTGATGACCTAAAAATCAATGAAGGACAAATGAGCAAGTAGCGCCAATCCGTACTCTTGTAGTACAGGACATTGTCTTTCAAATTTTGTTTTACTTATTTATTGAAATACTCTGTATAAGACAGGAGTGAGATAACACTGCAACACAACAAAACCAAAATTAACAAACAAAGGTAGCTCCTAAATATCTACGGACAGAGAATTTGTTTTGCTGCGATGCGTTTGAAAGAGCATTTGGATTCCGGGAGGGAGGTAGTCTTACTGAGTTGTAAATAGGCTAAACCTGCTCTAACTGTGAAAAATTTTGCTCTCACCGTGGTCTTAGGCTTAGAGAAGTACAATTTATATTGACCCCTTTGGCTACTGAGGGACGCAGAGTATAAAACTGTGAAAAGTTGGCTGCGGACTGCTCCCTAAAAAGTTTACGAACCATGCACAGATCAAGTATTTTTCTTCTAGATAGTAGATTCGACAGTCCAAAATACCTGTTCCTGATAACCGAACTTGGAATCTTGCCGTAAAGAAAGCCACCACGCCTCAATGCTATAAAAAACTGCGCAAAAATTCCAAATCTGAGCGAAGAGATGCGACTGCGCAGATGGCCACTTTTTCACTTTTCATTTTAGCGATCTAAAAATTGACAAAATTCAGGATGAAGAAAGGAATGCAATACGTGTTCTGATAGAGCAAATCATTCTCCTTCGAAAGCTGTATAGCGCTATGCAAGAGACTGCCGGCGAAATCCGCAATGAATCGTTGAAAAAACGGCGGGGACTTATGGGACAACCTAATACATTTTGCTGACATTCATTAGCTAGCAAACGATGTGAGTGCCCTGTAACAATTACCGTTTTAGGACTCAGCAGGACGGAATTCCTTTGTGTCGTAAACGCAAGAAAGAAGAGCTTTATACAGTTATTTGGAATTTTCATGAGAGTTTTATGAGTGCCTGATTCCTGAAACCAGAAGAATTTGTGGTACAGCCGACAGAAATCAATGTTCAAAGAAGAGTTTCGCTTAATTTTTTAGATTAATTTCGATACTTTCGAAGAACTCGAACCATCAGACACCATGTCATGGTTGGAACATGGGGTGTTCGTAGGCCGAGTTGTCACAGGGACCTTCCTCTTCTGCAATAGAGTGTCCGTGTTTAGCTCTGCCCGCAAAGCGAGCAGTTTCCTGTGGCACATCGTATGAGAACGGACATTACCTTTTCATCTACCTTCCTGTTAGCAGTTTTTATTCACTTATTTATTTATACATGTATGACAACGCGCCACAGAAGAATCACAATTAGAGATAAAACATAGTGGTAATAAGCACAAAATTAGAAGGAAACAGCAAATTATCGACAGAGCTGCTGAATTTGTAGATAGAGCTCTAAGAATATTGTGAGTAATTCTTTCAGCTTTCTTTGCAACCACTTCGCCGTGCTCTGAAAAGGTAGGTTTTTTATCCAAGATGAAGCCCAGATCTCGCAGATTATTTTCACTAACAAAGGAAGGGTCTGCAGCGTGTGTCTGAATGGGGGAGCGAGTCATATAGGGAGAATCCTCACCCCTCAATTGGTTTGAAAATGTGTTTATTTTTTGCCAAGTCGCTAAACCCAAGGAGTAGGGGTCACAATGGGATACGGCGCAGCACGCGTTTGGGGGTCTTATACGCCCGCGATGCGTCTGAAGCCAGTGGCTCGGAGCGCAGGTGGGTAGAGGGTTGACTTGTGCGAAGAAATCAGGAGTTTGGTTCCTCTGCGTTGGTGCATTTTTGCATTTCAACTGATTGGTTGAGATCTGGGAGATTGTGATATGTATACCATGTTCAGACGTTTTCTGCGCATTTTTCCAGCTGTATGCTATGGTATTCAACATGGTGATAAATGTTCAGCACCAGTGATAACAGGTACAAAGTGCCTGTGTAGTGAATCGGGGTGTCTTCCTCCACGGTTATGAGCACGCAACCGAAATCCAATTGAAGACGTACCGTTTCCTCCGAAACAAGAGTTCCACCCGAAAACGTTATCACATGCCCAGGGCTTGCTTGTCTCTCCACGTCGATCAGTTCATCTTGCGGATCCCAATCTTCCTCTTCTTCTTCCACCACTTCCAGCTGTTCGTCTTCGTCAACTTAGTTGACGTGCTTCGAAGTCCTTGAGTATGCTGGCCATCCGTTCGACCAGCTTGATTTCTTCCCTCGAAAATTCCTTGTCTAAAGGTGGGCCACACTTCAGCGTGAGCAGGTGGATCACCACTCGACCGTTGGCGGACATTGTTGGTGTTAGGTTCTAGAAAACCTTCAGCAGGGCTCTGATTTCCAGGTGACAGGCAGACATGAGGGAAAAAGTGTATCGATGCCGTTTAGCTTGATTTGCGGGATCCGCACACCTCGTTTCTCATTTGAACCACCTCCGATGTCACAACGTGGTCTCCTTTGAAAATCCGAGCAGGATGGTTTTTCCCGAGGCCTTTGTCCATGTATGGAAACAGACTATGAGGAGCCTGTAGCCTTTATACGCTACCAGCAAGGTGTCCAGTGGTGCTTCGTGCACTTTGTACCTGTGTATCACTGGTGTTGAAGATCTATACATCACCATGTTGAATACCACAACGTACCGCTGGAAAAATGCGCAGAAAACGTCTGAAAATGGCATAGACGTCAGAATCCTCCAAATTTCTACCAATCAGTTGAAATGCAAAAGTGCAGCAACGCTAAGGAGCCAAACCCCAGACCTCTCTCGCATGAGTCAACCCTCTATACACCTGCTCCCCAAACCAATGGCTGAAGAAGCATCGCGGGCGTACAAGACCCCCAACCCCGTATTCCATTGTGTCCCCCTACTTCTTGGGTTTAACGACTTGGCAAAAAAATCTACACATTTTCAAACCAATTGAGGGATGAGGATTCTCCCTATATGACTCGCTCGCCCCGTTCAGATATACGCTTCAGACCTTCCCTTGTAAGTAGGTTGCTATTACCACGCGTAAATACGCTTAGCCGAATTTGAATTGAAGTACCATTTTGTTTTTTACGCTTAAAATATACTTTTGCAAACCAAACTGAACCCTTTTCAATTTAGACTGCTTCCTTCCCAACTCAAACTGGATTCCTTTAAAATCAAACTAGGTACAAATAAAAGTGGGGTTCTGTGGAATTAGATTGTAGACGCCTCTAGAATGTTACGCGTTATACTCTCCATCGAGAAGAAACGGACTACACTGCGTATCCAATAAATGGCCACAAATTTGTTATTCCTCTGTTGTCTGTTGTGGAAATGTTCACTTATTTCAAAAGGTAGAATAGTGGGTGCCATGCAATAGAATTGCGGCGTGCGCTCGTTCACTAGCGATGTTTTTTGATTACATGCGCAGCTGTTGTTTTCGACGATCTAGCATGAAAATGATTTTTAATTCTTTTTAGTTTTTACAGTTTCTTTGCTATTGTTTATGCTTATTCCTAAATTTATACACAAGCTAGGGTCTTGCTAACAAATTAGAAATTTTATGGCCATTTAAAGTATACAAAGTTTTTACGCCATGTATAGGCTAAGATAAGGTTTCTAAATCAGTAGTTTCTGAATTTTCCTTAAACTCATGAAGTCTGATTTAAAAGGTGTTCGGCTAGAACAAAAAAAGTTTAGCAAGAAAACTGCTCAAATTCAGCATAAAATAGCGCGGTAAATAAATAGTAGATCTCTGATGGTTGTCGTTAGCAAAAGAAACTCTCTAAGAATTTAATTGTACTACACACGTAAAGTAACTTTCACAATTCCCGATTTACAACGTTTCGGATTTGATTTACACACACCCCTGCTGTTGACCATCAGAAACACCTGTGCATCGAAATTTATACCGCATCAGATTACGCCGTTATGGAACGCATCCAACTAAGATGTCTACAACCACATGACTCTAGCATACGCTACGCATATTCTACAGCTTCTATTCTTACCAATTCTCTCTCGAGTTCTATATCTCTAACTACAGGCAGATAAACCGTTCACCTACAGTTCTTTTCGCCAAATGGAATCCTAAGCTCCCTATCCTAATCAACGCGTTTGTTTCGGATGAGGGTCGTAGATCAACGGAGGAGGGATATGTCTTTCATTTCGTCACAAAAGTGTTCTGAAAAAGTGGAATTTCCTGATAAACTTCATTCAGGAGAATGTGTAAGTGACTATTCTTTAGAGATAACATGGAGGGTAAAAAAATTATGTATGTTGAGGCCACCGCTTGCGAAATTTTTTCGTGCAAATAATGCTCTGTGGCTTTAGCTTTCGGAAAAGTAGGAATGTGAGAGCCCTAGTAGTTAGTTATTTGGAACAGGCTTTCCCAATTTTATGATGTTGTGGCCTGTATAATGCTCACTAGTCTAACGTCTGCTGTTTAGTTCAACCGAGTGGTACTGTTGATCTTGTTTGATCGTTTCAGAACAACGCTGCTCTTGTAGACGAAGTGTCACGCCTCAATTATGCCATACTCATCGCTTCGGAAGAGCGCAAGTGGGTTGCTTTGTCCTTCGGAGAATTGGAGGGTTCTTCCGTTTTATCTTTTTGTTATGGAATTGCCTCAGTAAGATTTGGACTTCCCAGAATTCTGCGTGTTCTAGAGTGCTAGCGCGCAGGTCTTGCCATCACGACCGAAACAGAATACGGCGACTGCAGACAGCGAACAAAAGAAAGTCGGACGCACAGCGGCGCCAGCAGGAGCAACTGACGATTGCTGAGACCCAAGAGAACATAGCACAGATCAAGGCGAAAATGGCGAAGACGATTGCCAGTCCCCAGAAGGTAGAGTTTTCGATCAAAACTGCTTGCGATTATAAGATCTACATGTAACTTGTTGGGAGTATTTTTTGGCGCTACGGTACTTTGGGGGGATAACCTTATGAAAAGCTTAGGTGAGGTCAAAAAAAGGAAAGAAACACACTGAGAAAACAAACAATACGATAACTGTGTTCTGTAATCTCCCACATGTCAGCGGAGCATGGAAAGATGAGGTCCGACTAACGCGACCTGTTAACATTGCCTGCATCCTGGAATTCCTTCCCTTGCCCAATACGGAAGCAAATAAAAGGAGGAACCGCAATCGAAATGAGAGAACACGAATGTGGCTGCGCACAACGAGTGCGCGGTACGACTACTATGATAGCTCCCTTCCCCGAAGTAGCATAGCTCCGACCTTTTGCTCTTGCTGAGTAATTGTAGTGCTGTTTTGGGAAACCGAACGTAAGAATATGGAAAACATGTTGTTCTACTGAGGATTGGTGTGCTTCACAGTATTTTGTTCTAGCTACCTGATCTTGTCGAAATCTCGTCCGAGATATATGCACTGCCTCGAGCCGATTATCCTTTAACAGCTGTAATATGTCATTTTAGCGGACTCTCAGTTTGTGTCAAGGCTAAACAGTGGTCTTGCCTTCAGAACAAGTTGGAATGCCACAACTGATTGAAACTGTCCAAAAGTTGAATAAGAGAACTGCAGGCAAAAACGGCAGTGGTGGGCGGAACGCCTCGAGCAGCGTTGGATGTGGCGGCTATCAAGCGCAACGGCGAGGCGGGGCAGCGAGAGCGACCAATCGAGGAGAAGCTGCAGTCGAAGAAGGCCAAGCGAAAGGTACTACTGCTCCGTTTCTGTTAATCTAACGATCGCATTTTGCTTAAATGGTTGCCTGTTAAACTTCACAAGAACTAATGGGCATTTTCCCCTTTCCTTCCCAGCACTGATAACTCCTGACTTACGCCCACACATTGGCAATTACAAGTCAGTCATATTCCATGTCCGACCGTCGCTAAATCTTGGCACAACGTTGATCATTGATCGTAGCTTGTGACCAACATTTTCATTTAAATTTTGTTCGCCTAACGTTTTGGCGCAACGCAACAGTCTTCGTCAGAGCAATAAAAAAAACAAGGGAATTAGAAGGGGTTACCTTGCCCAAGGACCGTCTTTAATCCATAGCGGCTTGAAAAGGTCGTGGTGGAACAGGACATGGGCGAACCCCAAAACCTTACGGTAGCAGTCGAAAGGCTGTCACTTCACCTTCGGATGGAGGAAGACTGGGCGAGTGAGACTCAACATCTGACCGCCCTGAGCGAACCTCCTATCACTTCCAGGTATCAGGCAGCAAGGATCAGCGAACGGGGCGAGCTACTGTTTTACCGCCACGCGTTCTCTGCTGTTGATTACAGGGTTCTTAAAGGCAGTTCACAGCGCTTCGAGACTCTTGCACACTGTGATGTCGGCCTCGCGCGCTAGAATTGTCACCGCCACCCAAGCATTGCACCAGAATGACTTCGTAGCCTATGTTTTCCGAACGGTGTCGTATGCTTGCACCTTTTAATGTCGCACACGTGTTCCTTTAGCCTTTCACACGGTCACACCACACTGAAGAATTGCGTACTAGCTGCTCCTTAAGATTAGCAGATGGTGTCCTAGTTAGCCTAACCAGGTCATCCAGGCCAGCTCAAATAATTCAGGGTGTTTTAAAATTACGCTCCCTATATTCACCGTTTTAAGAATGAGCGAAAAAGAGATTAGAACATGAAACCTTAGCATACCTTAACCAACATATTTAAAAACACAATTACATGATCAGATCCGAAAACGACTTGCTCTGGCTCAGACGCAAGCCTTTAGACGATGTGAAAGGCATCCTGCGTGTCACACACACGTATTCCATTGACATTTCTTCCCACGCCTTCAGAGGGCTTTCTTTCAGCGAGTCGACTGAGTGATGTTTTTAGAGCAGGTCTCGGTCTCCAAGTTGGACCAAATAGACATGTTCATAGGGTTGGAGTCGGGGCTATACGGAGGCCATTCTTAGGGGTTGACAAAGTCAGGAAGCTTGTCGCAGCACAACTCCTGCACGGCCTTCATTTATGGGCAGGTGCCGAATCCTGCTTCAAGGTGAACGGCTTATCCGTGAAGATGGTGCTGCTCCAGGGGATCAAAGCCTTTTCAAAACATCTTCCAAGTAGATTCTGGAGTCCATTTTCTCTTTTCTTTGGATGAAGAACAACGGCGACTTTCCCGCATAGGTATGTCAGCGGCTTAAACCATGACTGATTCCGGATGTCCTTAACGTTCATGGGTCCTTCCCGCTTCATTGGCTTCGGCTACTGAGTTGACAAGCTCGCGAAACCAAGACAAGGCACACATGCTTGACGCGGAGGTCGAGAAAAACGACAGGGCAAAATGTGCGAACGTGATTTTGCGACCCTGTACACCCTGTACAGTTCCGTACTTGAGCATTCAAACCAGCCGAGATAAGTGGAAATGAGAAAGCAATTTTGGTGTGATCTTGGTTCATGTTTTTTCGTGCTACTGCAAGCGGTCGATGTTGCTCACGCAGGCTGCCAGGAGTGTAACCGCATACCCATGGACAGCGCAGTACGAGATGCCATCTTCCTTGAAGAAGACTTGAAGTCTTCATTTGAAGACACCATTTTCGCTGTGGAACATCTTCTTAGTTATGGTTCTCTCAGCACTGCTTAGATGCCTTTAAGAACCCCGTAATCAGTAGGAGAGAAGAACGCGTAGTGGTAAACCAGTAGCTCTGCCGGCTACTTGGCTTTGCTGCCTGATACCTGAGAGTGGTAGAAGGAGGGTCGCTCAGGCGGCGGTCAGATGTTGAGTCTCACTCGCCCAGTCTGCCTCCATCCGATGGTGAAGTGGCAGCCTCTCGACAGCTACCATAGGCTTAGACCACTTCCGTTCCGTCTCGTTCTAACACTACCTTTTCAAACCGCTTTGACCTGGAAACGTGGTTGGGCGAGCAACCTCTTCGAATTCACTTGTTTTTTTTTTCAGGCTCTGACGAAGAGGGTTGCGCCGAAGCGTTAGGCGAACAAATTCTAAACAAACAGTCTTGGTCACACGCTTGAAACATTCCTACGATCCCTGTTCAACAATTAACTCGGTCAATTTTTTGGCAAGGTTAGCGGTGACTGTTAGTTTTCACAGCTGAACCACTCATATGCAAACAGTTTCATTAGCATATGGAAAAGAGGAAAAGAAGGTCGGCTCAACACCATTTTGCTGAAGCGACTGTGGTTAACGTTGAGGAGTAGACATCTTTCGTAGTACGTATCAGGGGTGCACACGAAGTTCTGTGCGTTAATTTAATTATTTTTTAAATTTTTAATGGAAATTTTTCGTTGAATTTCCTTCGTTTGTTTCCTTTCCTTCGTTGTTAGATTTCGTTAAAAATGCAGTTAGCTGCAAACTATTGTTTCAACTAGAAAAGTCAAGGGGAACGTTATGCATTACAGCTTCAACAGATAAATAGCTAAAATTCAAGAAATGGGTGTAACACTGCAATGTAAAATAAACAATTCAACAATTCAATTCACTATCAACAAAGTGTGGACAGCAACATAAGCAAGACATCATCAGCATTAAATTATCTACAAAGTGTGGAACAAGAACAGGTACGGAATTATCATTGAAGGTAATGGTACTTAGTGGGCACGGGGTACCCGCATCACACCAGCAAGGAATTTTTAAAAATGCGCGATCAGGCAGACTCCTGAGTTCCCCCCCCCCCCCTCCTAGTTCTTTTGGAAAACGTTTTGTGCTCTATAATGCTAACACACAATCTCGATTCGGGCACTAGAGCACCAAGTACAGAAGGATTTAATAAAATTACAACTAAAGGCCTATCAGTAGAATGTTAGTACGCTGTCGAACACACGATTTTCGCCCTTTGCGCGTGACCAATCCATTTTTTTGCAACGTCGGGACCGTGGAATGACATCGTGTCACACGGTCCCACACGGCGCTTTTCTAAAGTCGTTTAAAAAGCAGCCAGTGGCCGAAGACATTCCCTCCCCCTCGACTGTTTCTGGTGGCGAGCAAAGGTATTCTAGGATAGTGTTTTAAGGCCTATGTCATACCATCGCTCACTCCGAGCGAAGCCTAATGATATGCTTATCGACTCACTTCGCGCGATCGATATGGGAGCTTATCATTAGGCTTCGCTCGAGGTGAGCGATGGTATGACATAGGCCTAACACATTTGTTGAAGCCTGGAGCAGCTAATATAGAGGCTACATGCTGTTACAGGATGTTTTGTTACGATCAAAACTGTTACGCCAGACGGGACTTGAACCCGCACCTTCTGCTTTCCGGACGGCGATGTTACGCCTTACACCAACGGCAATGTCTGACCGTACGTAACATACGCAATATCTTCGAAACGCATCAGCACTCACCGTCGCACTGTTACTAGTAAGGCACTCAGCTTTACCGGCTCCTTACTGATATCAGCAACCGGCTCATCCCGATATCGCGATGAGTGCTGAGGCGCTTCGAGAATATCGCGGAGTTACTTGCGGTCAAACAGCGCTGGTGGTGTAAGGAGTAGCATCGCTGCCCGGAAATCAGAAGGTGCGGGTTTGAGTATCGCCTGGCGCAACAGTTTTGATCGCAACAAACAGCATATTCTAGGATAAGCAGCACCAACTGAGGATAGGCATATCTTACGCAGAGGTAAGACCAATATCTTCGTGGATTAGGTGACGTGCTTGGGGGCTTTCTGTTTTCAAAATGCATTAATTCCAAAAATTCAAATGCACCATAAAAGTCATGAGAATAGCATGAAAACTTGAAAATATTCTTGCTGATTTCAATAGTTTTTAGGATCTGTCCTAATCGGGAGGATGAGGCCTGCAATAGTAGTGAGGACTGAGGGTGAAAGCGATAAACTCAGTGAGGAAAAAGTCCGTTAAAAATCCCGATAAATTTCTAAAAATTTCCGTTAGGTCGTTAAGCCAGATTTGAACGAAAATGCCGTTAATTCGTTAAATTCGATAAATCGTGCACCCCTGGTACGTATGGGTGCGATGTTGATTATACAAAGGCGCAGTATTCACGAAAACTGGCATATTGACTGTTTGGACAAGACGTTTTATGGGCTGTAGCTCAATGCTGCTTTTGTATGTAGTGCAATGAGGTTTTTATTTTTTCTATTAGACTGGGTTTAGCGAAAACCAATCCAATAAAAAACCAGAAATTGTACATCCTTGGTATTAAGTACCTAGAGATCATGTATATTGATCGCTTTATTTCTCCTCTTTCTTTTTCTTCGGTGATGTACAGTTCGGGTGGCGCAGAACGGTCTTTGCTAATGTTGGTGAATGTAGAGTACATTTGTGCTAGAATGACCTATTTGAGTAGGTATTCGAATGATTTTCACAGGAATTTGAATACTCAATTCGGATATTTAAAAAAATCATGATTGTCGAGTGCATTCGAACTCGAATATTAAAAAACCGCGTTTTTCGAATGTGTTCAATTTCGAGTATTCAGAATAACTGCACTTTTTGAATATATTCGATTTCGAGAATTCGAAGGGTGTGAGCACTCGAAACCATTCGAATATTCCTAAAAAATTCGAGAGCACAACTATAATGTGGACTTAAGGCTGGAAGTTCGAAGGGACAACGAAGGCGACCTGACCCATACCGTGCTGAAAGGGAGTCGGGCGGATCGCTGAGGTGAGCTGAACAGATTGTGCCTGCAAAAGTCAAGTCCCTTTCCTTTGTTATGTGCATAAATGCTTGTTGAAGTGATGCGAAACGTGCACGGTGCGAATTGGAGCGGCCTTCAACGGAAGACGATTTGGCAGCTTATCCAAGCGCCGCCACTCCAGCCTCGGTCGGACCGCCCTCCACATCCCGAAAATCAACGCGGACACCGGCTGTTTGCGCGGAAACCGCTGACGAACAGGGTCGGCGTAGTAGTGAGACTGTGAACACGTTTGACTGTGAACAGGAACCGTATCAGGACGACGAGCAGACGTCTGTGTCTGGTGGGGCAAACGAAAAAGATGGCGCGCGCGGCACTACCGCTAAGCCAAAGAACTTTCCAGGCGAGTGTTTCTGCTTTCCGTTCTCCTTCACTTCCAGCCGGTTTGCTAACTCATGGAAGTGTTTTAGGCCCAGTGCTCGATGTTACCGCAGAGAACGAGGATCTCGAGCCTCCTAGTTTAGAAGGAATGGATGACGGAACATCGCAGGCACTACGCCGTCGATCGGGAAGGCCGCCAGCACGCGCCGCCAGCGCTGCAGCACAGACCCTGTTGGCTGCGGAACTCGCTGCCGCTGACGAGGGAGCATCCAGCCCCAAAAGAGGGAGCAGATCCCGTTCCAATACGAACGACACGCCATCCCGCCCTGTTAAGCGACGGTCTACTCAGGGCCAGTCGGACGATTCACTTCCGGTAGAGGAGCAGCTCACGGTCGACGTCTTGGATGACTCTGTGATGTCGTACGAATCAGTTGTAGAGGGGGAGTTCGATGCAGACACCAGAGATGAAGCGGGCATCGAAGATGCCGTGCCCATTGGAGACGCGGTGGAGTTCGATGGTGTCCCAGCGAAGACGAACCAGCGACCACGGTCCGTGAGGAAATCCGCGAGAGCGGTGAGTTTTGAGTGGTGAATTCCATTCCACAAAGTGAGATGGCGAAATCGGGTGTATGCGAACTCGATACCCTGCCAAGTGCATCTGTTTCTTTGGTTTCCTTGAAACGGTTTAGGGGGTGGATTCTGTGCAGCAGCCTGTGGTCACTCGCTAAGCCTCAGACTGACATTGAGTCGCTGCATGATTCCCGGGGATAGCGTTGAAGCAGACGATTCCGTGCCCAAAGTTTGGTGGTCTGTCGCTTCCACAAAACTTCTCCAATGCGAATGGGAAAAAACTTATGTGGCAGGGCGACGAACTGCTCCAAAATCTGCAACGCCTGTTCTCGAAGCTGACCTATTTGAAAGATGATCTATTTATTTTGGATAGTGCGAGGTTACACTGCTCGCAATCCCTTCTGCAATAGTGGCTAAGGTCGGCTACGAAGCTCTTTCTAATCTACCCTCCGGTGGAACTCGCCACAGCGGCAAGGGTTTAGATAGTTTCCTTGTAAAGTGCAGGGTAAAGGGTAAAGCGTGAGGTCCGCGTTGTTGAGCCTCTGCGTGGTGCTAATGCGTACTTGGCCCGTGAAATGATCTGTCGCAATCAAACCTGGTATATGGTATCCATGATATCGCGTTCGGCCAAACAGCGCTGGTGGTGTAAGGCTGCTTCGCAAGCAGAAGGTGCGAGTTCGAGCCCCGCCTGGCGCTAGAGTTGTGATCGCAACCAAACATCCATATAAGATTAAAGAGTAAATTTGAGCTCATACACCGTGTTCGAACAATTTCGCTCGATTTATTGATTGATTACTCTTAAATCGCTGCCATTCGAGTTTATTCGAATTTCGGTCGTAATAGCTTTTCGAAAACTCGATAGTTACAATTTTCACGTCAGTTGGACACGGGGCGTGAACGAAAAGATTTCAAAGAATGTTGTACTAAATTTTCCTTGAACGCAAATTATTCTAATCTCCTTGAGAGTCTCGAGTTTGGTGCGTAAGACATTTAGGTGAAAGTCGAGCCGCGGGGGTGGGGAGATCTTACAAAAATCGTGGAAGGAGTAAAAAGCCATGCCACGTAAAGTACAACCGTGCAAACCTTATATCCTCTAGTGCTGGTAATCCGAGTGGATGCCCCCAAAGCGGCATTCCTTGTTGAGGGGAGAAACGCGAAAATATGCGGCAGACAGTAACGCATCAAATCATCAAAAATCTACTCTAAAGAGAAGTGGGAATAAGCTATAAGGGGGGGGGGGACTATTAGAGAGGGCACATCTTCATAACGCAGTCCACACAAATTTGGTCGCCAGTTGGCTGTTGATCGAAGATCACGTTTACGAAAGTTTGCGGTTTACGACCCAAAATGTCGTAAATCGCGAAAAACCTGGAACAGATTTGAGCAACCTCGGCGTCGGCACAGTCAAGCAGTTGACGCGCAGTCGTCTGCTCAGGAGACGCGTAAGGACATGACTTGACAGGGGCGGACGTGCTGAGGCGTCTGTTGAATTAAGCGAGAGTATCGGGTGGACCCCTGACTCGACTTGCGCCGGTTCTTGTTCTGATTTGAAAGACGTTCACTTCGGTTTCAGAATCGTCAAGCTGCTTTAGTGGAGTGTCAAATTTGACGTGAAAATGTTATTTTCGAAGATGTTTTTTTTTTATTTTCGTTCGAAGACAGCGTCGAGAGGCAGAACTATGTTAGAAAGCATAGAAAGAGAAAAAACAAAAGGAGACATTTTCAGGTGAGTCGGCAGAGTGGCGCCGACTCGACTGAAGGCTCTGGAGCAATGCTCGGTCGAGAATCGAGATCTCCTTCTCACGAGGAAGAAGACGAGAAATCGGGCGAGTCTGTTGCTCGGGCCACTAGGTATTTGCCTTTCCACGCCTCATTCCCGACTTTTTTCATTCTGAATCGTTTACAGTGGTCTTGCGGAAGGCGTAATGCACTGTATTTCCGATCTAACAAATTAGCAGGTCGCACGGTCGTTCGTCGACAGCTCAGCCAGAGCGCCAGATGCGGGAACGCAAGCAGCCTTCTGTCTACTCTCCAGTGGCCAGGTGCTCTGTCCCTCAGCAATCTCGTGGGCTAAAGAAGAAGTCTTAGAGGAGCTTCTCCTAGATAGCACGTTGCAGGAATCTGAGAAGGTTGGGTTAGGTGGGTCGCTGACGGGCTCGAGCTTGTACTTGAGGCGTAATTTCCCACCCTTTGCATAGTGATGTTTGCAGACCTGGAAGTCACCAAGGTCATCGTGCGTACGCGATGTTGGGAGGACATGCGTGTGTGCAGGATGGCCTAGTGCGGCAGCACTTGTTCTGCGCCCGCCCTCCAGAGCCAGAACCTCGTCCTCACTGATCGGTGTTCATTGCTGTCCAGCTAAACCGGCTAACTGTTCCGTTCTGTTGTAATTGAAGTTTTTCTGGAACGTGCATGCGACTAGCTCTGTTGCTCGGATGTTTATCGTTTTCTTCCAGGTGTACATGCTCTTAGACGTTTTAATGTCGAAAACGTTTCACTCAGCATTTGTTGCTATATAGTGTCGACTGCGCTTCACATCTCTACTGGTAGTTGCTGATAACGATAGAGCGGCTTAGATGCCTACTCGAGTTTTGGCTGAAGGTTTTCGAGAGCACTTGTTTACTTCTGTCATGTGCTCTTTCGTTTATCTACGCTGTGGCTCCTGTGGAGGTAATGAACCTAACGCTATGAAAGAATGCGTCTTCAGCATTGCATTATTGAGATTGTGACTTGACTTGGTCTAAATTCATGAGGCCACCTGTCTGTTGTTTTTAATATAGAACGCGCAAAGCTCCTCATAGAGTCGAATTCATATATATTAGGGGAGGGGGCAAAAGTAATGAGACCAATTGAAAAAATCTTTCCCTCTCTATAACTCAATTACAACTCAACGATGCTGAGGAATGTGTATGCCATTAAGGTCAATGACTTGCTGCCGTCCATGGATGAGCGGATAACAGAATTTTGAAACCCGGATAACGGATAATTTTGCCCAAAAATCGCCGGATAACGGAAAAACGGATAACGAACAAACAACAAAAATAAAACTGGACTTAAACTGCTCTAGTTTCAACAGCAGACATGGAGCGCGACTGCTGTCAAATTATAAATCTTTTCTAACGACTTTAATGGGGTTTTTCGAAACACAGTGCAGTCACTTTAACAAGGCCCTATGGGATTCTCACAAAACTTCAGTAAAAAGAAACGCTTCTTCATTGCCATCAAAACAGATGCTCAGTTCGATTTGCGAACTGAGCATCGGTTTGGATGGCAATGAAGAAGCGGCAATTTCTCCAGGTCACGCAAACAAGACAACCAAGCTGTGAAACTAAAACTGTTTTGCAAGCCCTACTCTGTTTCGCCATGATCACCTTAATCAAAGTCTGGAAAAGATAAGGAGAGATTGAGAATTTGTTCATCCAAGCACATTTCCATAGCACAATTCACAAATGTTCAAATGTTTGTCATTAAAACGAATGGGAAGATCGAGACAAACAATGTGTAAAACAGCCCAACTAACAGTATAGAAACATTCATAAGTCGCCCTTGGAGGGAGAGGATGTGAGACTCATTCACCCCTTATTCGCTCACATTTCCTTCATTGAACAGCAACTTGCCGGTACATATTTTGTAAGTTTCCATTGTTGGGTTGTTTTACTGATCAATCGTCAGGTTTTCTTTTTGAATTAAGGCTGTGGCCAAACAGAGTGATCCTTGGATGGATGGCTCCTCCAACGCCTCTTGACTTTTCTATGATAAGCCGCCTCAGCCGAATAAAGTCTGCGTCACAATATTGCTTTCGCAGCTTCACGCGGGCTGATACTGCTGTTCGAGAGTACCCCAAGATCTAAGGAGAACGTGGAATGCGATGGATGAAATAAAGCTTTCTACAGGGTAGCCATTTTGCAGTCCAAATACACATGCAGAGAGATATGAAAACTAGAAAAGCAGAAGTAGAATGTCCCTAAAAGACAATCCTAGATTAGAATGAACCTCCAACATGGGCAGTGGGGAATCAGTCTAGTACAGTTCAATTGCACTACTTTGACTTTTAATAGAGAGGACCAATTCCTTAACATTACGGAGGTACCACCAGTACTAGCGTACAGAAAATGCCTTCAGAAAATCGTCTCTATAAACACACAACAATTTGTAGGAGCGTAGCTTTCTCCACTCAATTAGATTGAACTTGTGCCCATTTTGCTTGTATTCATTACTGCTTTAATGCGTTACAACAATCTATCAGTAAAAACTAAAATACCTTTTTCGCATGCTACCTACACCCTGCAGTCGTGGAAGAGCACGCTTAATGCGGCCCCAAGCAATTCCTCTTGGGATATGCCAGACCCTCCACTTGTGACCGCCAGTAATATTATCAAGGCAGCTTGTACGCGTTCTTGGTTTGCACACGGCTTGTGGTAACAAGTTCATGAACAAATCAACCCATAGTAGGTTTCATAGATATATGGTATAAATGAACGACCCTGGAAGGATGGAAGTTAGACTCTTTCCTACTACGTCACCTGCGCCTGAAGTCACCTCACCCTTCTCGATTTAAATATCCTGTATTGTTGCTCGCGATCCCTCCTATGAATGTGAAGCTTTTACACAGCTGTCCAATACCACGTCCAAACCTGGGTATCAGCTAATTTGTTGTTCGTTATCCTGCCCACAATTGCCGGATAACGATCAAGAAAACGGATAGGCCAAACCCCCGGAAACCGGATGACGGATAACGGTTAATCCGCTCATCCCTGCTGCCATCGCTCAGCCAACTTCCTGATCCCATCCTTCCAGAACTACTTGGGCCTGGTGTTTTATTTAGTTATTTATTTAATATGCACCAAAAGTGCGCTTGAACACAACAAACTAAAAATAAAAAAGCAGTAACCACAAAACATTTCTTGTGCGGCGTTAGTAACAACAACATTGACAAAGTTAGATCGTGGGACATCACTATGAATACGCTAAGGTAGGAGATCTAATCTTTTCAAAGCACTTGGAGTTTCAGATCAAAGTACTAGCTCAAATTTTAAAAAATATGGTGAATGAAGTAGAATTATGTCGAAATACTTGAAGAAAATGTTAAGGCAAAACAGTTTATCATAAGCGTCAGAAGTGAGAAGCTTGAAGTTCAGTATAGCTATGGTGTGATTCCGAGTTAGTGAAGAAATCACTTTCGAGCAACTTTACGAGAGCGAAGCACCTTGGAGTTCGGTCTAATTTCCGAGCCAAGGCGAGCAACCAGCCACATTAAGCTTCCTCTCGGTATTGCTTCCATAGGAACTGAACTTGCCAAAAAATCACTCCGACGAATATGTCTACATAAATGAAATTAAAACAAAAACGATGATAAAAAGGGTAGAAAAAGTGTGTATGCAACGAAGTGCTTTGCACTGAAACCCCAATTACCATTATTATTAAAGCATTAACCGCAAACATAGTGATATCAACAAACAGCATAATCAACAAGAAACAAACGAGCTCAGTCTATTAGCGTAAAAATGCATGTGAAAGTATCCTTGTGTTCTGCGCAGACGAAGTTTCATTACGATGCACTAGACGTGATGTCTGCCGTTAACCTTCGCACACTGTAACGAAGTAGTGTGAGATTATCCGTGAGTAGGCATAAAAGTCAAGTACTTACCGTCTCTGAGATTTGATTCACCACCAGAACCTTGAAGCAGAAAAACTTTGTCTCTGGACACACATTCGCTGCATCTATTTAAAATTTTCCTGAGGCTCTGGCATGGGAATGTCACAACTAAGACCCACACTACAATCAGGCAACACATATAATCAGTGAATTTAATAAAATGATCCATTGCTTCAGAACGTGCTTAATATCAATACTCGTTACCTAATACCTACCAACTGGGCAAGGTCAAGCTTCTCTAGCCTCCTTCTGAATGAGGAACTATTTTCGGCTTCTAGTATGTGAGGTGAAAGCAATTGCATCCACCTAGCACAGCGGTAGAAAAAACTATTAAACATTAACGAATGCTTTTTCTTGCCAATTTTACGATAATGTATGTTGAAGCTACCATTGCGTATACTACATAGTTGGCATAAACACCCAGTATTTACTAGCCGATAGTTTAGATTCTCTTCTAAGAATACGGAAACAGAAAGTTAAGTCCGAGATAATGCGTCTTTCCTCCAGCGTCTTCATCTCAAATGCTTTCAGCCTCTCGGTATAGCTAGGGATGTCTGTTCTACATAAGGGATGCGTTAGACTGTACCATAGGAGTCGGGTAAACACATGCTGCACTTTTTCAATTTTGAGTATGTCTTTCTTTAAGTGGAGGCTCCAAACTGGAGAGCAGTATTCAAGACGAGGCAGTACGTATGACTTGTAGAGTCTCAACAATATGTCCTTATCTGAACATTTTATGCTAAGAAGTATGCAGAAGAGCGTACTGTAGGCTTTGCGAACTATGTCGTCAAGTTGACTCGAGAAGTTTAGGTCAGTGTCGAAAATAACACCAAGGTCTTTCGTTGAGCGACAAGAAGTAAGTGTCCTACCATTTACAACATAAGTAGGTAGATCCTCATCTTCGAAATGCATAGCAGTACATTTCTCAGCATTTAGTGGTATACCTGAATTAGAAGCCCACAGATGGTGTTGATCAACTGCTCGATATGGTTGTCAAGGACTGCTTAGGTTCTTGTGTCCCTTCCGACGAGGAAGTCCTGTAGGCCTAAGAAGTAGCGGTAGTCGCATGGAGAGATGTCCGGCGAATACGGTGGGTTAGGCATGTGAAGTAGCCCAGCTGGGCAAGCTTATCCGTAGTCACTTTTGCCCGATGGGTTGCGGCGTTGTCGAAGAGGAGGACCTTGAAGCGCTGCGACTGAATAAGTTCGAGTCGCAGGTCCATCTCTTCTATTTCGTTTACCATGGCTTTGGAGTCCATCGCAGTGCTTTTGGGAATCAGCTTCCAGTATACCGGTCCATGGGAGCAGATCCAAAGGTCTAAAGGTGCTTCTCACCATGATCATCTCGCCAAACGAAGGTCGGTAATGGGTCAACAGGCCTCACCCAGACTCGTTGCTTGGCAGGGTTAAGGTAGAAGACGTACTTCTCATCTTGCGTGACTATTGAGTCCAGGCTGCTCGGGGTTGGGAATTGGGCGAGATTTGCGCGATACACATAATGCCCTGTTTGTGGTGTTTCGCGGTGTCCCGCAGATATTGATCTAGCACAATAACCACTGTTCTCGCTGTGTTGGAGAAACGTATGAAGAACATCGGGCGCACTCACTTCACGTGAGGATTGCGGTGTTTGGTAAAGCAAAAGCGAAAGCCCTGACATCCTGTGATATCCCAATACAGCGTTGAGAGGAGCCGTTACCGCACAAGAAGAACTGGAACTGATTTGTTCCTGCGCTTCAACGCCGCTCTGTTCAGAAGTGTGTTGAAAGTTTCTTAGCACTGCTGAGTCGCTCCTGTAGGCATGAGCTAGTGGTGGTTCTGCTTCTGTCTTCAGTGTGTCGACCGAGATGTGAGTAGGTATTTTATCAAAGGAAAGTCTGCTTAATCTTAGCGAACCATTATCACTCGCATAGCTAGCAACGGTGTTTGGTAGCCTAGTATACATAGCAATTCATCGTTGTTTTCCTGAAGCTGTCCAGGGTACAGCTTCTCGAAGTGCGGTATTCAACGCAGTGCTTGTCTTAGACGAGGAACTCGGAAGTATCTTTGAAAAATAGGAACGTTTCCTGCATTTCACTGGAAATTCTAACACTTCGCAGGGTACCCATCAAGTTGGCGATGGCTAAGCGATCCTTTGCTCGCAGCTGCAAAGTCTCCGAGCTCTAAAACGGTTAGCATCACTGTTCACAGAAATATAGATTTCATGGCAGAATGGTTCACCGTTCTACAACACAGGACAAAGAATTTTCATGCGGATCCAACTTAGTCGTAATTGGTAGTTGAGCCAATCACACGCAGACGCATGGGTAGGGAGAGACGCTGGCGTGGTACCTCAACGTTAGTGAGAGGTCGCGCGAATATATTTTGACCGTACTTTGAAGCCTGCATAATTAACACTGCACACTGAACTCTTGTGCCAAAATAGGCACTTTCGAAATCAAGCTGAATAGCATAAAAATTGAAGTGGACGTCTCTCAAGTTAAACTGGACACCCTCTAGGGAGGTTGAAGTGAATTTTCGCTCCGAAAAGGTTTAAACGTATTTTTGAACGCTAATGCCCGCTTGCAATAAAAGCTAACACGACTGCAAAGTACGCAAACCCACGATTTATGCACAAGGTGAGAGGAAAGAGAATATAATATTATATAGAATAGTAAATTTAGAATAAATTTCTTTATTTGTAATATGCATATGAGTAATTTAGCTATCGCAAAAGCGAAGAAGGCGTTAGAACTTTTATGAAAGCTTTCTTCTCATCCAGCTACAATAACGGCTTTGAGCTTGTCCTTCAGTGCAGAGCTACTGCGCGATAGAACTAGGCGTGTTTTCAACTTTTGTCTTTGTTGAAGGGTTTCCATCGTGTTACAGTGTGCAGCAGAGTTTTGCTATCAATTAAATTAAAATCCAGGCGAGTGCACACCTCTCTTTTGCACAAATTTCAGTTCTGCAATTTCATTATTACACTTCCGCAATTCTTTTTTCTTTTTTTGTTGCAAAAATCAATTTTCTGGATAGAGGAGTGAAAATTCCTCGGTTGAATTCGCTCTATGGGCAGTCGAATTATAGGTCATCAAAGAAAGACAGTGAATTTTTTATGTCGAATATTGGCCTTTACCCTTTTCGAGAGTAGTTTGGCTTGGGAGACGTCCAGATGCAGACCCGTTGCAGATC
The DNA here is from genome assembly GCA_947396885.1 of Heligmosomoides polygyrus polygyrus. Lineage (NCBI taxonomy): Eukaryota > Metazoa > Nematoda > Chromadorea > Rhabditida > Heligmosomidae > Heligmosomoides > Heligmosomoides polygyrus. The sequence continues at coordinate 55,297,418 of OX377202.1, forward strand.
CAGAACACATAATCAGAATCAGCGTTCGCGACCCTTCGTTTACATGCCCTCTCAAAGTGCTACTGCGAGCTGGTACCCCTCCGTTGTCAGAGTCAACAGAATTCACGGCACAGTTTTCCTCCTTTGAGCTGGCTCCCACATAGTGCTCATCAGCACCGTAGGGGTGCAGTGCGCATAAGGAAGGAGCCGAGAAGTGAGCCTGTGTTGCTGGTTCCACGATCTCTGGGAGCACGTGTATACTGCACAAAGAAGTCGTTCAAAATGTTTGGTGAGAGCGACAGCAAGCAAGGGAGAACCTGGAATCACTCCTTTGAAGTCGTCCTCTATTCACTCATTCTAAAATATACATACCTTCTGCACGTTCAGGCTAACTAAAAGTTTGCGCTCTCTAGAACTTCACTGGAAAGTGAAGTACTCTTGCTCTGCGTCTACAATTGGTCAGTGCACGGCACCAACTTATAGCTCTGAAACTTGCACAATACTTTTATTTATTTATTTATTTACTATGTGATTCCGTTTAGAACAACAAGCACAAGAGAACCACCTTCCCATGTCCATACATCTTATTTCTTCACTTGTACTGGGAGAGCAGTTTCCTGTTTCGCAGTGTGTAGGCGAATGTATTCTCTTCTGCTTTCTCTGCTTAGGAAAGTGTTTTGTGGCAGTTTCTCTTTTGCTTATTGGGATTCTGAGTGTTTGGGCTTAGGTGGTGTTCATCTTGCGTGCTTGTCCTTTCTCTTGTCCACTGTACGCAGAATATTTTGTTAGGAAATGAATAAGGATTGGACGACTCCTGGTCGGATGGCTCTAGAACAGGTAAAGAATTTTCAGCGCGGTGACGGTGGTGGACGGCTCTCAAGCATTTTCTGCAACTGGGTGCATGACAGTAAGCTTCGTTGTAGTCGATAGCAGCCGGCGTGGCGTTTTGAGTCAGGAGGCGCATTTAATAAAGCTCAATATCCCACGCAAATGTTTTTTATCCTGCGACCCAACTCGACTCCTATCTACCGTCCCTTGGGAATTAAAAATTCGGAATATATCGGCGTATTGTTCACTAGGGAGCAGCTCCACCCTAGCAGTTTGTCAGGCGATTTATACTTCCCAATACTTACGGCTGCATCTCGATTTGCGAGAGCTATTCGTGAAGCCACTGTTGTTACTCTTTAGAGAAGCTTCGGACTCTTTGTTAGAGAGATATCGGGCCGAAAGGCACGTTGGATGGTGGAGAAGGGCAAATCGTGGACCGAATGCGAGCGTGCACTGCCCGGAGACGATGGTGGAGCACAGCGGATGCACTCTTTGCTCCTGATTCTGTCGGTCGTGCTCGCACCTTCTCTATGCGCGTGACATGTTCATGCGCAGAATACGTGGTGGTGCTAGCGTCTGCTCAGATTGTATCATGCACATCGGCTCGGCCGGCTAAAAGCTTGCGCCCGGTGGGCTGGGAGGAGATCGAAGAGCGGTTCGAGATCGCCCGAAAAATCTGGCCCTCAGTCTGGCCAACAGCTCGGAGTTCTTCTCTCGCACGATAGAGCCTGAGCTACCGGTGTGCATTCCAGTCAAACACAGCAGCACTAAAGTGCCTCATTCCCCTGACCCCGAAATAGCCCCGATTTCTGCAGCGATGGGAAGGACGAGTACCGAGAGGCTGCTAAAATTTCAGGGCCTAACCAGGCTGCGTAATTTTAAAAGGACTAGGATGACGATCTGTGCTTACAACGCTCGGATCGGAAGCATCCGTCGAGGACCTGATGAGGCAAGCCAGGAAGATCAAGTAGGACTCCATCGGACTGACCGAGACGAGAACACCATCCCCTACACGCCGCCTACGACTCCGGAGAACTCTTCCTCGGAACATACGATAGCAGGATCGTTGGTGTTCTCGTCAACACGCACTTGGCCACGAACACCGATTCGTACGGGTACAAGCTGAATCGGACTTCTGCGACTGAAACGATGTGGCTCTGTACATGACCAAGGGTGGGTTCGGTTTTTGCGGAAAATTTACGACCCTTTTCGGAGTGGATTTGGTACGACCTCCTCTCTCCATCACTGTTTTGTTTCTTATATCTACTGAATTCTTCAACTTTTTCTGTGATCTTTGCATTCATTAATAGGCTGTTCTTTCCTGGTGTGGCTTCGACATTGTAGAGATTCATTCCGATTCAGCTGCGTTCACTGAAGGGGATACGTTAAGCCCAGAATTGAATATTTTAAAGTTTTAAGTGCTGATTTTTTCTACAGTTAATAAAAATAAGGATTTTTTGCGGGCAGATTTCGAATCTATAACAATGAGTTCAAGCTGTCATAGCGATGTTTTGTTGCGATCAAAACTTCTAGCGCCAGGCGGGACTCGAACTCGGTGAGTGCTGATCGGTCCCACGAGGTGTGGATGTTGCGTTCGATCAATGGGCGCCGGTGGTGTAAAGGCGTAGAGCATTCCCGCCCGGTCAGAAGGAGGTGCGGGTTCGAGTCCCGCCTGGCGCTAGAAGTTTTGATCGCAACAAAACATCGTCGTAACAGCTTACATCCTCGGTACCAGCCAATTGAGGCTTAAAGAAACTGATTTGAATCATTTCCCATCTCTGTTGCGGTGTAGCAGTGTTCTGCGCTTTCCCAACTTCTCTCTGTTGTCATCATAGATTCCATCACACGAGATCTTCAGAAGCACGTCCCCTGACGTTGCTTTATGCCGCTAGCGAAGATAAATGTAAACTCGAGCGAGAGGTGCAAGCTTGGTGTGATCGCTTGGAGCGGTTTGGACTCAAACTGACCGTGAAGAAGACCGAATATCCAACGACGGACGCTGAGTCCAGCTCCGTCAAGGTTAACGGCATGAGCTTCCACGTACTGCGGTCTTTAAGTACCTAGGATCAGCAGTCGTGTCCTGCGGCAAACCGATGGTTGAAGTGAACTCACGCCTGAGTGCAGCTTGGTCCAAGTGGCGCTTGACTGGCGTGTTCTGCGGTAGAAAGATAGAAAGAGCGCTTGAAGTCGAAGATCTACAGAGCAGTCATCCGGCCAGTAGCGATCTACGGCGCTGAGTGTTGGCCTGCCACTAAGGAAGTTGAAACGGCGTCATGGCGACGAAGATGCTGCGTTGGACGGCTGGAGTCACGCGCAAGGACAGCATCCGAAAGAAGTTCGGTGTCGCGCCGATAGCTGACGAGATGCTCGAACGGCCACGTTCTGCGAGGAAAGGAAGACAGCGTTCGCAAGATAAGTCTTAACTTTGAGGTAATTGGAAAGCGGTCTAGAGGGTGCCCGAAGCAGCGCTTATCTGCTACGTTACGTATGGACTTGAGGGTTGCTGATGTCCACCCTGATCTTCCCCTGGGTTGGAAGAGGTGGCATCATGACACCGGAATAACAGGCTCCGCTATAAAGCGGGACAGACGCTGAAGAAGAAAAAGGTGCTTAAGTGCTTCTCTTCAAAGCGCTTTGTGAAGCGCTCTTCGAATGGATCGCGGAGACGCCACCAAAAGGTGGCTTGTCACGGAAATGATCTTTTTTCTTAACAGGACAAGTTTAGGAAATGGAATTGCAGAGCATAAAACTTTGAGCACTGTTTATTGTAGAGTAAGAAAACCAAACTTCTTTGGAACATTTTCAATATGATAAGCGAGTTCGATTTTGGATCGATTTTCGAACTTTAAAGGATTGGATTCTGCGTTCATAAAATGTCTTCGTCTGTGAGTGTCAGCGCGGGAATCTCCATGGAAAAGAAAGATCAACTTATTAAAGGCTACAAACATCACCTAAAAAGCTGAAAAATACACGCCAATCCTCTGCCAGAACCAAGAGAAAGCTCCCCCCCCCCCAAGCGAGGTCAAATACATACGACGCACCCCTTCATTTCTCGAACCTCAAGCTTAACCCTGGCCCCGCATCAGCTTTGGCTGTATTCGCAACAATTGGTGGATAAAACACTGACTTCTCCGACGGCTGGACACCGCAAGTCATTGAGTAGACCAGGAACGCATTCATATTGCCTCCACGATATCCCACAGAAATAAAATGAGCTGTGCATACCTAAGGGGATTGATTAATGCCCCCTTTATCCTTTATATACCCTATTTGCTTGTCCAGCAATAAGCTTGGTCACAGTAAAATTGTAGTAAAGATAAATGGGGGGGGGGGTGGAGAAAGAAGTAACACCCCTTCTCGGAGCTGGGAAGAATGGGAAGTGATCTCTATGGAAACGATTTTGGCAGAGCGCGCGATTTGTTAGGTAAAAAAAATAAACGTGATGAGAGCGTTTTACGCTTGTCCACTGCTCTTTCTTTCAGAGCAGCCTTTGTTGGAGGACAGGGGTGAGCTGCCTGATGCGAAGATCCTCGAGAACGTCTCGCAGAGGAGACGGAGCCACTGGATCGCGCGCACGTCGAGCGCCGAGGCGCTGCCCTCATCTCCCGATTGCACTCTCGCTCACTTCATTCGATTTGAGCACATAATATTCGAATTCTAGAGCTAACCTCATTTCCTTCCGCTCGCCACAATTGCACTACTTGCCGCGACCCTGACGCCAGCTGTCGCCTCGAATTCCTGCTCTGCTTCGTCCTTCTGGAGAGCCACTCATGGCTACGCTGCGCTTGGTGTGAACGTTCTGGCGGAGCATCACTTCCACCCGTTAGACTGAATGAATTGATGGAGATCGTTGATAATCTCCGCAGTACCTCGATCCTGTAGTTTCTACTGATGGGTACCGTTTCCTTAGTACCGCTATCGATGAGGCCGCAAGCTTCCAGCGCTACTGTGCAATAGTATGCTAAGTTTTTAACTAAGAAGCCTTTAGTTTCGGGATACAGGAATGCTTCATCTTGCAGATTCGCACGTCAGGAACCTTTGTTGCTCCTACAACCTAATGAAGGTTAGCGTTGATAAAGGAATATTTCTGCCAGCTGCTCGTTTCATGCTCTCATAGTTAGCAGATGAGGGGGCTAGTGTACAAAAGTAGATATAACTTCTGGCACACGCAAAAAGAAAAGGCGTTCCTAAATTTAAAAGCGTTCCCTCAGCATGACATGGCAGGAATTGTCTTCAGATCATTAGAGATTTTTCCTCGCCAACAAGCCTCGGCAAAAAACTCGCCGCATGACACCTTGTTGGGTGCATCCTCTCTGTGCGATTCCATCGTGATGCGATCCTACGCAAACGACGAGCTGACATCCTGGACAGGCATCCTGGACATGTAGATGTCGATAATCGTCATCAAACAGAGAGTGTCATGTCCATCTCGAGCGCATCCAAACTCACTTCGAGTCCTCGCTTCGCGTGTGAAGTGATTTCGAAGCAGCCCAAACACCCTCCATCTATCGATCCTCGAGGGCCCTGATATACTATCAAGAGAGCGGGCAGACGGTAATCGGATTCATGTTTGACGAGGAGCAGCTCCGCTAATTTCGCGCTCCTGCCTCCACCGCCACGCCCGCTCGTGCTCACTCCCACGTCCGTCCGCTGGCGAGCATTTCGGGTCCACATTTCGAACGTTTCACTTGCTCCAGGGCCTCGGTCGTCGGTTACTCGCAGCGCCCATCGGCGCCGGAACTGGCCGCTTCGACCCTTCGGCCCACCACTTGCAGCGAACTTGGAGCGCTTTCCTCGGTGTTTTCGCGCCTCGTCTCCCCTTCCCGCTCACAGCTTCAGCTTGCCAGCCGCTTTGGAATGGGCTCTCCACCAGCCTCAACAGGGAAGCTTTTAGAACAAATCATGTCTTCTAGAAACATCCTTTGTTGGACTGCACTTGCGTCGATCCTCTAGCCTGCCATTCTGTCGAGTTTCATCGCTACATCTGTACTGACGACTTGAGAGCAGCCGTTATAAGGACTATTAGGTTTCGGATTTAGGGCCGGAAGTGGGTGTAAAATTTGAACATTTTCTAGAGAACAAGTTGTCCATCGGGCTCTAATTCGATCAAGATACCTGTTTCTTTCTTACATCTTCTGGTACTGAACCTATCCGAGTTTCAAACTACGCAAGGACGATCACTCTTTTTCGCTATTGCCGATTTATTAACTGATACGAGTTTACCAGAAACCAGTGTTTAGCTCTTCTCGTAAGATTAGTTCTGTTGACTTTCATGTCACACATTCAAAAAAACATTATTTGTCCACCGAAAACTTTTGCACTAAAATTAACGCTATGAACGTTGCATATCTACGAAATATGTTCTGGCGTGATAGTAAGAATTCACTATCTTAAAATTTGGAGAATTTCACATGACTGGAGTTATTAAGGACGGGTTGGCGTTCATCTTGTAGTATTTTCCCTTAAGAAGATTTCCAGATGTAATTGCGAGAATAGGTCTGTTGAGGCTAGGTCTGCTGAACGTTTTGTGAAGGAGGGCTTAGCTCTCCAGTAAGCTCAACTTCTAATGACGATCGTTGAGAGGCGCAGAAATGCTTTGTCGAGCGAGACGTGTTGCAACGGATGAATGGTAAACCTCTCAAGTTTGGGATGGTGGTGCTTCTCCTTACGGACTTTGGTTCGTGATCGAGCATGGCTGCTGATCCGAGAGAATACTTCTCGTTTATACTCTATTTCTTCTGAGAGAACGTCGCTCGAAATTCCACCCACGCAGTTCCGACGCATGTCTTATGACTCCATTCGGCTCCTCCAGGGAGGCGCTTATTCAAGAGGGGCCGCTTAAGGCTGCATGCTGCGTGCCGAAGACTTCATTATCCATGCTCCTTCAGCAGTAATTAAGGTTTACTGAAGTTGGGGTAGCCCTCGTTCTTGCCGAACTCCCACACATTTCCACCCATCTTCTTTCGATGTTTTTTTAGTTTTTTTTTTTTGCCCAAATTTTGAGGCAGACATCATTCTAGAGGCCTCTAGCATCAGCTCATGTGCACACAATACCAATAAATGATTGCTCAGAATAAGATGGAACTTCAACACCATTCCGCAAAAAAAGCATTGCACTGTAGTTGCACGGTGTGTATTTCTCCATTCTTGCCTATTCTTTGTCACCACAATAACGTTCCTGGATTTTGTTTGCAAATTTTCCCGACAGGTTTGAGGTTTGTATATGTTGAAATCGGATTGCCGTCTCTCTGACCTTTATGGTGAGCTACACCCGCATTTATTTGGACTTCATTTGTGAGCAAAGCTCGCATTCCATAATCAATGGATCCAAGAAGAGAAAAAGAGAAGAGCAGATGGACGTCCAAGAACGGCGGAAGCTTTTCGCAGACCTGAAAGAGCGCTCCTTTTTGAAGTCCTTGAAGTTCAACCAGGGCCATCGTTATTGGAAAAGCCTCTTGCGTGGAGAGTATTCATCAGCTTAAATTCAGTGGGACAGCGTTGTTTGGTTCCCACATTCATTCTGAGCTCTAGTCCCTTTTTTGAAGAAAAAAGCGAGTCAGTATTTGTTGCTGAGGTGCGAGAACCTATTTAATTAGGTTCATGAAAGGTGTTTCTGCTTGTTTCGTATAGAGCAATTCACTATTTGAATCTCGATCTCATTGCTAACACCTTATACATCTGGAGTCGATGACTATAGCGTTTCTTCTAATTGTGTAGGATTGCAGTTTAAAATGTTCTTGCATACGTTTTCTGCGCGCCTGAAAACTGCTGTCTAGGAATGTCCAAAAATCGCGGTTCACTTTTCACCTGCCGCCCTCCGTAGCCTTGCTGCTTTCTGACGCCAAACTTGGAACATTTGAGAACTCGAGAGATCGACACGCTCAGCTGTGTCAAGCATGATCTTCACCGCCCACTGACATTTGCGTTGTTCTGGAAAACTACTGATGGTCAGTCTATTTTCCGTTGTCGAGGTAAGAGACAGAACGCATTTTTGACGAGCACTGCGAGCACCGCTGTAGGCAGGGTATTATTGCTTTGCCTTCTTCCGACATTGGCTATCCACACCGAACATCGGGTCCTCTGACATCGGTGTAAACAATGTTCTCGCCATTGTTGTGGGAGGTAGAGTGAGGTGTGTTCGCAGCGGAACGGTGAAGCTGACAGCCTTCTTCCTTCCCCAGCAGGCATGCTGCTACTTCGCCTGCGCACAACCATAGCGCTCTGCGAACGGAGTGGACGCGTCTCCTCATCTTGTTCAAAAACCGCACGGATAATGAACCCAGTCTTATATGAGGCTAGTCGCCTTAAATGGTCTTCATTGCTTTCTTTTCCTACTTTCACAACTTTCTAAGTTCCTGTCAGTGTCACCAGAATGCGTTCTGCGTCCCTAATGCGGACGTCAGATGACGGACGATGTTCGGAGGCTCTTTTATTTCCTCAAGGTGTCTAAGTGAACTAGCAAAACGAAGCCGTGCTACAAGCTTTCCCGAACAGTGGCACAGGGATTGAGAATGCGCACAGCGGAGATTCGTTTTTTCATATATGGGAAGTATTTTCCTGGGACTAGTGAGAAGCACTGATACAAACGTTGTTACAGGCTGTTTCGTTACGATCAAAACTCTTGCGCCAGGCGGGACTCGAACCCGCACCTTCTGCTTTCCGGGCAGTGATGCTACGCCTTACACCACCGGCGCTGTTTGACCGTACGTAACATACGCGATATCCTCGAGTCCATCAGCACCAGGGATGTGAAATGTTTTCGAAAAGAGCAGAACATGGAATACGGAACGGAAGAGCTCAAAATTGAGAGGAAACCGGAATACAAAACACGGAAACGGAAATAACTCAAAATTCGCCTAATTTTTGATAAATACGTCCATAATGTGGTGATAACTGAGTTTCTGTTAAGGAATTTGGTCAGCGGGCAAGGCAACATGCGGCTCTTTTCCAGCAACATATAACAAGCGCTATGGTTGCAGTTGCGTTCAGCATCCCACGACACACCCACCCTCTGAGTTCGCATGGGTACCATAGCACCATTTGTCAGTAGCTGAAGCTCTGCTTCAAACTCGAAGGAGGGGTAGAGATGCACTGCACTACTTGCCCTCCTTCGACTTGGGTAGATCCAATGTCCCCTATTAAAAGCAATGTTAGCGACCTAAGAGTGCTTATAGAACTCTGATTTACAACTGGTGCTCCAAGCCAGCCCTAAGATTATCAGGGAGAAAGATAGGCGTGCTCCAGATAGGTAATTTGACTCTTGATTCAAACACTTTAACCTTTTTGGCCCTATACTATTCGGTAGCACATCGTTTCAAGAAAAGAAAAAAGAATCCAATCTGGTAATCAAATTGCTTCGACATCAGGATACACGACCTGTCTGAAAGCAATACAATCACGGAAAAAGGCAACGCATAGTGGATCTCTTTCTCAGCCTTCCGTTTAAGTTCAAAAGGTGAATGAAGGCAGTGCAAAACAATCAATGAGTGATAAGTCATCATTTCCGTTCCGTATTCCGGCCCAAAAGACAGCGGAACATGGAACGGAACAGAAGGACTAAAAATGGCAGGAAACCGGAATTCGGAACATGGAAACGGAAACTCCGCACATTCCTGATCAGCACCCACCCGCGATATCAGGCTGGGCCGGCCGCTGATATCAGCGTTGAACCGGTTAAGCTGAGGTCTTTACTAGTAGTAATGCTACACATTAGTACGTACATATGTTTCGTGCGGTGAAACAGCGCCGCTGGTGTAAGGCGTAGCATCGCTGGCCGGAAAGCAGGTGCGGGTTCGGTTCCCGTCTGGCGCAAGAGTTTTGGTCGTAACAAAACATCCTGTTACAGCATGTAGCCTCTATATTAGCTCCACGAGGCTTCAACAAATGTGTTAGGCCTATGTCATACCATCGCTTACCTCGAGCGAAGCCTAATGATAAGCTCCCATATCGCTCGCGCGAAGCGATGAGTCGATATGGGAGCATGCTGCAGCAAAGCATCCTGCAACAACATACAGCCTCTCTACCAGCCGCTCCAGGCTCAAGCTAGTGTGTTAGAGCACTGATACAAAATTTTCCATGGCTCGCTCGCTTACCTCATTTCATTGAGACGCGTAGGTTAGCAAAGAATGGGCTACAGTCTGGATCACCAAAAAGGATTTGCTGCCAACCCTTCATCGACAGTAATCTTAGCATTGTGCATTTATACTCCTCCTTATTCGTTCTTTCGCTCGTTCGGAACATTTCCGTTTCCGCTCTCACTTTTCAAGCAGATTGGGAGGGAGGCAATGACAGCATTCGTTGCTCATACAAGTCGAGAACTTAATACCCAACTTTTCACTACCTAGTCGACTCACTTCCATTAGAATTTGAATATTCAAATTCTAATGTGCAGAAAAACAGTCTTTTCTGTTACAGGATGTTTTGTTGCGATCAAAACTCTTGCGCCAGGCGGGACTCGAACCCGCATCTTCTGCTTTCCGGGCAGCGATGTTCGCCTTACACCACCGGCGCTGTTCGACCGCACGTAACATCCGTAACAGTAAATGTGTTCAAGCATTGCTACTAGTAAGGTCTTCAGCTTAACCGGTTCCATGCTGATATCAGTGGCCGGCCCATCCCCGTACCACGGGTGGGTGCTGACAGACCTCGAGGATATCGCGGATGTTACGTGCGGTCGAACAGCGCCGGTGGTGTAAGGCGAACATCGCTGCCCGGAAAGCAGAAGATGCGGGTTCGAGTCCCGCCTGGCGCAAGAGTTTTGATCGCAACAAAACATCCTGTAACAGCATATAGCCTCTCTACCAGCCGCTCCTGGCTTAAGTAAATGTGTTCAAACAGTCTTTTCGTTTAATCGAATTCGAGTGCCCGCAAATTCCATCACTGGGGATCAATCGGATGTTCGAATCTTGCGAGGAGCGAGATTCAAATACCAGCTTGTGGGCCACGACAGGCTAGCCGGTTCTACCGGCGTTGGCTCCGCTGATCACGTCGGGCTAGTCGGCTCACCCGGCATCGGCTTCTTGGGCCACGCCAGGCTAGCAAGCTCTGCCGGCATCGGCCGCGTGGGCGACACGAGCCAAATGTAATGGAAAGGGTGGACACCGATAGCAGCGTGGATGGTTGAGTGTGAGAGGCTGTGGAGAGTGAGGGTATGTGGAGGAACAGAACTGAAGGTGGACATGAAAGGAGGTGAGTAGGAGAAGTAGGAATTATGGGAAAAAGGGAATGAGAAACGGAAATGCAACGCCGGAGGTGGAACCCACAATTCGCAGTCGACGTTCGATGTTAGCGTAGCCAAAGATTGTAGATGGAGCGAAACGAAGGAGGAGGCGTTGAAAAGGGGTCAGGTGTTCGATGTGATTATAGTAAGGTGAAGGAGAAGGTGCAGACATGGTCCTTAGAACCGGGGGATAGAAATTTTGCTCAACATGAGCGAGACCTGAGATCTCTATCTGTATCTTAATCAGTTGGGTATGCTTCGGCCATAAAGTTGGTCTCGTTCTGATCTATTTGACACTGCTCAGTCTTCAAACAATTGTCTCCGCCCCGTCTCACAACAGTATTAAGAATTGTTGTCATACTCTTGTAGAAATATGTATTAGGGGGGGGGGCAAAAGTAATGAGACAAATTGAAAAAAATCTTTATCTCTCTATAATTCATTTACAACTCAACGATGCTGAGGAATGTATTTGCCATTAAGGGCAGTGACCTTGCTGCCATCGCTCAGCCAACTTCCTGATCCCATCCATCCAGAACTGCTTGGACCGGGTGTTGATCAACTGCTCGATAGGGTTGTCAAGGACTGCTTGGGTTCTTGTGTTCCTTCCGACCAGGAAGTCCTGTAGGCTCAAGAAGTAGTGGTAGTCGCATGGAGAGATGTTCGGCGAACACGGTGGGTGAGGCATGTGAACGTAGACCAGCTGGCCAAGCTTATCCGTGGTTACTGGTTCCCGATGGGGTGCGGCGTTGTCGAAGAGGAGAACCTTCTTGAAGCGCTGCGACTGAATAAGTTCGAGTCGCAAGTCCATCTCTTCTATTTCGTTCACCATGGCCTTGGAGTTCATCGTAGTGCTCTTGGAAAACAGCTTCCGGTAAACCGATCCATGGGCGCAGATCCAAAAGCTCCAAAGGTGCTTCTCGCCGTGAGCATCTCGCAGAACGAAGGTCGGTAACAATTCATCAGGCCTCACCCAGACTCGCTGCTTGGCAGGGTTAAGGTAGAAGACGTACTTCTCATCTTGCGTGACTATTGAGTCCAGGCTACTCGGGGTTGGGAATTGGGGGAGATTTGCGCGACACAGGTCGACTGGTCAGACTGGGGTTTCGGCATGAGACAGACTGCGGTGTTGGCATGCTTCTGGGAAGGGCGGAAGTGGTATGTTCTCAGGTGGCCTTCAGTAAGTAGCATACAAACATACAAATACGATAAGCACGAAACCAGGCTCCAGCCACGAGATATATGGACACGGCATGGGGTGTCTCATTACTTTTGGCCCCCCTAATACTATAAATGTTTTCGCGATTAATGCATAGTTACATTAAATTCACTGATTCACTCCCACGCTGCTACGTTCTGCTATCGGGGTAATAAGCATCGAATTCATTTGCTACGACAGGACTTTTCACGTCGAATTGCACTCCAAGACGTTGCGATTATTATTCGATTAATAGTGATGTTAAACAGCAAATGTGACCGTCACTAACAACCAGCCAACTCAGCTGGATATTTCAACGGGAAACTGCTAAACTCTCCTCGGATATTGGTCAAAGACCTAAGTTTCCTTTATTGCAATATAAGATCTATTCAGAAAAACATACTACCATTAAAGTTCACCATCAGGAAATTAAACTCAGACATTATTGTCATCACAGAAACGTGGCTACATGATTCCATAAATTCAGACATAATTCTCAATGGTTTGTGTGGCCAGTTTTACCACATAAGATGCGACAGGACTCTCAAGAGAGGTGGTGGTGTGCTCATTCTCGTTAGGTCTGGCATCCACTCTGAGACTGTGTGGTGCGAATCGGTAGCTGACAGCTTTGAAATACTGTGCTGCGATTTGAGTTTAGCTGATACAACCTTGAGACTTGTTGCTGTTTATAGGGTTCCTTCTGCATCTCTAAACAGCACAATCATGCTTGTCAAGGTATTAAGTGATCTCTGCTCCTCTAAAACCCAATGCCTTGTTCTCGGCGATTTCAATTTTCCAGATATTGATTGGTCTAAAAATTATCCGTCTTCAGTTTCTATGGCATCAAAATGTTTTGTTGATATGTGCCAATCTTGCAATCTTCATCAGAACATTGTGACGCCCACTCGACATAACCATCTGCTTGATATTGTCCTCAGCAGCAGTTTGGGACTTGTCAAAGACATCAATATCGGGCCACCAATAGGTTCCAGCGATCATTCTAGCATTTCATTTAGAACTGATTATTCACTGAGTAAACCAAGGTATCGAATTCAAAAAGCATTTCACAAAGCAAACTACGACATTATCTGTCAGTATTTGCTTTCAATAGATTTGAGACCACTCCTTGAGGAACAAGTTACTGTGAATGACAAGTACGAGTTCTTTATCTCAATTCTCCATAAATGCATTGACCAACTAGTACCTACCGAAAAGTTACCGGTACACTTTAATAAACTTCCTCCCAACCTAGTCAGACTTTTTGAACAGAAAGAAAAACTATGGTCGACTTATCAATATTGCCCAAGTTCTGAAAACCTTCACCGTTTTCAAAAAATCAATAATAGATTCGACCGACTTTTAAACAAATTCCACAAGTATGTTGAGAGAAAAATTCTCGATACTCCCAACAAATCATCTTTCTATAAACTGTTAAATTCTGTACTGAAACGTACCGAGCGAATCCACACACTGAAGGACGAAACCGGCGTCGTAGCATTAACTGACTCAACAAAGGCTACCATGCTAGCTAAATATTTTCAAAAGACCTTTGCAGAACGTCCTTTCAACATCGACTCCTTTGCTGTTAATAATAATAATTTCAGCATGGATAGTTCGGTTTGGTTCTATAAGGAGGAGATTTATAATGAACTTTGTAAGCTACCACCTAGTTATGCTACTACTCCGGATGAAGTACCGTCCTACTTTATCAGGAAAATTGCCATCGCGATTGCTTACCCTCTTGAGCACATACATTGTATTATTATATGTATTGTATATGTATTATATGTATATGTATATGTATTTAATGCCAGTTATATGACTGGCGAAGTACCATGCCGTTGGAAACATGCGTTTGTTACACCTATTCCAAAAAAGCCTCCTCACCAACTTGCATCAAACTTTCGTCCAATTAGCATCACATCAGTTTTTGCTAGGGTCTTCGAGAGAAAACTCAAGACAGCGCTTGTATTATATCTCGAGTCCAATAATCTTATCCCTAATGATCAACATGGTTTCCGTTCAGGTAAATCTACTGAAACACTGATGTTATCTACGCTTAATGATTGGACGAAATCTCTTGAACAAAAAATTGATGTGGATGTAATTTATTTTGATTTTATGAAGGCCTTCGACAAGGTCCCTTTGGATAAACTAATTGTCAAGCTCACGGATATAGGTGTCCATCATAGAATTACTCTATGGATAAAAACTTTATATCTGGTAGATCTTTTCAAGTTAGGGTAAATGACGCATTCTCTGAACGTCATTCTATTAAAAGTGGTGTTTCTCAGGGTGGTGTTTTGTCCCCAATCCTCTTTTCTATATATACCTCTGAAATTCCGTCCCTAGTTAATCAGCTTGGTGTTTCATGTAAAATGTTCGCTGACGATATAAAAATTTATAAGAATATTGCTCTTCGAGAAGACCATCTTTCTCTTCAATCAGCAATAAATGCAATTGCGGATTGGTCATCAAAATGGGAACTTCCACTATCTCCGCAAAAGTCACAAATACTTTATCTAGGGCAGCAGGTAGGTAGATATCCTTACTACCTTGACAAGATGCATATTAGTAGTACAACTTCCCTGCGTGATTTGGGCTTTATTTTGGACACCCAACTTTCGTTCAAGGAACATATTGAAACAATATCGAAAAAAGCTGAACGAATTGTGCACAGCCTCTTCAATTGTTTGCGAACAAATTCAATACAACACCTATTAATTGCCTATAAGTCGTATGTTAGACTAATTCTAGAATATGGCACCACAATTTTTAGTCTCAAATATAAGCGTGAAATTGCCAGGCTGGAATCTGTACAAAACAGCTTCACGAGAAAGCTATGGATACGAGTACATGGGTATGATTACAACACCATCCCCTCACCGGCTTCACGAAACAGATTCTTCAATCTACATACCCTTGAACGTCGTAGGAGAAGAAATGATTTAATTGCGATATATAAGATGATAAACGGTCTTACTCGTATTCCCCTCCAGGAGTTCTATACCTTTTCTTCATCGAACACAAGGGGTGGTCAGTGGAAGATCCAGTTTCCTGGAGCAAAAAGCAGTGTAAGGTCTCAATTTTTCACTTGCCGTGCTGGCTTTGATTTTTTGAGGTTATCTAAAAAAACACATTATACCAAATTCCTTAAGGAAGTATAAAAAAGTTCTTGACCGATATCTTCAGGATGCAGTTTAGTAGTTTTCAACTGTACTATGTTGATTCTTGTTGCCTGTTCTGTTTTTTTCCTGTTTAGAATTACTTTAACTTATGCTTAGTTTTACCTTGTTTTTCTTTTGCATGGTTATCCATGTAGTGAATAAATAAATAAATACAACTGTAAGGAACACACATATCCCCACTTTGGCGATCATGTAAATGGCAGTAACACTATCAACCAAATAAGGCTGCGGTGAACTCTTGGCATGCATGGTGCGATCTGAACCTTTAATGCGCTGCAGCGGTGAAGCATCTTCCGCCTTTACTCGCCCATATTTGAGTTCTCAACATACCCAATGGCACACTTCTGTTCATCTCGAAAAGCTCTATCGAACGGTATGAACCTGACCAATTGATTGCGGGAATGTCCATTTTTTGACCGGTGGCGATGTCCGTTCCTCCACGTGATGCCACTGGAAACTGCTTGCTTTTGCAAGCCGAGCCAATCACGGACAATCGAATGCAGGCGACAGGCCCTAGTGACAGGCCGGCCTACGAACATTCTGTGTCACATCATATGGTTGATGAGGTTACAGAGCTCTCGAGATAATGCTACAGCGTCCGCGGGAGCCGACGCGCACTCGCAAAGCCCGGCGAGTGTGGAAAGTATGCGAGGGTCCCTGATGCGAGGACGGCATCGGGGGGCAACTGAGCTAGTCCGAAAGTCCCGCAACGTAGGCAAAACCCGCGTAGCAACGTTGAATGTGGGTACGTTGACGGGCCGCTCGTGCGAGTTGGTAGAAGCACTGGAGCGAAGAAAGATAGATTTCTGTGGGGTGCAGGAGACGAGGTGGTCCTGCTGTAAGTCGAGGGACATTGGCCGCGGCTTCAAGGCCGTTCTGTGCGGCAGTCCCAGGACCACCAGTGGTGTCGGTATGATCGTATCCGAGCGTTTCCGTGACGCGATTGCAAGCGTAGAACGTTTCGATGACCGCTTGATGAAGATTGTTGTCGCCGTAGAAGAGCGACGGTGTCATTTCTTTTCCGCGTATGCTCCGCAGACAGGTTGCTCCGAGCAAACCAAGGACGAATTCTGGTCCCTGCTTGATGAGAAGACAGCGGAAGTGCCGTCAGAAGATATGGTTGTTGTGGCAGGTGACCTTAATGGTCACGTCGGAGCAGCGAAAGACGGTTACAGCTGTCATGGTGGTTTTGGCTATGGGTCACGCAACGCCGATGGTGAGCGTATACTTGAGTATGCAGACGCACATGACCTCTCCATCGTGAATACCAAATTTCGAAAGCGTGACTCCCACCTCATCTCATTTTATAGCGGGAACGCCAAAACGCAGATTGACTATGTCCTTGTTAGGCGTCGCGACCAAGGCCTTGTCACAGACGCGAAGACCGTGCCGTATGAGACGGTTGCCACGCAACACCGTCCACTGATCTGCTCGCTGAAGATCACACCTCCGAGGTGTAAACGTGTCGAGCGGTGTGGGACGGCTAGAATTAAATGGTGGCGATTGAAGGAAAAGGAAGCAGCTGTTATCTCTCGCATTCGGTTGCCGACGGTAACAACTGTCGACGAAACCTGGAAAGAGGCTACCGATGCGATAACCCGGGCTGCACGCCTCGAACTCGGCACAACGAAGCCTGGACGGCGTTGGGTCGACAAGCAGGCTTGGCTGTGGACTGACGATGTCAGAGAGAAGGTCAGGGAAAAGAAACGGCTGTATCACGTATTTATCGGTGACAAAACAGTCTGTAATTGGCGGAATTATCGAGAAGCGAAGAAAGCGGCAAAGAAAGCAGTGGCAGCTGCTAAAGCCGCGCACTATGCTGATGTGAGCGAAAAACTGGAAACGCGCGATGGTGAGCGCTATCTTTACCGACTCGCCAAGGCTCGCTGTCGCCAAGCAGAAGACATCGAAAAGTTCTTTGGTATTAACGATGAGAACGGCCATCTTCTGATGGATCGTAAGAGGGCTGTGAAGCGATGGCACGACTACTTCGAGGAAATCTCGAATGTAGAATTTGAACATCCTGCTGTTCCTTTTGCATCACCTGTATACGGTCCCGTTCAGAAGATCATAGTGAGCGAAACTGAAGCAGTCCTGAGGAAGATGAAGTCAGGCAAAGCCACTGGTCCCGATGACCTGCCAGCCGACCTGTGGAAGTCGAAGGGCTGGTGCCCTGCTGACTGGCTGACTGAGTTTTTCAATCAGGTTGTTGCTGAGAAGAAAGTGCCTGAGAGTTGGCAGCAAAGCACGACTATCCCGATTTGGAAGAAGAAAGGCAGCCCTGCGGACTGCGCTAGCTACCGTCCGATTCGCCTACTTTCGCACACCATGAAAGTCTTTGAGCGAATTGTCGATAGACGTATTCGGGATGTCGTTCAGCTTTCCAATAATCAGTGTGGTTTCGTTGCCGGCTGTGGGACGGTTGATGCCATACACGCCGTTCGTCTTCTGCTAGAGAAGCACCGCGAGAAACAGAAACCGGTGCATTTCGCCTTCTTGGACTTGGAGAAGGCCTTCGACCGCGTCCCGCGAGAAGTTATATGGTACGCTTTGCGACGACACGGCGTCCCTGAAGAGCTTATTGAGTGGGTGCGCATCCTCTACTCGTGCCCAATAAGCCGAGTACGAGCGCCAGCTGGTACCTCGATGGAGTTCCCGATCTCTGTCGGAGTGCATCAGGGGTCTGCGCTTTCCCCACTGCTCTTCGTGGTCGTCATGGATACAATTACACGAGATCTCCAAAAGGCAGCTCCTTGGACGTTGCTGTATGCCGATGACGTCATGCTTGCATGTGAAGACAAAGCCGAACTCGAGCGACAGGCACAGGCGTGGTGCGATCGCTTAGCATTGTTCGGACTCAAGCTAAACGTCAAAAAGACGGAGTACCTGACGACGGATGTGAATGAGCTCGGATCTATCGAGATCAATGGTACTGAGCTCTCACGAGTCACATCTTTCAAGTATCTCGGATCAACAGTTACGCCCGATGGCAGCCTAAAGCTGGAGGTGAATGCGCGCGTAAGTGCAGCCTGGTCCAAATGGCGGTCGTTGACTGGGGTTCTCTGCGACAAGACAATACCCGAGTACCTCAAGTCGAAGGTTTATAGAACAGTCGTCCGCCCAGTAGCGACGTACGGTGCTGAGTGCTGGCCCGTGACGAAGGAAATTGAAAGCCGCCTCAGTGTAATGGAGACGAAGATGTTAAGGTGGACGGCCGGAGTAACGCGATTGGACCGCGTTCGCAATGACACCATACGACAGAGGTTCGGTGTCGTCCCGATAGCCGACAAGTTGCGCGAAGCTCGTCTACGATGGTATGGCCACGTCCTTCGCGCTAACGACGACACTGTCTGTAAGATTGGCCTGAATCTTGAAGTCCCTGGAAAACGGCCCAGAGGACGTCCGAAGCAACGTTGGCTAGACACGTTGCACTTAGACTTAAAGATAGCTGGTGTGCATCCCGATCAAGCATTTGATCGGGAGAAATGGCGTCACCACACCAGAAGAGCGGACCCCGCCACCAAGCGGGACAAACGCTACTGAAAATGATGAATGTCCATTTTTTGACCATTTCGCATCAAAGGCGAGGCGGTTCAAAGGCGTGGCAGAAGGACGATGACGTCATCGAAAATAGATATTTTCGAAATTGGCTAAATTTCCTTGTCCAACATCATCTACGTAGGTGGTTATTTGGCGATCACTCTCCGGTGGTCTCTTGCCATAATCGGCCAAATTGACTTCGGCATCGTGTTTGGCACCCTGAATCACCCTGCCCTTAGACGAAGTTTGAGCAAAATTGGTGATCCTGGCCTGACCACCCTCAGTTATCCAGGAGAGAATCCAAAGGGGGTCGAGCGTTCTATCCCCTCGTCCCCCTGGCCCGCCCATCCCTAACCCCCTGGGTTTGCTCGAGAGTCCAGTGGCTGTCTTACGAGATAGTGGAGACGCAGACAATTGCCACGCCTCTGTTTAAAGGCCGGGGGTAGAACGCCACTCCGCCGAATCCAAAGCCTACTAAAGTCAGCGGAATTTCCAAAAAAAAAGACGTCGGATTCGTAATCAGCCCACCAAATAACCCCCTAGATGATGTTCGACGAGGAAATTTAGCCAATTTCGAGGATATCGATTTTTGACGACGTTGACATCGTCCGCGCAGGCTCGGCCTAGGGAATCCACGTTCTCGAAGGGAAATTGTCAAAAAATCGATTTTTCTGAAATTGGTCGAGAGTGACACCTTTCGGTAGAGCCTTTCGTGGTGAACACAGTGGTGTTCTTGCTAATGTCGAAAACTCAAAGAAACCGAAAACTGTCGAAAACAGAACAGAGTGGGGGAGTGAAGGCGGAAGAAACTTCAAAGCAGCTCTCCGCCGCTCTAATATGGCAGCTGGGACTAAAACAGGTTAGGAGGCTGGGGAGTTGTGAGCACTTCTTCGTACCTCAACTGATTTGCTCGCCTCCGGTTTGTAGGTCGTTATTTCACCGCGTCTTCCCACAGTGGTCGACTGAATTCGGAAAAATATAGTGTCACACAAGGCTAACCCTCGAATTCGCACCGCTGTAACTTTGTCCAGTCATAAGTTACGTTGCTGCCTTTCAGCGCACCTCTTGAACATTTGACTGCCTACAAAATTCACGAGTCGCAGCCGGAAAGGGTCACACTTGACAGAGTCTTCGCGCTTAGAACACATCCGCGCGTCCAATTTAGCACAACAACGGTCGATGTTCTCCGCGGTCTAACTCGCCCAGATTACTGTTCTTGCTGCTCGCAGTAATACCATTCAATTCACCATGAGAAGCTCTATCGAATGGTACCAAACTTTGCCCGGATCAAACTTAAACGATTTTCGATGACCTCGTCGTCCTTCTGCCATGGCCTTGAGCCGCCTCCCGCCTTTGATGCGAAATTGTACAAAATCGATATTCCCTGAATTGGTCGTGATTGATACCATTCGATAGAGCTTTTCGTGCTAATTTCGAAAACTCAAGTGTGGGCAAGTGTGGGCAAGTAAGGGCGGAGGAAATTTCACCATTGCCCTCTGTAGCTTTAAAAAGACAGATGGGGCTAAAGTAGTTTAATCATCTTGGGAGCCGAAGCATGTCATCGTAAAATGCTTCCAGTCTCGTGGTCGTCCACGCATTTGCATGCTGTTAGCTCGCCTCGTCTCGCAGTAGTTGGCTGAACTCGGAAAAATCGTGTCACTCTCTTCGAACTTGAGACAGTTACTGCGCTCAGAACACACAATGCAATGGAGCGCAAGTTTTCAATTTCGGACATTGGCTACATATGAAATATGCATACCAAACGATAGAGCTCGAGCTACCCTTATAATGGATGAGTTTTAGGCGAGTTATATCAAGAAGACGCAAAAATCGCAAAATCGTGGTTTTTGCGGCGTCTATTCAAAAGACGCGGCCGGTACTGTAACACATATTTGCCATCCATTCAAAGCCCCGTCTAAAACGAAAAACAAATTCAAATTCAGAAGTCTTTTTATTGCACATTTTCTCGTTAGATCATTGAGGGGAACAAAATCTTTTGCAGATTGATGCTCGTCGTCAGTAGAACAAGATCTAATGAAGCGCGATTTTGTAACTTTGTTGTGTTATCCTTCAAACTACTGTTAACCCAGTAGAATGAAACAAAACTCTACTATAACAGCACACAATATTTCCACCTTGTCCTGATCTGATTCCGACTACAGCCTCTCCTTTGACTTTTCGTAGCAGCAGTTTATTGAGCCGAAGTCTTAACTACCTCGACTCTACCCTTACGCTCTCGTCGGTAAGCTTTCACCGATCCTTGCGTGGGTTCAAACTGACTCGCAGCAAATTTCGGTGCCATATTTGTACTCTCAAAAGTGCCAGACAAGAGATCTACCAGTTCAAAGTCCACGGGTAAGTTCGCACCCTTTCTTGGTAAGAAATAGGCAATTATGAGGGTGCTGACAAGCCGGGCCTTCAAAAATACCACTCCATTCCTCCTCATCTTCCGTCCTGACTTCAACAGCACTGCGTGGAACGCAGATTTTTGCCTAATTTCATTAGCCCTCGTGGTGGTTCCAAACATGGGTTTATTAACGCCTTTTCTCCTTTCTCCTTAGCCTCTTATACTAACCGCGAACACGGATTTTAACGAAGCAGTAGTTTTATGTGCACTGATCACAAGGCTAAAGTTAGCTCTGAAGGCCGACCAACCGCACTTTTTATGTTATCGAAGGTGACACAGAGCTCTTTCATGGCCACTGCCACTCACGAGAATGTCCGTTCTCGTTCTGGTGGTTGGATCAACCAGCGCAAGAGTGCTGGAATCTCTTTCACAGCCACCACCTTACCATATCACACGTGGCCTCGACGATCTTACGCAAATAACGCTGCTCTGCTCGATCAGTCTCCACGGCTTCGCATGTGTTGGTGTTTTTCAGATGATAAATCGGTGACAACGTGATGCTGTGGCTATGTGTGCTGCAAGTGGTTCCATGGATGATAGCAGGCGTCGTGTATAATATTGGTACGGTACGAATCATACAGCATGTGCCCTTAATCAGGAGACGTGCCACAGACTTTGACCCACGGGCGTCAGGATTCAAAAGACGTGTAACAGTCGCCGTACATAGGAGAACATTTTGCTGCCTCTTTTTTGAAAAAAGTCGATCATAAGAGTGGAACTGCTGCAACCTGTCTACATAAGCCTATAGAATGAGTTGTCTTCAGGTACCACAGCTCCCAAGGGATCCTTGGCTTACGAAAACATTCGCTATGGAGTCGACAGGTGGAACAATGACAACATGGCGCATACTGAGATCACTTTACACATTGTTGTAACGGAGCTGTTCCAAGCCAGCTTTGAGGAGAGAAGTGAGCAAGCATCTTTTGCCCTTGAGCTGTTTTACTCCCAGCCGTGAAGCTGAGGGTCTCCTCGTCTGTCGTCGAGCGTTAGCTGAAGTTCTGACGGTAGCTTTCGAGTCACCCATGTTTCTCAATGTGACACTCTCTAGCCGTAGAGTCTTTTCCAACAAAACACCTGAGCGGAGACATCATTTACAGCTATCTATAGCTATAGCACGGAACTATCACTTCTCTTCCAAGGCCATCCATGTTCAGTGTGCGACATTCTGCAGCACAACGTCGTCGCCGTCCTATTTCCCGCTCCAGAAGGACGACTCGATGAAGCGTTGACAAAGTCGATGTGTCACCACTTCCACGTTCGTTTCTTCATAACTCAACTAGCCTGCTACACAAGTATTCTGTGCAGTAGACCTTTGAGTTCACTCCCGCGCTGCTGCTTTGCTATTTACGCATGCTAAGCTTATTGAAAAGCCTTTGCTTTGACCTCAGTTTGTCGCTCTTCTTGATAGGGCCTCAGAAGGCGCACCCATTAATGACAGCGTTTATATTCGCTGGATATTCTTCGCTATTTTTGATTGTAGAAATGTATGCTGACTCGGCGTTTCTTATTTTTTAGTACCTACATTCAACTTCTACTCTGTTTTCTCATTTATTTCGTTGATCCTCTTAGCACTTCGGAAATGAGGAGGGCGCTGTAACTGGGATGACAGCACATCCTTGTACTAACATATGCATATTTCACTGCTTTCGGGACCAGTAAGGTCAATGAATTCAATGCACACCGAGCGATTACTGCTGGCTCCAAAACATCAGTTCTAATGCAGCCTCCACAGCCTCCACTCAACCGCCAACTCCTCCTCAGATGATAATCACCGTATAATACGACAGTAGAACTAACAAACTATTAGGTTGTCTTATAAGTTCCCGTCTTTTTTCAACGATTCATTGCGGATTTCTCCGGCGGTCTCTTGCACAGTGCTACATATACAGCTTTCGAAAGAGAATGATTTGCTCTATCAGAACATATGTTGCATTTCTTTTTTCATCCTTAATTTTGTCAATTTTTAGGTCGATAAGGCGAAAAGTGAAAAAGTGAAAAGTGACCACCGCCGACAGTTCCTTCTCTCCATTTAAGTTTGGAATTTCTGCGCAGCTTTTCATAGCATTTGGAAGACAATGTTCTGCACTACAAGAATACAAGAGAAAAATCATCTTCACTAACAATACCTTCTCCTTGTTCAGCCTGTCTTGCTCAGTTTTATAAGACACTCGAAAGTGGATGTCTTGTTCTACCAGAATATATGAGTTGTTCTTCGGCCATTAAAGTTTTTGCCAATTTTCAGGTGATTAAAAGGGCAAATGAGCAAATAGGACCAACACGTGTTCTTGTAGTGCAGAACATTGTCTTCCAAATGCTATGAAAAGCTGCGCAGAAATTCCAAACCTAAATGGATAGAAGGAACTGTCGGCGGTGGTCACTTTTCCCTTTTTTACTTTTCACCTTATCGACCTAAAAACTGACAAAATTAAGGATGAAAAAAGAAATGCAATAGAGCAGATGCAATAGAGCATGTTCTGATAGAGCAAATCATTCTCTTTCGGAACCTGTACATATAGCGCTGAGCAAGAGATCGCCGGAGAAATCCGCCATGAAGCTTTGGAAAAAACGGCGGGGCTTATGGGTCAACCTAATACTTGCAAAATTCCTGTTCAGGTTCCTTGCATTTCGCTGAAGGTGGGCAACCATGTGAACTTTGGTGAGTAATACAGTTAGTCGATGATTTGGCCGATTTTCCTTCGAGCACCACAGCACGGCTACTTCCAGTGGCCGACTTCGTGACCAGTGTTGGTCCTCGACAAGGGCTGGGAGCACAAGCTACTAGCGACTTTCTCGAGAATCTGAGATGGACGTCGTTTCTGCTTGCCTATCAGTACGATTCAGGTAATATCTCCGCCCACCTAACCTCACTGAGCGGTGGGTGAGTTCAGCCTACAGAATGCCTAATAAGGGCTAGTCCTGGGATACAAGATAGAGATCGTGAAAATGGAAAGCGTATCGAGGTCTTACTTTGTTTGCTGCTCAAATCGATTAGAATGAACATCGTATCCATTTTTGGTGATTCTTGTGATTCTCGTGGTAAATCAGCTTTAGAACGGGCGGTTGAACTAAGCCTTTATCGCTGCAACCTGCGGGGCTAGGACTCGCATTCTGCTGCGTGAATGGAAATCTATTAAATGGACGGTATATGTCGCGGAGGTGAGCAGCGGAGAGTGCGGTGATGGCGGCGGGGTGCGGTAGCGGCCGCGAAGGTGCGGCGAACTCGTCGTTACTTCTACCGTAATCGCGGCAGCCACGGCATCGATCGAATGCGCCTCCTCTGCGAGGTACTGCCTTCGAGATTGGTAGTGACCAGGTGGGCCATTTTAACACATGTAGTTTAGGTGGTCCCCGTGGCGGGGCTGATTGAACTTCCCAGATGAACGCAGACGTGCCCTTCGGGCACGGCTTTGGCAAGGGAAGGAACCCGGGTTGTGGGCCATTTCAGCACGTGTAGCTTGGGTGACATTCGTGGCGAGTTTGTTGAACTTCCCAAATGAACGCAGACGTGCCCTTCGGGCACGGCTTTGGCAAGGGAAGGAACTCCGGGTTGTGGGCCATTTCAGCACGTGTAGGTTGAGTGACATCCGTGGCGAGCTTGTTGAACTTCCCATATGGACGCAGACGTGCCCTTCGGGCACGCCTTTGGCAAGAGAAGGAACTCCGGGTTGTAGGCCATTTCATCACGTTTAGCTTAGATGGACCGCGTGGCGGAGTTCCTCCGCATGCCTCGTCTCAACCCCCTCTCCAACCAAACAGCTGACCGTTGATCGATACCTCACGGGCTCTGCCTGTGCGGCTGAGCCCCGCAGTACCATAGAAGGGGCGTGTTCGTTTCGGGTTTGATTGGCTGGAGTGATTACGGTACAGTGCGTGAGTACGGTCGGTCCGTGCTCTGCCGTTACCGCACCCCCGCTCCGCTGCTCACCTACGCGACTTGTACCAAATGGACTACCACAAAGCGACGTCGTGGCGACAGGGAGACAGGAAAACTCGGAGGTCGGTATGCAGTCCTACTAAAGGTCTCACACTTCTGCGGCAGCGCCGCGGCCCTATCCTTAACCACAGGGCAGGGACGCAGAACTCGCCGCCAGCGGTGAGCGTCGTCGCTGAAGCGGCCGTGGCGCATTACAATGGTGTGAATCATTATTGCCGTCGCCGCTCTAACGGCGCGGGTAGAGACTGTCTGCGCTCCAGCGCTTCGATGAGTCATGCCGCTCAGCGGCATGACTCATCGTTTTCGCCGTCCGTCGCTCGCCGCGAAAGTGCGCGAAGGCCTTAACACGTTCGAGCGAGTGGCCATCAACAGCGTTTGAGGGCTCGTCGCTGCTTTTTGGTTTATATGTCTCTGACCAGCTGACTTTTGATGAATCCTACTATATAGAAAAGAGTGGCGTGCATGCGTCCGTGCATGCGTGTATGGTGTATACGTGCGTGTTTCCGTCCGTCACAACTGGAGTGAGGGCTATGCGCATTGGCGATACCCTATGATTGATGGCGACAAACAGCGGTCCGAAGCTTCAGCCCTGGGGGTAATCGAGGTCGCTGAACACGAATATGAAGTTCGTTCTTAAAGTAATGATCACCATCAATCGATCTTCTTCTTCAGCGTTTGTCTCGCTTTGCCGCGAGCTCCGCTCTTCTGGTGTCGTGGTGCCACCTTTCCCGATCCTGCGCCTGATCAGGGTGGACGCCAGTTACTTTCATGTCCATGTGTATCGTATCCGACCAGCGCTGCTTCGGGCGTTCTCTAGGCCGCTTTCCTATTACCTCGAAGTTGAGGCCTATCTTGCGGACGCTGTCTTCCTTTCCACGCAGAACGTGGCCGTACCATCTCAAGCGAGCTTCGCGCATCTTGTTAACTATCGGCGCGACACCGAACTTCTGCATAGCTTCGTTTCGGATGCGGTCCATGCGCGTGAGTCCTGCCGTCCAGCGCAGCATCTTCGTCTCCATGACGCTGAGGCGCGTTTCAACCTCCTTGTTCGCAGGCCAACACTCAGCGCCGTACATTGCTACTGGCCGCTGGCTGCTCTGTAGATCTTCGAATTCAGGTGCTCTGCTATCTTCCTATCGCAGAGCACGCCAGTCAGCGAACGCCACCTGGACCAAGCTGCACTCATGCGTGAGTTCACTTCAACCATCAGACCGCCTTCAGACGCTCTAGCTGATCCCAGGTATTTAAACTCCGAAGTGCATGGAAGCTTAGTACCGTTAATAATAGAGCCTGACTTGCTTACGTCAGTTGTTAGGAACTCGGACTTTTTGACGTTCAGTCTGAGTCCCCCCCCCCATCGCCAGGCGGTCGAACTAAGCTTGCACTGCCGCTCGAGTTCACCTTTATCCTCGCAGGCGAGCATAACGTCATCAACATAAAGCAGCGTCCATGGAACAGGCCGCTGAAGAGCTGACATCCATGATGACAGCAGAGGGGAGTGTGGAAAGAATCACTGAACCCTGATGCACCCCAACGGAGATAGGAAACTCCATTGAGGTTTCAGCTGCAGCTTGCACTCTACTCCTTGGGCAAGAGTAAAACATCTGCACCCACTCTATGAGTTCCTTAGGTACGTTGTGTTGTTGTAAGGCGTACCACATAACCTCACGCGGTACGCGGTCGAAGGCCTTCTTCAAGTCGGGAAAGGCTATATGCACACCTTCTTCTCCTTTACTACCTGGTTGAAGAATTCAGCCAACTACCAGCAGGATACCTGAGCTTCGGCTTCCAAACATCGGCTGCCAGATTATCCGGCCCTGTCGTCTTGCAGGACTTCATCTCCTTCATAGCCGCTTCTGTTTCCTCCACGGTGATCTTGTGGATGGGACCGGGTGGCGGCGCGCTGGTGAGAGAAGAGAAACCACAGAAGGGATGGCCCGGTGAGGAAATTCCATAGTGGAAATTTCCTCAAAGTAATCACGCCATCGTGTCAGCTCCTTCTTGTGGTCTGTCAGAAGATGACCGCTCTCATCATTGATGCCAAAGATCTTTTCAATATCCTCGGTTTGGCGATGGCGAGTCTTAGCAGGTCGGTACAAATACCGCTCACCATCTCGCGACTCGAGCTTTCGATAGACATTACCAGTGTACAGGAGTAAGATGTGATCGAATTGAAAAAAAAGGAGGCGGAATACTACTTTTGCTGAAGAAGACTTCTTCGCATAACGCACTGTTTCAGGAATCTATAACAAACTGCTACGAAATCCTAGTATGTGACATCAAAGAATACCTTGCAGAGTTCCGTATCATATGCGTATATAGAACCCTTGATTGCAATGTCTCAGGGTCGCATCAACTATGCAAGGCTATAAGCGATTTTTGAGCCACAGGGCTCACCACGGTTTTGATGGGAGATTTCGATCACCCTGATCTAAAGTCTTATCAAAGCAGTCATGCAGCTAGGAACTTTTCTCAGGTTTTTGAAACCCACGGTTTTCAGCAGTTATTACACTCTCCCACAAGGCGAAATCTGTTCTGGATTTAATTTTGTGTAACCAGCAAGGTTTCATCAGCAATGTGCAAGTAGGGCCTCCTATCAGTACTAGCGACCACGCTACAATAACGTATGAGTTAGACTTGAAGCCTAAGGTTAGGGAGGTTATATGGGTACGAGACTTCAACAAAGCTGGTTATTCCCAAATTGGTAAGTACCTAATGGATATTGAGTGGATCGGTATAATGAACTCCGGAGTCACCGTTGATCAACTCCATGAAACCCTGCTCGCAATTCTCCATCACACTATTGAATTGTATGTACCCATAAGACAGCTAAATGACGACGGGGAAAATTACCCTATCCATTTAAAAGAATGATTTTCCGCCGCTTTCACTACTAGAAAAGCGCATGTGTAACTGATAAACCCGAAAACTGGTCTTCATACGAGTTTCGATCCACAAAACTTTGTAAAGCTTTGCATTGCTACAACGTCTACGTAGAAAGGAAAGTCACCACTTCTGCAGACAAGATAGCCTTTTATAGGCTTATTCGGTCTCGGACTGGGGGAGATAATGTAGTTCCCGGCCTGGCCGACGAATGTGGTTTCTACAGCTAAGGATAAAGCGGACTTGTTGGGACGAGTTTTCCAGAAAGTATATACTAAAAATCGTTTTGATGAAAATAGTTCTGTACTGAATGACATTGCAGATTTGCCGCGTTTTCCGCGCATGAGTTCCGCGCCATGGTTTCACAGAGACGATATAATTAAGGTGTTGGCTAAATGGCCGAAATCTTCGTCATTATCTCCGGATTGCATTCCTCTAGGCTTCATAAAAAATGTTGCTCTTTACATTGCTTACCCACTGGAGCACATATTCAGTTTGAGCTATACTAGAGCGGAAGTGCTTTTGTGACTCCCATCCTTAAGAAGGCCCCGTTAAATGATCCCAAGAACTACCGGCCAAGAAGCATCACCTCAGTCTTACGAGAACTTCGAAAAATTCTTATAAAGCACACCCTGAGTCATCTTGAGGCTCATGGCGTAATATCTGATAACCAATATGGTTTTCTCAAGGGCAGATCTGTAGAAAGAGTCGTCCTTACCTCGTTGAATGACTGATCAAGGACTGTTGAAGAGAAAAGACGCACAGATGTTGTGTATTTTGACTTTTCAAAGGCTTTTGACAAAGTGCCCATCAAAAAATTAGTGACCAAATTGGAGGCAGTTGGGGTTCACCCCACAATTATAAACTGGATCCGAGAATTTCTAACAGGAAGAACTTATCAGGTTAAGGTTAAGGACCAGTTATCCGATGTCTTCTCAGCTTTAAGTGGTGTTCCTCAAGGAGATGTTTTATCTCCAATTTTACTCTTGTTATATACCTATGAACTCCCTAATTGCATAACTAATTTGGGAGTCACTTGTAAAATGTATGCTGATGATGTAAAAATCTACAGAAGAATAGATGGTGCACAGGATTCAATGTCCGTCCAGACGGCAATAGATTTTATAGTTCTTGGGCAGAAAGATGGGAGTTGCCGCTTGCAGCTGAAAAGACGCACTTTCTAAGGATTGGATCTAGGTATCATACCCAAACACCGACGGATCGAATTAATGGTCAGGCTCTGAAAAAGGCGGATGAAGCTCGTGACTTGGGTTATATTATAACGAGTGATTTGTCTTTTTCAAAGCACTGCAAACTTTTGGTGAAGAAGGCAAGTTTTCATATCTATAACCTGTTCAGGGCTTTGAAATCCTGTATTCCTGAGATCTACATACGGACTTTCAAAAGCTGTGTTCGGCTTATCGCCGTTACAGCATTCAATCCATCTAGAAATAGGGATATCGATCTTTTGGAAAGCGTCCAAAATAGCTTCACGAGGAAGCTCATGATAAGATGTTTTCAGTGGATTATAGCTTGATTTCAAGTGGTTCCCAACGGTATAAGTTCTTTGGTCTTCCATCATTGAAGAACAGAAGGAAAACTGCTGAAGTTGTCATGATGTATAAAATTCTGTCCAGGAAGTTATCATTCAATCCGGAAGATTTCTTTGAAGGGACGCTGACAAAATCCGCAAGATGAAAGCTTAAGATGAAATGAAAGATGAAAGCGAGTGTCAATTGCTAAGTCACGGATTAGGTCAGATTTTCTAACCTACAGGGTTCTCAAAGAATTCAACTTGCTGCTTGGCAAGTACGACGATTTGGCGAGACTGTCCGTTCACGTGTGTAGAAGGTTTACTACATGTTGAATTCCGTGAAGTGCTCGAAGATATGCTACTACTCATGCATCGTTTAACAGTGGTTGCTGATTGTTATGTTTTGTGCTAGAAATGTTTTTATTCGCTCCCTTTTCAAGATCATTGATGCTAGACTTTGTTCTACGCCAATAAATAAATAAATACATAAAATAGACATCATCGTTCAATAATGTCCAAGTTCGACTTTCTTGAAACCTGGGCATTTGGTAACTATGTTTTGCTCTTCTTTGCCTGACAGGTTTGGTATAAAATTCTTTATCGCGACCGACGTTTCGACGAACTCGTCTTTTGAAGGTCTGAAAGAAGCTCGAAATGTTTGATCCTGCAGAGTTCACTGGGCCAGAAACGTCACGTCTACCCTTATAGGAACAACATTTCTTTAGGAGTGTTAAGAAGAAAGACCACATCCGCCTCCAACTAGCTCACCGATATCCCACCAGCGCCAAGAAACCGGCTCAACTGGTCGCCATGGAGCAAGTGAGACATACTGGTCCGGTCATATATACTGCTCCGAGCACGTTGGTATTGAGAATGTATGCGAAGCAGTATACGACATCTAATAGCTCACACAAAGGGATAAAAGGTAAGAATTCACTGGTAATGGAGATGCATTCGTTCCTGTTGTTCATGGATGGATTGCGCCTGTGAATCCAGAAGGCTTCAAGGGCCTTTCTGGTCCCTATTTCGCTCTCATGATACAACACTGTGCACTTCACATTAAAATCGTCACCGGAGTGGTCATCCCTTCGGTGTTTTCCAAGCGGAGTTAATAAGCTTTGTTTCCTCTTTCCAGCAAGATGTTCCTTAACGCGGATGCCCAGCAGCCTCCCAGTTCCCCAATATATAATTCACCGCAGGTTAAATACTCTATCTGGTAAATGACGCCTTTCTGCGCGCAGTCTCCTGCTCTTCCGTACGGACAAACCACGCAGTCTTGATTTATACATACGCGGCCGTATAACCGATTGCGAACAGCTCCAAGAATATCATCATCCATGCAAAATCGGCCCATCCTTCAGCTGTGAAGAGAGCTGTGCTCCGCAACATGTTCAGAACAGCAGTTAGGATGTGTACGGGTGATGAGGAGCGCGAAGAGTCCTGAATGTTAGCGTGCAAAATAGCTAACCTCAATGGGTACGAAGTGCGACGAAGCTGTGTGCAACATAGGCGCAACGCTAACGCGTTTAGCAATAAATTTTGCCGTTCACTGCCTTTCATTTCGGATAAGGTCACTGCAGCTGTACGTCAATGCCTGTTGCGAGCGAGCTTGGATGCGGATGTTGTGCTGGTAAACATTCCGAGAGACAACGTTAAACGTCAGCTTGTTCGCAATCGGTTATACGACCGCGTATGTATAGCGCAAGACTGCGTGGTTTGTCCGTACGGAAGAGCAGGAGACTGCGCGCAGAAAGGCGTCATTTACCAGATAGAGTGTTTAACCTGCGGTGAATTATATATTGGGGAAACTGGGAGGCTGCTGGGCATCCGCGTTAAGGAACATCTTGCTGGAAAGAGGAAACAAAGCTTATTAACCCCGCTTGGAAAACACCGAAGGGATGACCACTCCGGTGACGATTTTAATGTGAAGTGCACAGTGTTGTATCATGAGAGCGAAATAGGAACCAGAAAGGTACATTCGCATACATTCTCAATACCACCGTGCTCGGAGCAGTATATATGACCGGACAGTATGTCTCACTTGCTCCATGGCGACCAGTTGAGCCGGTTTCTTGGCGCTGGTGGGATATCGGTGAGTTAGTTGGGGGCAGATGTGGTCTTTCTTCTTAGCACTCCTAAAGAAATGTTGTTCCTATAAGGGTAGACGTGACGTTTCTGACCCAATGAACTCTGCAGGATCAAACATTTCGAGCTTCTTTCAGACCTTCAAAAGACGAGTTCGTCGAAACTTCGGTCGCGATAATGAATTTTATACCAAACCTGTCAGGCAAAGAAGAGCAAAACAGAGACATCATCATAATGAGTGGCTCTCGCAACAACTACGACTTTCTTTGTAGCCTTCATCGACTTCTGATACTTCTGCCAGACCTTGGTTCACGGTACCATTTCACGCTAACCTCCCCACCGCACACTGATCTGTGTGCTGTGATAAGCAAGCCAACCGTTCTTGGGTGTTTCCCCAGTAAACCTAATGTACGGAAGGTCAAAGAGGTCACCGTGGTGTTTCTCAAAGCGACCTATATAGGGTAAGGCGTTGTCTGGGAAGCACCATAGTGGTTTCCAAATTTCCTGCGAACCTCTGGGTAGGTCAAAAATGGCAAAAAACTGTATGCACCCGGGGCACTTCTCAACACGGGCGGACTACGCCTTCGATGAAGTGCCTGTCGACACGCCCTGCCAGGAAGCTTCCGGCTGCTCTTCCTTGGCATTTATCCGCTGCTGCTGATGTCAGAAGCTGCTTTGTTTCGCGTGTTTCATAGAACGTTACCACAACTGTTACACAGTTTGTTGCATATTCATTAGCGTGACTTGTGTTTTGAAGTAAAATTGCATCACAGGAGGTTAAAATCAGGGTTGGAAATCGAATATGACACCTAGTCGTTAAAGAAAAGCACTTTACGGTGGCAGAAACGCAAGATGTGCGCCCAGCAATGCAGAAAGCACACCGCCGGAATTCAACCCTCGACCTCGCACCAGCAAGTCCGCCCCGCTAATCACTCGGCCATCCAGTCGCTGGCGCCCTAGTGGCGCGCGCCTCTCGTGAATGCGCCGCCTCGCTTCATTTAGAAATTAATCAATTCCTAGGTTCTAGCAATGATTAAAGCTCCAAACCTTTTGCAGGACTATTTATGGGCATGGCATTCCAGGCCTCAGTTTTGCGTTATCGGCCCGCTTTGAAGCGGTACAGTTTTTTGCCATTTTTGACCTACCCAGAGGTTCGCAGGAAATTTGGAAACCACTATGGTGCTTCCCAGACAACGCCTTACAACCCTACATAGGTCGCTTTGAGAAACACCACGGTGACCTCTTTGACCTTCCTCGTAAGATTGCTCGTTCAATAACCTGAAACACTCATCCATTTCGGATTGTGTCGATGTTATGATACAGCAATCTATGTATCAACAGTACATTAACGGTGAGCGGTCAAGTATCGGTTCCTCAATCCTGCCCATGAAACTGAAAGGAAGAACCGGCGCTAATCGTTGACCCATGGCTACCACCCTTACTTGCGATTAATACGAGACTGAACATTTAAAGATATTGCAACGCAGACATTCCTTGACGAGTTGCTGTGAGTGACTTGTGCTAAGTTAAACAGCATATGTCGAGTATTCAGCCAGTCAGCCAGAAAGTGTGCAAGAAGTATTTTTAAAACAAGTGTTCATTGGCAGCGGTTTATTGGGAATTTCTTATCCTGAAAGATAGACTCCAATAAGTTAATGATCACTTTGATATGGATGGAACTCCTCATTTTCCCTCCTCCAACGGGATTTACACGGGAACCTCGGAGATGCGGCCTTTATAGTGCGGGTCAGCGGTCGATGCTGTGGGGCCAGCACTCATACGCTAGGATCTTCATGTTTGTGACAAAATTGTCACAGAACGTATGAAGATAATACCAATGTTGAACGCTGACTCCCATCTATAGGGACAAAGTAGGATGCAGCAACAGGTAAAGGACGAAAGATAACGATCGGCATTATTTAATCCCTTTTTGGGATACCACCCGCCTTCTGCTTCTACGGGGCGGCTCAGAATATGTATTTGAATTGGGCGTTTTGGATTGAGCGGATGGCGGTCAAGTCGATGTGTTGTTAGTAATCCGTACGACCAAGAGGATAGTAGTCATCGACCGAAGATTGAGACTTGGTTGGTCTTCTTCCATAAGGTTATTTCAAAGCACATGGGAATCAAAGGCTTTGCGACACGCGCGTTCTCTTAATACACAGCCCTTTGCATATTCGGTGGAGTAGGTGACAATCTGAAAAACTAAACAAACTCAAGGTGGAGAACAACTGAAAACGGCGGGATGCTTCTCCGCAC
Source organism: Heligmosomoides polygyrus polygyrus (assembly GCA_947396885.1). NCBI lineage: Eukaryota > Metazoa > Nematoda > Chromadorea > Rhabditida > Heligmosomidae > Heligmosomoides > Heligmosomoides polygyrus. The sequence goes on from OX377202.1 coordinate 55,331,470, forward strand.
TGAGTACGCTTTCCCAGAAGAGCATTATCCTCCTTCCGCTGGGGTGAGGGTGCTTCATCTCCAATCCTGTTGCGTGTGCGCGCATCCGAAACTCTTACCTTGGTCACTCAATTTGGTGTCACATGTAAAATGTTTGCTGATAATATGAAGATTCACAGGAATGTGAATGGTTTAAAGTTGCTCTGCAGTCCACAATAAACGAAGGCTATTGATTGGTCAGCAAACCGGAAACTGTCCTCTGGGACAAAAGCACGAGTGTTTCGCCCCGGGGAACATGGCAACAGGAACAACTACCATCTGGGAGAGAATCTACTTAACGACGTTGCTAGTTTGCGTGACTCGGGAGTTATACCAGATACAAATCTTTCGCTCAAAGAAGACTACGAGCTTGCGTCTGGGAAAACCGATCGATTCACGCACAGCTTGTTTAATTCATTTCGAGCAAACTCTGTTGTGCATTCGGTGCTAGCCTATACCGCTTAAATAGAACAGCGTGCCTCTGTGTTCAGTCCTAAATGCAAAAGAAAAGTAGCCAGCCTGGATCCGTGCAGAACAACTTTGCTGGGAATCTTTGGAAAAGAGTTACCGTTATATGTAATTACAACACCATATCTCTGATGTCACAGAAAAAGTTCTTCAACTTACGTATTCTTGCACATTGTGGAAGTAAATATGATCCAGTCATGATTTACAAGTTGGTAGATGGTATGTTGCGTCTTCCTCTCCAGGAGTTCTTTCCCCTCTCTTTCTTTCACACTAGAGGTGGCAAATGGAAAGTCAAATTCCCAGAGCAAAAAGCAATGTTGGATCCTCATTTTTCACCCATCGGGCAGGGGTTAAATTTTTGAATTTTTAAAAAAGGAAAACAATATATCAAACACCGCAAGGGAACTTAAAAGACTGGTTGACTGGTATTTCTAAGAAACTTTATAGTTTGCTGCTGTGTTTGAGATATTGCGTTGTTGTATAATTCACAAAACACTTGCTTAGTCACCTGCTGTCGGATGTTTGAATCACATGTGGCGCCTAATTTTGCTTCTTAATTACAATTGTGGTGTTTCGTTACGAATTTCGCCCGGTGACAATTGTTTTGGATAGCACCTGTAAAGGGAGGAAAAAATAAATGAATAGATAAATAAATATTGAGCGCGCTTTCGTGCAGGTGGCCTCCTTCGACAGGTGCTATTGAAAACAATTATCACCGGAGTGAACTTTGTAACAAAAATCATCTTTACGTTACAATCGAAGCAATAATGCATTCGAAATTCCAATATTATTCGAATTTGCGACCCGTATATATTATATTCGAATATAATATATATATATTATATTCGATATTATATATATAATATCGAACTCCAATAATTACTAAAATTTTGCGACCTTCTTCTTCTTCTTCTTCAGCGTTTGTCCCGCTTTCTTACGGGGTCCGCTTTTCTGGAATACTAGCGCCACCTTTCCCGATCAAATGCCTGATCAGGGTGTAACCTAGCAATCTTCAAGTCCTGGTGCAGCGAATCAAGCCAGCGCTGCTTTGGTCTCCCTCCTGGCCGCTTTCCGGGCACCTCGAAGTTAAGGCCAGTCTTTCGGACAGTGTCATCGCTTGCGTGAAGAACAGCCGTACCACCTCAGACGAGCTTCACGCAATTTCTCAACTATCGGGGTGACACCAAATCTTTGCCGAATGGTGTCGTTGCGCACACGGTCCATACGCGTAACTCCGGCCGTACACCGCAGCATCTTCGCTTCCATTAGGCCGGCAGCAGAGTCTTGCGGGTGCCGCGGACCCGCCATGACAACGGCGGGTGGTGCGACGCCGCAAGGATTGCTGTACGCAACACTGCGTACTTTTGCCGGTAGTTGCGACCTCTGGGAATGTCAAGGATGTAGTAAGCAAAACGCTTTTTCTTTTGTGAAGAAGCGTTTTCTAAGTCAGAATAGGAGTTCTTGAATCTAAGTCCCGAAATCGAATAGAACACTTTTTATAACTCAACAGTTCTGTGCCATTTTGCGCTTGCTCTCAATTTTGTCGATCTACCTCCACTAGAAGTTCCTCGCTTGACAAGCAGCTCGAAGAGTGTGGTGGCCCTTGTGATGACAGCATTCCCTCCGATGCCTTATTGAGCCCGGGAGGTCTGCTCGATGCAGTAATAGCTCATACTTAAAAGAACGGTCTGCTTTGTTGTTGCATTTCTGTGCAAAGGTTTTCCTTAAACCCGAGACGACTAACTTGTGACTGGAAGGCCACGGAGATTTTCAGTGCAATCGGTTACCTAATATCGTGCTAAGGTTCTTTGCGTTACGTTTTGAGTGCAGGATTCCATACGCCTCCATTTGTTGACTTTACCAGTGATTATATTGTTGGTTGTCAAGCACCTTTATGGACAGAAATTATGCACCAACCTGCTATATCCCTAGCATGTAGATTCGTTTGAAAAAAATGTTTAGAATAGATGAACCATAATGGACACCCATGTATCGCGCTCTCCGGCGGGTCTCACCCGCAGCTCCTGGCGCTGCGGGTGAGAGCCGCCGTGAACTGCGGCAGCCCTCGGGGACTTTTGCGTGCGGCGGCTCCGCGACAACTCGTCCACGCCGCGGCTTCCACCACAGTGGCAGCGTGGGTCCCACTGCGGCGGGAGCGATATGGACCAGTTCTCCGGGTGCTGCCGCGAGACTCTGTAGAGGCCCTTACGCTGAGGCGCCTTTCAATTTCTTTGGTAACGGGCCAGCACTCAGCTCCGTAAATAGCTACAGGTCGAACGACTGTTCTGTAGATCTTCGATTTAAGCCGTTCTGATATCTTCTTGTCGCAGAGCACTCCCGTCAGAGAGCGCCACTTGGACCGCGTGCGCTCACGCGTAAATTGGCTTCAACGAGTAGTCCGCCATCGGACGCGATTGCTGATCCCAAGTACTTGAATACCGAAGTACGTGGCAGTTCAATGCCGTTTACCTTAATGGAGCTGGACTCATCTTCGTCAGTCGTCAAATACTCGGTTTTTCTGCCATTAAGTTTGAGTCCAAATCATCCAAGCGATCGCACCAAGCTTGTACCTGCCGCTGGAATTCAACCTTATCTTCGCAAGCGAGCATTACATCGTCAGCATAAAGCAACGCCCAAGGGGCTGACCGCTGAAGATCACGTGATGCGGCATCCATAACGACGATGAAGAGCAGTGGGGAGAGCGCAGAACCTTGATGTACTCCGACAGAGATGGGAAACTCCATCGACGCACCTGCTGGCGCTTGGACTCTACTCCTCGGACAATAGAGTAGCCGCACCCACTCAATAGGCTCTTCGGGAACATAATGCTGTCTTAAAGCATACCATATCACTTCACGCGGAACGCGATCGAAGGCCTTCTCCAAGTCGAGGAGGGCAAGATGCGCCGGCTTCTGTTTCTCGCGGTGCTTTTCTATAAGTGGACGAACGGCGTGTATGGCATCAATGGTGCGACAACCAGGTACAAAGTCACACTGGTTGGTAGAAAGCTGGACGACGTCACGAATGCGTCCATCAAAAATTCGCTCAAAGATCTTCATGCTATACGAAAGCAAACGAATTGGACGGTAGCTGGTGCAGTCTGCTGGACTGCCCTTCTTCTTCCAAATCGGAATCGTCGTGCTTAGCTGCTAACTATCAGGTACTTTCTTCTCCGCAACCACCTGGTTGAAGAACATCGTCAGCCACTCAGCTGGGTACCAGGATTTGGAATTCCACAAATCGGCCGCCAGATCATCAGGGCCCGTTGCCTTGCCTGGCTTCATCTTCCTTAAAGCCGCTTCAGTCTCCTCAACAGTGATGTTCTGAACGTGACCGTACACGGGAGGAGCAGAGGGAACGGCTGGATGGGCAAACTCTGCCGTTGAGATCTCCTCGAAGTAGTTTCGCCATCGATTCAAGGCCATTTTGCGGTCCATTAAGAGATGGCCATTCTCATCGTTGATGCCAAAGAACTTTTCAACATCCTCGGTCTGGCGATGACGGAACTTGGGGAGTCGATAAAGAAATCGCTCACCATTGCGCGACTCAAGTCTCTCGTTGACATCATCATAATGAGTGGCTCTTGCAACGGCCACTGCCCTCTTGGCCGATTTCTTCGCTTCCTGATACAAGCGCCATTTTTGGATGTCTTGTCGCTGAGGAATGCACGGTATAACCTCTTCTTCTCACGGACTTTTTCCTTAACATCGTTAGTCCACATCCATGACTGCGTGTCGACCTTACGCCGTCCCGGTTTCGTAGTGCCAAGTTCGGAGCGTGCAGCATTTAGCATGGCTTCGATGGCACCCCGCCAGGTTTATTCGACGGTCGTGACCGTCGGTAACCGAATGCGAGATGTCACAGCTGCTTCATTCTCCTTCAATCGCCACCACTTAATTCTTGGTGGTCCGCAACGCTGATCTGCCTAGTGCTCAGAGGAGCGATCTTCGTAGTGCAGATCAGCGGTCGATGTTGCGTGGTGACCGTCTCATACGGCACGATCTTCGCATCAGTGACTAGCCCTTGGTCTCGATTCCTCACAAGGACAAAGTCGATTTGCGTTTTAGTGTTCCCGCTATAAAACGATAGGAGGTGAGAGACACGTTTTCGAAACTTCGTGTTCACGATGGTGTGATCGTGCGACTCTGCATACTCAAATATGCGCTCACCATCGACGTTACGTGACCCGTATCCGAAACCACCATGACATCACGTCTTTTGTTGCTCCAACGTGACCATTAAGATCACCTGCAACAATAATTACGTCCAGTGACGGATCTTCTGCTGTGTTCTCATCAAGCAAGCTCCAAAACTCATCCTTGTCTCTTTCGGAGCAACCAGTCTGCGGAGCATACGAAGAGAAGAGGTGATACATTCGCCGTTCAGCAGCGACAACGATCCTCATCAAGCGGTCGCTAAAGTGCTCCACGCTTGTAATCGCGCCTCGGAAGCGTTCGGAGACGATTATACCAACACCGCTGGTGGTCCTGGGACTGCCACACAAAATGGCCTTAAAGCCTCGGCTTATGTCCCTTGACTTGCTGCAGAACCACCTCGTCTCCTGCACCGCACAGAAGTCAACCTTTCTTCGCTTCAGTGCCTCTGCCAACTCAAAAGAGCGACCCGACAACGTACCCACATTCAGCGTTGCCACGCGGGTCTTTCCTACGTTGCGGGACTTTTGGACTAACACAGTTGCCCCCGATGCCGTCCTCGCATCAGGGACCCTCGCACACTTCTCACACTCGCCGGGCTTTGCAAGTGCGCGTCGGCTCTCGCGGTCGCCGTAGCATTATCTCGCGATACATGAAGCACCATCAACCATGTGATGTGACATGGGATCTCCATAAGCCGGCCTGTCACAAGGGCCTGTCGCCTGCACTCGAGTGTCCGTGTTCGGCTCGGCTCGCAAAAGCGGGCAGTTTCCAGTGGCACCACGTGGAGGAACGGACATCGCCACCAAAATTTTGCGACCTTCAGAATATAGAATAATCTATAGAATAATCGAATTTTTTAAAATTCGAATAAATTATTCGAATTTAGAAAAGAATGAAACATTTAGAAAAGTGCCGGGCTTTCACGAAGAGAAGAATATGGAAACACCATATTAAACAGCCGCAATACAATTAGGTACACCTTAAAGAGGCTCTCTTTTTGCACAAAAACAACAACAGTCGCACAAGTAGAGCAACTTCATAGGCCCTTCAAAATACTCTTTAAGAACTTTGTTTGATGCTTAAATGAGAGTGCATCGCAGCAAGTTTTCTTGATTTTCTGGAATTGTTTTTGTGCCCATTTCGTTTGTTTAATTTTTTTCCTAATGTTTAATCGTGGAACGGACTCCGTCGAATTCAGTGTGGAGTAGTCTAACCGTAATCATCATAAGCTAATCAAAGGTCACTATTTCCGCGCCCATTTTAAATCATTCTCTTGCCATTAGTCGTAGAATCCGGATCATTTAGGTGTTCTATTGGACTAAACACCTGGGAACTAATTTCTAGAAAATTGCTGTGTATGCTGTCTCGCTTAACTTCGTTCATGGCGTTTGCTCCAGTGACTTCTTCTTTGAACGAAACGGAGTTCCATGATATGCACATATCTTAGAGAATTGCTCGGGCACACCCCTGTTATCAGCTGTGAAAAGCCCTGTCGTTGTAACGAGTTGATTACGAGCACCCAGCGAGTGCCTAGCGACGGACGCTGCCGAGTCCAGCTCCATCCATCAGGCTGAAAGACATCGAGCTTCCTTTTATTCCGGTTTCTAAGTGCTTGGGATCAGCATTGGCGTTTGATGACAATCTGGTAGTTGAAGTGATCTCACGCGAAGTGGCTCTCGTTGACTGGCGTGCTCAGCAATAGGAAGTTAGTATGAAGCAATGTACGGTGCTAAGTGCTGATCTGCGACTGAAGCTCAGACGCGCCTCAGCGTCCTGGAGACAAAAATGGTGCGCTGGATCGCGCCTGGTGTCAGCGCATAGACCTCGTCCGAAACGATGCTATTCGGCAGAAGTCGCGCCACTAGCTGATAAGCGGGCACAGATGTCGAAGGAGAAAAAGAAGGAGTTGTGCGACTGCTTTCATCTTCACTACATTTCTGAAGCCAACCTGCAATTATGATACATGAAATTGCATGAAAAATTCGGGAAATTCAAGAAGTAGAATTCTTGGAAGCAGGTTCACCTGAGTTCTTTCACACGACAAGTATGTCAGCAGGGAAATGTTCTCTTAGAGAAGTTCGGTTCACTCCGACATGATGGCGCATCCACAATTGGGATGCGAACAATTACGATTATCATACATAGGGAGCTGACGAGGTTCAAAAAATTGAGACGAGAGTTGCACAAAACCACTTAACCTCCGATTAAAACCACCAGTGGAACGCCGGAAGTCGTAGCTTCTCGGATACTCCTTCCCTGCTGATTTCACTTGCAGTGTGAGCTGTCTTTTTCAGATCTCGAAGAACTGGCGCCGTTGATCCACGACCGCCGTTCCTCGCACAATGGCGGCATCCGTGCTTCCATCAAAGTGCGGAAGCTGCCAAACAACACTGACGACTACGAGCCTTTCCTGAAGTACGTGCGGAACCAGCTTCGCCAGACCAACATAGTAGGTTCATCGTCCGCTGGCTTTGTAACTTAACGCTCGTTCATGTGACTGTCAATGAATTTGGGGCAAAGCGAACTGCGTTACTTTTTTGAAGAGCTGCACCCGTGCTGTGCTTTCCTGAAACACCCTGAACGTCGACTGGTATAGGAAGAGAATTTGTGGTCGGATGGCATTGTGTCATAGTGCTGCTAGTGCAGGCTATTCGTGTCTTCTGCGTGCCCTATTATCAATTTCGAAGGTAACAGTGCCAAATGATTGAATGAGGAGCACCCGGTCTTCTAAATCTGAGATCCGTTGTTGGTTGCGAGCAATTTCTTTACTTACAATACTAACAGTGGACTCTCTAAAGTAGATACGTAGTGACAAGAGAGCAACTGGAATCCGTCTTGGGAAGCAGGCAGTGACGAATTTCTCGTGTGGCCTTGTCTGGGAAACTTTTCAGATATCAAGAAATAGACCGCCTTCCCGTAGAAGAGATGTATCGAAGAGGGTAGGGTAACCTTTAAAATGGTCTTCGCAGGCCGAGTACATAACTAAATCATACCTACAGTAAGTTCACTTAACCTGGCGTTTCCTTCACCTCTTCGGTTTCCAGTCTTTTTCGCTATTGCTGCCAAGCCGGCAGTTTTTGTAAAGCGGAGGAGGGTGCGCGGGTAACGTTGCAGGTGATCCACTCAAACAACATCACTGTTCTCTACGCTCTTCTACAACAAGCCAAAGGCATGAACATGACGGAGTCGCCTTTCTCCTACATATTCACCAATACCGTAGGTCTTTTTGCGCTCTGCTCGTGTTTTCGCTGGACGTTCGCCTTGCAGGATCTTTCGCTGTTGGAAGATTTTCTCAACAACGTGTACGGCGCATTTCACTGTAACATTACGGGCTTGCAGTTGGTCAAAAACGATCCAATGATGAAGGTTCAGTTTCAGTTCTTCTTTGTTTCACTCAGATGAAGTCAACCTATTCAGACTGCGTTAGCGCTTACGTCGGAGGCTGTCTGGGTTGTTGGGACGGCACTGTACAAAATGAAGGAGGTATCGTAATTGCTAAGTGTGAAGAAACTGCTCATGTGCTCGTGGCTGGGGTTGTAAGCGTCAATCCAACGTCCGCACTTCCTGAATTTCTTGGTGATTGCGCTTCATTCTCCACCTCGAGCTTCCGCGTTCCGCACAAGCGTAGTGGCGATAGATTCTGGTGTCAAGGGGGCTTCCAACTGCTCTTTGCAATGCTGGGCGTAGTTGGCGCCGCAAGTCTTGGTGAGTACTTCCCCCGCCCCAGGGTCAGGCTTGAGGTTCGCCAATCGAAAATCTTACTGTGACATCGTTGTGAAGGACTGGACCGTGCTTGTCTTGATTTTAGCAGAAGATTGTCTCGTAATTTTTCAGCCTTTAGGTGATTTTTGTATTTCATTTCTTATTAAATTGTATTTTCAGGTGTCTTCGGCAAAAGACTCGCGCGCAGCCTTGTTTGCCGAACTTGGCATGTTATGACTATGGAATTGAATTCTATGAAGACTTGAATACTGACTGTTTTACAATAAATAAGGCTAAAATAAATATTCAATGAAAACAAGTATTAGGTTGGAAAAAAGTCCGTTCACACTTCGAAATTTTTTTCCCGCGCTCCTTGTAAACGCGCTATCCAATATTGATTGCTGATTTCGTAATCCTATCACACTTGTCTACCGTTCGCACGCGAACATAGGTCAAGACAATTCTTGTATTTCGTTATCCATCCAATCTTCCGGACTCAATGCCAGATCTACCTCATGGCCATTTTCGACACGTCATCCTTCATGAATTCATTAAAGGATCTACAGCACGTCAGACAGCCGACCAAATTAACGATGTATATGGCTTGGGATCTATTACTTATCGCACCTGTTATGAATGGTTCGGAAAGTTTTCAAAGGGAGATTATTCACTCGAGGACAAAGCAAGGTCAGGAAGGCCAACTGAATTGGACGACACTGAACTACTCCGTCTTCTTCGTACCGATAGTAGGCAGACGACACGTCAGCTGGCAGAGAAGCTCGAAGTGTCTCATAGGATAGTGGGAATCCATCTGAAGAATCTTGGCTTTGCATGGAAATTTGGAGCTTGGATTCCACATGCCCTGTCAGACACTCAGAAAGGTCAACGGCTCTCTATCGCTGCTTCTCTTCTGTCCAGATACGAAAGAAAATCGTTTCTGCCACGGATTGTGACAGGCGATGAGTTCTGGGTTCTGCATGCCAACTTCCGAAGAAAAAGACAATGGGTACAAAAAGGAGAGAATCCTGAGCCTGATCTCAAGCCCAATATTCACGAAAGGAAGATTCTCTTGAGTGTTTGGTGGGACATCAGAGGAGTGATTTACTGGGAAACTCTCAGAAGTGGAGAGACACTTACTGCTGCCACATACAGTGGCCAACTCCACAAAGTCGCCGCAGCTCTCCAAGAAAAGAGGCCGGAGAAGTCAAAGGTGATGATCCTGCATGACAATGCAAAGCCACATGTTGCAAGACTCACAAGAGAAACAATAAAGGAGCTGGGCTGGGAGGTAATGCCACATCCACCGTATAGCCCTAACCTCGCTCCTACCGACTACCATCTTTTCCGTGCTCTCAAGCAAGAAATTGGAGAGAAATATTTTGAAACGGATGACGACCTCAAAAATTGGATTCAGCACTGGTTCGACTCCAGAACTGCAGTCTTCTATGCGAGAGGAATTAGAAAATTACCCAGTCTCTGGAAGAGTGTAGTGGAACAAAATGGAGATTATTTCAATTGATTTGACTTTGTAGGTGTGAAGTAATAAATCTTTGAAAAAAATGAAAAGACTTTTTTTCCAACCTAATAAAATCATTGCTAGGGCTGTCTTCAAATCAACGTCAAATTTGCGCAGATGTTAGCAGAATGTCATGGTACGACACAAATTTCTACCACAAGTAACAACATCTGGATCTGAAATTGTTCTCTACCAAATGCTGAGTGCGAAAGACTTCTTGCAGCGTAAAAAAAGCAAGACCTTTCACCGAAATAAAAAAATCCTACCTGAAGCAGACAAAGTTGAAGAGTTATGAAATTACGTGCTCTGGTTGTTATACAGTAAGCAAATAAAGCTCTTCCGCTGCTGTCTTCGACAAGATTAGGGGACTTCTTTCAAAATCGTTGTTTTTCATGAAAAAATTCGGTGCAAAAGTCGAACCGTCATCCCCGGTCATATCGAATTTTGCAGCAGAGTATCGTGATTTTTTTCCTCTGCAACATACATATAGGGCTCGAATGGTGGTTGTGAAGTGCAGTTTTATCTTCATATGTCGTCTCCTTCGGGTGGAGAGCGGATGGTGTTTCATGACAGCACAGCCTTCGCATTCGACTGACGAAATTAGAGAGCGAAGTTATCCACCCTCAATCGGTTATAAGTCGGAGAATCGTCGGGGTATCCGAGAAGGTAACAGCAGTTTGAAAAAGATAAAAAGACTATGTTTTGACCTAAAAAGCAGCTCCTTAAACTAGCATCTTCTATTTGGACCAGGGGTTCGATTTCTGTTCAATTTGTCTTCCGGCAAACAATGCAGAATCGATCTCCCTGATCATTGTAGAAAAATCTTGTTCTTACCATACAATGAGCAAAACACAAAGTTCTCTGTGGTAGAATTTAAGCTGTGAAAGTCGCCTTCTTTCATGAAAAACGACCGCTTCGAACACGACCTCACCCTCATAACCATAGCGAAGTTCGCTGCATAGAGACATGTTTTTACAGTGTAATAATCAGGGCTCATTGTTTTACCGAAAAAAGGTTCTCCAGGTAGGAAAACTCCAGGTAGGAAAAATCTATTTCCGTTGCCAGCCAAGTATTCGGTCGATTCGACGAGACTCCGCATTCGATCGCAGAAGAGCTTCTAGAAATCTTTGCACACTGTAAAAAATCTTGTATAATAAATCTTCAACTTTTAGCTTTTCATTGGAAATTAGCGTCATAGCAGAGAACAGTTTCGGAGCAGGATGCCGCTTGTTGAGGTGTCGAAAAAATGTGTCGTTTTCTGACATTCTGCTAACAAGGGAACTGTCTCAACGGTACGTCGGAACGGCAAGAACGAATACTGCAGGAAGAATCTCCGTCCTCCATATACTAACAGAACATGTCTTGTTTTTGCCGAATTCTTGAGGCAAACGAGTAAGAGGGTGTAATGGTTAAGGGTCCTTACCACTGCGGTGCAAGGAACTTGCGTTACTACTTGGAGGACGGAGATTCTTCCTATGTGTAGTATTCGTTCTTGCCGTTCCGGCGTACCGTTGAGACAGTTCCCTTGTAAGGTCGGCAAAAAAGTTGGGCCAGTCCCGATTGACTCGAGGACTGTTGCCAGGAAATCTTTCACCTTTAGCTGTAGAACAATATGCATTCAAAACGAGTTCATTTCTGTATTCATAGTTTGTCTCTCTTAGCAGACAAAGCTGCGCGCGAATTTAGTAGATACGAACTAGACTAACTACTAAAACTGCCTCTCAAACCAAAAAGAAAAAAGACAAGAAGGTTAAAGCTGCGCTGGAGTTGAGGGTGTCGTATCAAATTTGCTCCGGGAGGGCGGGGGGGGGGGGGGAAATTTCCGGCAAAAATCGAGTCCTACGCGTGACTCTACTCCGGACCGGACCGTTTCAAGGGTTAAAACGCAGCGTAGCTTCAAGCATTCGCCTCCGATCAGATATTTTATCTCCATCAATAAGCATGCTTTTCAGCTGAGGAACCCACCTCGGCCTGCTGCTCTGCTCTGTGATACGAAAGACTCATGGGCTGACGGCAGGAAAATGAACGACGCCGTTAGAAGGGTGAGCCAGCCGCAGAAAATGCTGTACGTAGCTGCGTAGACTTCTCTCACGATCTGAGATTTAGCTACACGGTCGCCGCCAGCTCACAGGCGACATTCGGTTCGACGATCGAGGAGAGAGAGAGGACCTCATGTTCTACGGCATCGGAAGGATCAACACACAGTTCGTCAAGGTAGTCCGGGTTGCATTATTCATATTTGGGACGGACACCGAAAATGAAGGAGAGATGACTAGCAAAGGAAGCAGATGCTGTCCCTCTCAACGAATTACGCGTTTTTCGCCATTCTGGTTGGGGGGGGGGAGGGGTTGCGTGAGTGTCTCCCCCCTTGTTAAGAGCGACATACTTTTTGAAAGGACTGACCATATGGGAGGAATATCGATAGTGCAGACGTAAATGCCGAAAGCTGCAAAACACGAGAACAGAACCTCCGACCCCCATCCCATGAAGCAACGCCACCCATCGTGCCGGAGCCGCTTGCCGGCACAGGCATCGCCGGCATCAAGTTGGCGCTCCGGATCGCCGCCGCCGCGACTCCATGGTGCCCTCGAGGGCCGCTGTTCGTTTGGTTTCTGGTCTTGGCAAAAGCGATACACACTTTATAGAAGTGAAGGGCGGAGAATCTTCTTCCTATATGGCTCGCTTTCCCACTTCAGACATACGCTTCAGATCGCTCCCTTGCAAGTGCCGAAGCAAAATCGCTTAAATAGTCCAGCACGCTTTAGGTGCTCTCGAAACACAGGCCAGCCATGATGTTGCCCCCAACCCATTCGCGCTGCTCTTCTATGGCGTTTAATGGCAACATCGTGAGTAGCCAGTGTTTCGAGGGGTTGGTTATACGTTATCGCTTCCTGGTTTCTTTGAAAAAGTGTCGAAGTTGCGAGTAGTTAATGGAGAAAGGAACTGCCATACCGATGGTGGAGATAATGTCACTGGTGCTCCTGTGACCATCCTCGCGGCGTTGGAAAGCTGGTTGATCAGGACCGTCAGGACCCCTCAAATCTCTACGCCTCTTTTTTTCCGGAGCGTTTAGTCCCGCGCAATGCAGGGTCCACTGCTCTTGTGATCCATCGCAGACGCCCATCAAAGGCATCGTCTGCCGTGGCACCGACTTCGGTGAGATCTCTCTTGATGACGTCCTTAACGATTTCTTCGGGGCTCCTCTCGGACACTTTCCTGGTGCCTCGAAATCCTTATGAGACGATTCTCTGGTCCTCCGAGGATGTGTCCGTATCATCTCAGGCGTCGCTCCCTCATCTTCAGCGGGATCGGGCTGTCTTCATCACTGCCCTAATATCCTCATTTCACATCCTGTGCCGATGGATCCATCCACATGCCCATCTGAGCATTCTCACTTCCGCCGCGTGCAGCCACCGTTCCTGCGCTTTACCCAGGGCCCAGCACTCACTGCCGTTGAGGTGGACAGGCCTCACTACTGTCCTATAGAACTTGAGCTTTGAGTGTCCTGGACCATCTGCTACCGCAGAGGATTCCAGTGGACTCCCTCCATTTAAGGCATGTTGCAATTGTACGTCTGGTCCACTCTTCTTTCCTCGGGTAGGTCATTTCTGAGGTAACGGATTCTTGCGCCTTCTCAATCACCTCCCCTAGTCGAGAATCGGTCCAGTGCACTTATCCGAGCTGATGAACTTCGTCTTCTTCACGTTCAGCCACAGGTCGTTGTTTGCGAGGGCTCCTTGGCACAGCTGTACCTAGAGCCGTAGAGGACGGTGCTGAAAGGGCCTTCTTTAAGGTGATTCAATATGCAGGCAAGCGTACGCAGAAGGAGAAACGGAGTCAGAGCTGACCACTGATGTACTATACCCCACTGAAATATCCATCTTCTTTGTCATCCCGCCTGGCTTTCGAGCCACGTCCTTTATGACCGTGATCAGACGTTTAGGAACACCCCTCCCTCAAAGGGATTTTCAGAGCACGGCCCGGGGTGGCCTGTCGTAGGCCTCCCCCAATCCCAGGTAGCACAGGTTTCGTTTCTCCCGATATTTCTCCATTACCAGGCGGTGATGAAAATGGCGTCTGTGGTGGATCTTTAAGGCATGAAGCCTCACTGTTCCACGGAGATAGGGACCAATTCACTCAGCCTCCAGTCGACCAGTCGCTCGTGAACCTTCATCGTGTGTGAGATCAGTTTGATTCCTCGGTAGTTGGAGCACTCGGACGCGCCCCCGCTCTGCTTGAAGATGGAGGCTATGATGCTGTTCCTCCAGCCATCCGGCGTCTTAACCTGAAGAACTATGTCAGCCAATTGACTCCACAGTCTCCAAGCACATTCTAAGCCTCTATTGGCACCCCATCTGGCCCAGCTGCCTTCCTAAGGTTCAATTCCCTATGGCGTTGCGAATCAATTCCTGCGTCCAGCAAGGGATGGATCCTTCCGTTGGTGAGTTGGTGGCAGAGGAGTACATTGGAGGGTCAACTGTTTATTTCCTGTTACGAACAGTTTATATAGGAGGAGAGATCACTGACGCGGGAGTTCACTGAACTCGGTCCGGAGATTCTGGATGAGACCTATATTGTCTGTAAGGCATCGGACGAGGACCGAAGATATGTTTCGTTTTTGCTGAATGCCCCTGGGTGGTCCAAAAATGGCAAAAGTGGTATCGGTCCAGGGCGGGCTGATAAGGCAAAAGTGACACCTGGAATGTCCTTGTCGTGCTCAGAACTTAACTTACAGAAGGTTTGGAGCTCAAATTAAAGTCAGATTATAGTAAAACCAATAGTCCCCAAACCCCGAGAAAGAACACTCCGACCATCTTCTTTTCCCAACTTTTAGACCTTCATACTCTCACTGCGATAAAGAACTGGTTTTACTATACAGCCGTTGAGAAGCCGTCAGTGCGGCATGTCGGCATTGTCATGATTTCCGCAGGAAGAACACCTTAACTATGTCGATTGCGGCAAGTTAGAAAGAAACAGAAAAAATGAACGATATTCATGTATAATTTGACCAATATCGATTGATGGTGATCGATACCTCAGAAACAAACTTCAAGTTCGTGTTCAACGACCTCGATTAGCCCTAGGGCTGAAGTTTCGTGTCCCTTCAACGACATCCACAAAAAAATCGATAATATCGATGGATATCGATCGGTCGACTTCAGATTCGTGTTCAGCGACCTCGACTACTCCCAGAGATGAAGTATCGTGCCGCTTGAACGACATCCACAGAAAATCGATAAAATCAATGGATATCGCTTGCCTCCCCTGCTGTGAAAGACTCGCGTCGATGATAGTCTAAACGCCAGGGCTCGGTTGCCGACGTGTTCGCCACCACACACACACACATACACACACAAAACACATACGCACACACACACACACACACACACACACACACACACACACACACACACACACACACACACACACACACACACACACACACACACACACACACACACACACACACACACACACACACACACACACACACGCGCGCGCGCACACACGCTTGCTCTTTTTATATATAGTAGGATAATAATGACGTTGACGTTTTTTAGACGATGCTGCAGTGTACATTCAAGTGATTCATTTGCAACGGTGGTTGCAGCGACAGGATGGACGAGTGGATCGCGATGCGGACTTGTGGGAGGGGGTCGAGTGTTCGGTTTCGGGAGTGGTCCTGCTATTTGCTTTGTCCGTTTTTGCAAATAAAGAGTACATTTTGACTACGGTAGGTTACGCTAGGCTAGTGGTGAATAAGAGTGACGAAGTCATGACTAACGATTTCGCCCAGACTTCGCCTACGAGAACTATGTAAGCTGCTACCACGAATCTGTCACTCTTTTTCTAAAATTTCACGTTTCTTGCACTATTTTGCATCTCATAGTCGAAGGTTTGGAATAAGTCTGACTCCATTGGAGAAGAAAGCGATCTTACTAAACTGCCTTGCTCACCCATATCTACCGTAACCTACCGTAATCGACAGAAAATTTAAAAATGGGTATCATATGCGTGATCAGCACCCCAAATAACCATCGTGAGCGGTGTTTGGGCGAACTTTTTCCCTCGTCTTTTCCTCGACCTCTAGAGCAGCAGTGCCGACTATTCTGCGTACACCTCTTTACTTACACATACCCATCATAACGTTCTGCCATCCATCGTTTCACCGAAAGTGGTTGCCAGACTGATGATTACATCCAAATAATAGGGTGAATTTCGGACGAATTTTTTTTCGACCTCTGGAGTCGAGGGAGTGAATGCGTAAATGTATGCGAGAATGATGAGGAAGAAATACACAACAAGGCGGCCGATCACACGAGGTGGATAAAATATGCTACAGTTGGTTACAGTTAGCTGAAATAGTGAAAGTTGCGAGAAGAATGAAAAATAAAGAAGAATAAAAAAAGAAATCAGAAAAACAATAAGCAGTCTTGGTTGTGGTCAATACTCAATACTAGTCATAGTCTAGTCATAGTCAATACTTGTCGATCGTGTTCGCAGATGAGGTGGCAGCGAGAGATACTTCCAAAACTAATTGAAACATTCGAAAGCGGCCATAGGGGGACAGCATCTGACAAGAGCTTCCTCAGCGAGACAAGCGTGGTTTAGTGGACGCTCGACATCACCCCACACGACATAACTAGCTTCTTCCACATCTGACAGCAAGTTGAAAGCGAGGTTGGGAAGCGAAGAAGGTATCCTACCGTAGCCAAAATGTACTCTTTATTTGCAAAAACGGGAGCACTCTACAGAGTAAATAGCATGGGCACCGGCGGATTCAAACTCTCGGCCTTCCCCCGTAAATCCGCCCCGCTATCCACTCGGCCATCCAATCTCTGCCGACATCGTTGCGAATGAATCACTTGAATGTACCCTGCAGCTTCGTCGAGGAAACACAGGAAATCATCATATTACTATAATCTAACTTTAATTTGAGCTTCAAGCATTTTGTAGGCTAAGTTCTGAGCACGACAGGCCCTTCCAGGTGTCACTTCTGCCTTGTCAGCCCGCTCTGAAGTGATACCATTTTCTGCCATTTTAGAACCACCCAGAGGCATTTAGCAGAAACGAAACATAGTTCTGTGATCCTTCCGATGCCATACCAGACCTTATTGGTCTCGTTGAAGACCTCCGGACCGATTTTAGTGACCTCCCTCTAACAAGACTTCTTCTCCTTATCCTCACCTTCCTCATTCCTTGCTGCTCCGCTGGTCCATCCGTCCTTCGGTACCTCTCCACCAGTGGCCCCTCAACATCCCCGTAGTAACCGCCAGGTCACTCCTACCTCTACTCAAAATTTCCCATGTTTATCTCTCCATTGATTTTTGCTTTTTTCTACAGATTTTTTCCAACCATTCATTTCCTTCACTATCGTCTTTCGCCTATTACACACTTGACACTTTACCAAGAAGACAACCTCTTTCAAAAACTTTATTAGCTTTCAATTCAGTTTCTTTAAGCCTCAAATGGCTGGTATCGAATTTATCTCTCATAACGATGTTATGTTGCGATCAAAACTCTAGCGCCAGGCGGGACTCGAATCCGCACCTCCTTGCTGAACGGGCGGGAATGCTCCATGCCATTACACCACCAGTGCTGTTTTATCGAACGCAACATCCCGATATACAAATGAGTGCTGATCAGTCCCACGAGGTGTGGATGTTGTGTTCGATAAAACAGCGCCAGTGGTGTAATGGCGTAGAGCATTTTAACAGGAGATGCGGGTTCAAGTCCCGCCTGGCGCTGGAGGTTTGATCACAACAAAAAATCATTATGAGAGCTTTATTACTTTTCATCTTCATTTCATTTCATTTTCCATTGGACTTCCTATGTCCGGAGCTCGCCTTTGTGCTTCGTTATTTCCTGAGTTGTAAGCGTGCCTGGCGTCGTCGGCTCGGTGACGCACGGCTGTGGCTGTGGCGCTCCTCTCCTGGGCGGCTTGGCCGCGGCTTCGCGCGTCTTGCACCACGACATCCTGCAACTATAAAACGGGCGGAGAGTCGTTGGATACACCGCCCTCAGAAAGGGGCGGGGCGAGGGCGCGCCGAGGACAAGATGACCGGGTTCCAGCCTTCACATGGAGGCATCGAATTTCTAATCACTTAGCTTGGCCCTGCATCTCTATCCTGAACTGGTTTCGTTCTTGAGACAAGAGTCAGAACCTTGTTCACCATATTTGGAGCAAAAGCGTTTTCAAAAGAATTTCTGCAGCGCCAAAGCTCTCTTCAGGTCCCGCCAATGTAGAACTGACCGGAATCACCCATAGTCTCTAGCTGAGGAGAAAATTTAAAGAACTGTGGTGAAAACGGAAGCAATCTAGAGAGAAGAGCGACGTCCTTCTCTCCTCAACTGCCTCCATAAATAAACTGACTGAAAATGACTTCAGAGTTCCCCAAGATGCGCTATCCAATCGTCCCCTATCAGCTGATAGGTTTTGGACGATGTCACGCCAACTAACGACGGCTTCGAGCGCAGCAAACTTTTCCAAATAGGGCGGCGAGGGCAGGGCGGGAAGTGGGCGGCGGGTAGCACGGTGTACCGAACGACTGCCCCCCATAAGACGCGACCCCCACAGAGTTCTGCGGCAGCGTCGCGGCCCTATGCTTAACCATGGGCAGAGACGCAGAGCTCGCCGCCGGCGGCGTCCCTGCCCTATCTTTAACCACTGCGGCGAGCGGCGTTGCCGCAGAACTCTGCGGGGCCTTTAGGCCCTGTTATACTACCGCGGGTGCTTCCGCGGGACGTCCGCGGACGGACGGTGCACTGCGGACGGTCGTCGTCGTCTCGGGGCGGCTAGCGTCGCATCGGAGCGCGTTTTCCGCGCCGAGCTCCGCGGGACGACAGACGACGAGAGGGGTATACTTCCCGCCTGCGGGCTGCCCTCCCGCCGGCGGGAAGTATACCCCTCTCGTCGTCTGTCGGCGGCGATCCGCGGACGGCGGCCGTGGCGGGCCGCGACGAGTGGCCCAGCGCGGGGTCCCGACGCAATTTCCGCCCATCCACGGGAGTTCCCGCGGGAGTATAACAGGGGCCTTACGCTGCCTTCGGCCTGAACGATGACCACCGGAAAGCTCGCAACAGGAGGCCGGCTGACTTCCTCTCCTCCACCCCCCTCCCCAACCCAAACGTGGTGGAAGCTGCTAATCCAACCAATGGCACTTCGGCTGCTTTCAATTTCGCCATCGTCGAAACCAGGGCAATTGAGGCACCCACACAAGAATCTAGATTACGGAAAATGCAGTGCCGACTTACCGTAACCCAAAATTGCGTAAGCGGTGTGTTGTGCAATCACGACCGCCCTGTTCCGGGATTTTCATTGCTGCCCTACTTCACCACCCCCTTACAAGGGCAGGGTCTGAAGCGTACATCTGAACGGATGGAGTGAATCATATAGGGAGAATCTCCACCCCTCAATTAGTACGAAAATGTGTTTATTTTTTGCCAAGTCGTTAAACCCAAGGAGTAGGGAGTCACAATGGAATACGGCGCAGCACGCGTTTGGGGGTCTTGTACGCCCGCGATGCCTTCGCAGCCAGTGGCTCGGAGCGCAGGGGATAGGGGGTTGACTCATGCGAGGGGGGGGGTCAGGCGTTTGGTTCTTCTGCGCTGCTGCATTTTTGCATTTCAACTGATTGGTTGGGATTTGGAGGATTCGGACGTCTATACCATTTTCGGACGTTTTCTACGCATTTTCCAGCTGTACGCTGTGTATTCAATGTGGTGATGTATAATTGTTCAGCACCAGTGATATACAGTTACAAAGTGCCTGTGTTGTGAATCGCGGTGTCTTCCTCCATGGTTATGAGCACGGAACCGAAATACAATTGAAGACGTGCCCTTTCCTCCGAAACAAGAGTTCCACCCGAAAACGTTATCACATGCCCACTGCTTGCTTGCCTCTCCACGTCCATCAGTTCATCTTGCGGATCCCAATCTTCTTTGTCTTCTTCCATCACTCCAGTCGTTCGTTTTCGTCAACTTCAAGTTGACGTGCTTCGAAGTCCTTAGTATGCTGGCCATCCGTTCGACCAGCTTGATTTCTTCCCTCGAAAATTCCTTGTCTAAAGGTGGGCCACACTTCAGCGTGAGCAGGTGGATCACCACTCGAGCATCGCCGGACATTGTTGGTGTTAGGTTTTGGAAAACCTTCAGCAGACCTCTGATTTCCAGGTGACCGGCAGAGATGAGGGAAAGAGTGTATCGATGCCTAGCTCAATTTGCGGGATCCGCACACCTGGTTTCTCATTTTAACCACCTCCGACGTCACATCCTAGTCTCTTTTGAGAGTCCGAGCAGGATGGTTTTTTCCGAGGTCTTTGGTCCACGTATGGAAACAGACTATGAGGATCCTGTAGCCTTTGTATGGTACCCGTATTGTGCCCAGTGCAGCTTCATGCACTTTGTAACTGTGTATCACTGGTGCTGAACAATTATACATCACCACATTGAATACCACAGCGTACAGCTGGAAAAATGCGCAGAAAACGTCTGAAAATGGTATGGACGTCAGAGTCCCCCAAATCTCAAGCAATCATTTGAAAGGCAAAAATGCAGCAACGCTCATGAACCAAACCCCTGACCTCCCTCGCCTGAGTCAACCCTCTACCCACATGCGCTCCGAGCCACTGCCTGTAGAGGCATCGCCGGCGTACAAGACCCCAAAACTCGTGATGCGCCGTATTCCATTGCGACCCCTACTCCTTGGTTTTAACGACTTGGCAAAAAGTAAACAGATTTTCATAGTTATCGAGGGGTAAGGATTCTCCCTCATGACTCGCTCCTTCCGTTTAGACATAGCTATTCAGACCCTTCCCTTGCTGGTGGTCTTCCCATGCTCACGACAGACGTCGGTGACAGTATCAGAACGCTTGTTGCTTGACGTAGGGGACCCGTCTTCTGAATTCAGACGTGCAGAAACGCGCTCAGATGTTGCTGTGTCAAGCAGGAGGAGCTTCCTCTGCTGCTGCAGCATCCATAGTCCTCGCGAGACAAGCAGCGGCGTATCTAGCGTGGGTGAGATTTTCCGTTCAACATAGGATAATGCTGGATTGTTGTGTTAAGCAGTGAAAGGCGCGCCTCCCTTGCAGCAGTCATATCCCAGATTGAATTGCAAATCTTGCTAGCGCTGGAGATAATAAGACGTATCTCATGTAGGTTTTATTCTCTGAAAGCACACGTTCTCTACGTGGCGGGGAACAGATTGTGAGAGTCCCAATCCGGAGTGCTTCATCTGTGGAAGCATGAACGAAATCAATCGGTATTGGTAAACTGCTTGACACCGTTAAGTTTCTGATGACAATAATATTCTTATTATTCCTTTGGCCATTCTTCCTATCCCCACCCGTCATTATTCCATTATCCATGTGCCGGCAGAGAAACGTGGTGAGAGTCGAGTACGCGCACACTCGTTGCACCAAGTTTTCAAAAATTCGGAAAATCTCACGGATGCTGTGCAAAGTCCGACCTGATAGGGATGTCGTACAATTCTGATACGCACGTTGTATGATGTCGGGGTGACATGTTCTGAATAAGTCCGATACACGCTATGTTATGTTATGTTATGTTTATTACGAATGCACATGGCAAACGTTAGAGAAAGGAAGATCACAACATTTGCTCAAAGATACAACAACAACAAAAAAAAAACAAGAATACGCCCATCAGTAATCAAAAAGAAGTCATCTTGACGCAGTGCAATTAACATGTTCAGACAAAATCGTGTCTATACAAGATGTTTTGACGTTGACGTTGCACGATACTGAGAAAAATACTGGCTCGCCCTTACTGGTCCCCTTCGCTGGTCCTACATTTACTGGTCTCCCTTTTTATGCCCCCTACCGGTTCATACTTCCCCTCACTGGTCTCCTTTTGCAAGTGCCCCCCCCCCTTGGCTGGTCCCCATTATTGCTCCCACCTTTAGAGGTCTTCTCTCCACTGGTCTCCATTTACTGGTTTCCCTCCCCATCATTCTGGTATGCTCCCCCTTTCACCGGTCCCCATTACTGGTCCCCATTTGGTGGTCCCTCCTTACTGGTCTACCTTCCCACCTTACTGTTCCCCTTCACTGCCCCTCCACCCCCACCCCTCAATTATCCCACCTTTACAGGTTCCTCCCCCGACACTGTCATCGGTGACATGTCTTCTGAATTCCTACACCCCCTGCGTGACATGAGTGAAGCCTCTTCTGAACCCACACACCCATTGCGCGATATCGGTGGCACATCTCCTGAACCCGTGCGCCTGCTGAACGACGTCGGTGACACGTATTCTTAACCGAACGTCCTCTGAGCGACATCAGCAACGCGTCTTCTGACGCTCGCGACACGACGTCTACGAAAAGCCAGATAGACAGACGGACGGAAAGACACAACCGCTTACTCTTATATATATATATATATATATATATATATATATATATATATATATATATATATATATATAGTATAGATTGGATCACAATTATTCGATCGAACACAGTTTAATTATTCGATTTTCGAATAATTAAACTGTGTTCGATCGAACAATTGTAATTGTAATAACATCGAAGTGAGTCATATTCGAATAATATTCGAATATGACTCACTTCGATGTTCGAATTCGAACGAATATTCGATATTTGAAAAACATCGATAATCGAATTCGAACGAATATTCGAAAATCAAGAAATATCGAATGATCGAATAATTCGAATGATTATTCGAATAAATTATTCCAATAATTATTCGAATATGTTCGTTCGAGCACAACTATACTACCAACCATTCACCCCAGTTGTAGTCTCCGCAAAATCCATATGCAATCTCTGCCACTCTTAGCTCTTTCCACGGGTGTAATGGGGTTCTTATTTGGTCATTCAACGCATCACAAATTTCGCACGTTTGGGCTATCCGTCGTATGTCTCGATCAATCTCGGGACACCACACTTTTTGTCTCGTTAGCGCGGTCATCTTATTCCTTCCAAAATGGCTGTGGGGCAATATTTTTAGCACCGTTTTCTGGAACCTCTTTGAAATAGCTATCAGGTTGCAGCACATCAAACAACCGTTATGCTTGTTTAGCTCCGTCTTCCGTTTCCCATAGGATTTCATCTCTTTCTGGTCTATTTTTTTCCTGCCAGCCTTCACTCACATATCTATAAACCTTCCGCAATACTCCACCCTTCTGTACTGCATCGGGCAGCAGTTGCTCATCTAATGTTCTGTTTTGCCATGTTTCAGTCGTCATATTTCTTTCTTTTACTTCATTAATTACCACTTGAGCGCTAGGCAATTCTTGAGGATCTAGATAGACCATCCGCGTTTCCTCCTGTACTGGATATCAAACGAGTACATTGTTAAACGTAAACTCCAGCGGTGAAGTGAAAAACTTCACTTCTTTCTGCTGCCGTCGGTATTCCGTTCTTCTTGCCAAAAATCTTCACCACCGGTTGGCAGTCTGTTCGTGGAGCGTGTGCTATTATTTTCTATTTCCCATCGGGCATCTTATAATATACGACCGCACCTAATCCATACTCGGACACGTCAGTCGCTAGCACTGCGGGAATCTGTGGAAAACTACGGGAATAGTATGTCAACACATCACCCTCAGTTAATCGCTGTTTAATTTTACGGAACGCTTCAATTTGTGGCTTCTCCGATTTGAATTTCACTCTCCTTTCCCTTAGCAGGGAAGTGTCTCAGGCGTATGTCTGACCGGCGAAAATGAATGCCACTATTAGAGTCTCCACCCTTCACATGGTAGAAAAGTGGGTACTATTTTTGCAAAGTCCTTGAACCCAAAGAGCTAGGAACCCTCAAAGTTCACTATGGGGTCGCATGCACACATACTATACTATCACAGTCGACCGAAATTTCAACAATGGATATCATATTTGTGATGAGCGCTTCAGATAACCCCTTTAGGCAAAGTTTGGGTGAAAATTTTTTTCTACCCCTTCTCGACCTCGAAGTGAGCTAGGAATTGCGGAAGCGTATTCGCTGGCCTTCTGGGACAGCAGCAGCTGCTTCCTCGTCATCATCAATGTGTCTAGTTGTACACCTTCGACAGGCAGCTGGGTACAACTGGACTTGTGCAACATCGGCTGTCCTTTGGTCATGTGAGGCACATGCTAGGTGAGATTGACTGGACATCCATTCTCGACTTGTGGTCTGGTGTCATCATATGCCCTTGTAATTGCTTTATTTATATCTAATTGGGAAGGATCATACAGCCAAGGGTCCTATCACAAATCAGCACAAAAAACAAAGTGTCGCATATAAAGGGGCAGGTGATGAAAATCGCTTACTCTTCACGTGCTTGGCGGCCTACATTCAAATATACACAAAGGAAAAGATGGGATGCCAAACAAGGAATGAACATTAAAACATGCAAAAGTCCGAGTCCGAGTATTTTCGTATGTTACGTGGAATCGAGCACATGACCCCACCATCGTCACTCCTCGCTGAGCTTTCACCACCTCCCTTATCTCCGCGAAGGTGCACAAACGTGTTACGTGCGTGCTGACAGTGCAACTCAATACTGGACTTTCAGGGACCCCTAATTCCTGGGGTTCAAGGGCTTTGCAAAATTAAGTCTTTCTTCCTACTATTTCAAGGGCGGAGATTCTCGAGGTGACATTTATTTTCGCCATTCAGACATACGCCTGAGACACTTCCCTGGTTAGTTCATTTAATGGTGACGCTATTATGGATAGATTGGGGACACATTTTTCGTAGTATTGCACCATACCTATGAAGGTCTCTATTTCCTTTAAATTTTATGGCTCAGGCATATTTACTATTCCTGCATTTTCTTCAGCGGTGGTCTTATTCCTCGTGCATCTACCACATTTCCTAGAAATTCCATCTGATTTTTCAAAAATTTACACTTTTCGCGCTTTTGGCAAAATCCTGCCTCCCCTAATCGTTTCAGCACTCGTTATGATCGCAGCAGATGTGTTGCATCAACATATGCCGTTACTGCAATGTCGTCTAAGTAGACGACTGCATCTTCATTTCCAGCCAGTGTCGTCTCCATTATACGGTGGAAAATCGCTGGTGTGGACGCTATTCTCTGTTGTACATAAGTGGGCCTCTCTGCGTATTAATCGTTGTACGCTTTTCTGACTCCCGCTTCAACTCCACCTGCATATATGCATTTGATAAATCAATCCTAGAAAGCTTTGTTCCTCCATTAAGCATGTGAAGCAAATCGTCGGGGACTGGTTTATATTTGGTTGTCCGGAAAGCTCTCAGCGTTTTGAGTGCTTCAGTTTGATACATCATATTTTTTCAAACCTTATCGGATTTAGTCGAAGTAAGCACCGTTCAAATCAGCACTTTTGCCAACGGGCTACCTGTCGACCTATTCCATCAGCGAAAAAATGGGGGTTGAGATACGACAAAATCCGCGAAAGCTGTTATGGCCTGGTCCTGATTAGTGAAGATTTTACTAGTGAGAAAGTTGTGGAAGTGTTTGAAGAGGTGATAGTCGGTTGGTGAGAGGTCTGGAGAATATCGCGATGAGACGAACTTCAACCCTTAATTCGTTCAATTTTCGAATGTGAAACGCGTGGGTGTGATTCCTTCAACTCGTCGTCCAGGATTGTTCTAGGTCGACCGCTACGGGAGTCATCTTCGAGGCTGAAATCTCCGGTCCGAAATTTGCTGAACCACTGGCGCACAGTGCTTTCTCCATCACTATTGGGTCACCACACTTGATTGATTTGTAGAGCTTTCTCGGCCGCGGATTGTCCCAATTTGAACTTTAAAAATATCGTTCGAAATTCTGTACCGCATAGAGCAAATCGGGCTATTGTTATAAGCCATTGTTTAGGCTCGTCGGCGTGATTTTCCGCTTACCTATCTTGCGCCAAGTTTCCTCGTTGATGACGGAAACCGATGCGCTAGTGTCCAGTTCGAACTGTATTGTTCTTCCGTTTATTTTGGTTGGCAGCGTTATGGCTGGCTGTACTCTCATTTTAGTGTTTTGGGCGACTGTATCGCGGTTGGTAACCATATCGCACTTCTCGCACTTTGTATTTCTTTCTCGGCTGTTGCGAACTCTGCTCTGTTCGCTTCTACGAAGGGTGGTTTTCTATTCTGCCCCTCCAGCAATTTTGACTCACTTTAAAACTGTGTTCCCTTAACCCACCAATGAAGACATCATTACCACTGCATCTCGGTGGTCCTTAGTCCTGTCGAACCCACATTCGTTAGCTGCTTTCTGAGGTTCGGAGTAGAATTATTGTAAGGTTTGCCCCTGTTTCCGCGTCTTTGATAGGAGTCCATATCTTTCTGCCGTTACCAGCTTCCTTGGTTGCAAGTGCTTTTCCATGGCTCCCTTTAGTTCCGTTAGCATTGCCGTTTCTGGTTCCTTACTCTGAATGGATGAGTCTAATAAGGGAAGGGCTTGAAGCGTATGTCTGTGCGGGGAGAGCGAGTCATAAAGGAGGAATCCCCACATCTCATTTAGTATAAAAATGTGTTTATCTTTTGCCAAGTCGTTAAACCCAAGGAGTAGGGGACCTTTACAATGGAATACGGCACATCGCGAGTTTGGGGGTCTTGTACACTCGCGATGCCTCTCATGCAGGCGGCTGGGAGTGGAAGTGGCGTTGCTTCATGCGAGGAACTTCGGCGGTTCCGTTCCTCTGCGCTGCTGCGTTTTTGCACTTCAACTGACTAGTGGAATTTTGGGAGATTCTGGCGTCTCTACCATTTTTAGACGTTTTCTGTGCATTTTCCAGCTGTACGCTGTGGAGAGTACCTTTCTTGCGACTTGTTTATTAATGGCCGGTCTTTTAACCACAACGTCTTCGTCAACATCAAGCTGACGTGCTTCGAAGTCCTTGAGTATGCTGGCCATCCGTTCGACCAGCTTGATTTGTTCCCTCGGAGGTTCCTTGTCTAAATGTGGGCTACACTCCAGCGTGAGCAGGTGGATTACCACTCGAGCATCTTCAGACATTGTTGGTGCTAGGTTTTAGAAAATCTTCACCAGACCTTAGATTCCCAGGTGACAGGCAACGATGAGGGAAAAAGTGTATCGTGCCATTTAGGTTAGTTTGCGGGATTCACAGGCCTCGTTTCTCGTGTTAACCACCTCTGACGTTATATCCTGGTCTCTTTTGGAATTCCGAGGAGTCTGTAGCCTTTATACGCTGCCCCTATTGTGCCCAGTCCTGCTTCATGCACTTTGCTCCTGTGTATCACTGATATTGGACATTTATACATCACCATGTTGAATACCACAGCATTCGTCTAGAAAATTAGGCAACAAAAAAACGTCTGAAAATGATATAGACTTCAGAATCTCCCAAATCTCACCCAGTCAGTTGAAATGCAAAAAGGCAACCGAAACCCCGATCTTCCTCGCATGAAGCAACGTCACTTTCACTGCGCCGGTAGTACAAACATATTAAAGAAGTGCGATGAATTTAACCGACATTGTAGGAAAGGATGCTGCTACAAAATCGGAAAGGCCAACACGAGCAGTCAACAGCGAAAGCAAAGGATTTATTGAATTTCCTTGTGTCTGATAGCTCACATGAAGAGTTACGCAGCACTAGAACAATTCAAAACGAAGTCTCTGTTTTGCGGAAGGTCTGGACAACATGGGTACAACTCAAAACGTCAAGGATTAGTTAGCTATGTAATAGCCTGCTAAGATCGACATTACTAACGAAAGGTCAATGAACTCCCCGTGGCAATTTTCAAAGTGACCTTTTGAGGGTTGTAGGGGATTGTCTGAGAAGCACCGTAGTGTTCCTGCGGACATCAGGGTGGGTTAGAAATTGCAAAAAACCATATCACTTCAGAGCGGGTCGATACAGCAAAACTGGCGCCTGGAACCTCCATGTCGTCGCTAGACTCTAACTGCAAAAGGCTTGGGGTTCGAACAGTGGCGGCGAAGTTCAACGATCTCACAGTTTGCCTGTTAGCGTTACACTAACCGAAGTGGAACATTGAGGTGCGCCGCTCACTAACAAGACGCCGGCGATCGTGTGGCCAAGTGGATACTGGGTTGGATATGCAGGAAAGAGGTCAGAGTTTCGGATTAGAAGGTTGGGTCTCTGCACTGGTGGGCTTGCTCACTTTACTTCTGTGGATGTAAAGTGTATCTTCACCACAGTAGTGTACCATACTGACATTAGAGCTCTACTTGAACCTCGATGATACGATATAAATACAAAAATAAACACACAAAGTAACAGCGTTCTTGATACTTAGTCCGATTAGCCATTGAGGAAAGCGGGCGACTTCTCTCCGAGTTTCTCGGTAGTATTCAAGGGCCCAAATGACGCGGGCGCGTGCAGCGCAGTCGGAGGAGGCGCGACTGTCGCGTGCACCCGATACCAGGTTCCTGGTTCGGATTTCCCGCCCAGGCCAACCAAGCCTTCCATCCCTCCGGGGTCGGTGAATTGGTACCAGACTTGTCTGGGAAGGATAGAGCGCTGACTTGTTCATCGGCTGGCCACCGCAAGTCATTGTATGGCCAAATACGCATTCATGTCGCCTCCACGACATCCCGTAGAAGTAGAATGCGCTGGCGCATCCCAGAAGGGATTGAATAACGCCGTCCTTTATCCTTATCCTTATTCAAGGGCCCGTTCCAAGTAGAAAATTGATAGTATTCTTTGTACTGACCGTCTTCGTTACTCATTGACGGAGGGTCTCTCAGCACTACTGTCTTCACGACTACCAAATTGAATAAAAAAGATTTATATCTATTTATTTATTATTTATTTATATTTTCATTTAATTGATTAATTTGTATATTTATCCACGGATCCCCCTCAATGGAGAGCGTTCGGGCTTTCTTGTTAAGATGGATCTCGGGCCGCTTGTCGCAGGGCCACGTGGCGCGTCTTCGGGTGGTGGATAGGGGAGTTAAACGCGAACCAAATGCGACCATGTACTGCCCAGAGACGCAGGTGGGATGCAGGGGATGGACTCCTTGCTCCTGCGGTGTCGGATCGACGCGTTCCTTGTGCGTGGGAGCGGCATGTTCGTGCACAGTGTGCGTGGATTTGTTCGCGCCTGTGCGGATTGTAACTGTGTCGTCCAGGCCAAAAGCTTGCACTAGGTAGACTGGGAGTACATGTAAGGCGATTCGAGGCCGTCCTAGGTCTCGCACCGTCCCTTCGGGCAGTCTGGCTGGCTGCCCGGAGCTCTTCGCTCGCACGACAGAACCCGACTAGCTACCGTGTCGTATTGCAGTCAAACACAGTAGCACTAAAGGACCTCATTTCCCTGACCCCGAAAGAGCCCCCGTTTCTGCAGCGATGGGATGGACGAGTACGGAGAGGCTGCTAAAATCTCAGGGCCTAACCAGGCTGCGCAAATTGAGAAGGACTAGGATGACGATCTGTACTTGCAACGCCCGGACGCTCGCATCGGAAGCATCCGTCGAGGACCTGATGATGCAAGCCAGGAATCTCAAGTACGACGTCATCGGACTGACCGAGACAAGAAGGCACCACCCCTACACGCCGCCTAGGACTCCGGAGAAGAACTGTTCCTCGGAACATGCGACAGCAGGGGAGTAGGCGGCGTTGGTGTCCTCGTCAACACGCACTTGGCCATGAACATCGATTCGCACGAGTCTCTGACAAGCCGAATAGGACGTCTGCGACTGAAGCGATGTGGCTCCGTGCCAGCTTTGACTGTGTTCCTCGCATATGTCCCAACATCTGACTACGACGACGAAGAGGTCGAAGCCTTCTACGTGGAGCTGGAGAAGTTATATAAGGAAGATCACACCTTCTACAAGGTGATCGTCGGCGACTTCAACGCCAAGATCGGTCGACGAAGGTCGCCGGAAGAACTTCACATCGGAACCCACGGTTTCGAGTGGAACGAGCAAGGTGAAAGGCTATCTGTGTTGATCATGTCAACCAAGACCATCCATGTAAAATTACAGTTCCAGAAGCCTCCCTCCCTGGACCTGGGAATCCCCCGGTGGCCGGTTCCGCAACGAGGTCAACCACACCATCTTCAATCGCAAGTATTGCCTGACCGACTTCTCCGTTGTCCCCAAGTTCTACACGGGATCGGACCACCGCCTCCTTCGCACGAGGTTTCGTTTTTCGCGTCAAGGAGAGAAGGCCGCAATGTTCAAGAAGAGGAATCCCAGAACGGACATTCCGCTGCACCGGCGCTGAGCGGTTGGTTGCGTCTAGCGATCCTCGTCCGTGGCAAATCGCTTCGTTCTGACCCACCTACAGCTAACAACAACTTCTATCCGTTGCTGTGCTACTCATTGTGGCAAGTGAGTACGTGGTGTTATTTCGATTGCCACCGTCAAAGGTAAATTTTTCACACGCCGCTCTTGAGTTTCTCGTTCGGACTCTTCGATTAATTTTTGAACTACATAACGATCGAGGAATCGAGATGATCGACGAGGTCTCTGACGCTTCTAACTAATCGGGCTCTCTCTCGCCGGAACTTCAGGACCAGCTAAAGGAGCTCTCGAAGTCTGCGCGTGTTCCTGTGGTGGTAAGGAAAGTTCTCGACGCCATGGCACGCGAGATAAGCGCTCTACGTGGTGAGAATGAGCGGCTGAAACAGGAACTCTCTGCTGTCAGCAATAAGTGTGACCAGAAAGCTCTTGAACCCTCATCTCCTAATGGTGGTATAGCCGATGTTCCTGCTAAGTCTCCACTGTCTTTTGAGGAAGTTGAAAGGCTCCGCTCAGTTGTCGTAGGCGGAGTGCCGGAGCTGAAGTCGGCAAATACTAGGGAGAGAGTTGCGTATGACTATCAAAGTGCTTGTAACATCTTTGATTTTCTAGGCGTGGAATGTAATCCGGTTACTGTGTATCGTTTAGGTCGGCCCAACCAGGGACATGACCGACTGCTGAAAGTGGTGTTACCGGCCCGTGTGTTCCAGCGCTTTGCCGTATTACGGGCTCCTCGCCTACGCTTTTTCCCTGGCGGAGCCGTTTTTCTTCGCAAATCGCTCACGCCAGAACAGCGAAAGCGGAGGCGGGAAGAGCGTATGGCTACGTCTGGAGGCGGAACCGGGACACCGCCGCCGGGCACTGTCCTGAGTGAGCCATGTACTCAATCTGTATCCACAAACGCGGCTTCATCTGTACCTGGGTCTCAGGGAAACTGATATTCACTCCTCGGGCCTTCTATGATGTTTTGAAAGTACTATACTCCAACGTTAGATCTGTTGCAAGAAACTCAAGCTATGCCAGCTTGGTCTTAGCAAACAACTATGATGTGTATGCCTTTTCTGAAACATGGCTCAAGCCAAGCCATGGCACACCATCTGTGTTGGGTAGCTTATCCCTAGATTATGATATATATCGCTGTGATCGACCCAACAAAAAAGGTGGAGGCGTAATGTTGGTTATTAGTAGCAGGTTTTCTTTTCCTTTTGTTTATAAGGAATCTGTAGAGGACGCATATGAGGTACTTTGCGGCGACATTTCTTACGACAATTCAAGTTTTCGAATGATAGTTGTTTATAGAACACCTTCCTGCTCGGCTGTTAAGACGGAGCAACTTTTTAAGGTTTTGAGCGATTTAGCAGCAAATGATAAACATGTCGTCATTGTAGGTGATTTCAATATTCCTGACTTCCATCCCTACAATAAGCCTAATACGTTTGGTGCTACTGCCTTACATGATTTTGTCTTCTGTCACGACTTCACCCACTTTGTAACACAGCCCACTAGAGGTCTAAATATACTTGACTTAGTGTTCTCCAGCTCCAAAAATCTTATTGAACATGTAAATGTCTGCTCACCTATAGGCATGAGCGATCATAATAGCATAACATTTGACAGAAGATGCGAGGCTGTCGCTCCAACACCAGTTTATCGCAGAGTATATTCCCAGTGCAACTTTGATGAAGTGTGTACAGCTTTAGCCCAAGTGAGATGGAGGGAGCTTCTTGAATCCAGGAACAGTGTAAATGAAAAGTATGAGCTTTTTCTATCCATACTTCAAACATGCATCGAAACATACGTCCCTCTCAAAGTGGTTTCGTCATTAAAGACCACCATTCTTCCTAAACAATTACAAAACATGCTATCTCATCGTGAATGCTTGTTTGTTGAGGCAAGGCGTACCGGGAACTGGAACCTATACAAAATGTATAATGAAAAATTTTCGGCCCATCTTAAAAAATACAATAATTATTTTGAGAAAAAAGCTGTTGAGTCTAATAACATTCGTAGGTTCTACACGTTTATTAATAGCAAAATTCGTGAGAAGAGCTCAGTCAGTTCTCTTGTTGATTGTGGTATCACAAGTGCTTCGACACGCCTAACGGCGTGTCTCGC
The DNA here is from genome assembly GCA_947396885.1 of Heligmosomoides polygyrus polygyrus. NCBI lineage: Eukaryota > Metazoa > Nematoda > Chromadorea > Rhabditida > Heligmosomidae > Heligmosomoides > Heligmosomoides polygyrus. The sequence goes on from OX377202.1 coordinate 55,363,609, forward strand.
ACTTGCGCGCTTCGCGCGACTTTGCAACATCACTGGCCTAGGGAATTTTTTTTGTAAAACTTGAAATACGCTAACATCTAGGATTTGCTGCGTACTTTGTTGGCATCAAGCCGTTCACCACTTCCGTACGTTCATCATAGGCACCCTCTCCGGACCATCCAGTATATATTGGATCCCAATGAATCATTTTCGGATACCCGATTCGAGTAATTCAAAAATCCAAGGTCCGCGAAATTGCCCGTATCCGAATAATTCAAAAAACCGGAGTCCCTGAAATTGTCATTATCCAATTCGTGCAAAAATCCGAGATTCGTCAAAATAGCGTTATCCGAATCATTCATTAATAAGGAGATTTGGTCGAATTCAATGTTTTTAATGAAAATCATTTTCGGATATCCGATTCGGATAACCCGATCCGATTCATCCAAAAATCCGGGTACGCAAAGTTGCAGCCGAATCATCTAAAAACCTGGGGTCCGCCAAAATAGCGTTATCCGAATCATCCAATTATCCGAAGATCTTCGATCGGATCCAATGTATACCGTCCAGTAACGCCATTGGTTTGTGCTGCGCAGTACTTCTGCCCTCAGATTGCTCCTCCGCAACCGTTCTCATTCTAAACGGCTTGGGTCACCGGATGACGTTAACACCCTTCCAAATCCGGACACCAGGTTCTCCTAAATCGTTTCTTCTTACTGAGCCTTGTTTTCCGAGCGCCCGCTCATCACACGACGTCAATATCACCTCTTCTGGCTCGAGAAGCTTGTAGCGCGACGAATGACCTATCTTCTGGATCCAGGCGCTCAGAAAGGTTTGCAGTTGCCGCCGTGTAAAGCAGGAGGAGGCTGCGCTTCCTCTGCTGCAACAACATCCCATGTTGAACGACAAACACTGCCCGCGCGAGGTACGCAGAGGCGTACCTGGCGCGGGTAAAGTTTTCCGTTCAACACGGGATAATGCTGAGTTCTGCATGCGGCCGGTCGTCGTACGACGACGATGTGACCTCTGCTTCCTTTCTTTTTGATCTTCTGACTCCAGACGGTTGTGGTGCGACGAAGGGAACCCGTCTTCTGGATTCAGGCACTTAGAAAGGCGCGCAGATGCCGTTGTATCAAACAGGAGGAGGCTACGCGTCTTCTGCTGTAAGAACATCCCATGTTGAACGGCAGGCGTTGCCCGCGCGAGGTAAGCGGAAGCGTCGCAAGGGGTTCAATGAGATTGTGGATGACTCCACGAGGCGTATCTCAGCCAGGTTTCCAGCCTGAGTGAGATACGCCTCATCATCTACAGGGCAGGAGCTAACTCAATTATATTGTGGTAGATAGCAACCTCCGCTATGGAGAAGGCTGATGTTTTAGTAAATCAATTTGAGAAAATCTTCCAAAAGGATGATGGCAGAACTCAGGAGCATTTTGATCCACATCCTATCGAGTCGATGAAGGATATCCCGTGGTTTGCTGCTAATCAACTCTATGAGCTTATTAATAAGTGGCCTAACTCTTCGTCGGTTACTCCAGATTTGGTACCATTATATTTCATTAAGAAAGTAGCTGCTGTCATATGTGGTCCTCTTTCCTACATATTTAATCAATCACTAATGTATAGCGAGATTCCTCAACGTTGGAAGCACTGCTTCGTCACCCCAATTCTTAAAAAAGAGCCAGCTAGCAATCCTGAAAACTACCGGCCGGTGAGCATTACATCTGTGTTCTGTAGACTTTTTGAGAAGGTGCTTAAGGAGCACATGCTTATCCACATTCATGCCAATGGCATTTCCCCTCCGAATCAGCATGGTTTTTCTTCTGGCAGGTCTGTTCAAAAGAATCTCTTAGAATGTCTACATGACTGGACGGAAGCAGTGGACAGAAAGCACAGATGTGATGTCGTTTACTTTGACTTTGCTAAGGCTTTTGATAGAGTGTCTCACCAAAAGTTGGTTGTCAAACTAGAGAGATATAAGTTCCACCCCATTGTAATTAAATGGATTGCTCAGTATCTCACTGGTAGAACGTTTCAAGTCAAGGTTGAGAATTCTTTTTCAAGCGTAAGGTGGGTAGAAAGTGGTGTTCCACAAGGAGCGGTACTCTCTCCTATACTCTTCAACATCTATACTGCAGAGCTTCCAAATATTGTGCAGCAATGCGATGTTACTATGAAAATGTATGCTGACGATGTGAAGATCTATAGAACTATAACAAGGCACGAGGACGTTTGTTTGATGCAGAACGCAATAGATTTGTTGGCGAGTTGGGCAGATAGATGGCAGCTTCCTCTCTCTCCACAAAAAACTGTTGTTTTGCACCTAAATTCCGGTACATCAACCCATCCATATACGTACAACATGAACGGGTGTACGTTAGCAGCTGTGGACTCTGTTAAAGACCTGGGCTTTCATTATGATAATAATCTAGACTTTGGGAAGCATATTCGAGAGGTTTGTAACTCAGCCATGCTACGAACGTCGAACATCTTTAGGGCTTTAACTACTAAGAATAAATCCATTCTACTTAAGGTATACAAAACCTACGTACGAATCTAGTGCCTCTGTCTTCACTCCTTATAAGAAAAAGGACATATGCAGAATGGAAAAGGTACAAAACAATTTCACTCGCAAACTTCTCCTTCGAACAAATAGCTTCTTATACTCGCGAGTACCAAAAGCTTCAATTAGAAACAAATATCTCGGTATACCGACCCTAGAATCTCGTCGCAAAGTATTCGATGTGTGTCTTGTACATAAACTGCTGAACTTCACACCTGCTTCTGGGCCTTGTAAATTCTTTAAAACGAAGAAATCTCTAACACGAGGGGAACCTGAAAAGTTATATCTTCCTCGCCCCAGAACCCGACTACGAGCCACATCGTTCACATATAGAGCTGGCAGCTTGTACTTAAAAATTGCTAAACATATTCAGTCTCCCGTAACTCCGGGACAAATGAAAAGCCGTGTAGGTATTGCCTTGCTTAGAAACGAGATTTCTTAAACAGTTTATGATTTTGCATCCTGGCGTTGCTGTTGACTAGTTCTTTGTTTGATTGTTCTGGATTTTATTTGTTTTCATTGTTTGTTAGTTTTTACACGCTGTTGTACATTGACTACTTTTCAACGATTGCCTTATGCAAGCGTAATAAACATAAACATAAACATAAACATAAACATAAACTGGGACCTCTACACCTCTCTTGCCGGCCTTTGGGAAGATACCGTCATAGACAACATCGATGAGGAATAGGGAAACCGCTTCGTGCACCATCTCCACGATAGTGCTAAGGGAGCCGAGAACTTGAAGACCACCAAGAGGTGCCTGTCTTTGGAGACTCTCGAGCTAATACATCAGCGTGGAGCAGCACGAGCGTCAGGCAACTACCAGCTGACGTCCGAGCTTGCGAAGCTATGCAAGCGGCGATAAAGGAGGATCTTAAGGAGAGAAGGGCGGAAGTGTTGGCTGAAGCAGCAGAGGCAGGGTTGAGCATCCGCAATGCCCGCCGGAACTTCGCCAACTTCAAGACCGAGATGACCGCTCTCCTACGTGCTGACGGAACCGTCACTTCTTCCAGAAGGGCCATGGAGAAGGTCATCCACGACTTCTAGTCCGATCTCTTCGATAGCCACGTCCACCTGCCCTCATGCCATCTTCCGCAGGATGGATACGTCGTTCCCTCTGTTCTCCCTTCTGAGATCCGACACGCCATCTCGTCGGCGAAGAAACGTACAGCACCCGGTCCTGACAGGATCAGACCCGAACACCTGAAGAACCTCCCGCCAGTGCTCACCAACACCTTGGCGCGGTTCTTCTCGCGCTACCTATCGGAGTGCAAGGTTCCATCTCAGTGGAAGACCAGCAGGACCATCTTGTTGTACAAGAAGGGAGACGTGCACGACATTGGCAACTATCGCCCGATCTGCCTGCTGTCCGTAATCTACGAGCTGTTCACTCGTGTAATCCTGAATAGGAACAGCAGAACGCTGGACGAAGGGCAGCCATGCCAACAAGCAGGATTTCGTAGAGGATTCAGCACGATCGACTACATACACACCATTACGAAGCTCATCGAAGTGTCGTGAGAGTACAAGCTGCCGCTGTGCCTAACGTTCATCGACCTGAAGAAGGCATTCGACTCCGTCGAGAATGAAGCGGTCCTCGAAGCCCCGCTCACTCAGGACGTTCCTACTCAGTACATCAGAGTCCTTCGAGCGCTGTACAGTAGATTCTCGACCAAGATCTCACCATTCTACAACGACGTCGTCATTGATGTAAAGAGAGGGGTTCGACAAGGGGATACCATATCCCCGAAGCTCTTCAACGCCACCCTCGAAAACGTCATGCGCAAACTAGAATGGGAAGACATGAGAGGTAAGGGCGGCCGCCGGCAGCTGCATCATCTGCAATTCGCTGACGACATCGTGCTCATAACACCGAGCATCAGTCAGGCGGAGCGAATGCTGGCCGACTTCGATCGTGTATGTGGGAACGTTGGACTGCAGCTGAATCTTACGAAGACGATGTTCATGAGGAACGGACAAGTTTCTGATGCCCCATTCTCGCTCCACGGAACGAACATCTTCGAATGCTCCAGCTACTTCTATCTGGGTCGCGATGTCAATATGGCCAACGACCTAGCGCCAGAGCTGAGCAGGAGGAAACGAGCGGCTTGGGGAGCTTTCAAGAGCGTCGAACAATAGCGAAGAAGACGAAGAACGTCCGACTCCGTGCCCACCTATTCGACTCTACCATTCTTCCTGCCCTAACATACGCCTCAGAGACCTGGGCTACACGAAAGCAGGATGAACATGCGATCAGCGTCGCGCAGCGTGGAATCGAGAGGACGATGCTCGGAGTGACAACCCACGTAAGTGAGAGAAGGCCTCCGGAGTTCCGAGCTTCGCCGACGTTTGAAGATTAGAGACGCTGTCGCATGGGCCAAGTCGTCGAAAATTAGGTGGGGCGGCCACGTAATGCGCTTCGCAGACACCCGCTGGACAAGAGCCATCACCGACTGGATTCCGCGGGATGTCAAAAGAACACCAGGACGCCCACCAACGCGTTGGTCGGACTTCTTCGTTAAAGCCCTGAACGACCGATATGACGCTCTTCGTGTCCCTCGAGCGAGGAGGATCCATTGGACCACTCTGGCACGCGACAGGAGCGAATGGAGACGCTGCTGACGCCCGCTCGAGCAAGTCGATGATCAACGGGACGTCAGGTGACAGAGTGATATTTATATTTGATCTGTTGATGTGATCATCACTGTGAGATCTCTTCCTGGAGTTGATATCAGTTGTATAATACAATGTGTTCTCCATGCCGAGTTAGTGATCGCCTTGCTAAGTGCTTTCCTCCCGACTGCTCTGCCCGTAGAGAGATCGCCATAACAGTTGCCTTTCGGGGCATAATTCAAAATGCTATGTATGGGGATATTGATTGTGTTGATGAGTATGAAACACTCTAGGTAGTTAGGTGGTTTTTTATGTTTATTCCATTGACGTTCGTGATTCGTGATGTTAGCTTGACTTGAACGATGCGCAAGATGTAGGTCGTCGGACGATGACGATGATGTGGGTAGTATTACGCTTCCTTGTCACAGTGAGAAGGTTGCTGTATGTGATGGCCGTCAGATCACTAGCTGTATGGTTGGTTGGGCATAAGAGAGATAGATCGGTACTATTGCACTTTCTCTCCAAAGGTCGAAGAAGGATCGAGAAAATCAATCATAAATATTTAAATAAATCTGATTGAAAATATAAATATAAATTATAAATGAAAAATATCAAATAATATTTAATAATTGATAAATAAAAAATTAAATAAAGATAAAAATAAAGATTTTTATCCCATTCAACACATTCGCAACGATGTCCACTCATTTGAGGAGCTTTAGGAATAACATCCTTTACTGATGTTTTTGTTAAGTTTTCTCCGCAAATTACAGTAACAATCAATGATGGTTTGATAGACAGAAAATGATTGACGTTATCGTAACTAACAAGACAAGTTTTTTTCCATTACTGAAGCACATAAGCGCACATACTTCTAGATGAGAATTAATGCACAAACTTTAGATGAAACATGAATTGAGCACTTAAATGAAGCAACCTAGGCTCTGGGTGATTATTGCAATAAACAAGCATTCAAAAGGAACACTTCCAAATCGTTGGAGCACCTAAAACAAACATATTTTTCGCAACTGGAGCAGCGCGCATGGACTCCCCTTTCTTCTTGGCAATACTAGGCTACTGCTCCATTTTTTTATAGCAACCCGCGCGGTTCTTCTGAACTTTTCTTGAGTCGGCAGTAACGTTTCCCAAGACTCTGTTCTTTGTTCTTTTTTCGCGGGTGTCCACACAAATGAGTGGACACACGCGCGCGCCAAAAAGGCTGCCGGTCGTCGCGCGCACTTGGCGCGAAAACGCTCTCGTCGTGAATGTGTTGAGCTCCGCAGTGCTGACAGACCTACCGACAACGCCTAGCGAAGACAGACAAGCCCTCCTCAGCGGCCAATCGAGCAATGTATTACGAACGCTGTTGCTTTGTGTGTTTATTTTTGTGTTTATGTCGTATCATCAAAGTTCAAGTAGAGTTCGAATGTCAGTATGGTACACGACCGTGGTGAAGATACACTTCATATCCACAAAAGTGAAGTGAGCAAGCCCAGTAATGCAGAAAGCCAACCTTCGGATCCGAACCTCTGACCCCTTTCTTGCAGTCCGCCCCGTATCCACTTGGCCACACGCTCGCCGGTGTCTTGATGGTGAGCGGCGCACCTCAATGTTCCACTTTGGTTAGTGTAGCTCTAACGGGCAAACTATTAGATCGCTGTACTTCGCCGCTACTGTTTCAGCTAAAGACCTTTTGCAGGTTAGAGTCTAGCGACGACATGGCGGTTCCAGGCGTCAGTTTTGCTGTATCGGCCCGCACTGAAGTGATACGGTCCTTTGCAATTTCTGACCTACCCAGATGTCCTCAGGGAAATTGAAAGCCGCTACGACGCTTATCAGACAATCCGCTACAACCCTCAATAGGTCACTTCGAAGGTTGCCACGAGGAGTTCATTGACCTCCCTTGTAAGTTAGCTCATAAAGGCGTTGCCGTTGCCCCAAAGCTGTTGGAGGTGTTGGAAGTTGTTGGAGCCACCTTGCACACTTACAGATATCATAGAGCACTACGCTGCAACTTTTACTGTGAATCTTTGAGAGGAAAATATTAAGCCCACTTGTTCTGCGTCACAGCGTTTAATGGTCCCATCTTTACTAATGTTCAACGATTGCAAGCAGGGGAGGGATCAGCGCTCTCCTTGCTTCCGCCGACTTAGCGCCACACAGCCCTTCTGTCTAACAGAGAAAACGTTCGTGTTGCTTTGCAGGATTGATCTTGTCTGCACAGCTGAGAGACACGGGAAATAGCAGCCCACATGAAAAGCCGACTATTTATTTATTTATTTATTTATTTATTTATTTATTTATTTATTTATATGATATGATATCAGTAATCTGATAACGTGTGATATTGCATAGCATAGCCGCCTTATGTAAGCCGGCTACGAATACCAGCTCTACTCCCACAACTGTCTTGTAAGCAAAATTTCTCTTTTTGCTTTGAATACTTATTTGAAAATAAATTATTTAACTAGCTATTTTTGCTTTGCAATAATTTTTACGCGATATGTAGTTTATCATTACCACAAAGCAGCACGGCTTTCGCGTCGGGAGGTCCTCTACTCTGTCATAGTTAAACGATTGGATAACAGCTCTTGATTAAATAATCGGCGTAGACATTGATTATGTCGATTTCATGTAGGCTTTTGGCAAGGCTCCACTAAATAAAGTGATCCACCAGCAGGCTGATGAATATGGTATCACCTGCAAAATATTCCGTGATGAGATGAAAATATATCGAAGCGTCATTGGACGGGAGGATCCCGCTACTCTTTAATCTCGAACAGATGCTGTTGCGGATTGGTCAACGATGTAAGCGCTTCTAACCAGCTGCCGAAAAACCGAAGTGCTTCATTTTGGATGGGAATTTAACATGACGCGCGTGGACTGGTAACCTGCAATTCAATAATGCGTTTTCTTTGGTGCGGCCTAGGTTTTGTTTTATACAGTGAATCCTCCTTCAGTGAGCATCGTTATTATACGAGAAAGAAAGCTGGAAGGGCATGTATACATGTAATTTCTTGGTGCGTGGTGGCGCAGTCGATGGAGCGCCGGCTGTCGCGAACGCCTGGTAACAGGTTCCTGGTTCGGATTTCCCGCCTAGACCTTACATCGTTCCAGGGTCGATGGATTGGCACCGGGGTTGCTTACAAAGGGCAGACACTCTCTTGTCCATTGGCTGACCAGCGCAATTCAATGCACAACCCCACCCTAATAT